>OU696494.1:2123429-3347179 GCA_916048165.1 Spilarctia lutea
CTGCATTAATGCTCATGCCGTTTTGTAAAAAGCTGTGGTGAATCACACCCGCACTAGACCACCAAACAGTGACCATCACCTTTTTAGGGGTCATTTTTGGTTTAGGGCATTGCTTTGGTGCTGAACCAGGGTCTAACCAACTTGCTGAGCGCTTTCGATTGTCGAACAGAATCCATTTTTCGTCGCACGTAACTATTCGTTTCAAAATTCCTTCATTTCTTTGCCTGTTGAGCAGCGAAAGGCAGGTCTCGACGCGTACGTTGCGCTGGCGATCGTTAAGGTCGTGGGGCACCCATCTATCAAGCTTTTTTAGCTTGCCAATTTGTCGCAAATGGATCAATATTGTTTTGATGCTTACATTAAAAGCTGCTGCTAGCTCAGCTGTAGATTGAGTTTCGTCAGCTTCCACAATCGCCTTTAATTCATTATTGTTAACCAAAGTCTCCGGACGACCACGAGCTTCATTTTTCAAGTCAAAATTTCCAGAACGGAACCGGGAAAACCAATAAAAGGTTGTGCGTTCGTTTGTACAGTTCTCTCCGTAAACGTTTTTGATGTTACGTGCCGTTTGTGTCGCGTTGGTGCCACGACGGAACTCATATTCCATAATTACACGAATTTTTAAAGTATCCATTATGACGAAAAATGTTCAAATGTAATGAAAATACAACGCTAATCAAAAAACAAAAGACTGAGTTTGTAAATAGAATGTCATGGTTTTAAAACAAAATTAATTTGAATTTAGAATACAGAGCCATAACAAACTTTTTTTAATTTGAAATGACCAGTACTGAAGAAACGCAATTTCATAGGTAAAGACCTATTATATTTTTTTTACAAAATTTAAACAGGACATGTAGGTATCTCTAACACAGAAACTCTACAATGAACAACATTCTATTAGATTACCAATAGGTACTCTGTTACAAGCTGTTTACAACGAGTCGCAGAATAAAATGTGATACACAGGAATGTACGTTAAGTAAAGTACAGTTGAATCCGTTTTTAATGACATCGAAACTGACAAATATGTCATAATAAGAGGATGTCATACAAAGCGTTTTGTGAAAAAATACCTTTTCACTTATGTATTTTAATGGAGAAATATTGTAACTACATATTTATACATACATATTAAATCAAAATAAAAATTACACGTATTAAGTACATTAAACACACACAAGTGTATTTTTTAATGAAAGTACATAATCTGTAATTTTGTTTTTCATTTTATTGTAGAAAGAAAACATCGCTATGGTCACATTATCATTTTTAATATTGCTGTGAACAAACGTGATAATATTTCTGCAAATTTTAATGCCTCTTCTGCGGTAGATTAGTAGCAGAGTTCTTCCTCGACTTCCTCTTCCTCATCACTTTCGAGTTGTTCCTTAGTATTAATGTTCTGTACGACATTTTCGTCGGTGGGTTCTTCGGGAATCAACGAACATTATCGGAAGTGTAAAGAATCATGTCGGTCATTGTAACCGGACATAATTTATTAAAGATGGGTCATAATAAGCGACATGTCACTATAAGGGCAGTCATTTTATCCGACTTTTTTATAAAGTATTTTATATGAAAACCAAACTTTGTAGTCTAATTACGTCATAATAACCGGTTGGTCAAAATAGACGGAGTCATTATAAACGGATTCTACTGTAAGTGTAAACATTATGGTTGGGTTTTAGAACACGACTCAAAACAAATGGCTTCTCTTACGGAGCTCTGACATTACACATACAAAAGTTATAGCTAATACATTAATAGGTAAGTACTTCACATAAGTTACATAAAAACTTCTCTTATAGAGTTATGCAATATGTTTTTAAGCCCTACGGCTTTTACACCTTGGCATCGACTTCCGTCCTTATATACGATAAAGAAATGAAATTACAATAAATATGTAACTATATTCTTATTCTATTTACATTATTGACTGCCTCGGTGGCGCGAGTGGTAGCGTAAGCGACTGCTGTGCTTGAGGTCTCGGGTTCGATTCCCGGGTCGGACCAAATGTTTGTATGATCTGCAAATATTTGTTTCGAAGTTTGGGTGTTTTCTATGTATAATATGTATGTATTTACAAAAAAAAAGTATATAAGTATTTATATCAGTTGTCTAGTACCCATAACACAAGCTCTGCTTAGCTTGGGACTAGATGGCGTTGTGTGTTAGATGTGCGGAATATTTATTTATTTATTTATTTATTAAAATAATATTAACGTATGCTTTCTTTTATTTCACAAGCAAATAAAGTTGAGCCTTTTCCGTTGACATTTTAATATTAAGTGCTTATTACCTACATTTGTGACATTTAAATCATGTCAGAGGTTCGTTTTATTTAACAAATCGAATATTGTATAAAGACTTACTAACCGGAAGCCACCTTCGATACAATTAATATCTATTAATTGTTATCGTTTACACGTTATACAAGAGTGCAAAGTTGCTGCACGAACAGGCGACGAACAAACATGGCCAGTGACAGACAAGGATGACGTCATCGAAATTGTGCGCCGTTTCCGCGCAATATTTAAACTGTCATTTTAAAACTGTAATTTTTGAAAATAAATTATAGTATTTATTTTTTTATCATACCCGTGGTCTATTCTATATGTAATTTATTAAAAAGAAAGCAAAAATAAAAATATTGCATATTCCATATAGCGTCAATTATGTTTATTAAAACTAAAAATTCTATGACGGTTATCGATTCTTTAAGTTCATCAATAGTTTTGACCTATACAACATGTAGATAAAACATAATTATTAAAAAAGAAATATTTATTTCCATTTCCTAAAGGTTACCGATGCTTCATGTCACTCATTCAATTTTTAATCTTGTTCTCACTTTGACATAAAGACATCCAAGCACTATACGTCAACTGTCAAAAATGTCAAAATCATCTTATTATATAGTTTTAGATCAGTCAGACGTTAATATTACGAAATATTTGTACGAACTAATGTAAATAAATAATAGGAAACGCACGTAAACTTATTACTAGAAGTTGAATGGATTATGGAATGTTTAATAGATACAGACAGACGCATAGAAGGTGAAAAAATATAAAAGTGATTATAAAGTTACAAAGAAAGAGTGTAAACTTGCTGTAGAATTAAATGGAAAAGCTTTCTATGTGTAGGGTTTGTTTAGGAGAAGACATTCGACTGGTTCCAATTGTCGGAACTCACTTACAAGACATGTACGAGTCTTTAGTTTTGTTGCCGGTAAGTAATTGTAAATGCAACAATCATTTATTTTATAACAACCAAGAACTTGACTAACCCGACAGCTTTTGTGGAACACCTCTTAGAATGTTAGAATACTGTAGCCAAACATTTGACTTCACATAGTGACTCTTCTGAACTGACTATAATATGTTATTAATAATAAAAATGACTTTATTAATAAGAATTCTGGCAAAAGCTTGGCCACACGTTGTGACATAAGTCCTTTAAATTAATTGGTAAGACAATAGTGCACACCTCACACCCTCTCAATAATGGAATTGATAGTAGAAATATAAAAGTTGTTGCAATAAAGTTTAAAAGTCAATGACCATAAACATAGTTCATCAAAATATTCAAGGACTATCTGGGAAAGACTTAGAAGTAGAATTATTATTTAATAAATAATATATAATGTTGATGGTCTCTGTATCACAGAGCATTGGCGACAGGCACACCAGTTAATTCTTGAGAAAGAGTACGCTCTTTACTTGAAGGTTTGAAGGTCGTATTGGTCGCAAAATACCGCAGGCTACAAATCATTTCACAGTTTTGTTGTGCGAGGGAGAAAGTTCCTAGAAAACCGCACAGTTGAGGACTGCCAGCCATATAAGTGATGGGGATGGAACTGCTGTTGCGTAGGACGATAGGTCCACACCCCTAGGAGCTCAACCTCGCACACCCTCAGCACAGGTTACCACACTGGACAAGACCTTCCCATCGGGCCAACACCCCGGGTCTACCAACAGGCCCATCAGGCCCATCCCCGTGACTCACCTGTAGATGCAGGCGGTGCAGAAAATTACTTTATCAGGCCGTAAGCCTGGAAAAGTTACTCCGAGACCCTACGGGGTCTACGAGAAGAACTACGAGGACTGTACCAAATGTAAGACATCTAGGCACTAATCTACAATGGGGAACCCAGATAGACAGCCTTGCAGGTAAACTCAGTTCGACAGCTTATGCAGTATGGATGGTACGTCAGTTCACTGATACGGATACAGCTAGGCTAGTTTATTTAGCTACTTTCACAGCGTCCCTATGGTATATTACTATGGGGCGAGGCGACTGATATTGGAATGATTTTTATTCTACGAAAACAAGCCATCCGCTTAATGTACAATTTAGGTGCTAGAGTTGCTTATGGATATAGGTATTTTAACTGTAGCATCATCCTACTACTATTATAAAGGCGAAAGTTTGTAAGTATGGATGTATGTATGTATGGATGTTTGTTACTCTTTCACGTAAAAACTACTGAATGGATTTGAATGAAACTTTACCACAATATAGCTTATACATCAGAATAACACATAGGCTACTATTTATAAAGATATAGCTTCGCCTCGCGGCGTTGCCCGCAGTTATCATCGTACAGCGGGTAGCACCGCGGGGTTCAGCTAGTAGTATATATTTGCAAATATTATGTTTGTTGGTTTGGCACAACATTAATGATGAGAAAAACAGTGATGTACACAATATTAATGCAAGAAACAAGTCTAAACTCGTTGGTATCATCGCTTACTTAAGGTACACAACTCGTTTGAAGGTTTTGGTATATGTTTTTAAATAAAATTCCTATAGATGTAATCGACCTTGCTGTAGATAAATGCAAGATTACTATACAAATTCACCTTATCAGAAAGCCTACTATCCGATCAACGATTGTCTAAATGATAAACTGTCATGGTCTTAAGGCGTATACCTGTATTAGGTATATACCTACACACAAACTTCTAAGTCTTGAAATTAAGCTAGATTATTAACAAACCATTGTTAGTTTAAAGTAATGCGTGACGATTATTGTGGTAATTTAATTAGTGGTGATTTTTATCAACATCTCTCGACTATAATTCGTCATGCTCACTAAAATGTCATTACCTGCGGTGTCGACGAGGGGCGGGCGTTTCTCTCTAATATAGCGAAGGAGATGATGGCTGGTCCGATGCGTCATGCTCTTGAACGGGTGCTGCTTGAGGTGACTGATCGGTCTAGTCAGCGATGCTTTAGCCTATACTATTATTTTAGTTCGTTAAACTGCTACTCTTGCCTCTTAATTCAGTCACGAATTCCTGTTAAACAGTAGATTTTGTTTGTAAAGTTTTTGGATTTGGTGTTTTCACCTAATTAACCTTGACAATAGGTATGTACTGGCATGCTGTGGCGTCTGCTGTTGATTTATGATTTTTTCCTGTAGCTTTAATTTTACGTTCATAAGTGACTATGGATGTTCACGAAATGGGTCTAAATCCAAACTAACCTCAAATCTGGGTGCCTTCTATTTTGATGGGTTTGAGCAACGAAGACACCGATGCTGGTAATAAACAACTGTATAACTCTATTTGTAGTTTGTGACTGAAGATGGCAGACCTATACTGGTTTGCTACTTATGTCACACAAGGCTCAAGAACTGCTACGAGTTGAGGAAGAGCTGTCTCCGGAGTGAGGAGCTGTTCACACAAATGTTGAGCTGTAATGAGGTTGGTTATAATTTCAGATTATATTGCTGTTTGTTTCCAGTAAAGCTAGGATAATGTTTCCTAGAGGGTTTGAATGACGTGATCAATAATGACATGCAACTAGTTTCACTTCAATAAATACCTCCATTGACATGTTAAATGACCACTGCCTTGTTGGTCTAGCGGAAGACGTTGAGAGGCAGAACAGGTTTTGATTTTTAATTATTATAAATTTCCAACAGTCAGAACAAGTGAAACAGAACGTGAAAAATGTCATACATGTGAGCGTGGGACCCGTACTGGGGATGGATAGAGACAGTGTTGGTGTGCAGGCTCTGAAGTGTGAAGTGAAAGATGAACCAAATGATGGTGAAGGTAATATTTTACATTTAACTGTTCTCTTTACGTAACACAAACATTGGTTAATCAAAGGCCGATCTGAGTAGTGAAGTGCTATCATATCTGTATCCGCTTTTTTTTAACGCGGGTATTGCTTTTCGCACCATACTGTGGGACTCCCGCAGGACCGGTCTATCCACTAAACCCAGCGGGGGCCTACCTCGGCAGTCGGGAGGAGTTCCAGAAACGCATCGGCGGCTTCTGGAGTCCTTCCTGCCGTACCCCACGACTGAGGTACATCCCGGGTTAACTAGAGTCAACCCAGGACGCTGTCACGCCTCACACCGTTCCACACAGGCGAAACACCGACCCGCCTCAGACGACACCCATCGGCCGCAACGAGGTGTCACCTGTCCCGGGTCGTTGGCAGTGGTCACGTTTCCCCAAGATATGACCGCAGCGACCTTTAGGTGACGAATGGGGAGCTAACGACCTCTACTGCGTTGCCTTCGCCGCCTCCCTCAAGCGGGATCGGCCCTTTCCCGATCAGGCTCTGTGGACTCCTTCTGGAGCATAACGCCTTCACAGAAGGAGACCGCGGCTTCCCATCCCTCATCAATGCCAGCATTGCCGCGATCAATGCTGGCTGTGACAGGTACCGTCCGATCTGTCCGATCAGGACTCGACACTCGGACTCCCACGCAGGGCAGTCATATCGAATATTCATGATTTTGAATATTTGAGAAAGTCATCGCAATTCAGCTAAAGTTTGAGGTCCGGTGCGATAAGCTTCGAAAGGATCTAATCGAACAGAAGAGTCACCTTGGCGATCATGTCGGATAATTGCTCAGTATTGTTTAAACGTTTCTTAAAACATTTTTTTGTAACTGTTATATAGGTGCGTAGCAATAAGACAGCGGTTGAATGCAAACTGATTTATTATTCGTCCACCCGCCGGGACGCGATATATTATACTTAATGTAGGTAGATACATAACACTTTTCACTCTTAAGAATAAACTAACTATCTTATGACATAAATATGAACCTTAAAACCAAGGAAACATTTAATTATTTTTTTTCGATGACAATCTATCTTATAACTAAGTTATAACATTTTATGAAGTTAATAATAAGTGTATGGAATAGACACTTATAGGTAATTTCACAAGTAGGTACCTATATATTACAATCTTATTTATACATTTTTAGTCTTTCACGACATTGAATAGCAGCTTCCCTGCGCTGTGGTTTATCAGTATTAGCGCCAGAAGACAACAGCGGCACCGGTGAAGTCGGGCTTGCGCCTGCTCCTTCCTCCCTACTATCAAATGACTCCTTACACTCCTCCTCATCTGACATAGTCGTCAAACCACCCGTTGACTTGATAGGCGAACTAGCCACCACTTGGCACAGTGAATGACGTGGTTTTCTAGCGAGTATTTGGTCAATGTGTCTTTTATGCACATGACCATCTTTTGCTGTAACGTTATACGATACAGGACCTATTTGTTCCTTTACCACGCCCTCAGTCCACTTATTGCCAGATTTGGAATAGTTACGCATCAGTATCGGTTCGTTTTGCTCAACCACTCGCAACGGTATGTTACGGGCTCGCTGCTCCTCAGTAAGTTGACGCGCGCGCACACGCTCAGCGGCAACGGGACGCAGTAGGTCTAGTCGACCGCGCAGCCGTCTGCCTAACAGAGCAACCGCAGGTTCGCATCCCGTTGTGCCCTGTTCCGTGTTTCGGTACATAAATAAAAATCGGTTCAGAGCTTTATTTATGTCCTCCCTCTCAAATTCTGCTTTTTTAAGTACCCTTTTAATAGTGCGCACGGCATTCTCCGCTGCGCCATTGCTGGAAGGGTGATACGGCGGTACCAGGGTGTGTTTAATACCGTTGCTCTCTGAATATTGAGAAAATGCCGCCGAAGTGAATGGCGGTCCATTGTCGCTAACAATGCATTTTGGCAAACCGAAACGAGAAAAATGACCTCGCAAGCTGTCACAAACTGCACTAGCTGAGGTCGATTTGATTTTTTCTGCTTCGATCCATTTCGAATGCGCATCAATGATTATAAAGTAATAATGATTATTAAATGGACCGAGAAAATCTACGTGAACACGAGACCACGGTTCCGCCGGCCAAGGCCACGAGTGCAGCGGGGCGGCGGGGGGCGCTGGGCGCATCTCCCTGCACGCTACACACTCGTGCGCAACCTCTTCTATGTCTCGATCGATATTTTCCCACCAAACGTAATTTCGTGCGATTTGTTTCATCTTGACTATACCCGGATGACCTTCATGGATCTCTTTTAAGATGTCGTTTCGTAAGGTATTCGGCACTACAATTCGATAACCCCAGATACACCCCTGGTTTATATGTAAATTGTCCCTTTTGTTATAATATTTTTTTTCAATATTATTGCCCTCATAATTCGTTGGCCACCCAAACATAATAAAGCCGTAGATCTTGCTTAATACCGAATCCTTCCTCGTTTCAGTTTTAATTTCATTAAAACTGATTGGAAAGCTTTCTTGCGCGTAATGCAGATAACTACCTTCTTCGTCTTCACCTCTTAATTGCTTTTTTGACAATTCTAGAGGGAGACGTGAAAGCATATCAGCAAAACAATTTTGTGTAGATCTTACAAACTGAATGGAAAAATCATATGCGGCCAACTTAACGGCATAACGTTGGAGTCTACTAGCTGCTGTTACTGGTAACCCTTTATTTTTACTAAAAATGTAACTTAAAGGACGGTGATCGCTCCGTAACTCAAAATGTCTCCCGTAAAGATATTGATGGTGTTTAGTGACCCCGAATACGATGGCGAGCGCCTCTTTGTCTATCTGGGAGTAGTTAGCCTCCGCGCTGTTGAGCGTGCGCGACGCGCAGCTGACGGGCCGCTCAGCGCCGTCCGCGTGTCGCTGCGTTAGTACCGCGCCTAGCCCGTACGCGCTGCTATCCACTGACAAAATCAACTCCAAGCTGGGATCGTAATGCGCGAGCACAGGGGAACTGCTTAATACATTTTTTATTTTATTAAAAGCCGTACTACAATCAGCTGTCCAACTCCATTTCACATTTTTTTTCAATAAATCATACATTGGTTTTAATATGTCACTCATATTCACACAAAATTTTGAATAAAAGTTTACTAATCCTATAAAACTTTTCAGTTGAGTAACATTGGTAGGTGGGGGCGCTGCTACAATGGCCTCAATTTTTTTTGAATCAGTATGTAGTCCATACTTATTAATTTGATATCCTAAATAGGTAACACTGTCCTTGAAAAACTGACACTTACTAAAGTTTATCCTTAATCCGTTCTCTTTAAGCCTTTGTAGCACCGCCTTTAAATTTTCTAGGTGACTGGGTTTGTCTTTTCCGGTCACGCAAATATCATCAGCGAAGACCGCTGTCGATGGCAAGCCATTTAGCGTTTCTTCCATAATTTTTTGAAAATTTTCAGGTATACATTTAATACCGAATGGAACGCGCTTATATACAAATGTACCTACGTGTGTGGTAATGGCTGTCATCGCCCGCGAGTCCTCGTGTAAAAGACATTGTTGAAATGCATTAGACAAATCCAATTTTGTAAATTGCTCACCCCCTCCCAAAATCACAAACAGGTCTTCGATACGCGGCAGCGGGTAGTGATAGTCTTTTAACAGAAGATTGATTGTGACTTTGTAATCGCCGCATAATCTAATATTCCCATTTGTTTTAATTACTGGGACAATAGGCGTACCATAATCTGATCTTTCGACTTTGTATATGACGTCATCCCGCTGCAGCCGCTCGAGTTCCCTTTCAACTGGTTGCCGAAGCGCTAATGGTATTGGTCGCGCTTTTATAAACCTAGGTGACTCATCTTTAAGGTATAATTTAAACTTTGACTTAAACGTACCTAAACCATCCGCAAATACCTCAGGAAATTCTTTTCGCAAGGAAGTCGCCATCGAGTCTACTTCGGTTATGTTGTAGCATTCCACTATACCTAGCTTTAAATGTTTAATCCACGATCGACCCATCAGTGGCGGCCCCCCGTTTTCAATGACAAATAAATTTAATTTTGATTGCTTTTCACCAAAACTAACATTGACCACAACAAAACCAAGAGTCTCGATGACGTCCCCGGTATATGACTTCAGATTTAATTGCTTTTGTTCTATAGGAATATTCGGGAAATTTCTACCATAAAATTCTTTGGAAATAACAGATAACTTACTTCCGGTATCGATCTCAAATTTACATATAATATTCTCAACTTTTATTTTAACGTAATATGGACCATCACCGTTATTACTAACTACTAAATTATAGAAATTACAACCTTCATCCTCCGAGTCCGAACGGTGCAGAAAAAACTGATTTTTGTTTGAATATTTAGAACTTTAATTCTCATTTTTATTTTTCACACACACTGCTTTTAAATGGCCCCGTTGACCACACACATCACAGTTGTAATATTTAAACCGACACTTGCCATCCGTATGCCCTATTTTACCACATCTGGGGCAAGCGCGCTGCTGCCGGGTTGCGCCTGCCTGCGCCCTGGAGCCCCCGGTAGCGCCCGCGCCTATCCGGTGCAAGCCGTCGTCACGTGGTGCCGCGCCTACTGCGCCTGCCATGGCCGCGTGGCGCTCTGCCGCCTCCAGCGCCTGAGACAGCTCCACGGCACGCTTGTAGTCCACATTCTTTTCCGCAAAGATCCTCGATCTCATGTCTTCATTGTACAGACCAGATACGTATTGGTCGCGCAAGTTCTCCTCCAACTTATCCCCAAAATTACAACTTTTTGCGAGATGTTTCAGCGATTGTAGATAGTCGCGAACACTTTCACTTTGACGTTGAGTTCGCTGCCTGAATATGTGCCGTTCAGCAATTTCTGATCGTTCAGGTTCTAAGTGCTCTTTAACCAGTTTAACTAGTTCTGTAAAGGTTTTTGATTCCGGGGTACTTGGCGAGCATAAGTCACACATTAACTCATAACACTCCGCGCCCACTACCGTCACTAACGTAGCAACTTGAAGCGAATCACTAATGTTATTCAATGCTATAAACTGTTTCACTCTTCGAACGTACGCGTCCCAATTGCTATTTTCGAAATTGTATGGTTCTATGTGTCCGATCGGCATTGTAATAATGTTATTTTTACAAATACACGCGTGATAATTATCACCTCGTCGCCAGTGTTATATAGGTGCGTAGCAATAAGACAGCGGTTGAATGCAAACTGATTTATTATTCGTCCACCCGCCGGGACGCGATATATTATACTTAATGTAGGTAGATACATAACAGTAACGGTCTTAGGAATAGACAATTTGACAACTAACGGTCAAATTGTTTATTCAAATTAACGAACTTTAACACTTAACAGTTACTACATTAGCACAGTTTCAATACAAACGGACTCGCATATAGAATTTGATGTTGTTTACAGTTATCAGTGAGGATGTTCTGGAGGAAAACGATGTCTCTGACGACGTACTGCCTGCAGACTCAGATACCAAGAATGAGGAGAGTATGGACCATGTACTAGAGATGGATGCAGACAGTGTTGGTGTAGAGACTTTGTTCATGTCGTGTGATGTGAAAGATGAACAAAGTTATCCTGGAGGTAATAATAATTTACAGTTATTCGTATAAACATGAAGTGTTTCAAATATGTACAGAATTGTATATCTTTTATTCTCTCTCCACACCTCTAGACAAACGGACTCGCGTTTAGGACCTGATGTTGTTTACAGATGTCGATGAGGATGTTTTGAACGAAAGGAGTGTATCTGACGACGTATTATCTACAAACTCACACAACGATTTTGTAATTACTGTGAAGGAGGAACAGATCGGATACGCGACAAGTATGTATACTGCGTGGGTTTATATTTAAAAATTGTTTTATTTACAGACTTTTTACACAACGCTATCTATTTTCAGACTCCTGTTTCATGAGACTTTCATTGATTGTGGCGTCCAGACAATAAATGTAATATTATATATTTTCCTAATTAATGAATACAATCTTGTATTGTATAGAATACTTACTATTTATTGGGCCCCGTCATTGTGTCCCACCTCCCCTGGTGCCCCCATTGTTGTAAATTCAGTTCTCATATCGGTTCTGACCCGGACAAAATATCTGGGCCTGATCCTCGACGGCAGGTCACTCTTCGACGAGCACTTCCGACAAATTGCTTCAAAGCTGGTCGACACTGTCTCTACCCTTGGGCGTCTTTTGCCTAATTTGCGGGGAGCCAGCGTCGTGACAAGATGGCTCTACACGGGGTTGGGGTGGGCCTCCGGTACACTCACGCACTCGGTGAAATACATTTCATCTTGCGTCCCTAGAGAATTGGTAGTCAGAGCTATACATAGTTACCGCACCGTATCGACCGAGCCTTGGCCTTCCCCGTGGGGTTTTTTGAAGGCGGAAATACTCGACGAAATTCATCGGCGGGCGGCTAACTTACAGACGAAGGACTGCGATTGGCGTGAAGCCACTCCACGTCCCGGCTGGAGAGTCCAATTACTCTTCAGCCGGTCATCCTTATATGGACAGAGCGGCAGCACTCGCAGGTCCTTTCCGGGCACCGTTGCTTCGCGAAGTACTTACACTCGGTCGCTAGAGGGAATAGAGTCCCGCCTGCCACCACTGCAACTTCAGTGAGGACTTGGCTTTCCCCGCCTGGGCTTCGCAGCCTTCGTACCCTCACTGCAGTCACCGGAGGAGACTCACAACAATATTACCGCGGTCGCAACCTTCTGCGAAGACGTTATTTCACAGAAGGAGGCGGCGGAGAGAGCCCGAGAGGACGACTTCCACTTGGGCCCAATTCGCCGCTGGCAAAACGGACGGCGAAGACGCGCTTAGCAGTGCCTCATGCCGCCCTGAGTGTGGCTGCGGATTGACGGGACGGGTTTTTCTCTTCATCCGCTTTAGTGGCCAGCCGCAACGTACGCGTGTGCCGTGCGCCGCCTAAATAGAGCTAAAGGGGAAGGAGGTTTGAACTCAATTTTGTAATTCAGTTCACCCTTAGGGATGCGCTATTCAGAAGCTAGTCACTCGGGGATATACTGATATTCAAGTAAAACTGGTTGAATTAGTAGCCGACCTTAAATAATTTTGGGCACAATTACGGGTAGGAAGATTTTTTTTAAAATAAATCCCGACAAATATTGTGTTTAAAACATTTCATCTTTCTTGATTTTTGCTGCAATTAAATGTCTTATTATAATTTATACTTTTACTATCTAGGTGATAACACCACACCAAAGGAACCTACTCAAGACGCGCAAAGGAGTTCTGAAGATTCAACCTTCAGCGACCTGAATAAACATGTAGTCGACCAGGTTACGTTCAAGAAATTTCATAAAGTCACTGCTGCAGACATATCAGATGACAATAAAGAGAGACCTGCAAGTGTACAATATACGTGCGACACGTGTCAACAATGTTACAGCTCCAAGTGTGAGTTACAAGAACACGTTCGTTTGTGTTCTGATGTGTGGAAGAAAGATCTGTCACATGGGAACACTACGAGAGCTCACACACACACCGCTCAGAAACCACATCAGTGTAACGTGTGTAACAAACGATTCTCACGAAAGTTTGTTTTAACAATACATATGCGTACACATACTGGTGAGAAACCACATCATTGCCAAATTTGTAAGAAAAAGTTCTCACAAAAAAGTAATTTAACATCACACATGCGTACTCACACTGCTGAGAAACCATATCATTGTAATAAATGTAAGAAACAATTTTCACATAAAGATCATTTAATTGGACATGTGCGTACACACACTGGTGAGAAACCATATCATTGCGAAATATGTAAGAAACAATTCTCACTAAAGCACAATGTAACAAGGCACATGAGTACACACACTTGATGAAGAGCCATATCAGGCTTAAAATTGTGAACAAGGATTCTCAAGAAATCTACTTCTACAACACATATACAACGCATTTACTTGAGGTTGGAGCAAAATGAAGAAACTAATAGAAAACAATATATAACATTAACTGTAATGTAATATTTGTTCTTATTTCCTTTTCATTTATTTATGTAAGGCATATTTACGGAGTAAAGACAAACATTCATTGAAAACAATTAGCTAATACACGTGCCACTCTCATCATCAGCCTATCGCAGTCCACTGCTGGACATAGGCCTCTCCAATAGCACGCCACTTAGTTCGATCCTCGGCTTCTCGCATCCGTGCAACTCTAATTAAAAATAAACAACATTTATACACAAAAAGTTCAACTCTTTACACTAACGAGATCGTAGACAATACAAATATAAGGAAATTAATTAAAACTAATAATAATAATAATATATTCGTTATATTGGGATCGATCTATTATTACAGACAGGACTATTGTTGCCAATAAGCCTGATATTGTGGTGATAGATCGATTAGAGCGTCGCGGAATGATTGTCAATATCGCCGTTCCTCATGACGAGAATCTCGTGAAAGTCGAAAAAGAAAAACAAATAAAATATTTGGATTTATCTCACGAGATTGTCGATATGTGGAATGTGGATTCGGTGATCGTTGTTCCGATAATCGTATCTGCGCACGGATTGATAGCCAAGAGCCTCGACCAACACCTTAAGAGGCTCACGTTAGAGGGCTGGATCAAGGGTCTGATGCAGAAGGCAGTCCTTCTTGACACGGCACGTATAGTGAGGAGGTTCCTGTCTTTGGAGCCCTAACCACCGGTTTCTTGGTCCCTGTACCCGAAGTCGGTGGCCTACTATTTTTTATATTTTTAAATGTATTTATTTTTATATGTATATTTAAAAATGTAATTTATATGTATATTTAAATGTAATAAAGGAAATAATAATAATAATAAATATTTATTTTCTCACTTAACCATACAAAAGTGCATTTGTACAATTTTATCTTATAGTACTTGTTTCGGCCAGAAGATTGTATCAAGAAATTGTTATGGAATGATGTATTTGAAAGTTCAGGGGTGGAGTTAACTCAATATAAATCTTATATAGCTTGTCTCTACAAACCCCTCAAATATCATCAATTATCAATACAATTATTTTGTACTTATTCAATATGTTAGAAAACGAATTAAAGAGTATTTTGAAGTCAAAAACAATAATGCAAAGGCCAAAATGACGTTCTGTGATTGGGCGACAACAGGAATATACAAAGTAGTGAAAGGATGTAGAAGTAGTTAATATGCTATTTAATGAATATGTTAAAAATTACGCAAAGGTTTAAACCTCAATATAAAGATTTAAAATTAAATATTAATAATAGGTTTATAACAAAACTTATACAGACTATATTTTAATACCTTTTTCACAAAATACAGTTAGTACAATTAGTTCCTTGAATTTTTGTGCGTCCAGGACCAAGTGAGTGAGGATATAGGGCCGCACCCAAACCCCTCCCTCCATCCCCACCCTCCTCATCCCCTAAAGGCCGACAACGCACTTGTGACGTCTCTGGTGTTGCGGGTGTCCGTGGGCGGCGGTAATCGCTTAACATCAGGCAATATGTCTGCTGGTTTGCACCCTAATCCATAAAAAAGGAAGGGTAACCCACAATCGAAAAACTAAACACCGTATTGTTGTAGCTTATAGAGATTTAAAAAGGGTATTGCATTGAAGGGGTTAGTAGGGGCGGCAAATATGTAAATCCGCCAAACCTTCCTTCCGCTTCTAGATAAGTTTAAGCTTACTGTAAAAAAACACCTTATTAGGAAAGCCTATTACAATACGATCAACGATTATCTGAACAACAAACAGCCATGAGCTTAAGGTGTTATTATATACACAAACTTTTTTGTCTTGTAATTGAGCTGAAATATTAACAAACCATCGTTAGTTAAATGTAATGCGTGACGATTATTGTTGTAATTTAATTAGTAGTGATTTTTAGTCACCCCTTGCGGCCCTTGAACTGGTCAGGAATCAGCACCCCTCAATATTTGCCTTACCCCCCCTTTTTTCAAAAATCACCCCCTCAACCTAACATTTGAACCAATTACCCTAGCACCTTAGTGCTTGGACTCATTTTAACGAGCACAGCACCCCCAACCCTTTCACCCCACCAGACCGGTCATTTTCTGACCTCTCCCCCCACTGATAGTTACTTCATGCCCTCCACCACACTAGGACCGCACATATTTTCAACCCGTTTGTTGGTTATCACATTTAACTAGCAAGTTCACCCCCTAAAATCATCCCTTAAGGAAGATACCCCCTCTATTTCTGAAACTATCGCTCGTAGACATTTTTTAGTCCCCCCTTGCACACCCTGAAATTGTCAGGAATCATTACCCTTTCTTTGTCTGTCTCTCTCTCTATAGAAAGCAAGCCAGATATTTTCGTATCGTCTTTCTATTTCGAACTTCACTCCATCCGGGTTTCCCTTGACAGCTCTCAATTTTTTTTTTAATTTTTTTTTTGCCCTAGTTGCATAAATTCCAATATTGTTGTTGTAAATTCTTAAAAATATTATCGATAATCTATAAGAATCGCAATTTGGCAGGAAGCGATTTCGTTGTCTCCTCCTTATATGTCAAACTGTCAGAACTGTCAAACCCTCGTAATAATGCACGCAAACATTATCCTAAAACTTGAATGGAATGTTTAAAATAGACAGACACACAGAAGATCAATAAATACAAAAGTGATTATAAAGTTCCAAAAAGAGTGTGGCCTTGCTGTAGAATTAATAATGGAAAATCTTTCCATGTGTAGGGTTTGTTTAGGAGAAGATATTCGACTGGTGTCAATTGTCGGAACTCATTTACAAGAGATGTACGAGTCTTTAGTTTTGTTGCCGGTAAGTAATTGTAAATTCAACGATCTTACCTCCTAGTAGCTGCATAGTATCGCTTTTATTAGTATTTAACCCCTAGTTTCTCATGTACTTCTTGTCCTGTGCAAACAACACTAAAACAATCATTTATACCCAAGTTAATGCTTGTTGAGAAACACCTGTTTGAGTGAGTTTAACTAATACACAATAAATGGTGTCAATATTCACTCCTCGCCCATGGCTCTCTCCTGCTTGTGTCTCTGTTACTAAATGCTTAATACATATTTTAATGCAATATACATGTCATTCTGATATTTATGAATATATAAATAACATATATGTACTTAATATAGATTTAGAGTATATTTTACAATATATTGAAATTATTTATTAAATTGTTTTTAGAATTTCACTTCTAGTTTGACTCTATTCCCTGGGTGTTCAGTAAGTGAATTTAAATGCAAACTTACCTCAAATATAGGTGCCTCTCTATTTTGCTGGGTTTGAGCAAGGAACACACTGATGGTGATAATAATCTAAATAACTCTGTTTGCAGTCTGCAACTGAAGATGGCAGACCTATACTGGTTTGCTACATATGTCGTGCAAAGCTCAAGAACTGCTACGAGTTGAGAAAGAGTTGTCTCCACAGTGAGGAGCTGTTTACACAAATGCTGAGCTGTAGTGAGGTTGGTTATAGTTTCAGATTATATTGCTGTTTGTTTCCTGTAAAACTAGGATGATTTTTCCTAGAGGGTTTGAATACATGATGACTAATGACATGAAAACAGTTTGACTACAACAAAACCTCCTTTGACTTGTTAAATGACCACAAATCCATAACAACTAGTTATTTTTAGATACATTATAAAAGTAAAATGAAAATATAGTTTGTTTTAAACACTTCGGATTATAAATTCACTCATTTTGCCAAGAATTCATAATTATTGAAAATATGTAATAATAAACATGATGTGACAATTTAAATTATTTTTTATTAAATAACACTACTTTTTAGAGTTACATATATTATAAAAGCTAGACATATGCTGCTATTGACTTTTTTGTAAGCATGATATTTACAACTTTTCTCTCGGACTCAGTATCTCCCATCGGTAAAACAGTGTTCGTAAAAAACATTTTGTTTGCACAATTTTTCTCCGACTTACTTTGCAAATCCGGCTACTGCGAAAAAGTATTTTCATTTTTTGGGTTAATATATGTGTTATTGTTATTCTGATGTATAAGCTATATTATTGTAAAGTTTCATCAAAGTCCATTCAGTACTTTTTGCATGCAAGATTAAGAAACATCCACCCATACTTACAAACTTTCGCGTTTATAATATTAGTAGGATGTCACTAACAAATTTTTTGGTAAAAGAAGTTTCAAAATTGGTTCAGGAGATTACAAACTCACAAACCTTACCTCTTTATATATTAGTATAGATAAATGAGTATTTATTTTTAAAGTGTTTCTTTGAGTAAGATATCTCATGTAGAGTCCATCTATAACATTTATACTGGATTAAATATACATGTTTTGTAAAAATTATTTACATTTGGACATATGTACTCTAAAGGTAATATAAATATGCACACACACATATAATAGATGATGTCCCATTGGAGTGCTCCTGTTCTGCTCACGCTCGGCTTGTGCACTACAGTGCACCCTCCTGCACAATTGGTCGTCATGGCCATAATGGTCTCGCAGCACAATCAATCAATGGCTCAGAACAGACATAGGCTATAGAAATTCATTTTTTTTTAAACTTTTACTTTTAATTGCAATATTGGTGCTGTTGATATATATATACAGTAAGTCAAATGGCCAAGTAACACAACTTACTGTATGTAGGACAATGGAGGCAGAACAGAAGTTTTTGATTGGTAATTAATTTTATTTTCCAGCAGTCGGAACAAGTGGAACTACCAAGAATATATCATGAAAAAAGGTTCTATGTGAAAAATGTCATACACTGGAGTATGGTTCACGAACTGGGTATGGACGCAGACATTGTCGGTGTGAAGGCTCTGAAGTGTGAAGTGAAAGATGAACCAAATGATGGTGAAGGTTATATTATTTTATTATTTTTAATATTATATTATTTTCCTTGTATTATTTGTCATTTTTACGTGAAACAAACATGAGGTGGACGCACATAGGTGTCTTCTGATCATAGTCTAGTGAGGTAGTTCATATTGTCACAAATATTCACAAGTTTGAATATTCGAAAATTTCTTCCCTATTCAGCCACTGTTTAAGTTCCGGTGCGATAAACATTAAAATGATCTAAGCGAATAGAAAAGTAACCCAGCCAGCTCGGCGATCATGTCGGACAATTGTTCAGTATTATTTAAACGTTTTTCAAACCTTTATTTTTTTGTAAAAGTCTCGGCAGTCGTCAGATGTCTTTTTATTTCAAATCAACGAACCCTAGCATGTAACAGTACATCTTTATAACATAAGCACACTCCACAGTTCTAATACAAACGAAACTTAATGTTCTTTACAGTTATAAGTGAGAATGTTCTGAAGGAAAGCAGTATCCCTGATGAGATCATGGCACATGTACTGGAGATGGATGCAGACAGTGTGGGCGTGCAGACTCTGGTCGTATTGTGTGATGTGAAAGATGAACAAAGTGATCATGGAGGTAATAATTTACAGTTATTCGTATAAACATGAAGTGGTTCAAAGACGTACAAACATGTACAGAATATATATATTTTGTAAATTAGTGCATTTGTGAGCACCTCTTTTCTTTCTCTCCCGCACTTGTAATACATGTGTTTAGGACCTGTTACTGTTTACAGATGTCGATGAGGATGTTCTGGAGGAAAGCAATGTCTCTGACGACGTACCATCTGCAGACTCACACGACGATTTTATAACTACTGTGAAGGAGGAACAGATCAGTCACATGACAAGTATGTATACTGTTTGTGTTTATCTATACATATAAATAAAATTGTAGTCTGTTTGTAATATTAAAATAACCGCTTTTTACTAAATTTATATGTATATATATAAATAAATATATATATATAAAGGTATGACCTGCGTAGGAGGGCTGGCAGCGACTGGATGCAAAAAGCAATAGACCGGGCTCTGTGGTGTTCTTTGGGGGAGGACTATATCCAGCAGTGGACTGTAACGGGCTGATGATGATGATGATGATGATGATGATGATGATATAAAGGTACATATACCAAAATAACATGTTTTACAATTTTTGTCTGTCTGTTCTGGATAATCTCTGGAACGTCTGCACCGATTTTGCCTGTACTTTCACTGACAGATATCTGATGATATAAGGATTAACTTAGACTAGCTTTACCCCGCGGCGTTACTCGTGGCTGTTGTACCACGGTAGCACCGCGGGGCTCAGCTAGCATTCAAAGAACATTAAAAACATATATTTGACACGACATATTGAGTATGTTTTCATAAATTTCGTGATGCGATCAGATGATGTATAAAATGTTGTATATTTTTTCTAATTAATTTGTGTAATCCTGATTTGTATAGCATATTCAGGGCATTACATAGTAACCTTAATGCTCTCCATCACCACCTAGAGACAGCAAAGACAGCCTTGATCTTCTTAACCGAGACGCAGACATCGTCTGCAGCGGACACATCCTACCTGCCTTACCCTGGGTACGGACTTGAACAGTCCTCCATGTCTAAGGCCGGAGTGTGTGTGTGTGTGTGTAGTCATGGACTGTATAATAAGGCTCCTTGTTCTGCTATATAGGCAGTTTACTCTAGAACCTCAAGCGTTTCATTTGTCTCCACGTGTACGTCATAGACGATATCAGTTCTCGTCCCTCAGCAATCTTGAAGGTAGGGACCTCTCCATCATGTGGCTCCGGGCAGACAGCGACTACCATTCCCGTGTCTATGCGTGCCTCTATAGGTCCCATAGCGGTGATGTCGAAACTGACCAAGTTAGTTGGAGCTCCGAAGTAAGATCGACCTTCACTGATCTGTTATCCGGATGGAAATTATATTATCTTATACGAATATATAAAGCAGAGTTTGTTTGCTTGAAAGCGCTAATAGGTCGGTTTTGAAATAGCCCATTTCAAATCGGACTCAAGACATCGAGAAAGAATATAGGCTATATATCATCACGCTAAGACCAATAAGAGCGGAACACTAATGAAGAATGTTACAAAAACGGGGGAAAGTTATTATGCTTCGGGCAGGAAGATATCCCTCGTTTTTTAAACCTTCATTGATGCTCCGCTCCTATTAGTATTAGCGTGATGATATATAGCATACAGCCTTTCTCTATAAATGGACTATCTAACACTGAAATAATTTTTCAAATTGGATCAGCGGGTCCTGCCATTAACGCGTTCAAACAAACAAACAAACTCTGTAGCTTTATAATATCAGTATAGATTGCACGCAGCCGCCGTGTGTGGCACAACTCAACACTTTACCCTTCGAGTCAGGTATGCTTCTCGCCGATTAATCCCAACACAGGTGCTGATGTTGTGCTGCAAGGTATGGACCTTTTCGTTCCATCCTCTGTGGTCCCCATTGGTGACAAATATTGGTCCTAGTTTGGTCCATCTTTCGAAAAGGCTTCTCGCAGGAAGCAAAAATCTTACCAAGCCTGGGCCGATGCGGTGACGGTACGGGATCAAAATACCAGCGCATTGAAAAAGGAGTACAACTTTGTCTCCGGGTCCTTCAAAAAGGTCCTTTCTCTACAACACCATATACACCTATACATTTTTTGTTGAAAAAAAAGAATAAAAAGAGAGCAACATGAATGGGTGGGTATTTCGTTTTTCTCAAAAAGAAAGAAAGAAATACCCACTTTGAACATTGTGTATTTATTATTAAGAACGGCAACGCACTTGTAACGCCTCTGATGTTGCGGGTATCAATGGGCGGTGGTAAACGCTTACCATCAGGCGATGCGTCTGCTCGTTTGTTTGTTTGCGTGTTCGTTATTCCATAAATAAAAATAGATAAATATTATTTGTAAGTTGACACTCTTGTACCGGGAGAATCTACCATTAACTATATCCACGTCTACAACGCGATTCAGTTTGTTGTATGTACGACACGTCCTCATGATAGGGTTAAAGAAATAGGTGTTATATTGATTAACTTGTATCAAAAATACCTGATAGCGCGGCCTGTGCCTTATGTTAAAAGTGACCGCAGACAGCAAACCTGACGCGGACACCGTCTGCTGGTAAAATCTCTATTTAGGCAATGTACGGTACACGTGTACGTCGACTCCTCGCGGCTGGGCACTGAAGCGGATGGAGGGGAAATCCGTTCCGGTCGAATCCGCAGCCACACTCAGAACGGCATGAGGCTCCGGTATGGGCACCTCCTCCTCCCGTTTCCCCAGGGGCGGTCTGAGTGGAGGTAGTCCTCACGGGCTCTCCGTCGCCGTCCCCGTCGTCGTGACTACGGTACAGCTGCCGCTGCCGGCGATGGTGCGTATGACGGCTGGTAGCGAGTGATCTCCGATGATTGCAGTGAGGGCACGACGCTGCGATGCCCAGGCGGGGCAAACCACCAGCGTGAGCTGGGCCAAGTCCTCACTGCAGTCGCAGTGGTGGCAAGCGGGACTCAATTCTCCTAGCGACTGAGTGCAGGTAATTCCTGAAGCTTGTCGCGACACTGGCTCCACCTAAATTGGGCAAAAGTCGCCCAAGGGCAGCTTCGACCAGCTTCGGAGCAACTCGGAAGTGCTCGTCGAAGAACCACCAGCCTCTCGGTAACCGAATTGGTCGTTCGGCAGATCAGGGCCCAACTCGCAGAGGTACCGAACGATGCTGGAAAAGAGTATCCTCTCAAACAGTTTGCACGCCTCGTCCAGCAATACGGAGGGCTCATAGGCCGTATCGGTAGGCCGTCCCGACTTCCTCAATAGGACCAGCTTCCCGGTCTTCCAGCACTCAGGGCAGCTTTCGAACGCCAAGCTAGCGTCCAACAACTCCCTGAGGCAGTCTGACATATGGTCGAGGGCTTGTGTCAGCACTCAGGCAGGTATCCCGTGCGACCCGGGGGAAATATAGTGACAACTATTTCAACCTTGCAATTAAATTTACTCTTAGAAAATAGCCTACCAGTCGGTCCGTGCAAAACCGATGTTTAGGTAAACTACGGTCGGTTCAATAATAATTTTAATGCAATCTTTGTTTCCATAAATATAATATTTAAGGCATTTTATCTTTCTTACCTTTGATCACAGGAAAATACCTTGTTCTAAATTCTATTTTTCTATCTAGGTGAATCCCAACCGAGTGAACCTACTCAAGACGTGCAGAGGACTTCTGAACATACAACCTCCAGCAACCTGAATGAACATAAACTCGATCAGGATACGTTAAAAAAACTTGATGACGTCACTTCTGCAGACTTAACAGATGACAGTAAAGAAATAACTGCAAGTGTACAATATACGTGCGACACGTGTCGGCAATTTTACAGTTCTAAGTGTGAGTTAGAGAGACACGTTAGATTGTGCCCTAATGTGTGGAAGAAAGATCTCTCACGTGAGAATACTACAGGTGCTCACAAACACACCACTCAGAAACCACATCAGTGTAACGTGTGTAGCAAACGTTTCTCACGTATTCACTTTTTAACTCGTCACATGTTTGCACACACTAATGAGTTGCTATATCAGTGTAATGTATGTAAGGAACAATTCACCCGAAAGGATCATTTAAATAAACATATGCGTACACACACTGGTGAGAAACCACATCATTGTGATACAAGTAAGAAACAATTCTCACGGAAGCGTGATTTAACGTCACACATGCGTACACACACTGGTGAGAAACTATATGGTTGTAATATATGTAAAAAACAATTCTCAATAAAGGGTATTTTAAATTCACACATGCGTACACATACTGGTGAGAAACCACATAATTGTGATATATGTGAGAAACAATTTTCCACAAAGCATGTTTTAATAAAACAAATGCGTACACACACTGGTGAGAAACCATATAATTGTATTATATGTAAAAAACAATTCTCATTGAAGGGTAATTTAAATTCACATATGCGTACACACACTGGTGAGAAACCACATCATTGTAAAATATGTGAGAAACAATTCACCCGAAAGGATCATTTAAATGATCATATGCGTACACACACTGGTGAGAAACCATATATACCACATCATTGTGATATATGTAAGAAACAATTTTTAACAAAGTATGTTTTAATAAGACACATGCGTACACACACTGGTGAGAAACCATATCATTGTAATATATGTAAGAAACGATTCTCACTGAAGAGTAATTTAACTGTACATATGCGTGCACACACGGGTGAGAAACCACATCATTGTAAAATATGTGAGAAACAATTCACCCGAAAGGATCATTTAAATGATCATATGCGTACACACACTGGTGAGAAACCACATCATTGTAAAATATGTGAGAAACAATTCACCCGAAAGGATCATTTAAATTCTCATATGCGTACACACACTGGTGAGAAACCATACCATTGTGATACATGTAAGAAACAATTCTCACGGAAGAGTGATTTAACGTCACACATGCTTACACATACTGGTGAGAAACCATATATACCACATCATTGTGATATATGTAAGAAACAATTTTTAACAAAGCATGATTTAATAAGACACATGCGTACACACACTGGTGAGAAACCATATCATTGTGATATATGTAAGAAACAATTCTCAGAAAAGAGCAATTTCATTCGACATATGCGTACACATACTGGTGAGAAACCACATAATTGTGACATATGTGAGAAACAATTTTCAACAAAGCATGTTTTAATAAAACACATGCGTACACACACTGGTGAGAAACCATATCATTGTATTATATGTAAAAAACAATTCTCATTGAAGGGTATTTTAAATTCACATATGCGTACACACACTGGTGAGAAACCATATAATTGTATTATATGTAAAAAACAATTCTCATTGAAGGGTAATTTAAATTCACATATGCGTACACACACTGGTGAGAAACCATATATACCACATCATTGTGATATATGTAAGAAACAATTTTTAACAAATCATGATTTAATAAGACACATGCGTACACACACTGGTGAGAAACCATATCATGTAATATATGTAAGAAACGATTCTCACTGAAGAGTAATTTAACTGTACATATGCGTGCACACACGGGTGAGAAACCACATCATTGTAAAATATGTGAGAAACAATTCACCCGAAAGTATCATTTAAATGATCATATGCGTACACACACTGGTGAGAAACCACATCATTGTAATATATGTGAGAAACAATTCACCCGAAAGTATCATTTAAATGAACATATGCGTACACACACTGGTGAGAAACCATACCATTGTGATACATGTAAGAAACAATTCTCACGGAAGAGTGATTTAACGTCACACATGCTTACACATACTGGTGAGTAACCATATATACCACATCATTGTGATATATGTAAGAAACAATTTTTAACAAAGCATGATTTAATAAGACACATGCGTACACACACTGGTGAGAAACCATATCATTGTGATATATGTAAGAAACGATTCTCACTGAAGAGTAATTTAACTGTACATATGCGTGCACACACTGGTGTTAAACCTTACCATTGTGATATATGTAAAAAACAATTCTCAATGAAGGGTATTTTTAATTCACACATGCGTACACACCAGGGTTGTTACGGATGCCAAAATTAAGACATCCGCGGATGCAGATTCAGATGCGGATTATTAAAAGTTCACATCCGCGGAATTAATTTTTTATTTATTTAATCATATTTTTAAAACAAATTTTGTTCCACAAAATTACATTGGTTTTTAGTTGACTTTGTTGATGTGAATCTGCATCCGTAAAAACTCCGTATTGATTGATGCGAATGTGAATGCGGATGCGGATGTCTGAATTAATGCGAATAATCCGCATTTACGGATGCAGATGCGAATATTCGTAACACCCCTGGTACACACACTGGTGATAAACCATATCATAGTGATATATGTGAGAAATGATTCTCACTGAAGAGGAATTTAACTGTACATATGCGTGCACACACTGGTGAGAAACCATATCATTGTGATATATGCAAGAAACGATTCTCACTGAAGGGTAATTTAACTGTACATATGCGTGCGCACAAACCTTGCCTTTGATTGTGATATATGTAAAAAACAATTCTCAATAAAGGCGTACACATACTGGTGAGAAACCATATGGTTGTTATATATGTAGAAAACAATTCTTAATAAAGGGTAATTTAAATTCACACATGCGTACACATACTGGTGAGAAACCACATCATTGTGTTACATGTAAGAAACAATTCTCAAGAAAGAATTCTTTAACTATACATATGCGTACACACACTGGTAAGAAACCATACCATAGTAATATATAAGTTATTAAAAATTTACAAATCTTACCACCTACAATTATTAATTGTTTACGATTTTTTAAATAAAATCCTTAAGTTCTAATACTAGTGCTTTACGCTGCTTGTTTTTTTAATGTCTTTTCATTCGACCATTGAAGAGCGACATAACATATAACATTGGCTGCGATGTCATGATAAAATTAAACTTCAATAATCACATACTTGCTAACGACACGAGCGCCCGACGTGAATTGTGTTCATCGCGACTGTGTGGCTTACCATACGAGCGTGTACAACTCCTCTTCGCTCTGACGCGCTTTGACTCGCACTAAAAAACCGACAAAAAAGCGCCAGGCAAGACGAGCAGCATGACGAGTATCGCAGCCACATTATGTCTCAGCCCATTTCTCTTGCTACATGTTTTGCCCCTCGTCGACCCTCGGCCGCGGTATAAGTATAAATTGACAGACACTGACTGACAGCAATATTCGTTTCGAAACACAAGAACTTTGTACTTTACTCCATCTATGAACCCAAGGCTTTTAACGTGATCGTCTGGACTAAAACTGAAGGGACAATGTTATTTTTTATTTTACCTGCCATTTGTTTTAAATATTATTGTGTTTAATTTGTGATTCCTGTTATTTTTTTTTTTTTGTTTATTTTTTTTTTTAATTTTTTTTTTTCTGAAATTGTTATTATTACTGGTTTGTTTTAAATTGGCAATCGGCAGATGGATTTGCGGTCTAATATAGTGGTATGGGCGATCGCTACGCCGCTTGCTATTGCGCCAAGTGCCATAGGTTCAAATCCCACGTGGAACATCTTTGTGTGATCCACAGAGTGTTGTTTTAAGTCTGGGTGTTCTTTGTGTCCGTTATATGTATGTTTGTAAAGTCCCCCGCGACACAGTATGTATATTCCTAATGCAGGCGTTGTAAAAAATATACTTACGTAATATTATCCATATACTCATTTATCTTCTATTTTTTTTTTAAACACTGCAATTAAATTTTTTAACAGTCGATTTGAAGGCTTGAGATGGCTACGCGTGACTGCAGTGATGACAGCAATGACTTTTTGTCTACTCCTAGTAGTATTGGTTCCCAGAGTGATCCAACAATTGCTGAGACTCTTTCGTCTCGATTCTCCGACGTTCCCAAGAATCTAAACCTTGTACACATTAATGCTCAAAGTGTTCCGGCTCACTTCGCTGATATACTGGCATGTTTTGACTGTACAAATTTACACGCTATACTTATTTCCGAATCGTGGCTTAAGCCCTGCTTACCCTCTTCTGCATACTCTTTACCAGGATTCAACCTTATTAGGAATGATCGAACCGTGGGTGGCGGTGGTGGAGTTGCTATCTACCTACGATCTCATACTCCCTACTCCATAGTTAGTTTCTCATCGCAGCATCCTACTAATGCTGGTGAACATCTTTCCTTGAAGTTGAACTTCTTCATACTAAAGTTAAATATTCTTGGTGTGTTTTATTGTCCTTCCTTACGCATCAACTTCTTCTCTTCATTTGAACTGCTACTAGAGCAACTCACTCCTTTGTACAGTTATACCATAATAATGGGTGATCTACTCTTTAATAGCTAGATTATATTATAGAATACAATCTAGCAATCTGTCTATTCTTCCTGCCAATGCAACTCATTATTTCCCAAACTCTACTCCATCTCTGTTAGACCTTATCCTTGTTTCCTCCCCTAACCTCGCAGTTAAGTACGGTCAGTGCTCTGCTGACGAGTTTTCCTACCACGAGTTGCTTTATGTGTCCTATCGTCTCCGGCCTCCTAAAACTAAATCAAAGACTATCCTGCAGCGAAACTTCAAAGGCATGGATATGGATGCCTTGGCTAGGGATGCCAACAACATTGACTGGGCTCCTCTTTACAGTGCTGGCTGTATAGACGGCAAGGTTGAACTCTTAAATGACAAATTAATTACTCTCTACGATGACCATGCGCCAGTGCAGGAAATGGCTGACTGACGACATCAAATCTCTAATCTAGGAAAAATCGACAGCTAAGTCTAAGTTTAAAAAAATCAGAATGATAGGAACCGGGACAAATATGTAACTATTAGGAACCATTGCAGTAAGCTGTGTAAGAACGCGCAACGCCAATACATCCACAGCTCCGTTGAAAACGGAGATCCAGCTAAAGTCTGGAAATTTTTAAAGTCACTGGGAGTAGGCAAATCTATTCATGAGCAGTTTCCTAAAAATGCCAATTTGAATTTCCTAAATCAACACTTCTCTGATTCGTCAAATTTTGATAATATGACAAAAGATGCTACACTTAAACTTGTCGCATCTGCCCCGACTCCTGACTGTTCCCCATTTTTCTTTAGTCAATTCTCTGATTGTGATGTTGAGAAGAACATAGTATCGATAAATTCAAACGCAGTGGGTTCTGATTGTCTAAGCCGCAATATGATCCTCCCAATCCTTAATGAAATTCTTCCTGTAATCGGCCATATCCTCAATTATTCAATCTCCTATAGTGTATTCCCAAAGTCTTGGAAGGATGCTGAAATTATATCCATTCCTAAAAAGAAAAATCCCGGATGCTTTTCTGATTACCGTCCTATCTCTATTATCCCTTTTCTCTCCAAGGTCCTTGAACGTCTCATCCATAATCAACTCTCGAATTTTCCATTCACAAACCTACTACTGAATCCCTTCCAGTCTGGCTTTTGACCCGGTCACAGCACCACTACTATTCTTGTAAAAATAACAGAGGACATAAGATCTGCTATGGAGAATGGTGAGCTAACCGTTCTAACACTCCTAGACTTCAGCAACGCGTTCAACACCGTTGGCTTCGATGTTTTGCTGTGAATACTGCGATCTCTCAACATATCTCCAACCGCGATTGACTGGTTTCACAAATACCTGTGTGGTCGCCGGCAGCGCATTAGTATTGAAAACACCGTTTCTTCTTGGTGTAATACTACAGTCGGTGTACTGCAAGGCGGCGTACTCTCTCCCCTACTTTTTTTTGTTTTTATAAACACCATCACAAATGATCTATCTTCTTCTTACCACCTATACGCAGATGATCTCCAAATTTATATTAGGGCAACACTGAACGATATGACTAATGCTATTTACACCACTAATGTTGATCTGGACAAAATATGTAAGTGGAGCAGCACCCACGGCCTGAAAATAAATCCATCCAAAACTCAGGTGATAGTTATTGGGAGCTCGCGAATGATCGCCAAAATTGATTGGACGGGACTGCCTCGAATCACTTGCAATGGCTCACTGATACCGTACAGTGACAAGGTGAAGAACTTATGGATTTACAGTGATAGTACCTTATCCTGGGGTCCTCAGATACAAGAGCTGAGTCGCAAAATGTTTGCTGCTGCAGGGTCTTGGCGCAGATTACGCAATTTTCTACATTTATCAACCAAGATTGCTCTTACACAATCCCTTCTTTTCCCTATCCTCGATTATGCTGATGCCAGTTATCTAGATCTCAATGAAGACCAATTGAATAAGCTTGAGAGACTCCAAAATCTCTGTATAAGATTTATATTTAACTGCCTCGGTGGCGTAGTGGTAAGCGTATGCGACTGCTAAGCTTGAGGTCTCGGGTTCGAATCCCGGGTCGGACCAAATGTTTGTACGATCTGCAAATATTTGTTTCGGAGTTTGGGTGTTTTCTATGTATAATATGTATGTATTTACAAAAAAAAAGTATATAAGTATTTATATCAGTTGTCTAGTACCCATAACACAAGCTCTGCTTAGCTTGGGACTAGATGGCGTTGTGTGTTAGATGTCCGAAATATTTATTTATTTTATATTTGGATTACGCAAATATGATCATGTCTCCGATTATCGCAAACAGCTTAAATGGTTACCCATTCACCTTCGCCGGAATGCTTCAATTCTTTCTCTTTATAATATCCTATTCAATACTCATACACCACTTTACCTTAAATCACGTTTCACCTTTCTGCATGACACACACCCTAGATTGTTGAGATCGTCGGAGAACCTGAAATTGACAATGCCTGGACATAGTACAAAATTCCTGACCACTCCTTCACTGTCCAGGCAGTTCGGTTGTGGAATGCCTTACCAGTAACAATAAGACGTGCGCAGACATTAGCTTCTTTTAAGAGACGGGTGAAGGCATACTACCTGGGAGACTTCAACGACCTATAACCGACCTTGTTCTCAAATGGGTCACAAATTCCACTTGGGTAGAAATGGAGTATATATTAATTAATATTATGGCTATTTAATCATCCACACTAGTTCTTACTGTTACCTTATATTATACTAGCTGATTCGTGCCCACTTCGTTGGGCATAATGTTAGATAATAAATAGCCTTTTTTAGAACTGAGTGTTATGTTTTAATTCTTTATAATATTAGTATAGATGTATATACAGGGTGTATAAAGACGACTACCGAAAACGAAAGAGGCTGATCCAGCACCCCAAAACTTATGAAAAAAAAAAAACAGTTGTCCTTAAAAAAAATTGTAGCCGGAAAAAACAATGTGTCAAGATTTTTATTAATTTCAGAAGTCAGCAATGTATTATGTGTACGCGCACCGCGTATGTAACAAAAAAAAATTCAATGGATTCAAGTCAGTTGACCGAGGAGGCCATGCACGAGGTCCAAATCGTCCAATCCACCGGTTTGGGAACTCCTGATCAAGCTGTTCCTGCACTGACCGGATTGTGTGCGGTGGTGCGCCATCGTGCTGGAACCACATGTGTCTTCGCCGGGCTATTGGAATGTCGTCCAGATATGACTCATTGGACCTTTTATCAGGTCGAGGTATGCCATCCCTTTCATTCTCGAGGGCAAGAACACAGGCCCTACGATCATCATCTGATAGATACCTGCCTAACCGTTTACAGACCACCGTACCTGATGTCCTGTCTCTTCAAACGCACAAGGATTAGTCTCCGGCCAATAGTGAGAATTCCGTCGGTTCCACATGCCATTTCGCGTGAATGTTGATTCGTCTGTCTATAAAACATTTTTGGCAAACATGGTAGCATTATCTTTGCTCAGTATCACGGTAAATACGCAAGGCCCGTGATGCATTTCCACGAGCTTCGACCATAGCACATAATCATTTGTCCATATTCCCTCGCACTAAACATTATAAAAAAATCACTATCACTGTTATAACGAAAAAAGAACTTAATTAATTACTTACGACGTCAGCTGTCAGATTGGCTGATTTGATTTTTCGTTTGTCCCGATAATTTTATTGAAATTAATTAATATTTTAAAGTTTGTATAGCCCATTTCCTAAATAATTACCTATGATAGAGTCAATAATAAGTATCAATAATATTTTGTACGTATTTTATTGTTTTTAATGTGAATTTGTGAGTGTTTATAACAAAGTGACAGGTGGGTTGTGTTACCGGTATCGTAAGTAAACTGTTAAAATTTTGGTTTTAAATCACTCTAAAACTGGGAAATTCTACTTGAGGACAGAGCTTTTGATGGTTATTTGACATTATTTAATCATAGAAAGTAGTAGTTTCTAGATTTTTACCGCTTAAATTTAATTTTAATATCGTTATACGGCCTACCCATCACTTTGAAAAAATAATTATTGTACGCAACTCTTTGGTCATAACGCTAATTTATTTAACTGTTTTATCTCTTTTATTTAATTATGATGACTCGCAGAGCTTTATCTTGTCAGGAGGAGTCTAAACTCAAATTGACTTTACAAGAATTAAAAATTTCCAAGGAGATGTGTGCACAGTTAAGCGGTGAAAGGGATGACAATGAGAAGGAACTCATTGAGATCTTGAACACTAACACAAAATTAAAAAGTGATATGACTGCCTTACATTTGGAATATAGTTTAATTGTTGAGGAACGGGACACTCTCAAAAACTTAGTTAGTAAGTTTGATCGCTGCAGTGATGAGTACGAACAGACCTTTGGTAGGATTTCTACCCTGGAACAAGAGCTCCGGGAGGCCCACCTACACATCTCACAACTGCAAAAGGATGCCGACAACATCACTGTGCAGCAAAATATGAGTCTGTTTAGTGAATTGGTAGAAAGTGCCCCCCAGTTGGTTTCTCCTGCAATAACACACACTGATACTAGCAGTTATCCAATTGTTGATTTAAGGGATGTAACTTTAAGACAAGAACAGTCAGTGAGTATGTCAATTTGTGGTAGGAATAAACTGAAAAAGTATGTCAAAATTAATAGGTATATTCAAAGAACACAAAAGTTAATAAAAAATCAAAAAATTGTATCTAAGTGTGTGAAATCTAGTAAAGAAAAGTTAGAGTTACTTGATGATTTAGAATCACTTACATTGAAGTTAGATAATAGCAGGAAAAAGTATGAAGCTGACACACAAGCCTTAGAATTAAGAATTAATCATTTAACTGAATCGTTAAAGTCAACACAAATTAAATATAATTTATCACTTAATGAGATTAAAGAGTATACGGGGGCCATGGATGACCTCTTAAAATTAAGTAATGATAACACAGAGCGCTTTGATTCACTAGTTAACAATCATTCATGCCAGTGCGCTCGCTTTAGTCCTCCACAGCCTGTGTGTACTCCCGCGGTTTGCTATGACAATCCTGAGACCTTGTGTGATAGCTCATCTACTAGTGTAGGCAAGAGCAGTCATTAGGGGCATCAATTGATGTAACATTTTGTGCATCAGGTGGTGCACAAAGTACTATAATGTTTAGTGATAGTATTGGAAAACATATGGGCTCAAAATTGAATTCTCTTGTTGAGGGACAGTCAGTTGTTAACCATTTGCAACTTATGATGTTATTATGAAAAGAATCCAAAATTATAACTTTAGTTATTGTGAGAATCTCATTATTTTAGTGGAGAATAGGGGTGATGTTAGCAAAAAAGTTTTAATTGATTACTTTGATTACCTATTGTCCTTAAACTTGAGTAGTATAATTTTGTTTACATTCCCCTACTCTAGGAGATTCTCAGATGAGGAAAATAATCTTAGATATAAGTTGAACAATGTACTACACACTATTAGTACATACAGAGACAATAATATGTAATAGACCGCTCCTCCTTTGGGGCAAACTGTACTTCTGGAAAAGTTGCTTAAATCTAGATGGCGCTCAAAATAAGGTACTAGAAACAGCTTTGCAAAGTTTAACAGTATTTTATTGATATATTTCAATTCTAGTAATTATATTATTATTTTCCAAATGTAAATCTTGCTTTCTAATGCTTGCTTTTAAAAAATATTTTTCAATTGCATAACTACAAGTTAGCACCTATGTTTAAGAGATGTCGTTGCAATCGATTTAAAGAAACTTGAAATTAATGACATTTTAACTTCGCTAGATGTCACTTTTTAAGTTTTTAATTTTACACAAAATATATATTTGCTGGACGCGCGATGACAGCACCAACTAGCGGCTACTATTACGTCGGTCTTTGAAATGTCAAATAGTTGGTAGCATGTGACGTAAATGTCAAGTCATAACTGTCTAGGGTTACTAGAAATACATGTACTTAAAAAAATCCTAACAAACATGTACTCTTTTACTAGTATATGTGGCCTAAATTATTATAGATATTTTTTTTTAAACTAAATTATAATTGTCAGTCATCAATATGCCAATAGTTACACTATAATTGAGGTAAAAGGACTTGATTAATTTGGTTGCCCACACAATTTTATTCCCTGAAAACAATCTTATAAGCACTGGCAATTTAAAATAGTTCACCGGTCCGATTTTATAATATACGTATAACCGATTCTTGAATCAGAGAAACAATGCACTCATGAACGGCAACATTGCAAAAGTCGTTCATATCTCTAGTAGTTAATACGGAATGGCAACGTTGCTTGAGCCCCATATTCAAATAAAAAATAATAATGTTTATTTTTGAGTAATTAATTGACTGCACGGTTGGCCTAGTGGTTTAAGCGGTCACTACTGCACCAAGTGCCGTGGGTTCAAATCCCACATGGGACATCACTTTGAGTGATCCACAAAATGATGTCCTGAGTTTTTGGGTGTTCTTTGAGACCGTTACATGTATGATATACAAAAAAAATATTATTGTGTAAATTTATAACGACAAAAAGTACTTGCACCTTTTGTCATCTACATATGATAACTATTTTAATCAATAGGTGCTACTTGCACCTATTGATTAAAATAGTTAGGTCGCTCTTTCTTCGAAATACGTAAATAATAAAATGGGATTGCTGCAAGTTGATTAAGTCGAGAATTACTTATTCTCGACTTAATCAACTTGCAGCAATCCCATTTTATTATTTACGTATTTCATTCAAGATCAACGCGGATTTGTGCCCGGAAGGTCTACCACTGATGCAATACACACGATCAGGATCTTGATGGAGACATACAAAACCAGAAAGAGCGACCTTCATATGGTGTTCATCGACCTCGAAAAGGCATTCGACCGAGTCCCGAGACCACTGATTTGGCAAGCATTGCGCTCCCAGAAGCTTCCCGAGTGTTACATAGAACTCATCAGAGATATGTACGCCGGAGCGACAACCCAAGTACGATGCCCCGTGGGATTAAGTGAGGAGTTTCAGGTGCAGGTAGGAGTACACCAAGGATCGGCACTTAGCCCATTACTGTTTAACATAGTGATGAACTATCTGACAGCCGACCTACAACGTCCTGTACCTTGGGATATCCTGTACGCAGATGACATCGTCTTGATCGATGAGGACTTGGTGGCTTTGCAAGCAATTTTGGAGAAGTGGAGATCGGCTCTGGAAACCGCTGGCTTGAAGATAAACAGAACAAAGACAGAACACATGCACTGCAATTTCTCAGGCAGCGACGTCAGCCAAACCATCACTCTCCAAAACGCCACTCTAAAGACCGTTGACCACTTCAAATACCTCGGCAGTTTAATCTCTAGCGATGGCAACATAGACGCTGACATTACGCATCGCACCAACACGGACTGGCAAAAGTGGAGAGACCTTACAGGTGTACTCTGCGATTCACAAATGCCAATAAAAATCAAAGGCAAGGTCTATAAAACCGCAGTACGGCCAGCAATGACCTATGGTGCAGAGTGTTGGCCGACAAAAGCGCAGGTAAACAAAGTGCATGTTAACGAAATGCGAATGCTTAGATGGTCCGCAGGTGTCACACTTCTAGATAAAGTGCCGAATGCGTATATCAGAGGCAGCTTCAAAGTGAGACCAATACCGGAGAAGCTCAAAGAGATGCGTTTGAGGTGGTACGGTCACGTCATGCGTCGATCTGACGAACACATGACCAAAAAGGTGCTGCAACTGGAGTCGGGACCAAGAGGACGTGGTAGACCCCGATCTACATGGATGTCGACTATTAAAAAAGACCTCGAGGAAGATAAGGTGGACCCTACGACGACCCAGAACAGATGTCTCTGGAGAAAAAGGATAAGGAGAGCCGACCCCGATTAGAAACGGGAAAAGGCCGGACGAAGAAGAAGAATTCAAGATCAACGTCATATTTAAACGACAACAACGAGTTTTTAGAAATGTGTCATTAAGGTTGGGAATTGCAACTGTATTTATTAATTCGCGATTTTGCTTTATTTTTTGAAACCATTTAAAAAATAAAAAATTGCATTTAAACTCCAAGTCCCTATTTTGCGCCCTAAATAGAAATTCTAAATTTATTTTCTCAGGCTTTACTTATGTCAATTGAGAAACCTACATGTAAAAGCTTTCAAGTGAATCCATTGAATGTATAAAAAGTTACATACAAAAATTTATAATATAAATATAATACTGAGAAGCATTTATTGAGAAGCTGTTAATTTGAAATTACAAACAGTAATTTCAATTTTTTTTTTGTGTACATATATAGATCTGGCTCTCAGACGATAAAATAAAATATTACATACTAACTAATATAGTTATTTGAAAACGACATCTAGTGGTACATTTTGCACTAATTCAATAACAATAAACTTGACAGTTGACTGTCAGGTTCGTATTGGTGTAGGAGGTCAGAAAATATAGTTGAAATTCACGATTTGATACACCTAGTGACATCTAGGGAACATTAAACTTACTATCAATCCGCGTACAGATCTCCGGTAGAGCATTGTGCGTCTTATATTATATTTTGTCTATGGTACATATCATGATTGTGTGCATGTAATTTTGTTAGCAGGCAATTATATTTGACAAAAGGTAGCTATTACCATTCTAATAGTTTTAAGAGACAGATAGCATTATCGCTATCCTATTTTATTAATATCACAGCCAGGAACTTGGCTACTAACAGATCTGCTTCTATTGAGTAGAACAGTGACATTCATTGTAATTTGGGACACATCAACCCATGCACTGATATGGTATCAGACCATAGTCTAGGTCATGAGGCGATTAGATGTAGTGTTGATACATCAAGTAATTTAAACTAGGACTTAGGACAAAGAATAGGCAGGCCAGTAGTATTAGGTTATTTCTTCAAAATTTCCAGGGTTTATCCGGCAAAGAACTTGAGTTAGATTTGTTTTTAATAGAACATAAGGTACAGATTATGTGTATCACTGAACATTGGTTAAGGAATCATGAGTCATTGTATATTAATGACAATTATTTAGTTATGAGTGCATTTAATAGGAAGAAAGCCATACATGGTGGATCGATGATAATCCATACTAATATTATAAATGCGAAAGTAACTCTGTCTGTCTGTCTGTCTGTTACTCTTTCACGCCTAAACGGCTGAACGGATTTTGATGAAATTTGGTATGGTGATAGATGATAACCTAGAAATGGTCATAGGCTATAAATAATCACGCCATCGTTCTTAGGGGGTAGGCAGTAGGCAGATAACTAAATTGAGTTAGTGATTTTTAGTCGTTTTTGTTGGGACTTTTGCTCTTTCACGTCTAAACGGCTGAACAGATTTTGATGAAATTTAGTGAGGTAATAGATGGTTACCTAAAAACGGATATAAGATCAAAATGATCACGTCATCGTACTTAGGGGGTAGGAAGTAAGCAGAAAACTGAATTAAGTTAGTGATTTTTTTATGGTTTTTGCTGGGAGTTTTGCTCTATCATGCCTAAACGGCTGAACGGATTTTGATGAAATTTAGTTAGGTGATAGATAGTAACCTAGAAAAGGATATGGGCTATTAATATTCATGCTATCGTACTTAAGGCGTAGGCAGTAGGCAGAAAACTAATTAAGTTAGTGATTTTTTATCGTTTGTTTTAAAAGTTTACCTCATTCATGCCTTAACGTCTCAACGGATTTTTATAAGACTTGGTTAATATAAAGATAGGATCCTAGGCACGGACACAGGCTACTTTTTACGGCGGGAAAATACCTCATTCCCGCGGAAATCTAGCGTGATCGTGTCAAGAAGCGCATGACGCCATAGCTACTGAAATGATTTTGATGTTTTTTTTTTTTACTGAGTGTTACTAAGACTTTAAGTTAGTATTTGATCACTTTTCTAACTTAGAGGGTCGGTAGGCGCCATAATTTAGGGAATTTATGATAAAATTTTGATGCAACTGTCTTTATTTAACAGTTTTTTTTTTTTTTTTTTTATGTAATAGGTGGCAAACGAGCAGGCGTATCACCTGATGGTAAGCAATTACCGCCGCCCATGGACACCCGCAGCACCAGAGGTGTCACAAGTGCGTTGCCGACCTTTGGGGGATGGGGAGGGGGAATGAGGGAGGGGTTGGGGTATGGGCCTCCGGTATCCTCACTCACTCGGTGAAACACAGCGCAAGCGCTATTTCACACCGGTTTTCTGTGAGGCCGTGGTATCACTCCGGTCGAGCCGGCCCATTCATGCCGAAGCGCGGCTCTCCCACGGTAAAACTTACGGTTTTACTTGGATCGAAACTTAGCGACATTCCATCACACTACTTAACTTATAGGGTAGGAAGGTACCAACATTCAGACTACTTTTTACTTCGGGAAAATATCTCATTCCCACAGGAACCTATACACAGCTACCTATCTACAACATTAAAACTCTGTCTAGAATCACATTACGCCAAAACTATTGATCTGATTTGTATATGATTTTTTATTCAACTGACTGTTACATTACATACAGATAAAATCTAATTACCTACACCACAGAATTAATATAGTACTACATAACTAGCTACGCTTTAAACTTGAGGAGGTAATTAAGTATTCGCTAAAAGCTGGCTTTTACCCGCGACTTCGTCCGCATAAGTTTTTTTGTTTTCTCCCGACTGTAAGTACCCCTGCAACAATGTCCCACTATCGTGTTCCAGTCCTCAACTTCACATCAAAATTTGTTCAAAAGCAACTAGTCCACGGGCCCACGAACAAGGGATTTCAGTGATTGACAACAGGCTGAAAGTTTATACACAGCTTCGTTTTGACGAGACACCCAACTTTTATTATTGGGCCAAATTCTGAAAGTGGAAGGAAAAAGCGGGATAGGGAGCGAAACACGTCGATTTGATGAGTGTCCCAAATTAAATAACAACAGTTTCTAAACATCAATACTTTGAGAAAATACGATGGAAAACTGAGAAAAACTTGTGGCATACAAATTGAATGGCACCTTCCGGGTGACCCCCAGCTCTAACATGTCAAAATGGTGACTTGAGAAAATTTATTAACAACAAGCTGATTTTTGTTTTGGGGCTTGCAAAATATATATCCTACTACTATTATAAAGGCGAAAGTTTGTAAGTATGGATGTATGTATGTATGGATGTTTGTTACTCTTTCACGTAAAAACTACTGAATGGATTTGAATGAAACTTTACCACATTACCCACCACTTATACATCAGAATAACACATAGGCTACTATTTATAAAGATATAGCTTCGCCTCGCGGCGTTGCCCGCAGTTATCATCGTACCGCGGGTAGCACCGCGGGGTTCAGCTAGTATTTTATAAAAAATGCATCGGCATACAAATTTGTTGGTAATTTTTTTGAGACCTACACTCGAAAGTTGTCAAGATTATGTTAATCTTTTTTTCATTAATAACAACTTCTTTTTTATTTTTTTCTGTTAAGAATCAAACGTATAACACCATGAAACTATTGGCATACAAAAAAAATGGAAGCGATTAATTACAAGTGAAATTTTCGAAATTTCAAACAAATTAAATCTTGAAAACATATCATGTCGAAGTCCTGTACATAATTTTCGCCAGCTTTTGTTTGAAATTGCTAAAATGGAAAATTCGTATACAATATTACAGCTTATTTAATGAAAATGAAAAATTTTTTTTTAATTACTTAATTATATAAACAATTACAGCAATAAAAACAAGGGAATTGCAGTGGGAGTTAACAACAATTTTTAAGTGATAGTCAAGTAAGGAAAAAATCATTGTATTGTAAAACAAATCGTAAAATCAGTTAACGTCTATAAAAAAAATTAGTTCTAAGTTCGAAAAATGCATATTTATAAGTCGTGTAGGTACTTTAAAATTAATATAAATTAAAGTTTTTTAATTTCTCTATAATTTGAATCTATAATTTATAATCGAATTAAAAGTAATATCTTTAAGTTATTATATTAACAAATTAAAAATATTTACCTAAAATACAAATAATACATGTTTGTAGCGATAATTTTTTCAGTATAATCTTTTTGCAGTACCTTATAAAAAAACATTTATTACATTTCAATTTAGTTCAATATCAATATCAAAAATAATAATATGCTGAACTGTGTGATTTTGCCTCAGGTATAAAATCGTAAGACCCACTATCCCCGCCCAACTTCCTTTAAGCATCAGCTCTAACGACTATTTTACCTTTTTAGTTTAGTCGAGCTCTCTTTTCGAAGCTGTTAAGTGATCGTCATCATGGAGTGTTTCTTGTGCAATTCTTCACGTAAGGACGAACGTTTTCATCCGAAAATAAAACTTATAAAAAAAATAAAAATTTACAGAATCTGAACCAGTATGATACCGATAGTTCTGAAGATGACGATAACATCACACATAGTGAAGACTCATCGAGTGACGAATCTGATGAGGATTGATTGATTTTTTAATATTTATCATAAATTATTTATAAGTTTAATTCTTTTCATGCACTGTTTGCACATTGCATTATTATTAAAGTTCTACACTGAAAATTTTTTAGGTACCTACCTACTTTAGTATTTTGCATTTTATTTAGAAATTAGGTTTCTTAGAAGTTCTATTTCTAAAATTAAGGCATTGCTGTCTAGGTACAAGGTCAAGGACAGAGGTAGTACAAGGTACGCACTTATCTACAGATGGCGCCGTTTATTATATTTTATTTAATTAACTTGTAAGTATTATTGCCTTCGAGTTTTTCATCCGCCTTATAGATGGAGCTGTTTATAAAATTGAAACTTGAAGTTTTTTTCATCCGTCGCCATGAATGGCACGTTTACAAAAATCGGTTTTAACACGTCATTGATTTTAAAATCATCTATTAAAAATATTAATCGATGTAAATAAAAATCGATTATTTTTAACATCTCTTGAGAGACTTCAAACTATGAGAACTGTCAAATAGTGTCAAACCCTCGTAAATGTGTACGTAAACTGCTGTAAACATAATCTTAGAAGTTGAATGGAATGTTTAATACAGACAGACAGACAGACGCATAGAAGGTGAACAAATACCAAAGTGGTTATAAAGTTACAAAGAAAGAGTGTGAACTCGTTGTGAAATTAATAATGGCAAATCTTTCGGTGTGTAGGGTTTGTTTAGGAGAAGATATTCGACTGGTGTCAATTGTCGGAACTCCTTTACAAGAGATGTACGACTCTTTAGTTTTGTTGCCGGTAAGTAATTATAAATTCAACGATCTTACCTCCTGGTAGCTGCATAGTATCGCTTTTATTAGTATTTAACACGCTGGTTTCTCATGTACTTCATGTCCTGTGCAAACAACACGAAAACAATCAGTTATACCCAAGTTAATGCTTGTTGAGAAACACCTGTTTGAGTGAGTTTAACTAATCACAATAAATGGTGTCAATATTCACTCCTCGCCCATGGCTCTCTCCTGCTTGTGTCTCTGTTACTAATTGCTTAATATTTTAATCCAATATACATGTCACTTTGATATTTATGAATAAAAAAATAACATATATGTACTTGATATGGATTTAGAGTATATTTTACAATATATTGAAATTATTTATTAAATGGTTTTTAGAATTTTACATCTAGTTTGACTCTATTCTCTGGGTGTTCAGTAAGTGGATTTAAATCCAAACTAACCTGAAATATAGGTGCCTCTGTATTTTGCTGGGTTTGAGCAAAGAACACATTGATGGTGATAATAATCAACTAAATAACTCTGTTTGCAGTTTGTAACTGAAGATGGCAGACCTATACTGGTTTGCTACATATGTCGCGCAAAGCTTAAGAACTGCTACGAGTTAAGAAAGAGTTGTCTCCGGAATGAGCAGCTGTTCACACAAATGCTGCGCTGTACTGAGGTTGGTTATAGTTTCAGATTATATAACTGTTTGTTTCCAGTAAAGCTAGGATGATGACATGAAAAACTCTGAAAAAAAAAAACATGAAAAAGTTGTATTTATTATAATTGGTCTTATTTTGCCAAGAATTCATAATCATTGAAAATATTGAATAATAAATGTAACAATTTAAATTATTATATTAGCTAAGTTAAACATAGGCTGTCGCAGACTTTTTTGTAGGCATTTCTCTAGGAATCAGTCGTCTCTCCCATCGGTAAGACAGTGTTCGTAAGAAACGATTTTGGTTAACCATTTTTACTAGGATTTACTTTGCAAATCTGGCTACCACAAAAAAGTATTTGAATTTTGCGGGTTAATGTATAGTAGGGTGGAGCATGGATGTATGAAAAAAATTTCTTTTTTTATTTCAGAGTTTTAATAGTGCGGGATTGGTGCCTTATATTAAAATAAAAGTACGTGTAATTTTTCATTTTATTTGATGAACATCTTCAGCCTCCGCAGTGGCATCAAAATTTAAAAAAATAAGTCAAAATGTTAATCGTTTTTAAGGCGAATCATTGTGCTTAATTTAGTGGTAAATAGACATGAAATAAAAAAAAGTATAGTTAAGATGTTGATTAAAGTATTAAATACGAAATAAACACACACAAATTTGGAGAACTTAAAAAAAATATTATTATTAGTTTGCTTTAAAATCTCTTTTAGTTTCAAATTTAGGCATTACTTTCCGTGATTCCAACTTGGCTGTTATTGCACCTAAACGCGCCTTTTTTGTGCACTGTGAAATAGAAGCCTCTGTCGTAATCTTAACAGCTCTCTCAACAGCTTGAGTGTGGCAGGGAAGCTTTAAAAATAATAGTTCGCTGTCACCATCAGAGTGGACGATGTACTGAAGGTCTTGGTCAGACACATTTTTCAAAATTGGTGGTTCGGTTAAGTTTTCCTGCCAATCTATTAAATCAATATATGTCGAAGCATTAAAATTGATCAATGGCACTTGAAACAATCTAGGTATTGTAGGTTGTGTCTTATTGCGAGCCTGTAGTATGCGTCGCGCTGCCAACTCTCTAATGTGTTTCCTGTCATCTGTTATCATCGCAAGAAGAATGCTTTCGGGATGCGCAAAATAGCTATTTCTTTGAATAACCGGATCTATAAGCTTTTTTAAAGTTTCTGGTAGGTATCTAGAGGCCATAATAATATTAAACAGATGACGCGTGCCATTTTTGCATGACGGTTTATTTTTTATTAAGTACCAAGAAGGCGCGTAAACTTTAACAACAAAAGTAGCCAGAATTTTTAAATTTTCTGATGGTTCTTCAGTTCCTACATACAAACGTAGTATTCGGTTAGCACGCGTCAACCAACGGGCATGTGGTAGTTTGCCTGGAGATTTATTTTAAAGATCTTCTGGGAATTCACCTGTAATTACTGCAGTAATTATTTTATACAAGTACTGTTGATCTGTACTTAGATCTTTGGCCATTTCTTGTAGCTATTGTCCTTCGATACATGTAAATTTTTTGACAGGCAGCTTTTCGCAGATTTCTAGAATTTTTCTATTGGACCAACATAAGATTTAGGTCCCGAAGTACACCCGTCAAGATGTAGAAAAATGTGTCTTAAAGGCAATTCCTTCATGTGCAGCAAACAGATTATCCATTGAAGTGGTTTTTGTAATCTATTCTCAAGAAGTCTTATGATTCCACCGTATTTTCCTGTATTTACATTCATACCGTCACAACCAATTGCCATAATGTGATCTTTAGAAATCTCTTCATGTAGCAGAAACCCTGTTATCGCAGATTCTATTCCTTTCGATGTGCCAACGTCAGGTACCACGTACCCGGTTCTTGAATCAATGAGATATGTTCCTCAACAAGCGTAGTCCTATAGCATTTACCACCTTTTTTAAACAATCTTCAATGTTTTATCTTTCCTGCCATCAAAGTACAAAGACGATAGCTCTGTATGAGATGCATTTTTAATTATTTTTTCTCTATTTTTAGTTCTCTCTCTGCGTAACTTGTGTCTATCGATAACCTCAACTTCAGATCCAATGTCAAACAATACAGATGATGCTATTGCTGCTGCCGCTCTGTCTGATACCCCATACCTATCTCAGGTCTTCGACAGCGTAGGGAAATCGTAGGACATAGATTTTTTTCTTTTTTTTTTCTGGAACGCGATCGATCATGATGCTTTCCGGCTTTTCTGACGCTGACGATGCCGCCGAAGGAGTACTACTACATCCATATCAACTGACGCTGAAGTGTTTAAAGATACATGTCTTGGGGTGATTTTCCCGTTCATATTTCCTTTTTAAAGTTTTTTGCAACTTTCGTGTAGCAGTTACGTCGATGCCGCTTATTATCATATTTCGCGACGTTCTTTGATCACTTAAAAAGCTTGCTCTTGTTTAGGTACCTTTTTATCCTAAGGACAAATACATTGAGCAAATTCTTTGCACTTGCATGCTAAAATATCGAAAAGTATTTTACCGCTTTGCCGAAAACTTTGTAACTTGTAGGCGACGCGTGCAGCACGACAATTGTAGCTAATTGCCAATTCCCGCGCCCCCTCAATCCCCTTTTTTCAATTTTAACTCGAAGTTAAATCATTTGTGTCGAAAATACAATATAGCAGTAACCGTTTTTCATTCAAAAATTGTATTTTTAATTAAATACCTTACAATTAACATGGCGTCTTAATAGAGTCTAATACCAACTATTTTCATAATTTCAAGGCCGATGCGGAGGCAGTTGTTCTAAACCAAATTAAATAATATTTTGCATGAGTTAATTTAATCCTAAAAGGCACCGAATTTTCACTATTACATTACCATTAAATGAAAAAAGATTTTTTCGCTCCACCCTAATGTATAGCCTATGTTACTCATAACAAACATAGCCTTCTATTGGTAATTTTCTGAATTAGTTCAGTAGATTCAGAGATTACCCCCTACAACACAAACTCACAAACCTTATCTCTTTATATATTAGTATAGACAAATGAGTATTTATTTTTAATGTGTTTTTTTGTGTAAGATATCTCAAGTAAGTATCTATAACCATACTGGATTCAATATAAATGTTTTGTCAAATTATTTACATTTGGGTATAGCCTAAAGGTAATATAAATACTGCACGCACACATACAATACGTAAATAAATTGACAATGTTTTTTCTGTCTCCATTGAAAAGCACATATTGGCAAAACTGGTTGAACTAGAAGCAAACTCAAAATAGTCTTGGGAATACTTGGGAGTTTACGAAAAAGTACAAACAGAACATTTTTGTTGTTAGAGCTCCAAAGTGTTATCGATTTTTTATTTATAAAAATATTTGGCATTTTAACACCCATGCCTTGGAGTTCACATGAAATCAACGCCTGGTATCACCTCTGTTGTGTAGTATTTCGGTCCCATTGGAGTGCTCCTGTACTTGCATACACGCTCGGCTCGTGCACTGTAATACCTCCTGCATAGTTGGCCGTCATGGCCATAATAGTCTATCAGCACAATCAATCAATGGCTCAGAACAGACATAGGCTATAGAAATTCAGTTGTTTTATAAACTTATTCTTTTAATTGCAATATTGGTGCTGTTGACATATATACAGTAAGTCATATGGCCAAGTAACGCAACTTATTGTATGTATGACAATGGAGGCAGAAAAGAAGTTATTATTTATAATTAATTTTATTTCCCAACAGTCCGAACAAGTGAAGCCACCAGGAATATATAATGAGAAAAGGTTCTATGTGAAAAATGTCATACACTTCAGCATTGGACACGTACTGGGGATGGACGCAGACATTGTTGGAGTGGAGGCTCTGAAGTGTGAAGTGAAAGATGAACCAAATGATGGTGAAGGTAATTATTTTCCTTGAATTATTTGTCCTTTTTACGTGAAACTAACATGAGGTTGATCATAGGTGTCTTCCGATCTTAGTCCAGTGAGGTAGTTCATATTGCAATGAATATTCACAATTTTGAATAATCTAAAAATTTGTCGCTATTCAGCCACAGTTTAAGCTCTGGTGCAATAAACATGAAAATGATCTAAGCGAATAGAAAAGTAACCCAACCAGCTCGGCGATCATGTCGGACAATTGTTCAGTATTATTTAAACGTTATTCAAAACTTTTTTTTTTGTCAAAGTCTCGCCATTCGTCATATTGTTTATTATTTCAAATCAACGAACCATAGCAAGTAACAGTACCTTTACTACATTAGCACACTCCACAGTTCTAATACAAACGGAACTTGATGTGGTTTACAGTTATCAGTGAGAATGTTCTGGAGGGAAACAGTATACCTGATGACGTACTGCCTGCAGACTCAGACACCAAGAATGAGGAGAGCATGGCACATGTACTGGAGATGGATGCAGACAGTGTGAGCGTGGAGACTCTTTTCATGTCGTGTGATGTGAAAGGTGAACAAAGTGATCCTGAAGGTAATAATTTACAGTTATTCGTATGAACATGAAGTGGTTCAAAGACGTACAAACATGTACAGAATATATATCTTTTGTAAATTAGTACATTTGTAAGCACCTCATTTCTTTCTCCCCCACACTTTAAATACATGTGTTTAGGACCTGATGCTGTTTACAGATGTCGATGAGGATGTTCTGGAGGAAAGCAATGTCTCTGACGGTGTGCCATCTGCATACTCACACTACGATTTTATAACTACTGTGAAGGAGGAACAGATCGGTCACATGACAAGTATGTATACTGTTTGTAAACTTTTAATAACCGCTTCTTACTAAATGTATATGTTTTACAAATTTTGTCTGTCTGTTCTGGATAATCTCTGGAACGGTTGAACTGATTTTGACAGGACTTTCACTGGCAGATAGCTGATGATATAAGGAATAACTTAGGCTACTTTATAGACTAGGTTTGCCCCGCGGCGATTGGTTGTGTTCGTTCCACGGTAGCACCGCGGGGCTCAACTGGAATTTATATTTATTTATTTATATTAGTAAAATTTAAATTTAAACTCCCTTAATCAACATTTCTCTGCTTCGTCAAATTTTGATAAAATGACAAAAGACGCTACAATTAAATTTCTTACTTCTGCCGCAACTCCTGACTGTTCTCCCTTTTTCTTTAGTCAATTTTCTGATTGTGATGTTAGGAAGAGCATAGTATCTATTACTTCGAATGCAGTGGGCTCTGATTGTCTTAGCCGTGGTATGATCATTCCAATCCTTGATGAAGTTCTTCCTGTCATATGTCATATCCTCAACTATTCGATCTCCTTTAGCGCGTTCCCAAGGGCTTGGAAGGATGCTGAAATAATACCAATTCCTAAAAAAAAAATCCCGGATCCTTCTCTGATTACCGCCCGATTTCTATCCTTCCGTTCCTCTCCAAGGTCCTTGAACGCCTTGTCCATACTCAACTCTCGAATTTCCTATCCCGAAACCTGCTACTAAATCCTCTCCAGTCCGGATTTCGACCCGGGCACAGCACCACTACTACCTTAGTTCATATTACGGAGGACATCAGATCTGGTTTGGAAAGTGGCCAGCTTACGGTTCTGACACTCTTAGACTTCAGCAATGCATTCAACACCGTTGATTTCGACGTTCTGCTGTGTATACTACGCTCTTTCAACATATCTCCAACGGCAATTGACTGGTTTCGCAATTACCTGTTTGGTCGCCGGCAAAATTGATTGGACATGATATGCTTCGGCATGAATGGGTCGGCTCGACCGGAGTGATACCACGGCCTCACAGAAAACCGGTGTGAAATAGCGTTTGCGCTGTGTTTCACCGAGTGAGTGAGGATACCGGAGGCCCATACCCCAACCCCTCCCCCCATCCCCTTTCCTATCCCCCAAAGGTCGGCAACGCACTTGTGACGCCTTTGGTGTTGCGGGTGTCCATGGGCGGCGGTAATCGCTTACCATCAGGTGATACGTCTGCTCGTTTGTCCATTATTCAATAAAAAAAAAATTCTGTAGAGTGACTCATATATCATATTTTGTACTTGCTCGCTTTTATAATATTATCAATAATGCTGCACGGTTGGACGAGTGGTTCCAGCGGTCGCCATGCCGCTTGCTATTGAGCCAAGTGTCGTGGGAACCCACTAGGACTTGGGCTCCAACTGACTTGACTTGACTGCACGGTTGGCCGAGTGTCTTGGGTTCAAATCCCACCCGATACCTACAACACTTTGTGTGATCCACGAATTGTTGTCCCGAGTCTGTATGTTCTTTGTGTCCGTTTCATGTATGGTTGTAAAGTCCCCCACGACACAGGATGTTTATTCCTAATGTGGGAGTTGGTTTAAAAAAAAACTTATTCTCATTTGTTTACTACGAGTTAAGACTTGTGTTGCGAAACTTGTGACCCTAGTTCTGAAGGAAAGAAAGAAAGAGCTAATTCTCTGTTTCTTGTGTGAAATACTCATTTACTAATTAATTATGTTGGTGTTGTTGTTTAGGGATATATTCTGTAGAATGATTAATAATACTCGTAACATAGTATGGAACGTAAATTTCATAAGTATGATTAATATTTATTATCAGAACTGCAGAGGACGTCGATCATTCTGACTTTCGACTCTGTACGAGTAATTATGATATAATTTCGTTAACTGAGACGTGGTTGTCAGGTAGTATTACTGATAGTGAACTATTTGACGAAAGGTATGTAGGGTGTATCAGTCCACTGTCACAGACGTTAATAAAAAGAGTAGTTCTTTATAAATAATGTTCGTGTATTCACACACTTAACAATTAGGAGGAAGTCCCGTAACGCCGGACGGCACCTAGCGCCGGACACTCGTACTATTTGTTTGATTCAAAATACAAGTGAAAGGGATGCGGGGGCGCACAGGTACAGGATCACCTCGCCAGTGTCGCACGAGGCCACGGCGGGAGCGACCGTTTGCTGTTTTAGGCGCGAAATCACGACGTCACATAAATATCAATGTAAGTAATTCTAGTATATTTATGCATTTACATTTGAGTGGTATTCAAAGATAAAAGTAGTACTTGATTGTTATCCGTAAAATGGTAGCATATTGATAGATCTTTTAAACAATTTTGGTAGGTACCATCTAATGAACGAAATTGTCTGTCCCTTAACACCGGACACTAAATCGTCCCTTAGTGCCGGACAATAAACATATTGATATTTCTTGTGAGAATTTACGTAATTTATTCTAATTATATAATTTTGTTTTAGAGTATAGAAGAAACAAGAGAATTAAAATGGAAGCGAAGAAAAAGAAAGGATCCTGGGAGCCACAAAGCTTAAAAACTGCTATTGATAAGGTTGTGTCAAAAGAACTGAGTGTAAGACAAGCTGCAATGCAATACAATATTCCTAAAAGCACTATACATGATAAAATAAAGGCCCTAAATCGAGGAGAAGAAGTAACAATGAATCTAAAGTTGGGTAGGTTCACCAGCACCTTCTCAGCAGAGTATGAGCAAGTCTTGGTGGATCACATTAAAGATTTATCGAATAGATGCATGCCGCTCATGAAAAAGGAGTTTTTAAAATTAGCATATGACTTAGCTGAAGTCATGAAGATTCCTCATCGATTTAATAAAGAAAAAGGCAGTGCTGGCAAACATTTTTACTACGACTTCATGAAAAGGCACTCTGACATTTCGTTGAGAGCACCGGAATCGACAAGCATGATGCGCGCCGTGGGATTTAACAAACCACAAGTGGATATATTCTACGACAACCTTGAAAAGCTGATGAAACAGTATAAATTCCCACCTTCAAGAATATATAACTGTGATGAAGATGGGGTCAGTTGCGTGCACAAACATCAAAAAGTTCTCGCTCCAAAAGCTATCCGTCAAATTGGTAAGCTCACTTCTGCTGAGAGAGGCAAAAACATCACAGTTTTGTTCTGTATGAGTGCAAACGGTCACTACATACCGCCATTTTTTGTATTTCCTAGGCAAAGAATGAATGAAAGGCTTATGATTAATGCTCCAGCTGAGAGCTCCATTTAATCTGGTTAAGAAAATTCTTTCCCACAACTTTGTCAAAACTGGTGTGAGGCTAATTGGTCGATACGATGAGATTTCATGTGCTGGTTTACCTGGTTTGTGAATCAATATTATTTGAGATATCTTCCATAGGTCAGGAACACAGCAAGTCCTAAAGATACCATTAAACAAGATAGCTAGGAATGTGACCGCTTTCTTTGGTAGTTCTTTTAAGATCTTAGGAGTGATCAGGTCAAACCCAGGGGCCTTCTTTGGATTCAAAGATGTTATTTCTTTGGGTGAAGTCGGAGTTATGGGCAAGCTCATTTGCAGATCTTGATCAAGTACAAGGTGTCTCAAAAGAAATTTCATATTTAGTGGATTGATTAAAAAAAAAGGAAGCGGTATATAGAAAAAATGTTTATTTATTGTTAAAATACACTTTTTGGGAATTCATTTCTTAAAAATAATATCGTCTAAATGTAAACCCTCACGTTGTTGGCACTCATTTAATCGAACAGTAAAATTACTTATGACTGCTCGACAGGTGGAGTGAGGGATGGCTGCCATTTCGTGACGGATATTTTCTTTCAAATGCGCCAGTGAAGTTGGTTTATTGGCGTAAACTTTAGATTTAAGATAACCCCATAGGAAAAAGTCCATAGGGGTTAAATCTGGGCTACGTGGAGGCCAATTTATGTCACCTCTCCGGGAGATCAATTTTCCTGAGAAAATTTCACGAACACGTGGCAGAGATATATTGGACGTGTGTGAAGTTGCTCCGTCCTGTTGAAACCATGTTCTTTGGTTATAGCCAGGAAAGTTTTGCAGTTCAGGTACCAAGAAGTTGTCTAACATCTCCACATAACGCTCTGAATTCACTGTAACTGTACGCCCCATTTCGTCTTCAAAAAAGTAAGGGCCGATAATTCCTCGCGCCGACATGGCAGCCCATACGGTCACTTTAGGCGAGTGTAGGGGTTTCTGATGTTTGCGTTTCGGATTGGCTGAACTCCAGTAGCGGCAGTTTTGCTTATTTACGTGGCCATTAAGATGAAAATGAGCTTCATCCGAAAACAAAATGTTGGTAAACGTTGAAAATCGCTCAATCATCTGATTTACGAAATTAAGCCTCTGACCGGCATCTTGGGGCTTTAATTCTTGCACCAATTCAATTTTGTAGGGGTGCAGCTTTAGATCTTTGTGCATAATGCGATGTAATGATGATCTATGCACATTTAAAGCACTCGCGCGCTTCCGAATTGAAAGGCTCGGGTCGTCACGTACAGATTGATTAACACTCTCCACGTTTTCTACCGTTCTTGATGACCTAGGTCGCCCGGATTTTGATTTATCCAGCGTTGATCCAGTCTCTTCAAACTTTTTAACCCAATGTCGAATGAGAGGAAGGCTTGGCGCATCATTTAAGTGGCGAAAACCTCGAATACTGCAGAATTTTCTACGCGCGACAGTTGTCGAATCACCGTTCTTGTAAAACTCTCGCACGCACAACGCGCGGTCTGCTCCCGAGAAACGCTCCATAGCGACTGAATCCCCAAGAGCCAAGCTACCAATTGACATAACCCCGCACCCCTCAAGTACGCAGCGTTCACGCAGTAAGCTAAACAAATATAAAATTTCTTTTGAGACACCCTGTATAATATCGATTTCGTGATCGTCTCCATGTCCTTCGTTTGGTTTAAAAACACCTGCCAAGTGAGAAGCAAAGAGTTCAGCCTTTCCGTCATCGGTTCTTGCCAAGGAGGATTGCGATCTTATCGAGGGACTATGCTGTTGCGACCTATCCAGCTTTTTTGCAGCCTTCCACAAGGAGTGTTCGCCTGTGTTTTCAGAGGATAGCTTTAAAATGTCGTGTTGCATTTTAGTGTTGACTGATTCCCTGAGCATCATTTTTAGTTCTCTTGTGGCACCGATACCCTGCGAGAATACCCTAGGTCGGGAGTGTTCAACCAACAAGCTACTTGAATCAGATTGGTGACATGTTTACATGCTCTTTGGATGTCATCTGAGGTTTTCAAGGCAATATTTAGATTCAGGTTATTTTCGAGGTAGTTCCTGAATCCATCCCAGTCAGTTCTTTTGTTGAACAATGATTCTGGCTCTTCGCGTGTTAATACGGTACTACTGATATCAAGAATGACTGGAGTATGATCAGAGGATCCATCTAGGCTTGATTCAACCTTTACGTACAAGTTACTTATCCCTCCCGAAATAAAAAAGTCCAGAAGGTCAGGAACTTTGCTGTGGTCAGTTGGCCAGTAGGTAGGTTTGCCATTTGACCAAGACTGCAACTTTTTTCCACCGCACTTGTTAATGCTCGGCCTCTTGTTACCGTGCATCGTGAGCCCCAGAACTGCCCAGAAGGTGTGCTTCGCATTCCAGTCTCCTCCTGCGATAAAGCGATGACCAAGTGAATGGAAAAATTGTGAGAACATTTCCTCAGTAATTTTATGTCTCGGGGGACAATATACGGCGGAGAAGGTGATTGGGCCGGCTCGGTCCTCCACTATGATAGTGTTTGCTTGCAGGAACACCGTTGAGTAGGATGCTATAGGCGAATGTTTTATGTTTGATCTGATCACTATTGCTGAGCCCGCGTGTACACTACCGTCAGGGTGTGGAGTGGAATAAATATTGTAGCCCCTGATGCGAAATGAGCTCTTAGTTGTAGCGTGTGACTCAGAGATGAGGACTACATCTAGTTTATTTCTACGCATAATTTCTTCGAATTCCAATATGTTTGGTGACAATCCATTTATGTTCCAAGTTGCTACGCGGAGGGATGTCATTATGAGTTCATTTTTGAGATTACTGATGTCAATAGGTTCATTAATGTTCCTTTATGTTGTATAAGTAAGTCTATCTTTTCAGACTGTTTTATTAGTATTTTTTATATTATAGACTATTGTGATAATAGCCCTGGACTATGTGGCGGACCAACGTTAGGCGGACTGGCGGCAGCTTCGGAGTATGATCTATGCGCCAGTTTTTTGGGCGCCTCCATATATTTGGTATTGGGTTTTAAAGTGCCAAATTCACATTGTGGTTTTTTGTCTTTAGTATGATTGCTAACTGTACTCCACCGTGGACCTGAACCTGCCCTAATTGTTTTTCTAGCTAGAATCTCTTTATAAACTTGGCAGCCTTTATAGTTAGCAGGATGGTCACATGAGCACAGAGAACATTTAGCTGGAGTGTTGCGATCCTTTTTCGGGCACTCTGCTGTTTTATGCCCCTCGCCGCATTTAACGCATCTGTAGGGCCTCATACAGTTATTTTTTGAATGGCCATATTGTTGACACCTTTTACACTGGACTATTGTTCTAGATTTACGTGGATCCTCAATTTTAATATGTTGGTGGTAGATGTACTTAATGTCTTTTATTGATTTATTGCAGGGTCCTGGTTCTAAATAACAAAGAATGTGGATGTAGGTATTTTCTCAGTTCCATTCCTAGAATTAATGATTTCACCTCTGACTTTGTTTCTTGTCTTTTCTATTTCTTCTACAATAGCTTCATGGGGAGTAGTGTGATGTAAGTTTTTTATGACAATTCTATGGCGTTTTGTGTCTTTTCTAGAAAAAGTATAGCCAATCAGGCCTTTTTGTCTAATTAGGTCCACTACCTTTTTGTAATCTTCGATCTCGTCTACACTAACGCGGAGTAGATTTTTGTTCACGATCTTGTATCTGAAGTTGGATGGATCGACTACGGTTTCTATAAGCTTAGAGAGCTGATTTACATCATCTATTCCATAAAGCACGATAGGTGGAGGCTTAGTTGGTGGCTTTGGTGCTGGTTGCTCCGGTTCGTCCACTGGAAGGTCATTGAACCTATTATGTGTTTCTGTGCTGGTTTGCGGAAGCGAGTCTGATATTTTACGTTTCTTGGTTCCAGGCACACGCTGCCAAGGGGGTGGGGTTTGTTCTGTGCTACCTGGTTGCTCAACAAGGATATTGGGGCTAAGTGTGGATGCCTGTACCTCGTCTGATTGTTGAATAACTGGAGTTTTGGTTCCATGATAAGAGTTCGCTCTAGGCCTGGTTTCTAATAAGCCTTTATGGAAGACTTGTTGCAGATAAACTTTGCGGTTTGGTTGAGTTGGAGGGAGATTTGTATTTTCATTTTTATCGTTCATTTTTGTTTCCATGAGTAGGGTCGCTAGACGGTCGCTCATAGGGTGACGCCCATCCCTATGAGAAGGCTCTTTACTCTCGATGATTGCCCGGTACACCGAGGTTGGCGTTATCGACTAGTTTCCCACTAGCCACCTATAGGTATCCTCTTGGCACGTTCCGACCGTAGGATAGGGGTAACTTTTTATTGAGGCATTCTTCCTCTTGACCCGGACAATGAAGCCAAGGCCACCGTTCCTACATAATATGACCATAAGATAACGGTTTGTGAGGGTCATTTCCTACCGCCACAATGCAAAATGATTAGTCCTGCTGGGCCAGGTTATTTGACCGCCGCCCGACACTCGGCGTTGTTGCTCGTTTAGCACCACCCGGGAAACACGTATAGGGTAGGCCTAGTATAAGGTGGTAACTCTTACGGACGTGAGCAACGTCGCTCCCCAAAATAACCTTCAACCTTCTAATGCTAATAATTTTCTCGCGAATAACTTAATTAATACATTATATGATTGCAATCTGAAGCAATATAATTATTGTAAAAATAGTACTGGTGGTATATATTGGATCTTATTTTATGTAACAGTGATATGTCGGTCTTAACATGCTCGGATCCCTTAGTGCCCGAGGACTCCTATCACAAGTTCCTTATTATAAAGTCCTTGTTGACGGAATTCAACGCCCTAGTTATTCCCAAACGAGTGTTACATATGTATAATCCAGCTAATTATGTATAATGAAATCTGTAAGCTCTTTTCGGAAACCGATTGGTCAGTTTCGACAAGCGCTGGGTCGGTCGAGGAAGCTGTACAGATATTCTATGACTTAATTTATAAAATTAGGGACAATTTTGGGCCAACACGTATGACATGGTATTAACCATCGCTGATTAAAATGATTAAAGAAAAATATAAAGTCTTTAAAAAAATTTAAACTTATGGTAATTTTTCTGATAAAAATTCTTTGCAACTACTTCGCGACAGGGTTAAAAATACTGAGCATATGTGTTATAAAGAATACATAGTATCCGTTGAAAACTCCATCTTAAAAAATCCTAAACTCTTCTGGTCGTACATTAAAAATGTACGTCGCTGTAGTTCCTATTCATCGACTATGAACTATCTGACTGCCACAAGCATCTCGACTGAGGGTATCTGCCAGCTATTTAGTTCCTATTTTAATTCCGTATTTCTAGTTGATGTCAAATTAAATTATTACAACGAACTTAGAGAATCAAACACTAGGCGTGATATATCAACTGTTAGAGTGAGCACTCAGCGAATATATGAATACTCTGCCCGCGTTATTTTTAGTAAAATGTAGTAAGGAGCGGTCAGTGCAGTGCCAGTTTCTATAATTTTATATGAACGAAGGAGTAATGCCTAAGATATGAAAGGTTGCTTTCATTACCCCAATACATAAGAAAGGTGCGAAAAATGAGGCTGTAAACTATAGGCCTATCTCTAAACTCTGTCATCTAGATAAAATTTTTGAGCGATTAGTATTTGATCAAACATATGAATGTTTAAAAGTGAACTTATTCTCGAGCAACATGGTTTTATCAAGGGTAGATCAACTAACACCAAGTTGGTTATATTTAATGAGTATTTGACTGCCTCGGTGGCGTAGTGGTAGCATATGCGACTGCTAAGCTTGAGGTCTCGAGTTCGATTCCCGGGTCGGACCAAATGTTTGTATGATCTGCAAATATTTGTTTCGGAGTTTGGGTGTTTTCTATGTATAATATGTATGTATTTACAAAAAAAAAGTATATATGTATTTATATCAGTTGTCTTAGTACCCATAACACAAGCTCTGCTTAGCTTGGGACTAGATGGCGTTGTGTGTTAGATGTCCGGAATATTTATTTATTTATTATTTATTTATTTAACTAGTAATATACAACAATAATCGATGCAATTTATACTGATTATACTAAAGCGTTTGATAACATACATCACGGGATTTTATTACGGAAAATGGCGGGTTTGGGCCATCTTATCTTATCTTATATATCTTAAGAGGTAATCTTATTAAATGGTTAACATCGTATCTCACTGAAAGAACACAAGCTGTTGTTCTTGATGGCTGTTCTTCCAACTGAGTAGACATCCCGTCGGGCGTTCCGCAGGCATCATTATTGGGACCACTCCTTTTTGTATTATTTATTAATGACATAGCATCTTGTTTTTTAAATTCCAAATTTTTATTGTTTGCTGATGACATGAAAATTTTCCGCAATGTTAATAATGATTCCGATGCGTTACTTCTCCAGAAAGATTTGAATAGATTAGACATATATTGTGAACTTAACAAGCCAAAGGATTGTGAACTTCAGTCGACTGGCGTAGTCAGGGACCTGGGCGTTTTCCATGATGGTAAATTGCTATTTGACAAACACATCGAACATATTGTTGACAAAGCGTACAAAACACTTGGTTTTATAATTCGCGTTTCCAGACCTTTTAAGCATATGAAAACAATAAAAATACTTTACTGTGCCTATGTACGCAGCCACCTTGAGTTCTGTTGTCAATTTTGGAGTCCTTGTTATAATGTCTACAGTAATAACGTAGAAAGAATCCAGAAACGATTTATTCGATATTTAGGCTTTAAATTGAAATTACCTCATCTTGCTTACGAACAACAATATATTCAACTTCATCTTTTACCTCTTTTCTGTCGTAGAAAAGTATTTGATATCTGCTTTCTTTTGAAAATGGCTCAGAGCAAGCTAGATTGTCCTGATTTACTTACCAAAATTAAATTAAATGTGCCCACTAGTAATTTACGTTCCAAAAACCTAATCCACGTACCACTTTGCCACAGTAATTATCGGTATAATAGCTTCCTACCACGAGTTGCCAGGTTTCCGTGAAAAAGTGATGTTTAGGTAATACCGGTTCAACTAGAAGCCGGCGATTATTTTAATGTAATCTTTGTTTCCATAAATATTATATTTAGGCATTTTATATTTCTTACCTTTGATCACAGATAAATACCTTATTCTAAATTCTATTTTTCTATCTAGGTGAATCCCAACCGAGTGAATCTACTCAAGACGTGCAGAGGACTTCTGAACATACAACCTCCAGCAACCTGAATGAACATAAACTCGTCCAGGATACGTTCAAAAAACTTCATGACGTCACTTCTGCAGACTTAACAGATGACAATAAAGAAATAACGGCAAGTGTACAATATACGTGCGACACGTGTCAGCGATGTTACAGTTCTAAGCATGGCTTCGAGAGACACATTAGTTTGTGTTCCAATGTGAGGAAGAAAGATCTTTCACGTAAGAACACAACAAATGCTCACACACACACCGCTCAGAAACCACATCAGTGTCACGTGTGTAACAAACGTTACTCACGTATACACTATTTAACACGTCACATGTTTGCACACACTAATAAGGCACTATATCAGTGTCATGTATGTAAGAAAAACTTCTCACAGAAGACTCATTTAACAACTCATATCCGTACACACAGTGGTGAGAAACCACATCATTGTCATAAATGTAAGAAACAATTCTCACAGAAGACTCATTTAACAACTCATATCCGTACACACACTGGTGAGAAACCATTTCATTGTAATATCTGTAATAAACAATTCTCAATGAAAGGTATTTTAAATAAACACATGCTTACACACACTGGCGAGAAACCACATCATTGTGATATATGTAAGAAACAATTCTCAATAAAGTATCTTTTAACAATACACATGCGTACACACACTGGTGAGAAACCATATCATTGTGATATATGTAAGAAACAATTCTCAATAAAGGAAGTTTTAAAAAAACACATGCGTACACACACTGGTGAGAAACGACATCATTGTGATATATGTAAGAAACACTCTGAGAAAACAGTTCTTTAATTAAACATATGCGTCCACACACTGGTGAGAAACTATTTCATTGTAATATCTGTAAGAAGCAATTCTCAGAAAACAGTTTTTTAATGGTAATAAACCATATCATTGAGATATATGTAAGAAACATTGTCACTGAAGAGTAATTTAACTGTACATATGCGTGCACACACTGGTGATAAACCTTACCATTGTGATATATGTAAAAAACAATTCTCAATGAAGGGTATTTTAAATTCACACATGCGTACACACACTGGTGAGAAACCATATCATCGTAATAAATGTAAGAAACAATTCTCAATGAAGGGTATTTTAAATTCACACATGCGTACACACACTGGTGAGAAACCATTTTTTTTTCTATTATATAGGGGGCAAACGAGCAGACGTATCACCTGATGGTAAGCGATTACCGCCGCCCATGGACACCCGCAACACCAGAGGCGTCACAAGTGCGTTGCCGGCCTTTTAGGAAGAAGTACGCTCTTTTCTTGAAGGTTTGAAGGTTTGAATATCATTGTTATAAATGTAAGAAACAATTCTCAAGAAAGAATTCTTTAACTATACATATGCGTACACACACTGGTAAGAAACCATACCATAGTAATATATTAGTTATTAAAAAATACAAATCTTACCACCTACAATTGTTAATCGTTTACGATTTTTTAAATAAAATACTTAAGTTCTAATACTTGTGCTTTACGCTGCTTGTTTTTTTTAATGTCTTTTCATTCGACCATTGAAGAGCGGAGGCGGTAACATTGGCTGCGATGTTATGATAAATTACTTCAATAATCACATATAGTCCAAGATCCCAGACCAATCAGACATAACTTATTTTCACACGGATGAAACCTGAAGTTTTCAGTAGCGTCTCGTGTGCCTTGAATACCTACGCGCTTTGTGGAACTTGCTGAGTGACACCTGGGCAGGTACCAGGTGAGAAAGGTAACTAAAAATAAGAATTATCTAACTTAAATTCACATGGCTGATTTTTATATATGTCATGTAGAATATTATTTTAAAGTAATATCATAAGTGTCAGACACTTTTGATGGACCAGAACTTTTGTCAGACGCTTTTAAGCTACCCAAAAAATATATGAACTTAAGTTATTTTTACATGTCTGATTTTTTAATATGTTATTGAAATATTTATTTAAAAGTTATATTCAATCAGTCAGACAAATTAGAGTGACCAAACAGCCCCTAAGACAAAAATTATTCAGCCAGAAGTATGAGGGCGAGAGCACTATGCATGCGCTTCAGAGTGAGTGAGACGTCCATAATAACTCGGTTCCCCTTCTTAAACTCATCATCTGTTTCTAGCGTGTAATATTATACACTCTTTTGCAAAAAAACGGGCACTTAAGCAAAGAACTGTTTTATAGTTACTATTAGTTTGTTTGACAATTTTAGGTATTGTTATCCTCAGAATTTCATAAATTAATTAGGAAGGAATAGGTATCATCAGTTTTATCATAACATTTTGATTAAACTATTGAGAAATAATATTTAAGCTCAAAACACTATTATTGTACCTGCTCGCTAAATAAAAATGAAACGAGTTAATTTCTTTGTTTTTCTTGAATACATTAAAAGCAGATAAAAGTTTAGTATTGAGTGTGACCCCCTCTCACTGAAATCACGGCATGCATTCGTCTGGGCATTCTAGCGAGTATATCTTTTATGGTTTCTTGGGGAATACGTTCCCACTCCGCGGTAATCACATTCTTTAGCTCTCTGATGGTCTGCGGAGCCGACTGCACTGATCTCACTCGTCACTTCAGAGCGTCCCAGACATGCTCTATGGGATTGAGGTCCGGACTTCTAGCTGCCCAGTCCAAACGACGAATTCCGACTTCTAGCATATACGCTTCCACATCGCCAGACCGGTGGGCGCGAGCGTTGTCGTCCATAAAAAAATAGTTTTCGCCAAGAGCGGTTAAAGCGTTCCGTTCCGTTATGTATCGGTGTCCAGTCAGTGTACCGTTTTCGATGAAGACTAACTCCGTACGATCCATGGAATTTATTCCTGCCCAAAACATAACAGAGCCCCCTCCATAAGGTGTGATTTCTTCAAAACATGCCTCTGCAAAGCGTTCTCCTCGTCTACGTAGCACTCGCCGACGTCGGTCTTCACCATGCAGAGATATCCTGGCTTCATCGGAGAACAATATCCTATCCCAGTCTTCATGAGTCCATGACACACAATTTCGAGCGAAGCTAAGAAGCATGAAGAAGCTGACACTAAAATTGTTTTTCATGTTTGTAATGTGGATGCTCAAGCAAATTTTGTTATAAGATGTTCTGATACTGATATAGCAATAATTATGTTAGGACATATGCATAATTTAAAAATGATGCTTCTAATGTATGGTTAAACACAGGCACCGGAAATAATCAAAGATACATTAATTTGACAAAGGTTTACGAGCACTTGGGACCATATTTGTGTAGAAGTTTGCCAGGATTTCACGCATTGACTGGATGTGACTTTAATCCTGCCTTTTTTAAGAAAGGTAAACAAAGACCTTTTAATATACTGATGAAAAAACTTGAATATCAGAGATCTTTTATGCAGTTTGGTGATCCAGCAATGTTTACCGATGAGCACACACAACAAGATATTTTCAAAAACATCCAAAAATTTATCTGTGAAATTTATAGTATTCCTGGTATACTCGACGTTGATACTGCCCGGCTTCAGTTGTTTTTAAATAACTACAGCGTATCAAATGTCAATGAAGATTTTAATCCCAAATCTTTGAAAAATTTTGATGCAAGTAATTTACCACCATGTAAAACTGAGTTATTTCAACAATTTCTGCGAGCTAATTACATCTCAAGCATATGGAATCATGCTAATGAAAAAAAAACAACCATTTTTACTCCTGAACACAATGGTTGTAGAATTGAAGAAAACCAGTTCAACTTTCATTGGTTTGATGGTGAACAATAACCAGGAGAAGTCAGTGAATCTCTTCAAAGATTAGGTACTTTACTTAAACTTCAAGTTTAAAATTTTATATATTTGTAATTTTATATTTGTAATACTTAAAATTGTTTTTTGTAGATGAAGCTGCATGCGCATAGTGCTCTCGCCTTCATACTTCTGGCTGAATAATTTTTGTCTTAGGGGATGTTTGGTCACTCTAATTTGTCTGACTGATTGAATATAACTTTTAAATAAATACTTCAATAACATATTAAAAAATCAGACATGTAAAAATAACTTAAGTTCATATATTTTTTGGGTAGCTTAAAAGCGTCTGACAAAAGTTCTGGTCCATCAAAAATGTCTGACACTTATGATATTACTTTAAAATAATATTCTACATGACATATATAAAAATCAGCCATGTGAATTTAAGTTAGATAATTCTTATTTTTAGTTACCTTTCTCACCTGGTACCTGCCCAGGTGTCACTCGGCAAGTTCCACAAAGCGCGTAGGTATTCAAGGCACACGAGACGCTACTGAAAACTTCAGGTTTCATCCGTGTGAAAATAAGTTATGTCTGATTGCTCTGGGATCTTACTCTAATACTTGCTAACGACACGAGCGCCCGACGTGAATTGTGTCCATCGCGAGTGTGTGGCTTGTTGTACACGCTCGTATGTGTATGTCAATACGAGCGTGTGTACACTCTGCTCTGACGCGCTTTGACTCGCACTAAAAAACCGACAGAAAATGGAGCGCCAGGCAGGACGAGCAGCACGACGAGTATCGCAGCCACATTATGTCTCTGCCCATTTCTCTCGTGCCACCGAGGCAGTCAAATTAATATTGAAATCTCCACAAAATACCAAAACTTTACTACTGACACAAACACTTTAATACTTCTTTCATAACTATCTCAAATATGCTAAAGTCACTCTGTGGTGGTCGCTACACACTAACTATCATATGATGTTCCAGTTCTACACAAGAAAGTTCTAAAGTGCGCTCAGCAGACACCTGTGGCGACCTCCACATACAGCGCCATCTACCGAAGATACACTGAACTACGAAGTAACGCACTGTACCTACAAACTACACTACACGGAGTAACTACCAATCCTGAATCGCGCAAATAAAGTTCCCGCGCCGATTATCATATATACAACATTCCAACATCAACTGTTGGGCAGTAGCCCGCCAGGCATGATCACCTCGCCTGGTCGGAGGATCCTCCCTTTGTGTTGGGTGGAACATTACACCCGTTCCCCCACACACCTTTACAACATCTTTCCATTCTTTGCACTTAATACTATTACGAACAAAAATTAAAAACCCTCCATGAATTGACTTCTTTCTTACATACACACTTCTAGCAGAATAAAGTTCATAATCAAGAATCAACTGGTATGCCTGTCGCCAATGCTCTGTGATACAGAGCCTAATATATTTATTATAGTCGTTCCAATCGTTTATTTAACTTTTGCTTTTGACAGTTTTAATACCTAATCAAATAGTGATACCCTGACCTGTTACCGATTCGATTTCTTTTATCGATTGATTTTATGCATGAAGAAGTTTTAATCGATTTAACACACTCATTATTTTATAGATAATTTCGTACTTTTATCGATTACTAAACGGCAACACCGGACGCCATTTTGATGTCAGGGTTAATCCATATTTTCATACGTCGAGTTGAGTATTTATATTCCTCCATTTTGATTTATTTGTGAATTCTCACGTTTGGTTGAGTTGAGCGTATTGTTCCTCCCTTCGTTACTGTCAAAATGCCAAAAAATAAAGTACTTAAAGGACAACAACAGAGTTTTTCTTGCGATTATAATCGATAATCGATTTATTACAATACCGATGTATAGTCTTTTGTCATTAATTACGAATGACACATCTCTAAGTGGGCGGAGCCCGTCTATGAAGTACAATATTACCTGTAGTACATTGTATCAACAATTATTACAAAACTTTATGTGCGTGATCTGTCAAAAGTTAAATAAATGATTGGAACGACTATAAATACTAATTCTACTTCTAAGTCTTTCCCAGATAGTCCTTGAATATTTTGATGAACTATATTAATGGTCATTGACTTTTAAACTTTATTGCAACAACTTTTATATTTTCTACTATCAATTCCATTATTGAGTAAATGACTTGATGTGCAAGAGGTGGGCACTATTGTCTTACCAATTTTTTTTTTATGATATGGGGGGCAAACGAGTAGACGTATCGCCTGATGGTAAGAGATTACCGCCGCCCATGGACACCCAGAACACCAGAGGCGTTACAAGTGCGTTGCCGGCTTTTTGGGGATGGGAAGGGGGGTGAGGGGAAGGGGATTGGATATGGGCCTCCGGTATCCTCACTCACTCGGTGAAACACAGCGCAAGCGCTATTTCACACCGGTTTTCTGTGAGGCCGTGGTATTACTCCGGTCGAGCCGGCCCATTCATGCTGAAGCGCGGCTCTCCCACGGTTAAGGACTTATGTCACAATGTGTGGCCAATCAATTGCCAGAATTCATATTAATAAAGTCACTATTATTATTATTAATATATTATAGTCAGTTCAGAAGAATGAAAATCATGAAATGTTTGGCTACAGTATTCTAACATTCTAAGAGGTGCCACAGAAGCTGTCAGGTTAGCAAAGTTCTTGATTGTTATTATAAAATAAATGATTGTTGCATTTACAATTACTTACCGGTAACAAAACTAAAGACTCGTACATGTCTTGTAAATGTGTTCCGACAATTGGAACCAGTCGAATGTCTTCTCCTAAACAAACCCTACACATCGAAAGCTTTTCCATTTAATTCTACAGCAAGTTTACACTCTTTCTTTGTAACTTTATAATCACTTTTATATTTTTTCACCTTCTATGCGTCTGTCTGCATCTATTAAACATTCCATAATAATAGCAGCAAACAAGGAACACACAGAAACATTCCATTATAATGTAGGGTTGTTCCAAGGCTGCTGCTTGTCACCAATAGCTTTTAATATAATTATAAATATTCTTATAGATAAGTTAATAAGTTATGAGAAAAAATGGGGCTATCGGTTTAAAATAAACAACAAATACACAGAGTCCATCTTAGCCTTTGCAGACGACCTTGCAATACTGACACGTAATCCAAAACAATGTCAGAAGTTATTAATTGAAGTGGATGAGTTTTATACATGGACTGACGGACTGAGGGCAAAACCAAGTAAATGCCACTGTTTATGTCTGGGTAGACGGAATACCAAATATACCTCATATGATCCGGGACTCTCAATAGGAGGACAATGTGTAACCACGATTGCTGAAGCAGTGCCTTTCAAATTTCTTGGTAGAAAGATTGATTACAAAGGACGTACACCATCCTTAGAGGTTTGACTGCGCGGTTGGCCGAGTGGTGTCAGCGGTCGCCATGCCGCTTGCTACTGCGCCAAGTGTCGTGGGTTCAAATCCCACGCGGTACCTACAACACTTTGTGTGATCCACGAATTGTTGTCCCGAGTCTGGATGTTCTTTGTGTCCGTTTCATGTATGTTTGTAAAGTCCCCCACGACACAGGATGTTATTCCTAATGTGGGAGTTGTCTTTTTGAGAAAAAAAAAAAAAAAAAAAAAAAAAGAGGTAACTGTCGAAAATTTTCTTAATGACTTGAATAATGTAGACCAACAACCATTAAACAATATTAAAAAAGTTTGGATATACGACAATTATCTTACGTCGCGTCTGACTTGGCCTTTCCTTGTATATGACATCGATAAAAGCCTCCTGGTAAAACTAGATGCAAATTTCAAAAAGATATAGAAGTTATGGCTCGGAATTGCACACTCAGCTGACCCCTCAACTCTAGTTAGGGATCAAAACAGTTTTGGGATGAAGTTAAAGAAGCCATCGGAACTCTATAAACACCTCAGAGTTACCAAAATGCATGTCTTGGGACAATCCCAGGATGAAATAGTCTCATCACTCCCAAAAGATAAATATGTTACAGAGCTTGAGTCAAGACTTCAGTTCCATAAACAATTTATGGCTGGTGCACAGTTTAATAGAGTCGGACTGCGTTTCGCAAAGAAGAAGGGAGACCGAGAAATAATAAAATCCTTTATACAACAAGATGAAAATGATAACTATAAAGTGCATGCAATGAATCTAGAAATGCAAAGTGAGTGGTTAACTATAGGTGAGTGCTGCATCCCGTTAGCCCTGAAATGGCTCACCTTGCTATATGATTGGTCTCCCGCCCTATTAAAATTCTATCTGAATGCCTTCCAAATGACCCTCCCAGACCAAAGTGACCTAGTGAGATGGGGGAAAGCATCTGAAAAATCTTGCTATACGTGTGATGAGGCAGTAGGTACTGCTAGGCACTTACTGGTAGGTTGCAGGATGCTGCTTGATAGGGGTTATTACTCACGCCGACATGATAGAGTACTAGAAATCATACGTGAAGCAGTAAGTCTTTCAGTAGCTAGAGCCCAAAAAGGATTGACTACAAATAAACGACAAATTTACTTTATAAAGGATGGCTCAACTATCAAATCTAAAAGCAAGCCTTTCTCAATCCTAGGTACTGCACCTGACTGGACTATTTTGATGGATACGTATGATAAGCACTATAAAATCCCAGAGGATGTTGGTGTTTCGTCATCCAGACCGGACATATTCCTCTTCTCTAGACAAATTAAACACATAATATTAGTAGAGCTAACTGTTCCGTGGGAAACTAATATTCCTAAAGACCATAGAATAAAATTAAATGAATATGACGATCTAACAACTGAACTAAACAAAAATGCAGTTTAAACCGTGCAGTTTAAATTAACCACATAGCCATGTGGTTAATTTAAACTGCACGGTTGGTCGAGTGGTTTCAGCGGTCGCCATGCCGCTTGCTACTGCGCCAAGTGTCTTGGGTTCAAATCCCACGCGGTATAACTCTTTGTGTGATCCACGAATTGTTGTACCGAGTCTGGATGTTCTTTGTGTCCGTTTCGTGTATGTTTGTAAGGTCCCCCACGACACAGGATGTATATTCCTAATGTGGGAGTTGTCTTTAAAAAAAAAAAAAAAAACGCGGTAGAAGTAGGAGCGAGAGGTATACCAGCTAAATCTCTCTATAACCTTTTGAAAGACCTAGGCCTGTCGAGATCTGCAGTAAGTTCTATTTTAAAACGAGTATCCAAGGCGGTAGGGCGGGAAACTCGAGCAGTGAAGGTGAGCGGTGATGCGCATCTTAAAGGGGGCCTCTTTAAACCTACACCTAGGTCGGAAGTCCTGGGAACTGCTTTGAGTTTCTCCCTCTGCCACACGATGGACCCGGCACCCGCACGGTGAATCCATAGAGTGCTAAGAAGTTTGTCTCGTCTCAGTTTAATAATAATAAGTTTACTTGCGTTTCCTAATATTTATTTACATTAGTTCGTATAAATATATCGTAATATTGACGTGTCTATTAATCTATTATTATTAGTTGTTTATGGTAGTATGATTTTGATAGAAATTCTAAGACATATTTCATTTCCACTTGCTCTTAAAAAATAAATAGAGACGTCACAAAAATAATCATGACACAATATAAGGAAATCAATTTTATTGTACTGTAGCAGTCATGGATTCAATTTAATTTTTCCCATACAAAATAAATATTATTATATATTTACCTTTGCGTCGTCCCGCTACACCATTCAAAAATGACAGAGACAGTCAGATGTCAAATCGCCTACATTTTTACGTGCTATCTGACTCACTCTCTGTTTGACATATTATGTAACATCGTACATCAAACTACACCATTTAAAAGTGACAGAGAGAGGTCATACGCTTGCTACCTGACTCACTCTCTCCTTAAATTTGTATAAATACAAGTATTGTTTTTGTATATAGTTAGTCATCTTTTGAATACAATAATTCTATCATCATCCTGCTGTCTTATTCAATATACTCCTACGAACACAACATACGTCTGTGGCCATGGTTAACCAGCTTTAACATCTACACTGGTGACCCAGCGACGTCGGGATACAGCAAAAGTAATCCCAAGAAGATGACCAGCACGGGAGTATCAGCTGCTAAGCAGAGCATCAGCCAAGACGACCAAATCATCTTAGGAGCAACCTGCCGCGTTGGTGTGAAAACACCCCCATTCAACCCGGATGACCCAGAGCTTTGGAGCCCAGCCTCAGGGGTCGTACCCTGCACAAACACCACAAGGATATCCTCCAAATCCTGAGCAGCATATGCAACAAACACATCAACAAATGCAACAAGCTCATCAGGTTCAGCAATACCAGCAGCAACAACAACAACAGCAGCAGCAACAACATCAACAGATACATCATCAGCAACAACAACAGCAGCAGCAGCAGCAACAACAACAACAGCAGCAGCAACAACAACAACAGCAGCAGCAGCAGCAACAACAGCATCAGCAGCAGCAACAACAACAGCAGCCAACGGTCTCGTAGAGAGACTTCACCGACAGCTCAAATCCGCCATCACATGCCACGCGTCTCCGATCTGGGTTGAGACTCTACCTTGGGTCCTACTCGGCATTCGCAGTGCATGGAAAGCAGATATCCAAACGTCCACTGCAGAACTAGTCTACGGTGAACCACTCCGTCTACCTGGACAGTTCTTTTCTTCTGCTCCTAACGACGAGATGGACATGACCAACATCATCAACAGACTTCGTGCTCATATCGGAAAATTAACCCCACAACCAACATCCTGGCACGGCACCTCTAGCCGTACCTTCTACATGCCTAGTGACCTTAAAACTGCCACTCATGTATTCATCCGCCAGGGTCCTGTACGTAGACCACTCCAACCACCATACCTTGGTCCGTACAAAGTACTGCAACGCGATCAGAAGACATTCAAAGTAGAAATACAAGACAGACCTCAACGTATATCAGTCGATCGTTTAAAACCAGCCTACATCACCAGAGACACATCAAATTCAGCACCGCACCCCTCAAGGACTGAAGACCAGCTAGCAACCAAGAAAACAAGAAGCGGGAGAACAGTCAGATTTCCAGACTACTATCAACCGAAGCTAGCTCCGGCTTCAGCGGGGGAGTAGTGTAGCAGTCATGGATTCAATTTAATTTTTCCCATACAAAATAAATATTATTATATATTTACCTTTGCGTCGTCCCGCTACACCATTCAAAAATGACAGAGACAGTCAGATGTCAAATCGCCTACATTTTAAGTGCTATCTGACTCACTCTCTGTTTGACATATTATGTAACATCGTACATCAAACTACACCATTTAAAAGTGACAGAGAGAGGTCATACGCTTGCTACCTGACTCACTCTCTCCTTAAATTTGTATAAATACAAGTATTGTTTTTGTATATAGTTAGTCATCTTTTGAATACAATAATTCTATCATCATCCTGCTGTCTTATTCAATATACTCCTACGAACACAACATACGTTAGTGGCTTTGGTTACACAGCCTTAACCACTACAGTACCAATATAATGATATTGACTCAACTTATAGTTTAATATTATTTATCGCATCTAAAGAATGTTACTATACTGTGTCTATGAATGCGAATAAAGTCAATAAGATTGTATGTAGTTAATTAGCACTTTGCAGTGTTCCTAGTCGGGACTTGAGATATAAAACACGGAGTGAATTTAAACTGAAAATATTTAATACTTGAAAAAGATCTACAAGGTATCTACACTCGATGTGTAGGGTTGGCGCGACGCAAGGCAACTGGCGTTGCCCGGTCTTCCAAACGGGTGGCCAACCGACAAAGCTTACTCAGCTAGAATATAATACCTGTATGCCTACAGCATGTATATATTTTCATAAATAATTTATATATTTAGAAAAAGAGAGTGATGATAAATGTTGAAAATTAATGGGATGTGGGAAGAATATCATACAATGATATTTTTTTTTTTTTTTTTTCCGTGGAGAAATGCATTTACGCACTTCGCTAGACCACTGCGGTGGGTTCGCTTCGTGTGGGACTCCTGGCCTCCAAGAGAGTAGGCCAGACTACCCACTAAACCCCACGTTGTTCCTCATCACCTAAGACCGAGCCAAGGGATAGAATGCTCACCGTGACTCGGCTAGGGACGCCTTTTCGGGCTCGCCTCAGGGGGCCAGATCGTTGGGGCCCCCCTCTCCTTAGTTGGTATGCGCCTCTGAAACAAAAGGGGCGCATTCCGCCTAATGGCTAAGGGGCGGCAGGTCCCCCGACCCGCCGCCCTAAGCTACTCTCATTCGGGGCCGCGGGCGAACATCTGTCGCCGACGACCCCTCGCTGGGGGTCTGCGGGGCGGGAGAGTGAGCCCAGCTCGCTCCCGTTCCCGCAGGGCCTCTCTCTTGGCTGTCATCACCTCGCTAGCGAACGAGGCGATGGCGGCCCAGCACCGCTCGTTGTCGGCCATGGCTTCGATGACGGCCGGCAGCGAGAGATCTGCTCCGATGACGGTCGTCAGGGCCGCTCTTTGGCCGTCCCACGCTTCGCACACGGCCAGGGTGTGTTGGGCCGTGTCAGGGTCGCCGCTGGTGCAGTTACGGCACCGGGGCTCCGATTCCACTCCCACCACCTCCCACAGGTACTTGGCGAAGCAGCCGTGACCCGTGAGAAGTTGGGTGAGGTGGTACGTGGGAGCCCCATGACCCCCCTCCACAAATTGTCGCAGGACGGGCCGTGCGGCCCTAACAAGCGCCGTCGGACTCTCCTCCATTCTTGCGGCCCACGTCCGAAAGAGATCGTCGTGAGCCTCCTGTCTCCAGCGCTCGATCTCCTCCGGAGGCGGGCATCCACCAACCCGCCGAATCAGGGCGCCCTCCTCGTACACTCGCTTGAGGACGCCGGCCTCGAGATCCCAAGGGAGACTGCCCGCTAGGACACACGCCGCCTCGTAAGAGACGGTGTGGTACGCCCGTGCAGCCCTCTGCGCGATGGCCCGCTGCGGACGACGCAGCAGGGCGACATTCGCCGGGCAGAGGGCCTCCGCCCAAATGGGCGCTCCGTAGAGCGCCTTGGAGCGTACCACACCGTCGTAGAGACGGCGGCAGGCAGTCCCCGGTCCTCCAACATTGGGGAGCAACCGCGAAAGCATTCCCGCAAACGCCAGCACCTTCGGCGGACCAAATTCTGATAGTGGAAGGAAAATGATGAAAATGATGAAAGTGATGAAGATGATGAATTGATGAGAATGATGAAAATGATGAAAATGATGAAAATGATGAAAGTGATGAAAGTGATGAAGATGATGAAAATGATGAAAATGATGAAAGTGATGAAGATGATGAATTGATGAAATGCTGATTATGATAATAGTGATGATAATGATGATATGTATACAGGGTGTAAAAAGACGACTACCGAAAACGAAAGGGGCTGATCCAGCACCCCAAAACTTATAAAAAAAAAACTTGAGAGGTGTCAAGGGACACCCGGATGGAACGAAGTTCGAAATAGAAAGACGATACAAATATTATATTTACTTCAATATTTTACGTAATTTCTAGTTTTATGATATATGTGTACACAATAATATTAATAATAATAATAATGATAATGATGATAATGGTGAAAATGATGAAGATGATGAAAATGATGAAAATGATGAAAGTGATGAAGATGATGAATTGATGAAAATGATGAAAATGATGAAAGTGATGAAGATGATGAAAATGATGAAAATTATGAAAGTGATGAAAATGATGAAGATGATGAAAATGGTGAAAATGATGAAAGTGATGAAAATGATGAAAATGATGAAAATGATGAAAATGATGAAGATGATGAAAATGATGAAAGTGATGAAGATGATGAATTGATGAAAATGATGAAAATGATAAAAATGATGAAGATGATGAAAATGATGAAAATGATGAAAGTGATGAAAATGATGAAAATGATGAAAACGATGAAGATGATGAAAATGATGAAAGTGATGAAAATTATGAATTGATGAAAATGATGAAATGATGATTATGATAATAGTGATGATAATGATGATATGTATATATAAAAATTCGAAATCTTATCTATCTATTATATATATATATAATATATATATATATATATATATTATATATATATAGATATATATATAGTATCTGGGTTGCTTCAAGCAATGAAAAATAAACTAATAACAAATAAAATTTAAAATAGCAAAAAGTGTCGTTTTAATAAGCAGTATTATTGGAATAGAATGAATATTTGTAGCCCATACTTTAATGGGACACAAATATGCAATAATTATTACAACTTTGTCATACCTGTTTGTCATCAGTCTGTACAATAAAATTTCAAGAGACATTTTTTTATAGAATAGCGGGCAAACGAGCAGACGTATCGCCTGATAATAAGCGGTAATGGACATGGACATCCACAACACCAGAAGTGCGTTGCCAGCTTTTGGAGGATGGAGACGGGGATGGGGGTAAAAGTTGGGGTATGGGCCTCCGGTATACCTCACTTGGTTAAACACAGCGCAGGGGCTGTTTCACACCGGTTTTCTGTGAAGACGTGGTATCGCTCCGGTCGAGCCGGCCCATTAATGCCGAAGCGCGGCTCTCCCACGGTGTAAACGTCATTTACAAAAGTCATCTAATGCGCTACGCAAAGTAGAAATCTGGTTACAAGCGACCAAGTAAAAAAACCGATTTGTCGGCCTCTGCACACTCATCAAGTGTGCAGAAGTTGCTGTATTTTAACTTTAAATAAAAATATGTTGTCCTATACAAATGTTGTGTATACTGTTAATTAGAGTAGCTCGTGTAGTAAGTAGTTGTTTTCAGTGAAAGTTTGTGATTACTCCTTAAATATGCCTAACATCAGTGAATAAAACAGAAAATAAGAAATACTAGTATATTATAGTTTTATCTTTTATTCAGTTTTCTTAATTTTGTCCCAACCCTAAGCAGACACTTGATACGCCCATGATCGTATACGTGTTGTTAAACTGGATTTATTGAGATGTTTTGTTTACAATATTAGTCTCTTATGGCTTTTAACCAGTGTGCGTACTCATGTGCATATTTAAATTATACTTTCGGGTGAATCGTTTCTCACATATATCACAATGATATGGTTTCTCACCAGTATGTGTACGCATGTGTGCTGTTAAACCACTCTTCCGTGAGAATTGTTGCCCACATATATCACAATGATGTGGTTTCTCACCAGTATGTGTACGGATGTGTAATGTTAAATTACTCTTCAGTGAGAATTGTTTCCCACATATATCACAATTATGTGGTTTCTCACCAGTGTGTGTGCGTATGTGTGATGTTAAACTACTCTTCAGTGAGAATTGTTGCCCACATATATCACAATTATGTGGTTTCTCACCAGTATGTGTACGTATGTGTGATGTTAAATTACTCTTCTCTGAAAATTGTTTCTTACATATATCACAATGATGTGATTTCTCACCAGTGTGTGTACGTATGTGTGATGTTAAATGACTCTTCCGTGAGTATTGTTTCCCACATATATCACAATTATGTGGTTTCTCACCAGTGTGTATACGTATATGTCTAGTTAAATGACTGTTTTGTGAGAATTGTTTCTTACACATATCACCATGATACAGTTTCTCACCAGTATGTGTACGCAAATGCCTAATTAAATTATCTTTCTGTGAGAATCGTTCCTTACATACGTTACACTGATATGATACCTTATTGGTGTGAGCAAACCTGTGACGAGTTAAATGGTGAATATGTGAGAAACGTTTGTTACACACGTTACACTGATGTCGTTTGTGAGCGGTGTGTGTGTGAGCACTTGTAGTGTTCTCATGTGGGAGATCTTTCTTCCACACATTAGAGCACAAACGAATGTGTCTCTCTAACTCACGCTTAGAATAGTAACACTGCGGACACGTGTCGCAGGTATATTGTACACCTGCATTTATTTCTTTATTGTTATCTATTATGTCTGCAGAAGTGACGTCATGAAGTTTTTCGAACGTGTCCTGGACGAGTTTATGTTCATTCAGGATGCTGAAAGTTGTATCTTCAGAACTCCTCTGCACGTCTCGAGTAGGTTCCTTAGGTGGGGAGTCACCTGTATAGTAAAATATAAATTAAAATAAGCAGTGTGAAAACTGTGATCAAAGGTAAGAAAGATACAATGATTTAAATATAATAGTTCTGAAGAAACAAAATATGTGTTAAAATTATTGCCAGCCACTAGTTTAACCGGGTTTGCCTCAACATCAGTTTTTCCACGGAGCGACTGGCTAAGACTTCCTTAGGATAAATCGAATTGCAAGGTTGAACTAGTTGTCAGTACATTTCCCCCGGGACCGACGTGATACCTGTCTGAGTGGTGACCCGACCATATGTCAGACTGGCATAGAGAGGTCCTGGACGCTATTTTGACTCCCGAACGCTTTTCTGTGCTGGAAGAGCCAAAAACTGGTCCTATTGAGGAAGGCGGAACGGCCAGCCTATTCGGTAGCGGCATATAGGTCCATCGTGTTGCTGGACGAGGCGGGTATACTGTTTGAGAAAATACTCTCAAACAGATTACCTGCATACTTTTTGGCCGCATCGTCTGGTACCTCTGCGAAGGTGGCTCATTGTTCCATGGCCCAGTCATGGTCCATCCTCCGGCACCTCCATCGTGATCAACTTGATCCTCGTACCGGTTCGGGCCCAGATGAAGTATTGGATTTGATCCTCGACGGCTGTTGGCTCTTAGGCGAGCATTTTTGACGACCGCTTGCTACAAAGCTGGTCGAAGGTGTTTCTGCCCAATTTGGGTGGAGCTGAAGATGGCTCTACACGGAGGTCGTACAGTAGATGACGCTGTATGGTGCACTGATGTGGATGGCGGCTCTGGCATCCCCAGAAGTTATTGGCGGATTACCGCACCATGCGACCGAAGCAGCGTGCGCCTTGCCCGGAACTCCCCCGTGGGATCTGGATTCGGAAGTATTCACCAAAGTTTATTGTTAGTCGTCCCGGCTTCACGCGCTGGCTTTGCCGCCATTGAGGCTCCAGACGGTCATCATCCAGTTGGCAGGACGACAGCACGGGACCCTTTCCTTCCGGCTAAACCCAGGTCCTTTCCCGGCACGGTTGCTCCGAGAAGTACTTGCACTAGGTCGCTAGGAGGGAATTGAGTTCCACCTACCACCACTGCTACTGCAATGAGGACTCGACCCAGCACACGCTAGCGGTTAGCCCTACCTGGACTTAGCAGCGTCGTGTCCTCACTGCAGTCATCGCAGGAGATATCGCTACCGACGATTACACGTTCCATGGCCGGTAGCGATAGCTGATTTACCACGGTCACAACCTTCTGCGAAGACGTAATTTTGCAGAACGAGGCGTAGGAGAGAGCCTTCGTTATAAACATTTTGTATCAAGGTACGGTCCAAATACAGACCCAAAGTAGAGACCAAAATATTTTTTTACCAGTAAGTACAATCCAAGATTGTACGTTTCAAATGTCTAGGTGCCCCAAGCAATTAATTAAATAGAGTGTGAAACTAGATGGCGTTCTATCAAATGTCTGAAAATAAAACATTATTTAAATATAAACACACACAGTACACATACTTGTCCTGTATCCAATATGTTCCTCCTTCACATTAGTTATAAAATCGTTGTGTGAGTCTGCAGATGGTACGTCGTCAGAAGCACTGCTTTCCTCCAGAACATCCTTACTGACATCTGTAAACAACATCAAGTTTTAAGTTTTTATAAATTTTGTTCTATTTAAATGTTGACATTGTATTAACCGTTTTGTAGCTTTTTGATTTTTACTTCATTTTATCAACATGAAATTATTACTAGAAAATTATAATAAGGTAAACAATTGTCTAGGGTGGAAGGCGTTAACGACTGTAACACAATATAAATATGTTAGTGCGGTCGCCATATACAATCTCTTATTATAAAGAATTGTCTAGTCATTTTAAATCTGTATTGAAAAATAAATACGACAAAATTTTATTTTATTTATTTTTATTTTTTAAAAAGTCCCCCACGACACAGGATGATTATTCCTAATGTGGGCGATTAGAACAGACACAAAGAACACCCAGATTCGAGACAACAATTCGTGGATCACACAAAGTGTTGTGCCGTGGAATTTGAACCCACGACACTTGGCGCAGTAGCAAGCGGCATGGCGACCGCTGAAACCACTCGGCCAACCGTGCAGTTAAAATTATAAACTAAGTGATTAATTATAATTAATAATAGTATTACAATAAAAATCAGACAGAAATTGAGTATTAAGCATTATTTATTTATTTATTTGGTCCTTAATGCACTTGTTGTACAAAGGTGGACTTAATGCCTTGAGGCATTCTCTCCCAGTCGACCTTCATGCCAGGTAATGTAGAAATATGATCTTGAATCTTGAAACTCGCGGGCTGGGTTTCCGCAATTCGACGACTTCAGTGTGCCTATTTTTCGTGATGGGATTGCTTCATACGTGCCACCCCAGTTCTTCCAAGAAGCCTAGCAGACCCTTCACGTTGCCGACGACTTCTGGGAGTGACCTCGGTGATCCGAGGTGTCTCGCCTGGTATTCTGCCACCTCAGGACATGTCATAATGACATGGGCGGCCGTCTCCTCCTCCTCCATGCATGCCCTGCACAGAGGACTGTCTGTTACACCTAGAGTGAAAAGATGTTTGTTTAGTAATGCATGACCAGCTATTGCTACAATTAAAAGTCGAAGCAGCGGCCTCTTAAGTTGCAACAGCTTCCGTGACAATCTGGGGTTGATCGTCGGGAGGGCCTCCTTGGTCTGCCTGCAGGTACAAAGGTTGGACCAATATGTTTGGTGTTCCACCTTGGTGTTTAGTTGCAGTGACCTTCGCAGCCAAGCAGACGGCAGAGGCAGTATTGCTTCTGGGCCTACTGCCCTTGTTTCCGTTCCACCTCTTGCCAGTGCGTCGGCTGCATCGTTCCCGCGTGAGTTACTATGCTCCTTTATCCACTGGAGTTATACTGTTAGTGGTACATACCTCTGCTTGTTCTTCAATTTCAACGGCACCAACGATCCTAGGTGGATTATCCTCCTGAAGCAGGGCCTTTTTTTTTTTTTTTTATACGTGTGGAAACCCCCTCGGGCCGTCACCCCGCCGGGGTTTGCGGCGGGGCGGTGTGTCGGAATCGAACCGACTAAAACCACACGGTGTGCCAACTCTGCGCCTGAGAAGGGAGGGGTCCGGGATCGCTGTTATTAACGCAAACCGGACCCCCTGAAGCAGGGCCTGACCGAACCTCACAGAATAGCTAGGGCGATCGGTTTTTTTTAGGATTCCGCCTGGGTGGTGCCTTGAATTTGCTTACCTGAAGGTCGAAACGTATCCATCTGTGGTCCGAGCACGATAAATCGTTAGATACGTGCCAGTTCAAGATGTGTTTCGCTACTTCTTCTGTTGCCAAGGTCAAGTCAATGATTGTCTTGCTTCGTCTGTTGACAAATGTTGGTACGGAGCCTGTGTTCACTATGTTTAAGTTTGTTGTAAACAAGTAATCTACTAGCTTCCTACCTCTGTCGTTTCCTGTAGGCATGCCCCATAAGGCATGGTGCGCATTGGTCGGTTCCCACGATTAGCTCAAGCCCTGACTCCTCGCAGTAGTGGACCAGCCGTGTGAAGTCGTGCGGTGGTGGGTCGTCGGTTTCTGGTATGTAGACAAATGCCATGACAACCTGCTCGAGGCCGGTGTCCTGGGCTCCCTGCACCTTTATGGCACATAGGTCTCTGGAACAGAAACTCGTTAGGGCCTGTATATTTATATTATTTGTTGTGTATATGCATGTGCGGGGGTTCTCTAGCCCCGCGTAAACTGTCAACTTACCTGCCATGTTTTGGAGTCCGCAGACCTTGCCTTTATTGACCCACGGCTCCTGGATCAATATAATAGCTGTCTTGTTAATCTCCAACCACTTCCGGATCTGAGCCGTCGCGGTTAAACTGTGGTGGAGATTAGCCTGGAGGATGTTACTAATGGAGGAAGGAGACAGCGCCATTGGAGTCAGTTGCCTCCGTTGCTCCGCCCTCACTCCCTTCTGTACCCCTCCTTTGTAATGTCAGTTTGCGTAGCTCCTCCAAGCAGCCATCCCCATCGTCCGTGCGGTCACGAAGAAGGTAAACCTCTTCCTTCACGTCGGAGGCGGGGACATGTTGCGCCGGAGCCTGGGGCTCAGGTGCCGCGACTACGTCAGTGGCATCCTTTGTCCCCTCCGCAGTATCCTCTCCCTGCGACGCATATCTGGGCTCAAATTAAAGGTTATGCAGCCCGCCATAATACTTCTCCACCATATGGCATAAAAAGATGAAGACGCTTTTAAAAGAATCATGCGAAAAAGTCACAAGAGATGCCTGGATAAAGGTGGTTGAAAAAACTAAAAAGATACATTTGATAACTTTGACCGCGATTTTCATATAGACACTATGATTGACAATAACATAATAATACATGTTGGTGAAGGTGACAGTGAGTCCTCAAGCGAATCGGAGTCGATCAAATTTTAATTTGACATTATTGAAATCTTAAAACTATGTATTTATAATATATTTTTTCCAACAAATACAGTATTTTTATTTTCTTTCCCTTGGTTTCATTCAGAAATTACGATTAAATTTTATTCATCCATCAACAATTTTGTTAATATTGAGTTTGAAATAATATAAAATATATAAACTGAAAAATGAATGCTATAAATACTGTTACCAAATATTATTAATGTTATTCATGGTACATCACTACTCATGATGAATTTACAAGTGTCAGAAACGCATTCTCTGAACGGCCGGACTACAGGCATCCTATTGAAGATTTTTGTGGCCATAACAAACACACTTTTCTCAAAGAGGGTAGTCCTATATTGACTACACAGATTATAGTATAAATGAGTTCTATTTCGCGATTTAAGCTCTTGTGTAAACAGGGATGGATGATGTCTAATAAACAAAGCCATTTTAAAAATATACAAAGATGGCACGGTAAGTATTTTAAATTTTTTGAAGTAGTCTCTACAACTCACAGTACTTTTGAGGCCACACATAGCTCGCACACATCTTTATACAAATATACATATACATACACAAATTTAATATTATACATAGGTATGTAACACACAGTCGGGTGCTACGGTTGCGACTGTACCGACCGATCCGAAGAAGTTTGTGTACCTTAATCTTGAATGTAAGACGGTTTGTAGACATCCTGATTTCGGCGGGAAGTGCATTTGAGGGTATGGGATATGGGCCTCCGGTGGCCCTCCCAAGGAATAGTAAAACGTTAATGCTAAGGTTCGTTGATTTGAAATAATAAGCAATTTGAATTGTTTAAGTGTATTAAAGACTAAGTCACTAATACACTTAAAAACGTTTAAACAATACTGAACAATCGTAAGATAAGATCACTCCTCAGTGAGGTGTCCGAGTTACTCTTCTACTCACTTAGATCTCTTCAATGTTTATTGCACCAGAGCTCAAAATATGGCTGAATTGTGGCGAATACTAACACTTTCTCGAGTATTCAAAATTGTGAATATTTCTGACAATACAGATATAAAGGCCTAACTAGAATCAGTACGAAAGATACCTTTGATCTACCTCATGTTTGTGTCACGTAAAGAGAACAAATAATTAAATGTACAATATTTATTACCTTCACCGTCGTTTGGTTCATCTTTCACTTCACACTTCAGAGCCTCCGCACCAACACTGTCTGCATCCATCCCCAGTATGGGTTCCATACTCAAGTGTATGACATTTTTCACGTAGAACCTTTTCTCATTATATATTCTTGGTAGTTTCACTTGTTCGGACTGTTGGAAAATAAATTTAATTATCAATCAAAAACTTATGTTCTGCCTCCATTGTCATACATACAGTAAGTTGCGTTACTTGGCCATATGACTTTCTGCAGATATATCAACAGGGTTAATATTAATATTAAAAGTAAAAGTTTAAAAACTAAGACAGCTATGTAATTTCTATAGGGTATGTCTGCTTTTGGGCTATTGATTGATTGTACGGCTAGACCATTTGGGTCACAGCGGCCAACTATGCAGAAGATCTTATAATGCACCATTGGGACGACTATTGTACATGACAAATGACATAGGACCTAACTGCCAAGGCGCGGGTGTTAAAGTCCCAAATACATCTTTAATCAAAAACTCAATAACATTTTTAGGTATACAACAAAAACATTCTATGTACTTTATTATTTAATAAAAACTTGTTGCACTTATTGTATTAAAGGCGGACTTAATGCCATGAGGCATTTTCTAAAATTAACAATGTCGAATAAAAACAGTGGTACAATCGGCGGCCTTAGGCAGGCTGCGATCTCCTTCATGCAACCTTAAGATGGACCATACTAAGTAATGTGTAGTTTGTAGTGCACATTTACAAATCACGTATAAAATTTATATTTTCTACATACATATATCTACACTAACACATATGTATAATATATACACACTAACATACAAACATAAATATGAATACATACATACATGCTTATAAAGAATAAACCCTAAACATCATCCTAGTTTTACTGGAAACAAACAGTTATATAATCTGAAACTATAACCAACCTCATTAAAGCTCAGCATTTGTGTTAACAGCTCCTCACTGTGGAGACAGCTCTTCTTCAACTCGTAGCAGTTCTTGAGTCTCGCGCGACATATGTAGCAAACCAGTATAGGTCTGCCATCTTCAGTTACAAACTGCAAACAGAGTTATTTAGTTGATTATTACCAGCATCAGTATCTTCATTGCTGAAACCCATCAAAATAGAGTGGCACCTACATTTGAGGTTAGTTTGAATTTTCACCCACTTAGAGACAGAATAGTCAGAGTTAATAGCTAGTTTCAGTGGATTGTAAGAAATATGTACTCTAAATATATATAATAAGTACATATTTGCCATTTTTATTATTCAAAAATATCAAAATTTCATTTACATTGGCATAAAATATAAGCGAACAGAAACACATGCAGTAGAGAGCCATAGGTGATTCATTTCTCAACAAGCATTAACTTGGATATAACTGATTGTGTTTGTATTGTTTGCACAGGACATGAAGTATGTGAGAAACTTCGTGATATATACAAATAAAAGCGACACTACTAATACAAGGAGATATGACCGTTGAATTTACAATTACTTACCGGCAACAAAACTACAGACTCGTACATTTCTTGTAAATGAGTTCCGACTATTGGCACCAGTCGAATGTCTTCACTTAAACAAACCCTACACATCGAAAGCTTTTCCATGATTAATTGTACAGCTCCTTCGCACACTTTCCTTATAACTGTATGATCACTTTTACATTTTTTCACCGTCTATGCGTCTGTTAAACATTCCATTCAACTTCTAGGAATAAATAAGTTTATTTCCTTTATTTATTTACTTTATGTCACTCAAGTGAACTCAAGTCCAACTATGAGTCCAACCTATGGAGGGTAGGGTAGAGATAAGGAGTATCATCTCTGTACATGAAAAGTGTCCGTTGAAATGCATTAAATTAGGGTGGCGCCACATTAGCATCAGGGTAAACTTCTTAAAGTCAATACACACACTTTTTCATAAAATTGAATGATAAAAAATCAATAAACGTACTATTCACAGTTCAGAAAATAAAATATATTTACTACATTATTTTGTAATACGCAAGTAGTGACAATAATGTTAAATTTTTTAACTCGCGTACTTCAATTCGTTCACAATTGCTACATTCATACCATAACCTATGTCTACACCAGCGCCATTCTGGAAGGTTTTTGAACTGTTATTTACAGCTTATGCTAGACACTTTTTTCAATTTTCTTCCATATAAGATAACACTCCTTGTCTCTACCCTCCATAGTCCAACCTAAGCGATTGACAGTTCTGACAGATTGAATTGAAGACTATGGAAGTGGAGATTCTTATGAGATATCAACATTGTATTTGAGTATTACCATAAAAATATTTGAGTTTATAAAACATATTATTTATTCCAAAAGTTTACATTTACATACAAGCTTTTATTACTGATATTTTATCTATTTTATCTGTCAGTTTTGTGTTCCAAACTGTTCCAAATTGTTTACCGCTAAAGCCAAAATAAGCTATAAATTTGTAGACACTATCGGTGAGAAAGCGCTTTGACTTTTCTCTCTTCTTACACTTTTATTTGTGCCATAAAGCAGAGAGAGGTACTGACTGAATATATAACCACAAAACGTTAGCTTATTAGTTCGATTGGCTAGTATTGTATAAATGTTTGTTCAGAATAATTCTCTTAAAATATCTAGTTGTTTATGTCAATATTACATAAATTATTTATTAGAATAATTCTCATAAAATGTCAAACGTTCCAATTGTTCTAGTAAGGTAGTTGATCGTTTCTTGTTGCCTGTTCCTGACTTGCAATATTATTTTGTGTAATTGAAAAGTGACAGTTAGTGAATGTCATTAAATATACAGCAGTTTACTGCATATGGTTATCTAATTGTTACTCTTTTTAATAAATTATACTTCTGGTACCTAAAAGTATAATATTCGTACACTATGACGACTTGATGTAATGTACCAATCACCTATTTGATTGTTCTGCCATTTCGGGGCCCCTATATCGTATCTAGTAGGGAAACTGAGCTCCGCGGCATTCGCTGTTTGGAAAGTTCGCCAGTAAACTAATATTGAAACTGCGCGACTAGTTTATTTTAGTTATTTTCAGTGTCATGTCATATGGTTTTTTACTATGGGGCAAGGCAGCTGATATTCAAACCATTTTTGTAATTCAAAAACGGGCAATTCGTGCGATTTACAATCTTAAAGTTCGAGATTCTCTGAAAGAACGATTTAAGGAAATAGGTATTTTAATAGTAGCATCTCAATATATATTTGCTAATATTATATTTGTACGAAAAAACATACATAAATATACTAACAAAAGTTATCATCATTCACTAAACACAAGGAATAAGCACAAATTATTAGGCCAATATTATCGCCTGAACAAAGTCCACAATTCATTTGAAGGACTTGGTGTGCGTTTTTATAACAAAATTCCTGACCAAATCTTGAACTTACCCCTACAAAAGTTCAAGAGTTCCGTTAACAATCGTCTTATGGAGAGGGGCTATTATACAAAAAACGATTTCTTGACCGACACAATGCCTTGGATATGAATGAAAATCTAGTACTAACTTATTATGTACTAATTGAAATAATTTATATTTATACGCAATGTATTTATTTATTTACAATCCTTATAATATGATAATATAATATGATTTATTTGATTGTAATTAATTATTGACATCTTATTCTGCATTTATTACCTGACATTTGAATTTTGTTAGGTTGAGGCGATCTATGTTTACATTGTGGGAGCGTAAATAATTAGTATTTATTATTTTATTACATTTTGAACGTTTTTTTTTCTGGGACCAGTATGTATGCACACATTGCGTTACTCCTTGATGTGTAAGTGATTGCAACCTTATATCCTATGGACTAATTTTCATTATTTTATTAGACAAAAAAATGATTTTCCTAGCTTTAATATCTCTTTAGATCGCTTTCTAGCCTTTGTGTTTTGGTTGCCTTAACTTGCACATAGAAGTACTGTTGTCAAAAACAAACAAACTTTGTATGAATTATTTGAAAAGATGGTGCACATGAGTTTCTCACCAGCTCTTCTCATGCATAAGAGAAGCAGATTATTTTCTCAGCGAAGATTTCTATTGTGGTAAGAGGACAGATAACGGAAGTATGGGGCGAGATACAAAGGTGAAAACGGTGAGTTGAGAAATGAAAATAGGGCGGTAAGTGCTCGCTGATTACGGCGTAGGCCAACAGGTAACCATTTCAATTGGGAACGACACATGGTCATACTTGCGAAGATTAAAGAAGTATCGAATGCAGTTATTAAGAGGTCGGTCTAGTTTATTCAGGAGGTCTGCATTCAGGTCGAAATAACATACATCACCATAGTCAATTATTGGGATTATTAAGGACTGCATGAGATTAATTTTGGTTTTAGGAGGTAGACAGTTCTTTAGTCGATATAAAGTGCGTAGGCTTCCAGTTACTCGCTGGCTGACGTGAATAACTTGAGCTTGCCAATCAAGTGTCGAGTGAAAAAGTACGGCTTCGGTTCCAAAACCCATATCCAAAACATTATCTAGCACTCAAAAATAGTACTTTTGAGTGCTAGATAATGTTTGTTTTGTTTTTAAAAATATGCAGTCATAGAATGATTGTTCATTTGAATGTATTTCAATAATTATCTTAATTTCATCGTATCCTTGATCTATAAAGCTGTAAAGTCATTTGATCCTGTACGGGAACTTTTTTTAACATGATATTGTAAAACAATTGTTATATAGTATTGCCGTTCAAAAGAAACTGTTCTAAAAATATTATAGAGAAATACAAAACTGAAATTTTGCAAATTATTGCAAAAGTTTATATATTATATCATATATTAATGAAATATAGCAGTTTTCTACATTTTATCCCTTGTTTTAAATAGTATTCACATAAATAAATTAGGAAAAAATTATGCCGTACATTTTAATGCAGACCATATCTTTTAGGCTGATGAAAATGACGCTACCATTTTAAGGGTACTTTATAGCCATCTGATACAGTACGGCATTAACATATTTTTGAAGAGAACAATTGATAATATGATAAAATCACTATGACGTCTAACTGAATTGAAACGGTGTGTATATTATATCCAAGAATTGAAACTGTCAATCCCAGTATCAACAGATTTGTATACTTTTTGGTTTAATATATACTTCAAACATTATTGATACATTTATATAATTGATTTGTTTCATTGTAATAATGTTAATAAATAAAACAATCATTTTTTAAAAATAATCGATATATGTATTTAATGATGATAATAAAAAAAATGTTTTTTCTTTAAATTATTCAGTATCGGTATCAGCCGCTGCGTTGTTATCGGAATCAACGTCTTCATCGACGTCCAAATTATCTTCTCTCTCTCTCTCTTACGTTCAGATTAAAGATTTATTTATTTACCTATGACGTCTTCATCTTCTTCGCCTGATTCCTCATCCGGTTCCGTTATGTCACAGACTTTTTGGGGGCATTCCTCGCCGTGGAACCAGTCGAAATCGTACCGACCGTCATTGACAATCCATCCATAGCTTATTGGTAACAAGGTCGACGGCATTTGTTTGTAGGCATTACACCAAATCTGTGCTATGTAGGTACTTCTCTTCATATGTTGTTTTAACTCCCGGAAACAAGGGGGAAACGACGTTGCTTCTAATTTCATAGTTGTCTTATCTTATATCGTGATGAATTTTTTTGTTTAAATATGGTTGAATTTGATTTTTTTCTTTTTTTTTCGGACATCTAACATACAACGCCATCTAGTCCCAAGCTAAGCAGAGCTTGTGTTATGGATACTAGACAATTGATATAAATACATATATACTGTTTTTTTTGTAAATACATAGATATTATACATAGAAAACATCCAAACTCCGACCGAACCACGGAAAGAGAGAGGTTGCAACCCTCGATTTTTTTCCCTTGTCGCATGATTTTTGTACGGCGTTGCGGAATAATAGATTAGAAGCAGAATTGAAATAGTATTTAACTGATGCCGTACAAAATTAAATGACCAAATTTACCCTGGAAATTGTCGGAAAATAAAAAAAAACCGACTTTGTGGCGCACCATTTATTTACGGCACTGCGTGTTTTCTTATTATTTTTCATGGATCTATCGATGGTAAGAATGCCGTACAAAAATATTTTACCAAAATGTACTCACTCTACCCGTACTTTTGAATTCTCACCTGCACTCAGTTGGACATCTTACAAGTGACGGCATAGTGCTGAATCTTATTATTTTATGCTCTTATATCGTTCTAGATAGGTCACCTGGTGGTTCAAATAACCCATCATTTTTCAACACGGGGCAGTAGTCTATGAGGTATGGCTCTCTTACTACCAAAATATGTTGACCGAATAGAGAATATTCAGAGAAGGTTCATAAGAAATTTATACTTTCACCAAAGGGTTACCATATCACCCGGAACTTTACTTTAACTTCTGTAAAAAGTACCATCCACAGAGGCTAGTTAGACCGTTATTTGCTGCCGCTGCCGTGGATTTATCACTAGCTATAGTCGTTCCAATAGTTTATTTAACTTTTGACAGCTCTAATACTTAATCAAATAGTGATACCCTGACCCGTTACCTATTCGATTTCTTTCATCGATCGATTTTATGCATTAAGAAGTTTTAATCGATTTAACAAACTCATTATTTTATAGATAATTTCGTACTTCATATTTCTATGTGTTTCAATGTGCGACCTCCTTTGTCAAAATAAAGAAGAAATGGATTAAAAGAATGTTGTTCAAATATGACGGTTCTATGTCATGAAAAAATATATAAAAGGAACTGAATTTTCAAAATGTATTATTGTATTGTGTTGTAATTCAGTGGTTAATATTGTATTTGTTAAACTATTGATGATCTTTATTAAATCTCTCTATGTCTATTTTAAAATAATCTACAGTATTTCAATGAGTAACCTTCAATATAGTTGAGTATTTATATTCCTCCGTATTGATTTATTTGTGAATTCTCACGTTTGGTTGAGTTGAGCGTATCGTTCCTGCCTTTGTTACTGTCAAAATGCCAAAAAAGAAAGTACTCAAAGGACAAACAAGAGAGTTTGTCTTGCGACTTCGTGAATACTTTGAAAAGGAAAGCCGTAATGGTGGGCCTCTTATACCAGTGACTCAAGTTAGAGACCGTGTTGCAGCAGCATTAGGTATTAGTGCTCCAACAGTGGCAAAAATAACAAAAGAAGGCTACGGCAGCAGTGACATGGAACAGAATAAGCTATCTACACCTAAGAAAAAACGTCCGCCTAGTAAAGTTACAGCCGTTGACAATTTTGACGCTGATGCTATTCGTCGTCATATATACGACTATTACCAAAGAAAAGAGATTCCAACATTAAAAAAACTAACACAATCTCTTCGAAATAGTGGTTTGTTCCGTGGTCAAAAATCTTCTCTGACAAAGGTATTGAAAGACATTGGAATGTTATTCCAAAAATGTGACAAACGAAAAATTTTAATGGAACGCAATGATATTGCTTTGTATAGATGCGATTTTTTAAGACAAGCAAAAAAAATAGAAGATTGGTCGAATGTTGTTTTCACAGATGAAACTTGGCTCAATGCGAATCATACGCTGTCAAAAACTTGGACTGACAACACCGTTGGCTCCACTTCTACAGTACCAATGGGAAAAGGCGAACGACTGATTATTTGTCATGCAGGAACAGTAAAAGGATTTGTGCCAGGCGCTCTATTAGCTTTTAAATCCCAGAAAACAGGAGATTATCATGAGGAGATGAATTCGAACGTGTATGAAAAGTGGTTCAGAGAAATGCTTACATCACTCGAAGAGCCATCAATAATATTTATTGATAATGCACCTTATCACTCTCGTCAAATTAATAAAATACCAACACAGGCCAACAAAAAACATGAAATTATAAACTGGCTCCGTGACAATGGCGAAGAGGTGAATGAGTCCCTACTAAAAGTAGAGTTAGTAAAGATATTAAAAACAAAGAAGCTGCCAAAACGATACGTCATAGATGAAATGGCAGCAGAGCATGGGCATACCGTCCTCAGAATTCCCCCATATCACTGCCAATATAATGCAATTGAAATGATCTGGGCACAAGTTAAAGGATATGCTGCGAGGAACAATACAACTCCTCCTTTCACCGCAAGAAAAATGCTGAATTTACTGAAAAATGCGTGTGAAAAAGTAACTCCAGAAAACTGGGCGAATGTTGTAGAAAAAACAAAGAAGGTGATAATGTCGGATTGGGATCGGGATGTTGCATTCGACAATTTATCTATCCAAGAAATGATAATCAATATTACTGAGAACTCAAGTGATGATGATTCCTGGTCATACGAAGAAGACGATTCTTTATAATTAAAATTAGTATTACAGTACCTCTTTTGGTTGTTTTATTTTTAATCCGCAAATTACTACGAATTTCAACATTTTGTACCTGTTCATTACAAGTAGGTACCGCAGGTAGTTTTTATTTGAACCAACTATAGTAAGTCTAAACAATTATTTTAGATTCATTAATTTGCGGCGAATACATTCAATCCCATTACTAGGTACGAGTACGATGGAACTGTTTTCATTACGCAAATTATTTATGCATTGAAACAGAGACATTTAGGGCATTTTAATGCAAAATAATAAAGCTTTTTACGTGATTTGATATAAAATATAATCACAATAATTTTATTGTATGTTTTATTAATATAATCGATAATCGATTTATTTCAAAACCGTTTTTATAGTCTGTGGTCATTAATTACGAATGACACATCCCTAAGTAGGCGGAGCCCGCCCATAAAGTACAGTATTATCTGTAGTACATTGTATCAAAAATTATTACAAAACTTTATGTGCGTGATCTGTCAAAAGTTAAATAAAGTATTGGAACGACTATAGGTAGTAGGCCGGAGCCTAGGGCAGCACATTTAAACGATATTTATTCCATCATATAAACAAAAGAAACACTTTATACATAAACGGAGAAAAGAAACCTTGACAGTTTAACAAAAAACAAACATTGTAATAAGCAATGTATAACATACTCTTAACTGGAACACAATTAAAAAAATGACTAATGCCCGGTTCCTATATTTAACGAATCGTCATCGTGTAAAAATTTTCTACAACCGACTACGAGTCGTAAATACCGTTCCTCAATTTATTTTTTATAGGAACGATTTTAGCTTACGCCCCGTATCATATACTACTATTCGTACCTAGAACGGATCGTTTTTCAAATATAGGAACTGGGCATAAACGCTTAGTAAAATGATATATTTGAAAATATGGGTTTTTAAAACATATCAATAGCGTTGTACCTAATGTTAGTCAAAGTTAAGTTTTTTTTTCATTTTTCTTAATAACCGCAGTCGCACTTTTATCACCACGCGGCAACGAATTATTTTCGAGTAGAATATTTTATTCCTGGTCCTTTCTGCGCGAAGTCATCTTCGAATAAGGACTTGACTGCACGGTTGGCCTAGTGGTTTAAACGTTCACTACTGCGCCAAGTGTCGTGGGTTCAAATCCCACGTGGGACATCACTTTGTGTGATCCACAAAATGTTGTCCTGAGTCTGGGTGTTATTTGTGTCCATTACATGTATGTTTTTAAAGTCACCCCTCGGGCTGTAATCAAACTGTCGATGACATAACGGATTACGACCAGCCCGGTTGGGAAGTATCCTCTGGTGCACCAGTACCCTTTTCTTATTTTCCTCGTGCGGTAATCCCCTCGGATACCACCTCCCGGTGGCATGTCGGACTCGAACCGACTAAAACCTTACGCCGTCTCGGGTACTAAATGCCACGCTATTCCACAGGAGGATGTCGACATAGATCCTCAGATAATAATAATATTTATTTACTGTCCATTTGTACATTATAATAATTATCAATGAAAGCTGCACTAGGCGAAGCCTGTATCGCAGTTTTCGAACAAAGGCGATTTTCAATAGGACTAGTGGGTATTTAACAAAATATGGTGAAACATGCATTAACAATTTCGAATTTATGTGTGAGAGTATGCTAGTGATATTCATCTTGAACCTCGTACGTGACAGTAGGTTCCTCGAAATACATGCAAATCGTGGTAGTGGAGATAAATAAATACATACCCGGTGTTCAACAACAACGGCGGGACGAGTAGGCGAAGCGTACAATGCACACGGTCGGCTATTCCAAGCAAGCCGCTTAATCAAATATCTTACTAGCAGTCTAAATAATTATTTTGTCATCCGTGCAACTAGAAAACTAAATAGTGTGTGCGAACAGTTTAATATCGATATTGTTACGAGCTGGGTATTAAATAAATTAAAGTAGTCGATTGATTACCAAAAAAATAATACAATATTTATTAACAACACTACAATTACAAATCACTAAATCACTCGTTAGTCGCACTAGAAGATCTCATCGATGTTTATACGCTGTATCGTGAAACAATACTGCCCGTACGTCTAACACATTCCGATTTTATATGGCTGTCGAGATAGCTAGAATGAACGATAATATTCGATCGATGGTTCTCGACTATATAAATAGATTATTCTAGAGCTACTTGTCGCGCCATCTAGCGTCGAGAAAATCGTCATAATGTTCACAGTTGCGCTCTTCCCGACACTAGATGGCGCTGTCCTCAATTCTTATTGATTATTCTCGTACAAACGAGATCCATCTCCTTATGGCGCAACAATATATTTAATGATGTTATATCAGGAGTGAGGAGTTTAAACCTTCAGGGAAGAGGATAAGTCGTCCGAGTAATTAATTACTGAAAATGTATGGCATTAATTTGTTTGCTATTTTGGTGTATCTGTGCCGCCTGTAATGTATTTAATATGTATTGGTACTATCATGTAATGTCTTGTCCACTATAACTATTCGTCGTATTTAAGCGAGGATCTGTCATTACTATGTTGGTAAATAGGTAATTTAAAAATAAAACCTCCAAAAGTGTGTATATATTTTAAAATATATTTATATTTAACTTTGTACGCACCGCAGTGCTAATAATACGCTTTGTCATAATCGCAGACTGGTCGCGAACGCGTTAGCGACTGCGGCTGGTGGCGGCTGCTTTCGTATAAAAATAACTATTTTGCTTCCACAGCGGTGGTCAGCCGCAGTCACAAGCCGGGTTGCCAACACAAAAATACATCTTATACAATATATCATTTAATGGTTCGACAGAAAATGTACTTTAGTGATATTGAGAAGTCTGTAAAAAAAAAAAAAAGTTTGTTTGTCTGTTCCCGTTAATCTCTAATACGGCTGGACCTATTTTGAAGGGACATTCACTGCCATAGGCTAGTAACAGAGTAACATAGGCTACTTTTTTAAATTAACTTGACTAGCTGAGCCCCGCGGCGTTGTCTGCGGTTGTTGTTGTAAAGGGACAACAACAAGTCAAGTTACATATTCTTACAAACACCCCTAAACACATTATCTGTCCAACTATTTCTTTATTATTTAATTAACATATTCTATTTTACAGTAATTTACAATATACATAAATTTTATATATTTTGATGTTAATTTTATTTTGTTAATCGATCCTCGATAGGCGCGGCACAAAAACCTTTTCCCAAACTAAGGAGTCTCGTCTATGAATGTATTACGATACGGCTGAACTCTGAGCGACCGCTATCAAACCTCCACAACACAAATATTGTGTATAGACTATATCCAAGTTTATCTTATATATAAAATTCTCGTGTCACGATGTTTGTCCGGAATGAACTCCTGAACCGATTATAACGTTTTTTTTTAAATATGTGCTTTGTTCTAACTTAAGAGATAAGTAGTTTATTTCTTAATTTGAGACTACAATTTTATTTATTGCGAATTAATTGTTATGGCAATATAAGACGCAAACGAGGTTGCGTATGTCAGCTGGCCATAAATACTGTTGCAATTAAAATTAAACAAAATTTTACTTTTGAATTTGGTATCTGACATTTTTAAACGATTGTTCATTGTGTTTTTTTCTCGACTATATATTGTAAAACATTGTGACATTAAAATGGAGTGGGGTGATAAAGAGAACCGAATCGCTGTGATTGCATTATATAGAGTATGTATGGAGCCAAATACTAATTTTAAAAGCCTCCATACGCTTGATATTAGTCCAATGTTTGTGTACCGGGCTATTGATATCTACAATGAAACCTCCACTGTTTGTGACAGAAAAAAAACTGGCCGTTCACGTAGTGTTCGTACCAAAAAGCAGTGAGGGAAAGAATTCGAAGAAATCCTGTCGGAAAGCAAAAAAAATTATCTCGGGAGATGAATGTAGCACCTAAAACCATGTTGTGTATTTTAAAAGATGACTTAGGACTTGCAGCCTATAAGAAATGAATTGGTCATTTCTTAAATGATAATTTAAAAAAGAATAGAGTGGTAAAATCAAAACTACTTAAGCTTATGTGCGCTAATGGAAGTTACCGAAAATTTTTGTTTACGTAGGAGTTTTTTTTTACAATTGAGCAATATTTTACAAACAAAATCACCTTATATATGCTGAAAGCTCTAAAGAAGCTTCCCAATAAGTCAACAGAGTACGTCTGCATTATCCGACCTCAGTGATGTTATGTACAAGAAAAAAATATTGTTTTCCTTTGCAACAATATTTATGGCAAAACTAAATATATAAATCTGCAAAAATGACTACACTGACTACGTGAGCAGAATCCAAGAGTAGTGGTCACCATACTCATTGCTCGTGTAGGCAATATACCAATAAATAAATAATAAATAAATATTTCGGACATATAACACACAACGCCATCTAGTCCCAAGTTAAGCAGAGCTTGTGTTATGGGTACTAGACAACTGATATAAATACATTTTTTTTTTTTGTAAATCCATACATATCATACATAGAAAACACCCAAACCTCGAAACAAATATTTGCATATCGTACAAACATTCGGTCCGACCTGGGAATCGAACCCGAAACCTCATGCTTAGCAGTCGCATACGCTACCACTACGCCACCGAGGCAGTAATACTATATAATAGAAACTATCCGGAACGATAGCTCAACGTACTGTTTGAGTACAAAATAATATTAACACCAAAACGGTTGATTATTTAAATAATTATTCACTAAGCAACTATATGAGAAGTTATTTATGCAACTGTTGCATATCAAGGGGTATTGAAACACGAATGTGGCTTGATAATAGTATCACATGAGCGTTTTAATACTTATAGTCGTTCTATTCGTTTATTTAACTTTTGACAGATCACGCACATAAAGTTTTGTAATAATTTTTGATACAATGTACTACAGGGAATACTGTAATTCATGGACGGGCTCCGCCAACTTAGAGCTGTGTCATTTGTAATTATTGACCACAGACTATGAAAACGATTTTGAAATAAATTGATTATCGTATTATTATACGGAGGAATATAAATACGTATGAAAATGTGTATTAACACTTACAACAAAATGGCGTCGCGTGTCGGCTCCGCGTTCGGTGTTGCCGTATAATAATCGATAAAAGTACGAAATTATCTATATAATAATGAGTGTGTTAAATCGATTAAAACTTCTTTATGCATACAATCGATCGATAAAAGAAATCGAATCGGTAACAAGTCAGTGTATCACTATTTGATTCCGTATTAGAGCTGTCAAAAGTTAAATAAACGATTGGAAAGATTATAATTATGTACAGTTGCATACAAGACTATCTACCACCCATGACATGAATCCTCTATAAAAAGTTCTGAAACCATAGAGTGGTTACAGTGCTGTAAGAACTCTACGTAAAACAAAAATGGCGGGATACGGGATTTTTTATTTTATTTTATAGGGGGCAGCAAACGAGCAGACGTATCGTCTGATGGTAAGCGATTACCGCCGCCCATGGACACCTGCAACACCAGAGGCGGCACAAGTGCGTTGCCGGCCCTTGGGGGAAGGGGAGAGGGATGGGGGACGGGTTGGGGTATGGGCCTCCGGTATCTCGGTGAAACACAGCGCAAGCGCTATTTCACACCGGTTTTCTGTGAAGTTGGATAGGCCCATGTCCAACACTGTGATGGGATGATCATGGTTTATTATTAAATACCCATGGACACCCGCAACACCAGAGGCGTCACAAGTGTGTTGCCGGCCTTTTAGGAAGGAGATACGATGAGAATCAGTACCTTTTTTAAACACGGCGCTGTGGTACACAATGTTCTTTTTTTGAAAAAGGAGTTGCGTTATGAAATGTAGTACAACAGACTGCACGGTTGGCCTAGTGGTTTAAGCGGTCACTACGTCGCTTGCTACAGCGCCAAGTGCCGTGGGTTCAAATCCCACGTAGGACATCACTTTGTATGATCCACAAAATGTTGTCCTAAGTCTGGGTGTTCTTTGTATCCGTTACATGTATGTTTTTAAAGTCCCTCGCGATACAGGATGTATAATCCTAATGCGGGATTTGACATTAAAAAAAAAATATAACAAAAAAAAGCACTCGTTTGGATGATATTAGGGTTACTATGACACAGGGTTTTTTTTTTATTGAATAGTGGGCAAACTAGCAGACGTATCACCTGATGGTAAGCGATTACCGCCGCCCATGGACACCCGTAACACCAAAGGCGCCACAAGTGCGTTGCCGACATTTGGGGGATGGGAAAGGGGATGGGGGGAGGGGTTGGGGTATGGGCCTCCGGTATCCTCACTCACTCGGTTGGTAATAAGCTGTTTCACAAACTTTTCATGGAGAATTTATATCATGGGTGTAGATAAACAATTTAATAATATGCAAACGCAAAGCGCAACAATAATATATGCACCACAATTCATTTCTATCATACACACATAACATGGGCCAGCCATTAATTACGTAAATTGTTTCGCGACATTTTGAAGTAGAAAAGGCGCGTTGAACACTTTTTGGGTGAACAAAGTCATGGAACTCTCGTCATCGTCATCGGTTTCCTTGAGCTATTTTTTTTTATCGCGCATTTTAGGTAAAGAGCAAAAAGGTTCGCTTCAGGTGAGCTCAAACAACCGTTTGTTAAGTTTTGAGTTTTATTTTTATTTATTGCATAGGGGGCAAACGAGCAGACGTATCGCCTGATGGTAAGCGATTACCGCCGCCCATGGACACCCCGCAGCAACACCTGAGGCGTTACAAGTGCGTTGCCTTTTAAGAAGGAGTACGCTCTTTTAACTTCTGTTTTCATTCCTCATTATTATTTTTTATATTAATTGTCTCAGTAATAGGTAACATATAAAACACCATAACCAACCATAACATGTTACTCATTCTTAGTTAATACATAAATTGGTGCCATCTAACTCGATCACCTTCTCTGTAACAGAATTTCACCCAAATGTGTCCAGCCGATCGCATAAAAAACAATAATAATTAACACTCTTCAGTTCGCGTACTTAATGGCTGTTACCCTACATTGACTATATTTTGTATACATACATACATATATAGGTTGAAAAACGCATTTTTAAGGCAACGATCGTCGATTGCAATCGTAGAACAATAATAAATATTCCGTACATCTTACACACAACGCCATCTAGTCCCAAACTAAGCAGAGCTTGTGTTATGGGTACTAGACAACTGATATAAATACTTATATACATTTTTTTGTTGTAAATACATACATATTATACATAGAAAACACCCAAACTCCGAAACAAATATTTGCAGATCATACAAACATTTGGTCCGACCCGGGAATCGAACCCGAGACCTCAAGCTTAGCAGTCGCATACGCTACCACTATGCCACCGAGGCAGTCAGCAGTATTGATATATATAAATTCGTCATAATATAAGTAATAGGTAGTAAATAAAAAAAAAAAAAATTGTCTATGTACATAAAATATAGTCAAAACACACAAAATGGCATTTTTATTAACCTAATCAAGATTTTATCAAAAAATATACATTTAAATATATTTAAAAATAATATTTAATCTAAAATTATAATAGGTAATAACAAGGCAAATTATTTTAATATTAAATAACTTTAGCCGCTAATGTGTTGAGTCCGAGAGCAGGTTCAATTCCTGGACGAAGACTTTCAATGTTATGCAAATAGTTTAAAAATGTGTCCGAAACTAATTTTTCGAGTCCTTTAACATTTATTAACAAAGTTGACAAACAAATTTATAAAAATAATTAATAACAACAGCAATTAAATCGGCCACTTATCACTTGCAGTGTAAGTGGGGATTAATGCCCGGTTCCTATATTTAACGAATCGTCATCGTGTAACAATGTTCTACAACCGACTACGAGTCGTAAATACCGTTCCTCAATTTATTTGTTATAGGAACGATTTTAGCTTACGCCCCGTATCATATACTACTATTCGTACCTAGATCGGATCGTTTTTCAAATATAGGAACTGGGCATAAAGGGACATATATTGGTGATATAAGTGACGTCACCAAATGGTGATATCAACAAAAATATATACTATAGGTATATAGACCATATGTTGAGATTTACACTTTCGTGTAGACGACTTCAAGTCCTTTAGTTTTTCTAACTTTATTTATTATTATTTTTTTATTATATAGGCGGCAAACGAGCCGACGTATCGCCTGATGGTAAGCGATTACCGCCGCCCATGGACACCTACAACACCAGAGGCGTCACAAGTGCGTTGCCGGCCTTTGGGGGAAGGAGAGGGGGATGGGGAGACGGGTTGGGGTATGGGCCTCCGGTATCCTCTCTCACTCGGTGAAACACAGCGCAAGCGCTATTTCACACCGGTTTTCTGTGAAGTTGGATAGACCCATGTCCAACACTGTGATGGGATGATCATGGTTCATTATTAAATAAAGATATCATCGATATAATATTCAACATGGCAGAATAGACGCTGTCGGAACACATATTTTTATTTTTTTATGGAATTGGGGGCAAACTAGCAGACGTATCGCCTGGTGGTAAGCGATTACCGCCGCCCATGGACACCCGGAACACCAGAGGCGTTACAACCGTGCGTGGATGAGGAAGGGGATGGGGGCAGTGGTGGAGATAGTGCCTCCGGTATCCTCACTCACTCGGTAAAACACAGCGGAGTCGCTGTTTTACACCGGTTTTCAAACTTATATGGGGGTGTTGTCTCCGTAACCAGCCATGTCCCTAGTGCTGCAGGCGACTCAACAGTGGTGCTGTTCGTACAAGTCCGGTTCCAGGCGTCGAACCCGCACTCGTTGTCTGTAGTGGTACTCCTTGAGGTACAACCGAAGGCGAGCCGGCAGGGGAAGTTTCTCTACTCCTGTTGTAACAATAACGGTATGATTCTTAAATGTCTGGTGCTTTTAACACTAAATATATATATACTAATCAACAAGCTTTTTGTTTGGTTCAGCTAGACCATCCCACCGCGGGAGAGCCACGCTTCGGCATGCATGGGCCGGCTCAACCGGAGTGATATCACGGCCTCACAGAAAACCGGTGTGAAACAGCGCCTGTGCTGTGTCACTAAGTGAGGACTCAGGAGGCCCATACCCCAACTTCTCCCCCGTACCCCCTCCCTATCCCCCAAAGGTCGGCAACGCACTTATGACGCCACTGGTGTTGCGAGTGTCCATAGCAGTGATACGTCTGCTCGTTTGCCCCCAATACCATTAAAAAAAACGATGTCCTGCGCAGTTTGTTCCCTTAGCTCTGATGACACTCATGGGATGGATATGGCCATAAACCTCTATTGATTCATTGACACTCCATATTTTAATCCAGAAACATGCGAGTTCAAAACGGTATAAGAGAAATGTGATAAAACAAATGATGCATGAGCAAAATTTAAGAGTGGTCACCATCCTCATTGCTCGTGCAGACAATACAACAATGCAGCATGGTGACCCACACTATGGCTACTATTGAGACGCTTCTGCATCATTGGGCCTCCGGTGTCGTCCTCACAACGCAACACGACAGCACGAATCCTGTCAGTCTCAGCCTTGAGATGTTTATTAATATTTGTAGGTGTTCCTCACCATCGTAGCTGGTGTGCGAGACGATGACGGCTCGCGTCAGCTGCTGCAGGGAGAACGGCTCACTCCTGGGCAGGGGTGCTGTCAGCATCGGCTCGAAGAACATCACACACGCCGGGTCCTGCACGAGATTTACATATATTTATATTCTCAGATGTATAAACACACAACACAGACAGCTTTGAACGTAGCAGCTTTGAAAGAATAATAATAAATCGTTTATTATTTCTTTCTCACACAGAATAGTTAACAAACATCAGTTGATTGTTATATAGTCGAGTGGGAGTGAGCCAAAGTTCGGAGCGAGTGTAACCACGTTGAGAATGTATCATTGATTTCAAAATATATATTATTTTTTGTAAATACTAGTATAATACATATTAAAAATATAGAACAGTGTTAGGGGTCGAAGCTGAACATATATTCAGCGGTGTGGCGTGGTATGGTGTAGTGTGGTGTGATGTGGCGTGGTGTGGTGTGGTGTGGTGTGGTGTGATGTGGCGTGGCGTGGCGTGGCGTGATGTGGCGTGGCGTGGCGTGGCGTGGTGTGGTGTGTTGTGGTGTGATGTGGCGTGGCGTGGCGTGGCGTGGCGTGGTGTGGTGTGGTGTGGTGTGGCGTTGTGTGGCGTTGTGTGGCGTTGTGTGGCGTTGTGTGGCGTGGCGTGGTGTGCCGTGGTGTAGTGATGTGTGGTGGGGTACCTTGTAGTGCTCGATGAGGCCGGTGACGGTGGGCGCGGCGAAGACGGCGGGGTCGTGCGAGTCGAAGCTGAACATATATACAGCGGTGTGGCATGGTGTGGTGTGGTGATGTGTGGTGGGGTACCTTGTAGTGCTCGATGAGGCCGGTGACGGTGGGCGCGGCGAAGACGGCGGGGTCGTGCGAGTCGAAGCTGAACATATATACAGCGGTGTGGCATGGTGTGGTGTGGTGATGTGTGGTGGGGTACCTTGTAGTGCTCGATGAGGCCGGTGACGGTGGGCGCGGCGAAGACGGCGGGGTCGTGCGAGTCGAAGCTGAACATATATACAGCGGTGTGGCATGGTGTGGTGTGGTGATGTGTGGTGGGGTACCTTGTAGTGCTCGATGAGGCCGGTGACGGTGGGCGCGGCGAAGACGGCGGGGTCGTGCGAGTCAAAGCTGAACCGGTGCTGGTAGTGCTCGATGCGCGCGTGCAGGGAGCGCCCGTACTTGCGGAACGACACCGAGAACAGGTGCTCCTCCTGCGCAGAGTCCCGCAGCAGGAACGTGCCTGGGGTTGCATACTGAGTCAATAGGGGACGACACCTTAGTCACTTTACTTACTTATTTTCATCTATCAAAACGATAATTTTGTATGAAAAATGTACTAAATACATACTTGTGACGTCACCGTTTTGGACTTCTTTTTACAACTCGCGCATTAGGAATATACATCTTGTGTCGCGGAGGATTTTACAAACACGAAATATACTCAGACTTGGAACAACAAATTGTGGATCACACAAAGTTCTATCTCATATAGGGTTTGAACCTATATCACCGAGCGCACTAGAAAGCTGCGAGGGGATTGCTTAAACCACAACTACATCTGTACATTCTAAGTATAGAAATGCTTAATAACAGTTCGACCTGTGCTATCGTACACACTTGTTCACTTTTTTTTATGGAATAGGGGACAAACGAGCAGACGTATCGATTAACGCCGACGGTAAGGAGTACGCTCTTTTTTCGAAGGTTTGAAGAGCTCGTATTCAAGCAACAGAAAGTTAGTGGAAAAGCGCACAAAGCAGTGTGTGTATTTCCGTGGAGTACGGTGGTATCATGTTGAAATGTACTGCACGGTTGGCCGAGTGGTTTCAGCGGTCGCTATGCCGCTTGCCACTGCGTCAAGTGTCTTGGGTGCAAATCCCACGCGGTACAACACTTTGTGTGATCCACGAATTGTTGTCCCGAGTCTGGGTGTTCTTTGTGTCCGTTTCATGTGTTTGTAAATTCCCCACGACACAGGATGTTTATTCCTAATGTGGGAATTGTCTTTTTAAAAAAAAAAAAACATGTTAAATTTACTTATATGGTAACACCAAACAAAAATACTGTTATAGTCTGTGTAATATAATATATTAAAATCCCTTCCGTTGCTGACTGTTAAAACGACAACGTGTGCTTCATTTAAACTCCCTAATAATATATCACCTTCGGGTTTGTTGTCGAGCAGCCTCTCGGCCTCGTAGCGGTCCATCTTGCCCCAGTAGAAGGAGCAGGCCGTGATCTCCTGCAGGTCGGGCACGAGGCAGTGGATGTAGTCCACCTGCGTGTGCACCTTGGTGGGGGGCGCGGCGGGGGGGCCGGAGGGGGGCCCGGCGGGGGGGTGAGCGTGCGGAGGGGGGGCGCGCAGCAACAGCGCGCGCAGCTCACTGCCGCACACGACCTGCGCGGGACAGCTGCGGTGTTAAGTCACGGCCTCTCCGTGCAGACCACCCCGGGGGTGTTTCCTCATACCAGCCGTTTCCAATAACCTATCTTCAGTCTAAACTAGAGATAGGTTACTGAAAATGGTCTGAAAATACCTTAAAAAGCGTATTTATTCTTTTGACATTTGAAATTTGTTAAAAAGTAAATAATAATAATTAAAAATTAGTTTTAAAAAGTACGGCTTTCTTGACTCAAAGACACTACCAGTTTAAAAAAAAAACAAAAAAAATAAAATCCTAATTATCCTAATAAGGATAACGGGTTTGTTTAAAATATTGAATTGTCACCGGTCCCTGATTAGTATGCCAAATTTACCTGACGTTTTGAAGGAACTCAAAAACACTTTCAAAGTTTATTTTACATACATTTTATTTTTATTTTTTTTTATTTAATACTGGGCAAACGAGCAGACGTATCACCTGATGGTAAGCAATTACCGCCGCCCATGGACACCCGAAACACCAAAGGCGTCACAAGTGCGTTGCCGACCTTTGGGGGATGGGAAAGGGGATGGGGAGAGGGGTTGGGGTATGGGCCTCCGGTATCCTCACTCACTCGGTGAAACACAGCGCAAACGCTATTTCACACCGGTTTTCTGTTCACCGTGGTATCACTCCGGTCGAGCCGACCCATTCATGCCGAAGCATAGCTCTCCCACGGTTATTTACTTTTTTATTACATACGATTTACTTTTTTCCATTATAGCAAGATCTGCTGCACAAAAATCCTTGTTCTTAGTAAAGAAACTTGCCAGAATCTACTTTTAGTAAATTTAAACATTATCTTTTAATATTAAAATTTACCAAAACTTGACTGCCTCAGTGGCGCAGTGGTAGTGAATGCGACTGCTGTGCTTGAGGTCTCGGGTTCAAATCCTGGGTCGGACCAAATGTTTGTGTAATCTACAAATATTTGTTTCGGAGTTTGGGCCTTTTTTTATGTATAATATGTATGTATTTACAAAACGATGTATTCATATCAGTTGTCTAGTACCCATAACACAAGCTCTGCTTAGCTTGGGACTAGATGGCGTTGTGTGTTAGATGTCCGAAATATTTATTTATTATTTATTTATTTATCTTAGATAAATCCAGACTGCATCGTAATTAATAATTAATTTTGCACTTTATAACAAAGAGGCAAGCCTCAAAACAGCTCAAAAGATTGCCAACAAACATGACAGTTTAACAACAATCTCTTTTGTGGCTTTGCAAGGCATTCATTTAGATAGGTTATGCCCGGTTCCGGTTATTTAACAAATCTAAATTTTCTATAACCTACTACGAATCGTAAGTACCGTTCCTCAATTTATTTTTTATAGGAATGATTTTAGCTTACGCCCCGTATCATATACTACTATTCGTACCTGGAACGGATTGTTTTTCAAATATAGGAACTGGGCATTACTCTACTTGTGTGTGGTTCTTCATACATTATGACGTAACGCGCTCTGATTGGCGTTTGCTGTCACGTGATATTCGGAATTATTTTAAACATTATTACAAAATATGATTTTCAGCATTGTAATATCCCTTCCATGGCAAAAACATATTTTTTCATATTTCCACTATTTTTTTTAAGGTGTAGTTGGCAAACGAGCAGACGTATCGCCTGATGGTAAGCGATTACCGCCGCCCATGGACACCCGGACCATGGACAAGGCCGGGGGCGTTACAGGTGCGTTGCCGGTCTTTGGGGGTCGGGGAGAGGGATGCAAAACACAGCGAAAACGCTATTTCACACCGGTTTTCTGTGAGGCCGTGGTATCCCTCCGGTCGAGCCGGCCCATTCATGCCGAAGCGCGGCTCTCCCACGGTGAAATTTAATTGACTATGATACTCTACAAACAAACTACACCTGTTGGGACAATTGAGATGTTGACATAAATACTATTTTTTACCGTGGAAGAGCCACGTCTTCACAGAAAATCGGTGTGAAATAGCGCTTGCGCTGTATATCACCGAGTGAGTGAGGATACCGGAGGCCCATACCCTAACCCCTTCCCTATTCCCTCTCTCCATCCCCTAAAGGTCGGCAACGCACTCGTGACACTTTTGTGTTGCGGATGTCCATTGGCGGCGGTAACCGCTTACCATCAGGTGATGCGTCTGCTCGTTTGCCCCCTATTAAAACAAAAAAAGTACCTGGAAGTGTGGATGCAACCGGATGGCATCATTCGTCTGTGTCAGTTCATTCCGTCTGCCTTCCTGCACTGTCTCACTCTCCGTGCTGCAACAATAAGTAATATGTATATACAGGGTCTGTCGTAAATAATGGATAAGTCGTAAACTGGAGTTGGTCCGGCTATGAGACTATTATAAAATCGTATCTTTTTGCCAGGGTTTCTAACCGTATGGAAATGGCGTAGACTTTTATGTTTTTTTATAAATTTCGCTACTCTTTGCATTCATTCCGTTGCCATTTCGTTAAATTTAGGTATTTCTGTGTCATTTTTTTTGTATTATAGTCTTGAAGATGTGTATTATTTAGTTTTAGTACTGTTTTAGGCGTTTTTAACGTTGGTCATTTTCAAAATTGTCATTTTAAGATTTTTTATGTTTTTGTTTTACTTAGGGTCAACTTTTGATCATTTACTGTGTAAAAAAAAAGTACGGCGCTATAGCTGCCCATGATCTTAATAAATTATCTAGTATGTGTAGATTCTAAAAAGGTATAACAATGCATACTTCACAAGTAATATTAAGCTACATGAGCGAGATCAATATCAAGGTGAGAAAATATTTTTTTCATGTAATGTTGTAAATGGTTATAAAACTTCGTCATAATGATTTATTTCTGCCAAGATTCTTTACACAAACACTATGGGGTCACTATTAAGGATATTCAAAAGAAAACTAGGTTGTTTTAGTACGTAAAAATATTTATTCAACAACTTAAACTAAATGTTCGAAGTGTCCTCCGCCGGCAGCTATGCACGCTCTACATCGCCTAATAAACGATCGCTTAATCCGGCGCACATAACCGGCTTCTTCAATTTTTCTCGCTGCTACTTGAATGCGCGCACGCAACTCTTCTACAGAACTTATTGTTTCACTGTATACTTTTTCTTTTATACAGCCCCAGTAAAAGAAGTCCAAGGGGTTCAGGTCTGGCGAACGTGGAGGCCATAAAATTGGCCCCAATCGCCCTATCCATCTATCTGGATAAGTATTATTTAAATGTTCCCTGACACGAACAGCGTAATGTGCTGGACACCCATCATTTTGTAGCCACATCTCATTTCTTATCTCTTGTGGGACGTCTTGCAGTAAACTAGGTAAAGTATTTGCTAAAAAATTCAAATACATATCCGCATTTAATATTGCCGGCAATTCGAATGGACCAATGATTTTGCCATTAATAATGCCAGTCCATAAATTAATTTTAAATTGATATTGCGATCGGTCTTCTCGGATAAGTCTTGGGTTTTCGAGTTGCCAGCTGTGTATGTTGTGAAGATTCAAAAAACCATCTTTTCGACACGTTGACTCGTCACTCCATAAAATTTTATTAAAAAAACTTTGGTCTTCCCTCATCTTTCGCAGCATTATGCGACAAAATGTTATTCTCGCAGCAGCGTCCCTTGGCATTAATGTTTGGACCCTTTGATAATGATAGGGATATAATTCATGCCTTTTTAAAATCCTGTGTACAGATTTTTGAGGTATACCGGTGCGCCTTGAAATTACACTTATGGACGTACCAGGGTCTTCTGCAACTATTTCCAGTACTTCGGCTGCACTGTGGCGTTGTGGTCGTCCTTCACTCGCCCCGCCTACGCCGGTCCCAGGAAATCGTCCTTCCAAAAATGTGTTGTGCACTCTTATGAAGACACGATAGTCAGGATGCCGGGCATTTGGATATTTTCCCGATAAACTCTAGCAGCTCTATTGGCGTTGCCATCACATAAACCATAAATGTAATGCATGTTTACGTATTCGGCCGGCGTGTATTGTTGAGGCATGATATACAAAATTTTCCAAAATAACACGTGCAATCGATAGCACAACACGATGCCCATAAATGAGAGCTGAGTTGTCAATATCACCAGGTTAACAAGTCCAAATCACAAAGAAAATCTAAGTCCGATATTAGAAAGCAGTAACAAATTGACGACAGTAATGAAAACGAGAGCACATGCGATGGTCAAAATCACACTGAGAGATGTATCAGGAGTGCGCCCTAGCTAAACGCATGCTAACCTTTTCACACATCGTGAGTGTGAAAGGGACGGTGCATCATGCAGTGTGCCTAGTAACAATGTCCTTTTCACGCGGGGAGACCCTTTGTATTGCTGTCTTTGTTCATTTTTTTACCTGATGATCCTTTTTACGAATAAACTTGTAACATGTTTGTCGCATGTAACTATTAGAGCACATCAATTTTAAAATTAAACACCTTTATGAAATGAGGAGGCATGAAATTTTTTTGACAAAAAACTACCTAGTTTTCTTTGAATATCCTTAATAGTGGCCCCATAGTGTTTGTGTAAAGAATCTTGGCAGAAATAAATCATTCTGACGAAGTTTTATAACCATTTACAACATTACATGAAAAAAATATTTTCTCACCTTGATATTGATCTCGCTCATGTAGCTTAATATTACTTGTGAAGTATGCATTGTTATACCTTTTTAGAATCTACACATACTAGATAATTTATTAAGATCATGGGCAGCTATAGCGCCGTACTTTTTTTTTACACAGTAAATGATCAAAAGTTGACCCTAAGTAAAACAAAAACATAAAAAATCTCAAAATGACAATTTTGAAAATGACCAACGTTAAAAACGCCTAAAACAGTACTAAAACTAAATAATACACATCTTCAAGACTATAATACAAAAAAAATGACACAGAAATACCTAAATTTAACGAAATGGCAACGGAATGAATGCAAAGAGTAGCGAAATTTATAAAAAAACATAAAAGTCTACGCCATTTCCATACGGTTAGAAACCCTGGCAAAAAGATACGATTTTCTAATAGTCTCATAGCCGGACCAACTCCAGTTTACGACTTATCCATTATTTACGACAGACCCTGTATAAATAAATAATATTCCGGACATCTAACACACAACGCCATCTAGTCCCAAGCTAAGCAGAGCCTGTGTTATGGGTACTAGACAACTGATATAAATACTTATATACTTTTTGTTGTAAATACATACATATTATACATAGAAAACACCCAAACTGCGAAACAAATATTTGCAGATCATACAAACATTTGGTCCGACCCGGGAATCGAACCTGAGACCTTGTTATTTGTTATACAGGGTCTGTCGTAAATAATGGATAAGTCGTAAACTGGAGTTGGTCCGGCTATGAGACTATTAGAAAATCGTATCTTTTTGCCAGGGTTTCTAACCGTATGGAAATGGCGTAGACTTTTATGTTTTTTTATAAATTTCGCTACTCTTTGCATTCATTCCGTTGCCATTTCGTTAAATTTAGGTATTTCTGTGTCATTTTTTTTGTATTATAGTCTTGAAGATGTGTATTATTTAGTTTTAGTACTGTTTTAGGCGTTTTTAACGTTGGTCATTTTCAAAATTGTCATTTTAAGATTTTTTATGTTTTTGTTTTACTTAGGGTCAACTTTTGATCATTTACTGTGTAAAAAAAAAGTACGGCGCTATAGCTGCCCATGATCTTAATAAATTATCTAGTATGTGTAGATTCTAAAAAGGTATAACAATGCATACTTCACAAGTAATATTAAGCTACATGAGCGAGATCAATATCAAGGTGAGAAAATATTTTTTTCATGTAATGTTGTAAATGGTTATAAAACTTCGTCAGAATGATTTATTTCTGCCAAGATTCTTTACACAAACACTATGGGGCCACTATTAAGGATATTCAAAGAAAACTAGGTAGTTTTTTGTCAAAAAAATTTCATGCCTCCTCATTTCATAAAGGTGTTTAATTTTAAAATTGATGTGCTCTAATAGTTACGTGACGAGTCAACGTGTCGAAAAGATGGTTTTTTGAATCATCACAACATACACAGCTGGCAACTCGAAAACCCAAGACTTATCCGAGAAGACCGATCGCAATATCAATTTAAAATTAATTTATGGACTGGCATTATTAATGGCAAAATCATTGGTCCATTCGAATTGCCGGCAATATTAAATGCGGATATGTATTTGAATTTTTTAGCAAATACTTTACCTAGTTTACTGCAAGACGTCCCACAAGAGATAAGAAATGAGATGTGGCTACAAAATGATGGGTGTCCAGCACATTACGCTGTTCGTGTCAGGGAACATTTAAATAATACTTATCCAGATAGATGGATAGGGCGATTGGGGCCAATTTTATGGCCTCCACGTCCGCCAGACCTGAACCCCTTGGACTTCTTTTACTGGGGCTGTATAAAAGAAAAAGTATACAGTGAAACAATAAGTTCTGTAGAAGAGTTGCGTGCGCGCATTCAAGTAGCAGCGAGAAAAATTGAAGAAGCCGGTTATGTGCGCCGGATTAAGCGATCGTTTATTAGGCGATGTAGAGCGTGCATAGCTGCCGGCGGAGGACACTTCGAACATTTAGTTTAAGTTGTTGAATAAATATTTTTACGTACTAAAACAACCTAGTTTTCTTTTGAATATCCTTAATAGTGACCCCATAGTGTTTGTGTAAAGAATCTTGGCAGAAATAAATCATTTTGACGAAGTTTTATAACCATTTACAACATTACATGAAAAAAATATTTTCTCACCTTGATATTGATCTCGCTCATGTAGCTTAATATTACTTGTGAAGTATGCATTGTTATACCTTTTTAGAATCTACACATACTAGATAATTTATTAAGATCATGGGCAGCTATAGCGCCGTACTTTTTTTTTACACAGTAAATGATCAAAAGTTGAGCCTAAGTAAAACAAAAACATAAAAAATCTTAAAATGACAATTTTGAAAATGACCAACGTTAAAAACGCCTAAAACAGTACTAAAACTAAATAATACACATCTTCAAGACTATAATACAAAAAAAATGACACAGAAATACCTAAATTTAACGAAATGGCAACGGAATGAATGCAAAGAGTAGCGAAATTTATAAAAAAACATAAAAGTCTACGCCATTTCCATACGGTTAGAAACCCTGGCAAAAAGATACGATTTTCTAATAGTCTCATAGCCGGACCAACTCCAGTTTACGACTTATCCATTATTTACGACAGACCCTGTATAAGACTAGCTGACCCACGCAACCTCGTTTACGCCTCATATTGCCCGTAGCGTAATAACTTCCCCCGTTTTTGTAACATTCTCCGCTCGAAAAACTTTAATATATATATTTATTCACCTTTTAAACCTTCCCTGAACAACGACAAATATTTTAAAACTAAAATCAGCTAAATCGGCCAAGGCGTTCTCGAGTTTTAGTGAGACTAACGAACAGCAATTCATTTTTATATACAGATTAGATTAGATATATAGATTAAATATACTCACGTTCTAGGAGCCACAGATAAAACATAGACTTCCGCTGTCGGTTCCCCATTGTCTCTGGTAGTGTCACCATCTGTAATAGACAACATATTAATTAGTAAAATGGTTAACTATAACAATAACTAATGACCCGGTTCGGTTTTTTTTTTAATTCTCTAATTTCCTCTAATATAATAATATGTATAAACCTTCCTCAAACCGTTCTATTTCTTAAAAGTGCATTAAAATAAGTTGAGTAGTTAAAAGGATCTAAGCGAATTTACATTGTGACTTCATTTTTTTTAATTGGGATTATATACTCGTAAACTGTGTCGCAAGGAACTTTCCAAACATACATGAAACAGATACAAAGAATACCCAGACTCAGTACAACAATTTGTGGAACACACAAAGTGTTCTTCTATGTGAGATTTGAACCCATAACACTTGACGTAGCAGAAAGTGGCGTGGCAACCACTTATAACACTATTCCAAACGTGCAGTGAGAATACACAATTGGACAACATATTTCAATGTATAGTTGATTAAAATTTGTAATAACAATGAAAAGCTGTCATAATTAAATTTGCCGAGATGTTTTATAATATTCGATTTATTGAAACAGACTCGGTATTTATTTACCGTTGTACCTTTACAAGCACGGGTAACACCGCAGGGCAAAGCCAGTCTAAGAAAAACCTAAGTTACTTCTTATTATATCAGCTATCTGCCAATGAAAGTCACGTCAAAATCGGTCTATCCGTTCCAAAGATAAGTCGAAACAAACAGATACATTTATTTTTTATTTTTGTGTGAAGTTTTGTTTGTAGCTCTTAAAAATAAAAAATAAAAACGTAACCAAATTCTCTCTCCTTTATAACATCAGCAATTACCAGCAAAAGTTCCTTCAAATTTAGTCCAGCTGTTCCAGAGATTAGCCGGAACAAACAAACAAACAATAATTTTACAGTTCGATTTTTTTTATGTTGATAGGTACCGTACATATACTTTCATATGCATTTACTCGTATTGAAAAGCTGTTAATTTGAAATTACAAACGGACATATCAATTGATTTTTTTATTGTATAGTGGACAAACGAACAGACGTATCGCCTGATGGTAAGCGACACCCCCAACACCAGAGGCGTTACAAGTGCGTTACCGGCCTTTTAGGAAGGAGTACACTCTTTTCTTGAAGGTTTGAAGGTCGTATTGGTCCGGGAACACCGCAGGCTCATTTGAGACAGCTCATTCCACAGTTATTTGTATAGATAAATATATAAATAAATATTCCGTACATCTAACACACAACGCCATCTAGTCCCAATATACATAGAAAACACCCAAACTCCGAAACAAATATTTGCAGATCATACAAACATTGGTCCGACCCGGGAATCGAACCCGAGACCTCAAGCTTAGCAGTCGCATACGCTACCACTACGCCACCGAGGCAGTCGAATGTATAGATAGTCATTTAACATGTATGCTCCCCAATGTATCGCTTAGTTGAATCCTACAACACTCATTTCAATTGTATCGATATAATGGCGATACGTCCAGGCGCATTTAAGAGATTGTTGTCAAAGAGGCTGGCATTGCTTTATGCCCAGTTCCTATATTTAAAAAACGATCCGTTCTAGGTACGGGTGTTATCTATGTATAATATGTATGTGTTTACAAAAAAATAAAGTATATAAGTATTTATATCAGTTGTCTAGTACCCATAACACAAGCTCTGCTTAGCTTGGGATTAGATGGCGTTGTGTGTTATGCCCAGTTCCTTTATTTGAAAAACGATCCGTTCTAGGTACGAATAGTAGTACATTATACGGGGCGTAAGCTAAAATCGTTCCTATAAAAAAAAATTGAGGAACGGTATTTACGACTCGTAGTCGGTTGTAGAAAATTTTTACACGATGACGATTCGTTAAATATAGGAACCGGGCATTAGTCTCTGGATCTGGGTTTTTTCCTGCATGCTATATTATGTTGTATCTGACTTTTGTTTGTGTCTATATAAGTGTGTATGTATGTAACGCGAGATGACTGTTGGTTCTTGCACTCACTGTTTGTTGTTAATATGTGGTAAATGTCGCTGGTGTCATAACTGCTACTGTCATGTGTTAATTATTTTATAATTATATATTGTGTCACTGTTTATTTACCTAAATAAATTAAAAAAAAAAAATGTATGATGTGGTGCGTGTTACCTGTGTTTATGACAATAGCATCTAACTCTCGCCTCAGGTCCCTCGCACCGAGAGTCAAAACGGCCGCCAATCTGGAATAACATACATAAATTAACAAATCTGTGGCGATTTCCACATATAACACAACAATAACCTACTACAGCGGCATCTACCGAAGATACACTGAACTACGAAGTAATGCACTACACGGAGTAAGGGAGCGTTCAAGTATTACGTAACGCAACTTTTGAAGATTTTTGAAAATGAAGCGCATCGTAACGTTTTTCTGTTTGACCTCTCCTATCTAAACGCTACGTAACACTTAAGTGTCATGTTTATATTTTATAAATTTTTGGCTTACAATACACACAATTATTTTTCTCCTTAGTTTTTGCTAATAAACTCTTAAAATAACCGCCCCTGTAACGCATCGTAACATTTAACGAGACCCCCCTCCTCCCCCCCAAATTGCGTTACGTAATACTTGAACGCTCCCTAACTACAAATCCTGAATCGCGCAATAAATAGTTTTCGCGCCGATTATCATATATACAACATCCCAACATCAACTGTTGGGCAGTGGCCCGCCAGGCATGATCACCTCGCCTGGTCGGAGGATCCTCCCTTTGTGTTGGGTGGAACATGATTCCCCCAAAAATCTATACCAACATTATAAAGTTGTAGAGTTTATTTGTTTGGTTGAACGCACTAATCTTTTTTTTTTATTGAATAGTGGGCAAACGAGCAGACGTATCACTTGATGGTAAGCGATTACCGTCGCCCATGGACACCCGCAACACCAAAGGCGTCACAAGTGCGTTGCCGACCTTTGGGGGATGGGGGGAGGGGTGGGATATGGGCCTCCGGTATCCTCACTCACTCGGTGAAACACAGCGCAAACGCTATTTCACACCGGTTATCTGTTGAGGCCGTGGTATCACTCCGGTCGAGCCGACCCATTCATGCCGAAGCATAGCTCTCCCACGGTAGACAGAATCTCGGGAAAGACAGAGAAGGTAAACTTGACACAAACAATAAACCAACACGTCTGGGCAGCTGGTAGGCTGGGAGGCTTATGTCCAGCCGTGGACCGTTGGAGACTGTTGGTTCTGGTATCCTACAAGGTGGTATAGTAAGCCAAAAGGCTCCTTTTGAAAGGCTTATAGGTAGCAGTGAGCCGTCGATGTGATGGTAAGCGCTGACCTGTCGTCGCTGACGCGGCGGTAGGCGGTGCAGACGCAGGCCGCGCGCCTCCAGCGCCGCCGCCGACACGCGCACTCGCGCCCGCTCCACCTGCAACCACCTCATGGTAAGCGCACACCCACATCTACATCTATGCTAAAAGCTCAAGAGTTTGTTTGCTCGAACGCGCTAATCTCAGGTACTAATGGTCCGATTTGAAAAATTATTCCAGTGTTAGATAGTCCATTTATCAGCACGCTAAGACTAATAGGAGCGGAGCACCAATCAAGATTATTACAAAGAAAAGAATCATCAAATTGGTTCATATTAACGACGAAGTTATCCGCGAACAAACATAAAAAACGGGAGAAAAAATATATTGGTTTTTGTTATTTTTTAAAATTATTAACACAATGCCCACTGGTTTTCATACTAATCATAGCTTGTACTATAAAAACTATATTGACTAATAGAATACTTATATACCTATTATTTATTTTATATAAATTTATCATTATATGCATAGAAAAAACTCCGTATTTCTTACGGTATTACGTTGTAATTTATACAAACATTTGGTTCGACCCAGGCATGAACCCGAGACCTCAAGCAAAGCAATCACGTACACTACCACTGCACCAACAAGGCAGTTGGCTTTAAAACTGCCTCATTGATAATAATAAAATAAATAGTTAAAACAACGATCGTATTCATCACACAAACATTTAACAACATAACTGCCTCGGTGGCGCAGTGGTAGTGAATGCGACTGCTGTGCTTGAGGTCTCGGGTTCAAATCCTGGGTCGGACCAAGTGTTTGTATGATATAGAAATATTTGTTTCGGAGTTTGGGTGTTTTCTATGTATAATATGTATGTATTTACAAAAAAAAAGTATTTAGGTATTCATATCAGTTGTCTAGTACCCATAACACAAGTTTTGCTTAGCTTGGGACTAGATGGCGTTGTGTGTTAGATGTTCGAAATATTAATTTATTTAATAATTTGTCCTGAATGGGCCCGAACTCACAAACCCTCACACCTGAAAATAGCATTTAAACTTGACTGTACCTGTCTGTAACGGCGCTAACATATCTGTGTACGCTACTCGGAGACTCGGCATATCGTCGACGCTCCCACGCCCCGCAGCCACAGGTACACTCCCCACCTACAAAAATAATATTTCATTTGAATCAAATCAAATCATGACTGCCTCGGTGGCGTAGTGGTAGCGTATGCGACTGCTAAGCTTGAGGTCTCGGGTTCGATTCTCGGGTCAGACCAAATGTTTGTATGATCTGCAAATATTTGTTTCGGAGTTTCGGTGTTATCTATGTCATATACGTATGTATTTAAAAAAAAAAAAATATAAATAGTATTTATATCAGTTGTCTAGTACCCATAACACAAGCTCTGCTTAGCTTGGGACTAGATGGCGTTGTGTGTTAGTTGTCCGGAATATTTATTTATTTATTTTATTTATTTATTTATTATTACTAGTCTTTGCCAGCGACTTCGTCCGCATGGATATCGGTTATCACGGTATGTAGTAGATTACCTTTTCGTTTTTTTTTTTAAGTGATAACTTCTTATGGCAGGATAAACCGCTTCGTTACGTAGCGCGTTACGGCGCCAGTCTGTCTGGCTTCCCTTTCTCACACACGTAGGCAGGCTCCTCCTTTCTTACTCTAACCCACAGCGATGGCTGTTAATGGTTCAACTTAGATTTGTCTGTGTCGTGCGTCCCGAGATACACATGTTTTTCTTTATTTAAAGACAGTTCCCGTATTATCAATATATATCCTATTTCGCTCGGTTTTGGACACAAATAAAACCCAGACACAGAACAACAATTTGTAAATCAAAAAAGGTGTTGTACCATGTGGTACCTACATGAACCCACAACACTTGGCGTAGTGGAAAGCGGAGTGGCAATCGCTTAAAGCACTAGGCCAACCGTGCATATCAACATCATCATCAGCCTATCGCAGTCCACTGCTGACTTACTTTTTTTTTTTATTGTATAATGGGCAAACGAGCAGACGTACACCTGCGATACCGCCGCTCATGGACACCCGCAACACCAAAGGCGTCACAAGTGCGTTGCCGACCTTTACGTACTTTCAAATTGATAATATTAGCATGGATGATGTGATGTATCGTCTTGCAAGAAGGGGAACACCTCAATTGAATAATACAGCGACGATTGTAGCTTTGATTGACCCATCCATATTGTCGTTAGTTCAAATGGTTCAATAAATAAACGAGCTATTCTTGTATATGTACATAATTTGAATCTCGGAAAAAGCGCCAGGGATTTTTTTATATACTACTATTTTTTAGATGCGATAAATCTATCTAGTCTGGATTTAGTTTTAGAAATTTACCAAATAAATAATCAATACCGAGCGAAGCTCAGTCATCTAGATTTTTTTTAATGTAATAGGGGACAAACAAGCTGATGTTTTTACCGTGGGAGAGCTACGCTTCGGCATGAATGGGCCGGTTCGACTGGAGTGATACCACTGCCTCACAGAAAACCGGTGTGAAACAGCGCCTGCGCTGTGTTTCACCGAGTGGGTGAGGAAACCAGAGGCCCTACCCCAACCCCTTCCCCCATCCTCTTCTTCATCCCTCGAAGGCCGGCAACACACGTTACCGGCCTTTAAAGGAATGGGGGAGGATTGGGGTATGGGCCGCCGGTACCCTTACTCATTCCGTGGTTTTCTGTGAGGCATCACTCCGGTCAAGCCAGCCCATTCATGCCGAAGCGTGGTTTGGGCTTAGAGTTGCAAATATTAATACTCACTTTTCCTTGAAGTCTGCTGACCCATTTTCTGTTATGTGCGTGATATTATCTTGTACATGAGATGTTCGTCCTGCGAACTACCATCTGGAATAAATAAAAAAACAGTAAATTTATTAAATATTTTATGGTTTTCTCACTCATCTACGTAAATATTAATGCACTAGCTGACCCTCGCAACCTCGTTTACGTCTACTATTGCCCGTAGCGTAATAATTTTCCCCCTTTTTTTAAACATTCTTCATTGGGGCTCCTCTCCTATAGGTCTTATGGTAATTATATATAGCCTATAGCCTTCCTCGATAAATGGACTATTCAACACTGAAATAATTTTTCAAATCGGACCATTGGTTCCTGAGATTAGCGCGTTCAAACAAACAAACTCTTCAGTTTTATAATATTAAGTATAGATGAAGCAATCATTTTGTTACCCTTTTTGCGAAATTTGGCACAGTTAAGTTTATATGAAGGGGGAAATTATTACTCTGTTGAATTTCGACCAGTGGGCGATCGCTAATTAATTAATATTTCAGCAATCTAACACACAACGCCGTCTAGTCACAAACTAAGCAGAGCTTGTATTATAGGTGCTAGACAACTGATATAAATACATAATATACATTGAAAACACCGTAACTCCAACAAAAATATTTGCAGATCATACAAACGTTTGGTCCGACTTGGTATCGAATACGATACCTCAAGCACAGCAGTCGCAAACGCTACCACTGCGCCACCGAGACAGTCTAAAGTAAAACCTTATCAACCACTGTTGGAATTCTGATAATTGTGAAATCTCAGGAAGAACCACCAGTGGGAATCGAACAATTACAGTCACAAACATTAACCAGTAATCCAACAGGTCCACCAAACTACTAAGATTTGGATTGGACCCGATTTGAATACGAACCCGAGACCTCATGATCAGACGGCCAGCTAGACCAACGAGACAGTTGCAGAGGATCACGGAAAAATACACATAAACGAACACTCAAAAACATGACCCTCTTCAATCTTGAATCTTGAAACTCGCGGGCTGGGTTTCCGCAACTCGACGACTTCAGTGCGCCTATTTTGCGTGATGGGATGGCTTTACTCGTGCCACCCCAGTTCATCCAAGAAGCCTAGCAGACCCTTCACGTTGCCGACGACTTCAGGAAGTGACCTCGGTGATCCGAGGTGTCTCGCCCGGTATTCTGCCACCAGTCAGCCAGCCAAACACGACCCACTTTCCAATCCAATAAAAACTCTCCAAGCTCTAGGCTCTCATTACGTAACTGGCATTCAACAGTGTGAGGACTAAATGAAACCAGTGCTAACAATGTACTAAGATTTTTAGAGATGAATGCATTCCACAAAAGCTCAGTACCACAATGCACGGGTCACGACACTATTGTAAGCAACATTGTGGCACATATTGTGTTGAGAGGACATTGTGGTATTATCGATTTCCACGAAGATAGACGCACATCAAAGATCAAAGAAACAATCGCGCGTAATTTGCATCTACACTAATATTATAGAGAGGAAAGATTTGTATTTTTGTATGTAACGAATAAACTCAAAAACTACTAGACCGATTTTAAAAATTCTTTCACCATTCGAAAGCTACATTATCCACAAGTAACATAGGCTATATTTTATAAAGATACTAGCTTCGCCTCACGATGTTGCCTGTGATTATTGTCGTACCGCGGGTAGCACCGCGGGGTTCAGCTAGTTGTTAGATAAAACTGTAATAATTATTTATTATTTGATTTATATTTAGACTGTAGTGTGTGTAGTGGGAGAGCCACGCTTCGTCATGAATGGGCTGGCATGACCGGAGTGATATCACGGCGTTACAGAAAACTGGTTTGAACACCGAGTGAGTGAGGATACCGGAGGCCCATACACCATTCCCTTTCCCCATCCCCCAAAGGCCGGCAACGCACTTATGACGCCTCTGGTGTTGCCATGGGTGGCGGTAATCGCTTACCATCAGACATTCAAACTAGTTGAACCACCGCGTAGTCTAAATAATAGAATCCAAAGTTACTCTATATATCATCAGCTACCTAGAACAGCTGGTCCGATTCTGATGAAGCTTTCACTGAACTACAAAGTAACGCACTACACAGAGTAACTACAAATCCTGAATCGCGCAATAAATAGTTCTCGCGCCGATTATCATATACACAACATCCCAACATCAAAAGTTTGGGCAGTGGCCCGCCAGGCATAATTACCTCGCCTGGTCGGAGGATCCTCCCTTTGTGTCGGAGGAACATTACCTACACCTGTATTCTCGGAACAACCTAGGTGCTTGTGGGCATCTAAAGCAGGCTTAAATACAAAAAAAAATGCGGACATTAAGATAATATTTACGCCAAAACAGTATGGCGGTGCGAAGTTCGCCGGGTCAGCTAGTTTAGTAAAAAGTTGTTAATTGGACAAAAAACAGACCAGTTTTATTTATTTGTGTAAGATGTCAGTAAATATTGCGTGGGAGAGCTATGCTTCGGCATGAATGGGTCGGCTCGACCGGAGTGATACCACGGCCTCGCAGAAAACCGGTGTGAAATAGCGTTTGCGCTGTGTTTCACCGAGTGAGTGAGGATACCGGAGGCCCATACCCCAACCCCTTTCCCATCCCCCCAAAGGTCGGCAACGCACTTGTGACGCCTTTGGTGTTGCGGGTGTCCATGGGCGGCGGTAATCGCTTACCATCAAGTGATACGTCTGCTCGTTTGCCCACTATTCAATAAAAAAAATAAAATAAAATTATATGCATCTCATTTGCTTCCTACACATGACGCGGCGCTGTACCATGACAATTAACCTTACAGCTAAAAATATCTTCCAACGCTGAGTCATTTGCCATGTGAATTAATGTGAGGGACTTAAATTGGTTTTAATTGTGACAATTTGTACCCAGCACCGCACTTAACATGACACAAAGCAATTATGGATGCACATATGGATTAACAGGCTGGTATCCACTTTAAAATATAACTGATCTGCACAATTTATTTATTTTTCTATTCTTTTTTTCTGTATGCGACTGCCAAAGTGACTTTGCTCTGCTTGATAGAAAGCATAAGCAGAATCAAAGAGCAATGATTACCGTGCCTGTGCAGCATGGTGACCCACACAATGTCAGTCTATTAAAATGCTTCTGCTTAACTGATCCAGTGCAGGCTGGCATTTGGTATATTTTCCTGACATTAAATCAGTTAATTGCACTCAAAAACAAAATATAGCAGGTACAAATGCTGTCATTTTTTTTTGTGGCATAGGAGGTAAACGAGCAGGCTTATCACCTGATGGTAAGCGATTACCGCCACCCATGGACACCTGCAACACCAGAGGCGTCACAAGTGCGTTGCCGGCCTTTTAGGAAGGAGTACACTCTTTTCTTGAAGGTTTGAAGGTCGTATTGGTCCAGGAACACAGCAGGCGACAGCACACAGTTTTGCTACTTTAATAGACTAGCATCACCCTGCAGCATTACCCGCGTTACAGCAATAACCATGGGTAGCACTGTGGGGTTTAGCTATCTCAAATATTTATTACTAGCTTTGGCACGTATAATATGTTAGTAATTGTAGTAGAGTAGTCTCAAGAATCAAAGTGTTCATTCAAACGGGTACAGCAGTTTATTCATTAAAGTGTAACAGACAGAGTTACTTCTGAATTTTTATCTTTATAATATAAATAAATCTTCTATGCACGTATATGTGCATGAGAATGGTTTAGATTCTAGAAATCTATTTGTGTAGCTAATTACTTCAAACCATCAACCCACGGCATTACCTGTGGGTAAAGATGTACTGCAGGTAACACAGCTGGACTCATCTAGTATAAATATAATCTATACTAATACTTATTATAAAGAGGAAAACTTTGTTTGTAATGAATAGGCTCTAAAACTACTGGACCGATTTTAAAAATTCTTTCACCATTCGAAGGCTACATTATCCACGAGTAACATAGGCTATAATTTATTTTGGAAAAAAATAAGGTTCCATAACATATTGGGGTTTTTCGGACACAAGGTGTAAAAAATCAACCCTATACGGTGGAAAATTTTTCACTATGGGCAATAAAAGACGCAAACGAGGTTGCGTCGGTCAGCTATTATTTTATATAGTAACTGCATGGTTGGACTAGTGGTTTAAGCGGTCACTACGCCGCTTGCTACTGCGCAAAGTGCCGTGAATTCAAATCCCATGTGGGACATCACTTTGTGTGATCCACAAAATGTTGTCCTGAGTCTGGGTGTTCTTGGTGTCCGTTACATGTATGTTTGTAAAGTCCCCCGCGACACAGGATGTATATTCCTAATGCGGGAGTTGTCTTTTTAAAAAGAAAAAGGATAGGTATGTATGTATTGGGTAGCATATCACTACATAGTATAAAACAAAGTCGCCTTTTCTGTCCCTATATCCCTATGTGCGCTTAAATCTTTAAAACTACGCAACGGATTTTGATGCGGTTTTTTCCAATAGATAGAGTGATTCAAGAGGAAGGTTTATATGTATAATACATGCATCATATACTAAGGCAACATTGCTAATTTTAGAGGTTTCTATTTTATACCCGTGCAAAGTCGGCGCGGGCCGCTATGTTTTTATATACAACGTTCATAGTTTTTCTGTAGTGTATTTAATTTAGTATCAGCATTGCACCCGTGCGAAGCCGGGGCGGGTCGCTAGTATATTCTAAGTGGTAACCAATACACCTTTAAATTCAGAAGGCCTAATTTTAAAATGCACAAAAACTTTAATATAATTAGTCATCATGTTCTAACAAATCAATAATTGTGTCAGTAATACTTAATTAAAAATATTATTGTGAAACTTTCGTTCTAGTTATGTTAATTCATGATTCATCAAGTTACTCATTCTGGATATGTAAAACTTAATAATTTAGTTTGTTCATGATAAAATCTGGAATGGCTAAACTAATTTTTCTTCTTTTTATGAAAAGACAACTCCCGCACTAGGAATAATTCCTGTGCTGCAGGGGACTTTACATACATGAAACAGACACAAAGAACACCCTGACTTAGAATAACAATTCGTAGATCACACAAAGTGTTATTCCATGTGGGATTTGAACCCACAACACTTTTGTTTTTTTTTTTTTATTTAGTAGGTGGCAAACGAGCAGCCGTATCGTCTGATGGTAAGTGATTACCGCCGCCCATGGAGACCCGCAACACCAGAGGCGTCACAAGTGCGTTGCCGACCTTTGGGGGATGGGGAGGGGGAGTGAGGGAGGGGTTGGGGTATGGGCCTCCGGTATCCTCACTCACTCGGTGAAACACAGTGCAAGCGCTATTTCACACCGGTTTTCTGTGAGGCCGTGGTATCACTCCGGTCGAGCCGGCCCATTCATGCCGAAGCGCGGCTCTCCCACAATAAAACTTGGCGAAGTAGGAAACGGCGTGGAGACCGCTTAACCACTAGGCCAAACGTGCAGTTGAATATTTATTTTTATACATAATAGACAGCCAATGATATAAAGAGTAATGTAAGCGTCTTTTTTTTTACTAGTTTCAATTTTTGTAATAAACTTAGAATAAGAACTGCTTGTAAAATTGTTGTTCCAACTATGTTAGTTCATGATTATTCAAGTTAGTCGTTGGGGCAACTACCTAAAACTAGCTCAACAACTCGTAGTGTAATGTGTATGATCTTTATTTAAAAGCTCCAACTAAAAATTCAGGTGACATTGCATGGAAATACTAGTGAAAATAAAACTAATTATTGGATAGTAAAGTAACGAATAATAGGTACTCTTGTTAAATGGTAAAAACGAGTACAGAAGAGGATTTATACAACAAACTGAGTAATGCTTTTAAAAAAAATCTTCCGACAGGTTCTAACAAGTTCAATAACCTTACACGAACTGTATACAAAGGCGATTGAAACGTTATCATTGCATGTTTGCTGTAGTTCTGAGTGACGACAAAACGTAAAAATAATTTGCTAGACGTGTAAAATAGAGAAACAAACAAAATCTAAATCTAAAAAGACGTACTTCCGCCATCTTGGAATTGAATATCAATAAAATAACGTGTGATTATAAATTATGTAAATAATACCAATACTCACGTCTATTGTAGTACCTATAATTGTGTTGTGATATTCTTTCGCATAATTATCTCGTTTTGTAATATATTCTTATGACAAATCACAAAGAATCGATGCTCGGTCGTTCATTTTTATACACTATAAATAACTGCAGAGTTCGTGTGATCACTAAAACACATATACTGATATATTTACACACAAAGAAATGTACACTTTTTTTTCATATTCACATTTATAATTTACAATTTCTTCGTGAAATTAGCACACATCATATACGCAGTTCGCTATCGGTATGACATTTTTGTTTGATTTCGTTCCGTTCTCCAGTACCATGTCGAACTGATGGTCTGAAAAAAAAATCACACTGGACTGTTGATGATGAGGATGACTGTTATATCCTAATATTCCCTCTACAGATATTATAAGTAATGTGTATAAATCTAAAGAAAGTAACCTTTACAAATGACACGAACTGAGGATTTATTTAATATTAAACTAGAAACTAGATGCAGCATGTGCGTTTAACCGACCGTCAGTGTCAAAAATGTAAATAAAGAACCATAGACTATTTTTTTTTTGTTTACCATTAATTAATAATAACCCACATTGTGGCGACTGCCCTGCCACATACAGCCCAATACAGTACAATGCAATCTATCGAACATACCAAACTGCGGAGTAACTAATCCTGTATCATGATATAGAAATGCTTGCGCAGAATATGACTACTGGCCACAAGACATGATCACGTCGATTCGTAGGAGGAACCTCCCATTGTGTTCGAAATATGCAGGCATTACTTACCTTTACAAGTTCATCATTCAAGGTCATTCAATTGCTTCACGCAATGAAGATTCAGGGATTACCCATAATTAAGAAAGGGTCAAATTCATAGATTGGGTAGATGGATCGTTGCAAGTCTCCGGGTGTGTGAATCGTTGCGAGGCCCCGGGTGGGTACGCAAGGTAATTACCAGAATCGCAGCGGGTAAATTATTGCGAGTCCCCGGGCAAATAAGTCGTTGCGAAGCTCCGGGTGAGTAGATAATTGCAAGGCCCTAGTTGATTGAATCTTTGCGAAACCCCGGATGAATAGATTATTGCAAGACCCCAACCATGAGCGGAGCGAGGCCACCTTCGATTTCATTAGTCATTCTGACAGTCTAGTGTGAACTGCTGTCACTGGTGATTGTTGGTGGTGACTGAATGGCCGATTTCCTGCATGGTGTGGTGTGTTTGCAGGCTTCAAATACTGCAGTAGAGTCCTTTGCAGCGACATGGCCTATTATTTTCGGCAGGTAAAAGCCAGTGTAGCACAAGGATCCATTATGTCGGTCGCACTGTTTCTTTTGCATATTAATGACATGTTAGTCCTTCGCTACGTACATTGTTATCCAGGCGATAGCAGAGTTCATGGGTGATATTTTGGACACCCTACAGCTAAGCCAGCTAAATTGAATCTGTCAAGGGTGGTAGTAAAACCTTACTGAGATCAACACCAAGAAAACACAGGCTCTATAAAGTTTTTGTTTCTACCCCTTTCCACTTGTCAGAACACTCAACTGCTACTACGGGTCAAGGGAAATGGGCATAGATATTTGTCAAGATCTCAACCAGCGGGAGTACGAGAACAATCAGAGCAATATACATTGTATATTGTACACTTTTAGACCCAGGTTCACCCGTGCAATAGACTACTGTTCCCATCTTTACGATAGATCTGCACAGAACTTGCTTGACGCTCTCGATCGGTTACAACGGTGCGACGAGCAGTCCACATTATCGACAGTCATGAAGTCCATTTATAGTGAGGATGGTGACCACCACTCCCGGATTCTACACACGTTTTTTATCAGGCTGAGTGTAGTCATACTGGCAGCAAATTTATAAAATAAAAAATCTGAAAATGAAATTACACACCTGAATGCTGACTACGAAACAAAAAGACTATTGACGGAGTATTACATACCAAAATCCAAATAACCGTTAGCTATTTATTTGGAACCACAGAAGGGCACATCAAGAATTAAAAAAATAATCTACACTGTCATCATAAAATAAATAAATAAATAAATAAATAAATATTTCAAACATCTAACACACAACGCCATCTAGTCCCAAGCTAAGCAGAGCTTGTGTTATGGGTACTAGATAACTGATATGAATACATATATACTTTTTTTTTGTAAATGCATACATATTATACAAGGTGTCTCAAAAGAAATTTCATATTTAGTGGATTGATTAAAAAAAAAGGAAGCGGTATATAGAAAAAATGTTTATTTATTGTTAAAATACACTTTTTGGGAATTCATTTCTTAAAAATAATATCGTCTAAATGTAAACCCTCACGTTGTTGGCACTCATTTAATCGAACAGTAAAATTACTTATGACTGCTCGACAGGTGGAGTGAGGGATGGCTGCCATTTCGTAACGGATATTTTCTTTCAAATGCGCCAGTGAAGTTGGTTTATTGGCGTAAACTTTAGATTTAAGATAACCCCATAGGAAAAAGTCCATAGGGGTTAAATCTGGGCTACGTGGAGGCCAATTTATGTCACCTCTCCGGGAGATCAATTTTCCTGAGAAAATTTCACGAACACGTGGCAGAGATATATTGGACGTGTGTGAAGTTGCTCCGTCCTGTTGAAACCATGTTCTTTGGTTATAGCCAGGAAAGTTTTGCAGTTCAGGTACCAAGAAGTTGTCTAACATCTCCACATAACGCTCTGAATTCACTGTAACTGTACGCCCCATTTCGTCTTCAAAAAAGTAAGGGCCGATAATTCCTCGCGCCGACATGGCAGCCCATACGGTCACTTTAGGCGAGTGTAGGGGTTTCTGATGTTTGCGTTTCGGACTGGCTGAACTCCAGTAGCGGCAGTTTTGCTTATTTACGTGGCCATTAAGATGAAAATGAGCTTCATCCGAAAACAAAATGTTGGTAAACGTTGAAAATCGCTCAATCATCTGATTTACGAAATTAAGCCTCTGACCGGCATCTTGGGGCTTTAATTCTTGCACCAATTGAATTTTGTAGGGGTGCAGCTTTAGATCTTTGTGCATAATGCGATGTAATGATGATCTATGCACATTTAAAGCACTCGCGCGCTTCCGAATTGAAAGGCTCGGGTCGTCACGTACAGATTGATTAACACTCTCCACGTTTTCTACCGTTCTTGATGACCTAGGTCGCCCGGATTTTGATTTATCCAGCGTTGATCCAGTCTCTTCAAACTTTTTAACCCAATGTCGAATGAGAGGAAGGCTTGGCGCATCATTTAAGTGGCGAAAACCTCGAATACTGCAGAATTTTCTACGCGCGACAGTTGTCGAATCACCGTTCTTGTAAAACTCTCGCACGCACAACGCGCGGTCTGCTCCCGAGAAACGCTCCATAGCGACTGAATCCCCAAGAGCCAAGCTACCAATTGACATAACCCCCGCACCCCTCAAGTACGCAGCGTTCACGCAGTAAGCTAAACAAATATAAAATTTCTTTTGAGACACCCTGTACATAGAAAACACCCAAACTCCGAAACAAATATTTGTAGATTCCACAAACATTTGGTCCGACCCAGGATATGAATCCGAGACCTCAAGCTTAGCAGTCGCATACGCTACCACTACGCCACCGAGGCAGTCAAAAAGTAAATAGTTCACATGTAGTCAGTTAACAAGTAGGCCCACATAGGCTTTTTCATAAAAAGCTTACCCTACTGTTTTTAAAGGTAGGCAACTGTTTTTTAGTTGCTTGCAACACTGGGTGAAATCATAAACAAGAGTTTAAAACTTTTTCTTTCAATGCTGTGTCGTCGCCATCTTGTTGGATGTTAAGTTTAGTTAAAAATTCATAGAATTTTATCGTATTTTAAGTTCTTTAAGTGTTTTGTGTGTGATAATCAAATATGTCTAAACGCCGCATAGAAGTAATGGACCCTTTTATAAAAAAGAAAAGGTTAGTAGCACGTTTGGTATTGTTTTGTTGTGCCATGCTCGAAATTCAAGTTAATTTGCGTTGTTTTACAGATATAATTTAATTAAATTTTAGTAGCATATAATGATCAGTACATTCCCCTTTTTCTGAGATATTTGTGTTTATTTCCTCTCGAGCATTAACTAAAAACCAATCGAAGCTAACTGGTAAGAAAAATAGTCGTTTCTTCTTGTCGCCGGTTTTGACTCTTTGTGACACTACAAAACGTATCGATTTCAAGTTAATATATCAATAAAAAAATTACTGAAACTAGAACATATTACTTGTGTATATTTAAATTTGTAAAGACGTAAAAGGATTATGAAAATTGGTTCAGTAGATCCAGAGATTACCCCCACAACACCACAAACTCATGAACTTTACGGCTTGTTTCTATTTTATAAAATTATCAATTCATGTGTCATTTATAAATTGTTTTTTTCTGTCATAACATACTGTGGGAGAGCTATGCTTCGGCATGAATGGGTTGGCTCAACCGGAGTGATACCACGACCTCACTGAAAACCGGTGTGAAATAGCGTTTGCGCTGTGTTTCACCGAGTGAGTGTGGTACCGGAGGCCCATACCCCAACCCCTCCCAACATTAGGAATAAACATCCTGTGTCGTGGGGGACTTTACAAACATACATGAAACGGACACAAAGAATATGATAGAACAAACAAACAGATAGACAGACAAATTTTTTTCTTTTTTATATAAGTACTGTTTATAGTTTTTTAAGCATTTAGTGGCTGTTTGTTGGAAATTACAAACAGAAACAACAATTTTATTTAATTGTATAGATGCATAAAGTGTCCTTTATAAAAAACTACCTAACCCACACAACCTCGTTTGCGTCTTATATTGCCTGAAGCGTGAAAATTTTTCCCTGTTTGTGTGATGATATATAGCCTATAGCCTTCCTCGATTAATGGAATATCCAACACTGAAAGAATTTTTTAAATTGTACCAGCGGTTCCTGAGATTAGAGCGTTCAAACATACAAACAAACTCTTAAGCTTTATTATTAGTATAGATTCAGCTTTATTAAAAAAAAACATGGTAGTTATAACAGCTAGTGTAAATTGATCAATCACAGTCTTTTTGTTGAGTATATTTTCTGTATCCTAATACATTACACCCAGTTTGAATAATATTGTGAAACTTTATTTTTACACAATGTTATGAAAATTTTCACAGATATAACTTCGTCACCATTCAATTTTAGTTACAAATTTGTTTAAACTAGTGATCCGAGTCAATCGTGCTGAAAACATCACGGCTCCACTACCTCTACGATCACTCTATAAATTACTTTACTACTACTTATACTGCCTTATAGATCTAATGGTTGACGTATGCGACTGCCGATCAAGAGGTCTCTGGTACGAATTCCGGGTCGGGCCAAAAGCTGATTATAGAAATACTTACTAACAGTTTGGAGTTTGAACTCCCGTGCCTTGGAGAGCATGTAAAGCTGTCAGTCCTGCGCCTGATCCCTCTACGGTCGTGTCGGTTAACCGTCCCATCACCATACGCAGGAGATATTATAGTGCACTATAATATCTCCTGCGTAGTTGGCTGGTCTCTCTTGATGCTGGCCGCCGTGACCGTAATAGGCATGGAGAACATCAATAAAAATTACTTTCTGTAAATATGAGTTATACTTATATATACATAAAAACATATTATTTTTGTGGCATTTGTGAAGCCAGTCTCCTTTATGAAGTCCATCATCATTCAGATATCATCGTGATGCTGGAGCCGGGAGTATGTAGTATTTTCACAAAACGCTCATGCACTAAAGAACATCCATCTAACCTTTAAGAAAGGCAAATTTAAAGGAATATAAATACTTTCTAAAATATTTAAATATTGTGTTCGCAGGGAGGAAAAAGCTGCAGCAGCAGCTAAATCTGGTGCAAGCGGAGAATCGTCAGAACCATCAGTTGCTACTTTCGGTAGCAGCATGGCCCCCACATCAACCAGCACTCCAGGCGTCAACCCATATACAGGTAGGCAATATTTCAATCAACACTTGACTCAGTTGAATGACCAGTTGTTAAACTGCCTCGGTGCCACAGTGATTGCATATGAGATTACTGTTTGAGGTCCTCTCAGGGGGTTTCAGTAGACGATCCCAGTGGACGGAGCCGTAGAGAGCTGTGACCAGTTCGAGAAATACTGTATAATACAACCCGGCAGAAAAATCTGCGAACCTGGCTTAATGACGTCATGCAAACTAGAGAGTTAATATTTCACTGAACAGAGAGATAAACAAGAATGAGATTACGAAAGCATGAATAATACACGTGTGTCGGCGCTTGCGTTGGCAACGGTACGTCTGTACTAGATAGGCGAAGGCGGGACGATGCGTATGGAAGCGAGAGGTGAAGCGCATTCCAGCCGGGTGCGCAGATATTTCAGACGGGTTGTAATAGCGACATGTCAAATTTTTTTCTTTTTAAATACCCTCACATCACATTTTAAATCCACTAACCTGACATAATTTACTCTCTCCTCAGGTCTTCCACATTCGCAGCGGTACCACGAGCTCCTCAGACGTCGGCTCGGCCTCCCCGTATGGGAATACAAAAGCGATTTCATGAGACTTCTCAATACGCACCAATGTGTGGTACTAGTCGGTGAAACTGGTTCCGGGAAAACCACTCAAATCCCTCAGTGGTCTGTGGAGTTCGCAGCAGTCACAGCCGGCAAGTCAAAAGGAGTCGCCTGCACACAACCCAGGAGAGTGGCAGCCATGTCGGTCGCTCAGAGAGTCGCTGAAGAAATGGACGTGGCTTTAGGTCAACAGGTCGGATACAGCATCCGTTTTGAGGACTGTTCCGGACCACAGACTATCTTAAAATACATGACAGACGGTATGTTACTCAGAGAAGCGATGTCAGATCCTATGTTAGAACAATATAGAGTTATATTACTCGACGAAGCTCACGAAAGAACGTTAGCGACAGACATATTGATGGGTGTTCTAAAAGAAGTAATCAAGCAGAGGTCAGATTTGAAACTGGTTATTATGTCTGCGACATTAGACGCTGGTAAGTTTCAACAGTATTTCGACAATGCCCCGTTGATGAATGTCCCTGGTAGGACACATCCTGTCGAGATATTCTACACTCCACAACCTGAACGCGACTATCTAGAAGCAGCTATTCGTACTGTCATACAAATTCACATCTGTGAAGAAGTTGCTGGTGATATATTATTGTTTTTAACCGGACAAGAAGAAATCGAAGATGCGTGTAAGAGAATTAAACGGGAAATTGATAATTTGGGACCGGACGCTGGTGAATTAAAGTGTATACCGTTGCATTCGACGTTACCCCCAAATCTTCAACAAAGAATCTTCGAACCGGCTCCACCGAATAGGCCGAATGGTGCAATAGGTCGGAAAGTTGTAGTTTCGACCAATATAGCGGAGACTTCGTTGACAATCGATGGTGTGGTGTTTGTAATTGACCCTGGGTTTGCCAAACAGAAGGTATACAACCCTCGGATCCGTGTGGAATCGCTCTTAGTGTCCCCTATAAGCAAGGCGTCTGCGCAACAGAGAGCCGGCCGAGCTGGCAGGACCAGACCAGGGAAGTGCTTCAGGCTTTACACGGAGAAAGCATACAAGAATGAAATGCAGGATAACACATACCCGGAAATTTTGAGGTGATTTGATCGTATGGTATTTAATATTTTTTTATTTTTTTTTTACATTGAATGGTTGACGACTGTGCTTACATAGAGAAGGAATTTAATCAATGCAGTCTTTAGTTTATATAATAAAATTAACCTTAGTCGCACTGGTCTAGTGGTTCAAGCGGTCGCCACACCGTTTTCTACTGCGCCAAGTATGTTGTGGGTTCAATTACACGAGACGACACTTTGTATGATCCACAAATTGTTGTCTAGGTGTTCTTTGTTTGTTGGTATAGTCTCTCACGTCACGGGTATATGTTCTAAATGCGGGAGTTGTGTTTTAAATAGTGACGCATTGATTGAGCTCCGCCCTCTGACGAAACAGCCCGCTTAGCCAAGTCGGAATAGATTCCGAGTCGATTCTCTTTCTACAATCGCTACCGCTACTCATCTATTCTCTTGTGTTATTGTCTAACTTGCTGACCCACGCAACCTCGTTTGCATCTTATATTGCCCGTAGCGTGTAAATTTTTACTTCGGTTTTGAAAAATTCTTCATTGGTGCTCCGCTCCTATTAGAATTAGCGTAGTAAGACATATAGCCTATAGCCTTCCTCGATAGATGGACTATCCGACACTGAAATAATTTTTCAAATCGGACCAGTGGTTCCTGAGATTAGTGCATTCAAACAAACAAACTCTTCAGCTTTATAATATTAGTATAGATATTTTGTTTAGACGAAAGTGCCTTAGCGTTGAGATAACTTCATTCCTATACATTAGTTAGTTTTCTAATAACGTTTACGGTTGTAGAATGTCTTGGCTAGGGTCAGGTTCCAAAGTGTGTTCGTTAGTCAAATAAAACAGCACGCGCTTCCTCTTCTTCTCTCTATCTGATACAGATATTAACTGCTTCAATTTCGCAGTGGTAGCTTAAGCGACTACTGTTCTTGTTTTATCTTCAAATATTTGTTTCGGAATGTGTTTTTTTTTTTTTTATTGAATAGTGGGCAAACGAGCAGACGTATCACCTGATGGTAAGCGATTACGGTCACCCATGGACACCCGCAACACCAAAGGCGTCACAAGTGCGTTGCCGACCTTTGGAGGATGGGAAAGGGGATGGGGGTAGGGGGAGGGGTTGGGGTATGGGCCTCCGGTATCCTCACTCACTCGGTGAAACACAGCGCAAAAGCTATTTCACACCGGTTTTCTGTTCACCGTGGTATCACTCCGGTCGAGCCGACCCATTCATGCCGAAGCATAGCTCTCCCACGGTACAGGAATGTATGTGTTTTCTATGTATGTATTTACAAAAAAGTTTATTTAGCTGTGTAATAGTAAAAGCTCTGTTTAGTTTGAAGTAAGGTGAAGTTGTTAGACTCTATTGGAGACTGCGTCGGTGGCATAGTACTAGGCTAGTAGCGTATGCGACTTCCCGGTCGGACCAAATGTTTGTATGATCTGCAAATATTTGTTTCGGAGTTTGGGTGTTTTCTATATATAATAATATATGTATGTATTTACAAAAAAAGGTATATAAGTATTTATATCAGTTGTCTAGTACCCATCACACAGGCTCTGCTTAGCTTGGGACTAGATGGCGTTGTGTGTTAGATGTCCGAAATATTTATTTATTTATATTTAGCCAATAGCCTTCCACGATAAATGGACTATCCAACACTGAAATAATTTTTCAAATCGGAACAGCGGTTCCTTAGATTAGCGCGTTCAAACAAACAAACTCTTCAGCTTTATTATTAGTATATATGTATCTCGTATAATATATAATGTATTTACTGCCTCGGTGGCGTAGTGGTAGCGTATGCGACTGCTAAGCTTGAGGTCTCGGGTTCGATTCCCGGGTCGGACCAAATGTTTGTATGATCTGAAAATATTTGTTTCGGAGTTTGGGTGTTTTCTATGTATAATATGTATGTATTTAGAAAAAAAAAGTAAAAATGCATTCATATCAGTTGTCTAGTACCCATAATACAAGCTCTGCTTAGATTGGGACTAGATGGCATTGTGAGAAAAAAATATATCTACACTAATATTATAAAGAGGAAAGATTTGTATTTTTGTATGTAACGAATAAACTCAAAAAGTACTGGACCGATTTTAAAAATTCTTTCACCATTCGAAAGCTACATTATCCACGAGTAACATAGGCTATATTTTATTTTGGATAATATAGGGTTCCGTAAGATATTTGCGTTTTTCAAGAAACAAGGTGTAAAAAATCAACCAGAAAAGTTACTTATTTTACGGTTTACAATAATATAGCTTATACATCAGAATAACACGTAGGCTATAATTTAGAAAGATACTAGCTTCGCCTCGCGACGTTGCCTGTGATTATTGTCGTACCGCGGGTAGCACCGCGGGGTTCAGCTAGTAATATATATTCTGCATGATGGAAAGCATGAATAGAATCCAAGGTTCATGGTCACCGTACCTATATTGGTAATGCAGACATTGCTATCCCAGTGACCCACACTATAGGTGTCTAGTGTTGCTTCTGCTCTGGTCTCTGGTTGGTGTGTCAGATGTCACAAATATTTATAAAAGGTTGCATGTTAGACATTAATCATAAAAATATACACTAGCTTCGCCCTGCGGCGTTACCCGCGGTTATTCTTGTACCGTGGGTAACACCATATATCGACTGCCTCGGTGGCGCAGTGGTAGCGAATGCGACTGCTGTGCATGAGGTATCGGGTTCAAATCTTGGGTCGGACCAAATGTTTGTGTGATCTACAAATATTTGTTTCGGAGTTTGGGTGTTTTCTATGTATTATATGCATGTATTTACAAAAAAAAAAAGTAAATAAGTATTTGTATCAGTTGTCTAGTACCCATAACACAAGCTCTGCTTAGTGTGGGACTAGACGGCGTTGTGTGTTAGATGTACGGAATATTTATTTAGATATAAGTTCTAACGACTGCTATTTGGGATGGAGCATAAACGGCTAACAGCATACCAATTGGCATTGCAGATCAAACTTAGGATCTGTAGTTTTGCAGTTGAAGAAGCTGGGAATCGACGATCTTGTTCACTTCGACTTCATGGACCCGCCCGCGCCAGAGACCCTGATGCGAGCCCTAGAGCTGCTCAACTACCTCGCAGCGCTCGGTGAGTCAACACACACTCTTTAAATTACTTCAAATAGGGTTCTTATCACGTTAACAGCGTTTATTTCATTTCGTTGAGAGCTTTGTTCATTGTAACAGAAAATACCGACTTCAAGAACTGTACTAAAATAAAATGGAACCAGAAAGCACCAGCTTTCATTTAAGAAACTTTTTTTTTTATTGAATAGGAGGCAAACGAGTAGACGCATCACCTGATGGTAACCGATTACCACCGCCCATGGACACCCGCAACACCAAAAGCGTCACAAGTCCGTTGCCGACCTTTGGGGGGTGGGAGAGGGAATAGGGACAGGGTTGGGGTATGGGCCTCCGGTATCCTCACTCGGTGAAACAGCGCAAGCGCTATTTCACACCGGTTTTCTGTGAGGCCGTGGTATCACTCCGGTCGAGCCGGCCCATTCATGCCGAAGCGTGGCTTTCCCACGGATAAATGAATGACTGTTCCGAGGTAACAGACATAAAAAAAAAACTTCTGTTTTGAAGTCGGTTACAAAAAAGTATTAGTGAATTTGATGCAGTCGAGTACATCTAGGTATCATATTTTAATTTAAATAGATATATATTAAATGTGTAAATAAATAACTTACCTACTACTTTCAGACGACGACGGTAACCTGACAGACTTCGGTGCCGTCATGGCGGAGTTCCCCCTCGACCCTCAACTGGCAAAGATGCTGATCGCCAGCTGCAACCACAACTGCTCCAACGAAATACTTTCCATCACCGCTATGCTCTCAGGTAACAACCATAGACTACACCTATGTCTTGTCTTGTTATTTATTGAATTGGGTTGAGCCACGCTTCGGCATGCTTGGACCGACCGGTGTGATACCACGGCCTCACAGAAAACTGGTGTGAACGCCATCTAGTCCCAAGTTAAGCAGACAACTGATATAAATACATATATACTGTTTTTTCTGTAAATACATACATATTATACATAGAAAACATCCACACTTCGAAAGAAATATTTGTAGATTACACAAACATTTGGTCCGACCCAGGATTTGAACCCGAGACCTCAAGCACAGCAGTCGCATTCACTACCACTGCGCCACCGAGGCACTCAAACTAGATCATCAGTTTAGGTATGCAAGTAAAGTAACAAGTATTGGTGGGAAGTAGTAATAATTTGGCCTATTTAAGTCAATGTCAGATTTCGGGCTACAGTATTGAATAAGGATTCGGTGGCGTCATAATTTAGAGAGGGCTCTCGGTCTAACACTGGATTATTAAAGATGTTGATGATGAACATCATCAGCCCGTTGCAGTCTACTGCTGGACATAAGCCTCTCCCAAGGAACACCACAGAGCCCGGTCTGTTGCTTTTTGCATCCAGTTGCTGCCAGCCCTCCTACGCAAGTCGTCCCGCCATCTGGCCAGAGGGCGTTTCACACTACGTTTGCCAAGACATTTAGTATAAAAATATATTATTTTCTAGTAATAATGTATGTTTGTAACTGCCTCGTTGGTCTAGTGGTTAGCGTAAGCGACTGCAAATCAAGAGGTCTCGGGTTCAATTCCCGGGTCGGACTGCTGTTGGGTTTTTCCTACAAGAAATTCTTAATAGCAGCCCGGAGTATGGAAGATGGCGGTGTTTCCCGCCCGTGCTTCGGAGAGCACGTTAAGCCGTCGGTCCCGGTTGTCATGAACATCTATGGCAATCGTTATTGGGAAGTCAGTGCCCTCAAATATACTGACAACTAGTTCAACCTTCGAATTCAGTTCGCCCTCAGGGTTGCGGAGGTCAGATGCCAGTCGCTCTGTGTAAAAACTGATATTCAGGTAAAAACCGGTTGAACTGGTAGCCGACCCCAAATATTGGGAATAATAAAGGCTAGGAAGATGATGATGAATAATGTATGTTTGTTGTTGTTTCAGTGCCGCAGTGCTTCGTCCGACCCAACGAGGCCAGGGAGGCTGCGGATGAGGCCAAGATGCGCTTCGCACACATCGACGGAGACCATCTCACGCTACTCAACGTGTACCACGCCTTCAAACAGAGTAAATATACACTTACTTTTACTGCCTCGTTTGTCCAGCGGTTAGCGTACGCGACTGTTGATAAGTTTCGAATTTGATTCCCGGGTTTTTTTTTTTATTGAATAGGTGGAAAACGAGCAGACGTATCGCCTGATGGTAAGCGATTACCGCCGCCCATAGACACCCGCAACACCAGAGGCGTCACAAGTGCGTTGCCGGCCTTTAGGGGAAGGGGAGGGGGATAAGGTAGGGGTTAGGGTGTGGGCCTCCGGTATCCTCACTCACTCGGTGAAACACAGCGCAAGCACTATTTCACACCGGTTTTCTGTGAGGCCGTGGTATCACTCCGGTCGAGCCCGCCCATTCATGCCGAAGCATGGCTCTCCCACGGTAAAACGGGTCGGAGTGTTGTTCAGTTTTTCGTACAAGACTTTCTGAATAATAGCTCGGAGTATGAAAGTTTGGCGGTGTTACACGTCGTGTCTCGGAGAGAACATCTGTAGCAATCGTTATTGGGAAGTCAGCGCCCTCATATATACTGCCAACACCACAACAACCAATAGGTGCTTGTTTAGGAGACAATGCCCCGTCAGGATACCTGCGACCTTCCTGAGATCGTCCCGTTTTACCGTCTACTTAGGTTGCGGGCAAGTCTTTTTGATGCTACCGGAACTGCACCTTTATATTGCCTGCATCCTTCAATGTTGTTTTGTGTTTTCTTTCGGTATCGGCGCGCAGACATGTATTAATTTGGGCTTGGGGCAAGGGTAGTAATGGTTCCGGTCCACAAACTATCGTTTCCGATCCCTTCTTAGCCAGTTTGTCCGCAGCGTTTACCCAAGCTGAGCTACTATGCCCTTTTTCCCATTGAGTTACTATGCCCTTTTTCCCATTGAGTTACTATGCCCTTTTTTCCCATTGAGTTACTATGCCCTTTTTTCCCATTGAGTTACTATGCTCTTTTTTCCCATTGAGTTACTATGCCTTTTTTCCCATTGAGTTACTATGCCCTTTTTTCCCATTGAGTAACAATGCCATTTTTTCCCATTGAGTTACAATGCCCCTTTTTCCCATTGAGTTACAATGCCCTTTTTTCCCATTAAGTTACTATGCCCTTTTAACATGTTTGGATTACTGTTTCAGATATGGAAGACCCCCACTGGTGTTACGACAACTTTATCAACTACAGATCTCTCAAATCGGGCGACAATGTTCGCCAACAGCTCAGCAGGATAATGGATAGGTGAGTCTTGTCCGTGTGCTGATGGTTTAAGAATACAAAGTGTCACCACCCCTATTATAGTCCATTCGCTTAGGTAGTGTCGGTTGGTCCGGGTCCTCCCCAGAGCAGGGCGCCTGAGACCGGCCGCCGGGGTGGTTTTTAGTGGACTCACCACATACCTGGCTTCTCAGTTCCCGAGGTCCCGAGCCAGAGATCCGAAGGGATTTTCCACACAGTCAAGAAAAAAAAAAAGTTGTCGGTACACCCGCACGCAATTGTGGTTATTGTTGTAGAATGTTAATATATTAATTCATTAGTTTGGGTGTTGGTGTGTGTATAATAAGTATGTATTTACAAACAAAAAAGTATATAAGTATTTATATCGGTTGCCTAGTACCCATAACACAAGCCCTGCTTAGCTTGGGACTAGATGGCGTTGTGTTAGATGTCCGGAATATTTATTTATTTATTTTATTCAACAAATCAACTGGTGTTGCCCGGCATTACAAATGGGTGGCCAACCGACAAAGCTTACTCAGCTAAAACATGTACTGTGTGCCTACAATACTAATTAATTTATATTGGTTGTTCCAGGTTTAATTTAAGACGGACCAGTACAGAGTTCACGAGCAAGGATTATTATATAAATATAAGGAAAGCTTTAGTTAATGGATTCTTCATGCAGGTATGTCGCTATGTATTATTTATTTATCTATTTATTCTAAGGTACATCAACAATATACATATACAAGAACGGTCAACATTAGGAGCTTGGAACAATAACTTATATGTATATAATAATAATAATAATAAACATTTATTAATCCAAAAAATTACAACAATAAGACATTAAAATATTTTCACAAGACATTTGAAATAAATGGTTTTGGAACACTGATACCCATGGTAAGATCTAACTTGTGTTATGGGTATCAGGCCACAGCTAGTGTTTCTAACATTTGACCACTGCTAGTTCAAATAATATAGTTTATAGAAAATAATTTTATATGAAAGTAAAATGAAATGTGTGCGTGTGTTTGTGAGTGTGTGTATGAGTATAGTTTATAACAGACAAACTAGATCGAGGAATGACGTGTACTACAGTCTTCCTAGACCTAGCCAAAGCGTTTGATGCTGTTTCCCGGAGGATACTAATGCGGAAACTGGAACATTTGGGAATTCGAGGAGATGCTTTAGCATGGTTCAAATCTTATTTGAGCGACAGGAGACAAAAAGTGGTCATGGGAGACTACTGCAGTGATCTAAAATCTGTTAATTTCGGAGTCCCGCAGGGCAGTGTCCTTGGCCCGACACTATTTATCATATACATTAATAGCTTGTGTGCTCTAGAGCTAGCCCAAGCAAAAATAATTACCTACGCAGATGACACTGCGGTAGTCTTCTTTGGCAAAACTTGGAATGATACCCAGGTCAATGTGGAACTGGGCATGCAAACTATTTCCAGCTGGTTGCAATTGAATCTCCTTACTCTAAACATAGGAAAAACCAAAGCTGTAAATTTCTATGTGTCAAAGCGTTCTTCTCCCAAGCTCGCGATGAACCTGAGACTGCACTCGTGCTTGGCTCTGGGAACCTGTCAATGCCCATTAATAGAACAAATTAACTCCATAAAATATCTTGGGGTTCATTTAGACTGCCAGCTTGCATGGTCCACACATATCAACGCACTCGTCACAAGAACTAGAATGCTTATGCAAATCTTTAAGTGTCTAGGTAAAATTGCAAATGAGAATGAGACTTTGAGGATGGTTTATTTTTCTCTTTATCAGTCAATTCTTACCTATTGTATTACTGCATGGGGAGCTGCTGGTAAAGCTCATATGATGAGAGTAGAAAGAGCACAACGTGCACTCCTTAAAACTGCATTCGGCAGGTCATATAGATCCCTACTAACGCAACGCACTTTATTCAGAATTGGGATTGCTCAGAGTCCGACAATTATACATAATCTCCACTACGCTACGCTTTCACAAATCTGCCCTGAACAATGTTACACTCAGTCGCTCAGGACGTAGGTTGGTATGGAACACCGTGAGGTGTCGTAAATCGATTGGAAGGGGAGTGTACAAATTTATGGGCCCATACTTGTACAGGAAAGTTAACGCCAAACTAGGTATCATAGAGCTAACAAACCACTGTTGTAAAAAAAAGGTCTACAAATGGCTGGCTGAGCTTGACTATGGCAGCACTGAAGACCTATTAAAAGTCATACAATAACATGCACACAAAGTAAACCATAACACACATAGATATACTCATACATACATAATCACTCCCATTCACATACATACACACACTCACACACACACACACACACACACACACACACACACACACACACACACACACACACACACACACACACACACACACACACACACACACACACACACACACAGACATACACAGACACAGACACAAACATTCAACTGTGCAATCAGTGCTTTACCCAGGCACTAACACTCGGTATATTTGCCGCACTTCCTTCTTTGTTTTTTTTTTTTTTTATTTGTTTAATATATATTTTTTATTATTTTTTTTTTTTGCTTGCCTGATTTCTAATTTTTATTTATCGTTGTATTTTGCTTTTCTTTTTCGTTTGTTTAATTTAATGTAATGATGTATCGGATGGCAACCGGACGGAAAGAGACTGGATCCCACGACACAGGGAATCCTAGTGTGGGATCTAGGGATCAAACCATGTACCTGTATGCTTTGAAACAATAAAGAAATTATTATTATTATTAGTATGTGTATGAGTATGTGTGTGTGTGTGTGTGTGTGTGTGTGTGCGCGTGTGCGTGTGTGATGTTGTGTACATCTATATCTATTATAGATGTACACAACATTGTTTGTACAGAGCAATAAAAAAAAACAATTTCAACACAAACAAAACGCCAAAAAATTAAGAACAAAATAAAAGCACAGTAAAAATAAAATAAAGTTTCACAAAGGGTAACCAGACCTAGCACTGCATTATTTAATAAGAATCTGTTAAGTTGATATATATTTGTGTGGTGACGGATTCAGAGTACAATGTCACCACCGTTATTCGTACCGTGCGTGTAGTAAGAGACGGTTGAGGGAGCTAACTACCAAGCTAACAGTAAGTAGTGGGTTTCTGCTGAGCTTGAGGTCTCGGGTTCGATGCCCGGGTCGGACTAAATGTTTGTATGATCTGCATATGACTGGAATGGATTTACTGATTTTGACGAGACTTTCACTGTCAGATAATAATTTAAGGAATACCTTGAAAGTACTCTTTGAAGTTATACTTCTTTAGGCGCGATGGAGAAAGATGACTCGAGTGAATGTTTAGTTAGCGCGCGAACAAAGACACCTGAATTGTACATCGTGAAGTTAGTTGTAGGTGGCGTGAACATCGATAACTATGTTCAACTTGTATATTCTAGTAGTTTTATGTTTAGAACACGTGTTTCGTAACAGTACAATTAAACAGTGTGAATAAATAAATATTATTTATTTAAATAAAATCTTTTTGATTAATTTTAATATTTATCGTTAATCACTATTGCATTTTAGTTATTTTTTTCCATACACCAAAGAAGTATAACTTGTAACGCGTGTACATAAGTACACACACTCATATTTTTAGACTAGCCTTGCCCTGCAGTTGTTGTTGTAAAGGTACAATAACAACTGTGTTACATTAACTGTGAAAAGATTCTGATTATGACACTCATTGCAGTGAATCTGTATATTTCTATACATATAGCTGACTAGCTGAGCCCCGCAGCATTACCCGCGTTACAACAGTATCACCGGATAACGACGCGGGGCCAAGCTAGTTTAAAAAAGTAGCCTAAGTTACTCCTTATATAATCAGCAATTTCAATCGGTTCAGTCGTTCCAGAGATTAGTCAAAACGAACAGACAGACAGACAGAAATTGAGAAAAAAAAAATTTGGTAGGTACATGTATAGTGTATACATACATATGCATTTAGTAACAAACGGTTATTTTAATATTACAAACAGACTCTCCAATTTTATTTATTTGTATAGATTTAGCATTTGGAAACCCAACATTTCCTCTCAACCCTAACTACATCCATGGTCTCGAGTTGAAGGTGTCTACTAAATATGTTAATTGTTTACTAATGCCCGGTTCCTATATTTAACGAATCGTCATCGTGTAAAAATTTTCTACAACCGACTACGAGTTGTAAATACCGTTCCTCAATTTATTTTTTATAGGAACGATTTTAGCTTACGCCCCGTATAATGTACTACTATTCGTACCTAGAACGGATCGTTTTTAAAATATAGGAACTGGGCATAAGTGTATAATTAATCTCCAGTTGTGTAAATATAAATTGTAACGTTTCAGGTGGCTCACTTGGAGCGGACGGGCCAGTACCTGACGGTGAAGGACAACCAGCCCGTGCAGCTGCATCCCAGCACCTGCCTCGACCACAAGCCCGACTGGGTCATTTACAACGAGTTTGTACTCACTACTAAGAACTACATACGGACCGTCACTGATATAAAACGTGAGTAGTACCACTCATTAGCTTATTTTTTTATGGAAATATTGGTGAGCGATTACCGCCGCCAATGGACACTCGCAACACCATAGGCGTCACAAGTGCGTTGCTGGCTTTTGGGGGATGGGAAGAGGGATAGGGGAAGGGGTTGGGGTAGGGCCTCCGGTTTTTTGGGTCCGGTCGTGTTAATACCAACAGTTCCCGTACCCCTCCCTTCTCAGGCGCATAGTGGCACACCGTGTAGCTTTAGTCGGTTCGATTCCGACACACCGCCCCGCCGCAAACCCCGGTGGGGTGACGGCCCGAGGGGGTTTCCACACGTTAAAAAAAAAAAAAAACGGGCCTCCGGTATCCTCACTCACTTATTGAAACACAGTGCAAGCGCTATTTCACACCGGCTGTCTGTGAGGCCGTGGTATCACTCCGGTCGAGCAGGCTCATTCATGCCGAAGCGTGGCTCTCCCACGGTACTCGTAGCATATGTATATAGGCCTCTTCGATAGAAGGTTATGCTTTTATGTTGCAATTAGGGGACTTATTGTCCCCATTTTATATTGCAATTAGGGGACATATATATATAAAAGAATAGTGGGTAGTCTTTGAGAACTACTGATAGAAGTGAAATCTAAGAAGTTTTTCAATTGTATCTGTCAAACTATTAAATTTGTATTTTTGAATTATTTTTGGTTTATAAATAAATTTTAATTACCAATTTAAAATAACGTATGGAGAATCGGTATACATAAGATCGCCATTTGTACATAATATTAGTTTTACAAAAAAATTCTATCATCTGTCAAAACGATAATTTTGTAACATGTACTAAATACATAGTTGTGACGTCATCGTTTTAAACAACTCAATGGAGCAATATATTTCAATGTTTATTTGATTAAGATTTGTAATAGAAAGGGAGGGTTATGCTTCGGCATGAATGGGTCGGCTCGACCGGAGTGATACCACGGCCTCACAGAAAACCGGTGTGAAATAGCGTTTGCGCTGTGTTTCACCGAGTGAGTGAGGATACCAGAAGCCCATAACCCAACCTTTCCCCCCCATCTCCTAAAGGTCGGCAACGCACTTGTGTTGCGGGTGTCCATGGGCGGCGGTAATCGCTTACCATCAGGTGATATGTCTGCTCGTTTGCCCACTATTCAATAAAAAAAAAATGGAAATGAAAAGCTGTAAAAATGATATTTTCCGAAACGTATTGTAGTATTCGCTTAGAAGGAAACATGGGCTTGTATGTTTGTGTGTGTGTGTGTATTGTACTGTATAGTGTTGAGTGTCGGTGTGTGTTCCAGCGGAGTGGCTGCTGAAGATAGCCCCGCAGTACTACGAGCTCAACAACTTCCCGCAGTGCGAGGCGCGGCGCCAGCTCGAGCTGCTGCAGGCGCGCCTCGACTCCAAGGCCTACCAGGAGGGCTTCTGAGCACCCCCCACCCCCACCACCACCACCACCTGCCTAATATACGCCTACTCTCCACTATTATTTTATTATTTTATACCAATTCCCTCTAACTTAATAAATAATAAATATTTCGGACATGTAACAGACAACGCCATCTAGTCCCAAGCTAAGCAGAGTTTGTGTAATGGGTTCTAGACAACTGATATAAATACTTACATACTTTTTTTTGTAAATACATACATATTATACATAGAAAACACCTAAACTCCTAACCATTACAAAGACATCAATTTATTATATTTTTTATGGAGTAAATACTCCCGTATGTACTATATACTATTTATATAATAAAAATATAATAAGGTTCAAGGTTCAAATAAAACAACAACTAAACAATAACCAACTATATTTAGAACTCGCGCGTCACACCACGGAACCGACTTCCAACAACAAAACACACTTCACAATGGAATTACTACCGACTTCGGACTTACAACTACCTGACAAGTTAAATTTCGTCCAGGATATATTAAAAAATATTTACCAAACCCGAATAAATAATATGGACAAAAACGATATGAAGTATCGATACAGTGTTTTTTGTGTGCGTGTGAACTGAGGGACCATAATGATATTTAAGAAAAAAAATGTATAATTAAGTAGTAGGTTTAAAATAGTTGTAGAACTCATGAGAATTTGTAAAAAGATATATTTAAAACTACAGCCTTTAAAGTGTGGTTCCGCAATCCTCCTTTTTCTAATGTCTGTTCAAAAAACAAATCATTTCTTTAGTGTACTACGATAAGGTTGAATTCCACCATCAGACCCATAGGCGTAGATACCCGGGGGTTGCAAAGGTTTTTGGGGTTCAAAAGAGATATTTCTATATCTATATATATAACTAGCTGACCGACGCAACCTCGTTTGCGTCTTTTATTGCCCGTAGCGAAAAATTTTCCGAAAAACCCCAATATCTTACGGAACCCTATTTTTTTCCAAAATAAAATATAGCCTATATTACTCGTGGATAATGTAGCTTTCGAATGATGAAAGAATTTTTAAAATCGGTCCAGTAGTTTTTGAGCCTATTCATTACAAACACATACAAAGTTTTGCTTTATAATATTAAGTATAGAAAATGAATTGCTGTTCGTTAGTATCGCTAAAACTCGAGAACGGCTCGGCCGATTTAGCTGATTTTGGTTTTAAAAGATTCGTCGTAGTCTAGGGAACGGTTTAAGGTTTAAAAATGCTCGGATTAAAAAAGTCGAGCGGAGCATCAGTTAAGAATGTTACAAGAACGGGGAACGTTTTGACGCTACGGGCAATAGGAGACTTACGTCTCCTATTGCCCGTAGCGTAGTCAGCTAGTTATTGATATTATTTTCATAATAATATTACGGTTAAAGGGATATACTAATATTATAAATGTGAATGTAAGTTTGTTTCTTACGCTTTCACGCGAAAACTAATTAACCGATCATCATGAAACTATGTACACATATTGGAGGTATTAGAAGTTACATAGGATACTTTATATATGCGAACGAAGCCGCGGGTTATAGCTATATAGAGGCGGTATTACCCTCGCACAGAAGATCAACGTAAAATGACAGCGTTCGTGCTGGCGTGTTACGTTGGTGAGTGCCGAGACGGTAGACCCAAGAATACAGAAGCATCACCGCCATGGTGTGGGTCACGATGTTGCTTCGTCTGCACGAGCAATGAGTATGGTGACCCCCGAAACTAAAACCTGGCTACGCCCGTGACCACGCCTCCACAACACAAGTACCTACTCGGCTATATTAAAGTTCTGTACCTTTCACTTGGCTCCAACTACACGTAACGATTGCTAAAGATGCAATCAAGGGCATGTAGGTGTATTATAATGTTAAAAATGGTCACCCATCAATGGATAGGCCTAGGCTGCCTGATGGACGGTATGAGCAGAATCCAAGAGTGGTGGTCACCATACTTAGTGACCCACTATGGCGGTCTTTTTTTTTTTATAGAATAGTGGGCAAACGAGCAGACGTATCACCTGATGGTAAGCGATTACCGCCGCCCATGGACACCCGCAACACCAAAGGCGTCACAAGTGCGTTGCCGACCTTTAGGGGATGGGAAAGAGGATGAGGGGAGGGGTTAGGGTATGGGCCTCCGGTATCCTCACTCACTCGGTGAAACACAGCGCAAACGCTGTTTCACACCGGTTTTCTGTGAGGCCGTGGTATCACTCCGGTCGAGCCGACCTATTCATGTCGAAGCATAGCTCTCCCACGGTCTATTGAGATACCTTTTCACGTACCACTTAAAGAACCCTTGATTGACCACAGTACTTTGCAATTTGTTCATCTACTCGGTTACCACTTAGCAACGACCTTTTCTAACTTCATGTAATGATTTATGACAATAAATAAATATTCCGTACATCTAACACACAACGCCATCTAGTCCCAAGCTAAGCAGAGCTTGTGTTATGGATACTAGACAACTGATATGAATACTTATATACTTCTTTTTTGTAAATACATACATATTATACATAGAAAACACCCAAACTTCGAAACAAATATTTGCAGATCATACAAACATTTGGTCCGACCCGGGAATCGAACCCGAGACCTCAAGCTTAGCAGTCGCATACGCTACCACTACGCCACCATGCATGTTTTTTATGACATAGAAAAAAAATATAAATTGGCTTGAAAATAGTCAACTAATTTTCAAAGTGAATTTTATATTACTGACTAAATTTGAGCTATTCAAACGTCGCCATTTCGCGGGCACTTTTGACACGACCAATGACGTTGTGGCGACTTCCACATATAACACAACAATAACCTACTACAGCGCCATCTACCGAAGATACACTGAACTACTGTTATAATTTCATAATTTTTCGATGTGAAATTGCAAAACATGTGACGTCACACTAGGCAGGGAGGGTCTCAGAAATGTGACCACCTGTGACAAGGACGGGGGGCTCAAAAATCATGAAATTCGTGTGACGTACTTTATTGATGGCCCCTAATACTTATTTACAGTTTTAATGGCAGAAGTTGACATTTCTCACAAAGATTACTAAGACCGTATGAATTTCGATGCAGTGACCATCGACGTCACATTTCTGTTCGACCAATAGTGACGCGTTACTTTTACTTTTTGTTTAATATTTTCTGTGTTTTAAATAATCACAATAAAGAATTTAGAAACCTAATCATACCATAAGAATGTGACAATTTCAGACGAAATTCAAGGGAGTGTCTTATGTAATAGACGCCTACTTATCATAAGTTCATCATTAACTTTCGCATAGTGAGTTCACGCCCTTTTTCTTTAAATTACCCTAAGAAAAATAGGTCATCAAAGTCGACATTTCAACAACTGTCGAGTTTCTAATTAAAATAGCTTAAAGAATAATATAGATTACAATTCTCAGTATTCATTTTATTAATCAACTTTTAAACACATTTTCTTCATCTGGCGTACAGTGAGCGGCGTACTGTTGTCTAGTCGACAGTCAGCAGCGGATTAAATGCCAGATGTGAGTGATGTTGACAAATAACTAATCGGGCTTTTGATAATATATCATTCATTCTACGAAAATATTTAATGTACAATCTTTATTATCTAAGGAAATAAGTGGGATTACAAGGGCTGAGTCATATCTAGCGTAAAGTGAGCGCGCGTATTAAAGAACGCTCGGTGGGCTTACTTTAAGTTGGATAAGACTAAGCCGTCATAGAGCAATACGCTACGGACTAACTATACGCAGGCGTTCCTCTCTATCAAAGTATAAGCCCAAATGAGCCTATGCGTTACATTGTTATAACACAGAATGAAATGAATGAATTGAATGAGTGAGTGAATTTGTAAAAGATTAAATTGTTATCTTATATAGTTTTTGTATGCAAGTCTAAAAAGTGTGTGTGATAATTTCGCTCGTAAAAAATAACGAGACTATTTTGTATCGGGAAAAGACGGTATAGCTACTCTGTTCGGTTGCCGTATCACTCTATGTAAAAATTTGATTTTCAACATGAAAATCTAAATAATATTTCTGTTATCAAGGCATGCTTTGAGACAATAGTACCAATTCTGTTGTAGGGTCATTAGAGATTATTTTTTATTGAATACTAGCGGTCGCCCGCGGCTCCGCCCGCGTGGATGTCGGTTACCGCTGCAAAAAGCCTACCCATTAGAGCATTTTATGGTTCTATCTTTTACAGTTTAGGCAGCGTACGCAAAATAAGTAACTTTTCTGGTTGATTTATTACACCTTGTGTCCGAAAAACGCAAATATCTTACGGAACCCTATTTTTTTCCAAAATAAAATATAGCCTATGTTACTCGTGGATAATGTAGCCTTCGAATGGTGAAAGAATTTTTAAAATCGGTCCAGTAGTTTTTGAGCCTATTCAATCTATTTACAAACATACAAACAAAGTTTTCCTCTTTATAATATTAGTGTAGATGTATTTAGTACAGAAAATGCGAGAACTTCAAAGGTTTTCGTGCGGAGCTGGGCTGGGTCGCTAGTATAATAATTTTAGTTAATCCTTGACATTTCAGAACGTTTATTGATAAAATAAATACTTCAAGAGTTTTCAAACAACAGAATTAGCACCAATGTGACATTTTAGACGTACAATGGTATGTGATCATATATTCTGATGTATTTTTAGGTATACCCTTGCATACACAGAGTATCTTAGCTACCATAACATAAAATATAACAGTATTACAAGATCCAGAAACAAAAATATTTTTAACACATTAAATTGGTAAATTATGTAAGAAATACGTTAGGATACTAACGTATACCTTGGTATTCCAAAGCATACTTCAGTATACCAACGCATACCAAAGCGTACATTGGTATACAAAAGTATGTCTTGACATCCCAAGAGTGGAATAGATTGTACGGTCAATAACAAACAGTCCTCGTGTATGTGTTGTCTCACTTGGCCACACCGACCAGCGCTGGCCTGACGCAACGCTCGTGCAGTTTGTAGCCAACCTTGCTCACGGCCACCACCGTACCAGTCTGGGCTCCCTCCACTTCCTGCAAGCGTATATATATCACATCACATCTAATGACTTTAAACCAGCAATTCTTATATATAACCGTGGGAGAGCTATGCTTCGGCATTAATGGGTCGCCTCGACCGGAGTGATACCACGGTGAACAGAAAACCGGTGTGAAATAGCGCTTGCGCTGTGTTTCACCGAGTGAGTGAGGATACCGGAGGCCCATACCTTAACCCATCCCCTTTCCCATCCCCCAAAGGTCGGCAACGCACGTGTGACGCCTTTGGTGTTGCGGGTGTTCATGGGCGGCGGTAATCGCTTACCATCGGGTGATACGTCTGCTAGTTTGCCCACTATTCAATAAAAAAAAAAAAAAAAAAACCCATCCCCCCATCCCCCAAAGGTCGGTAACGCACTTGTGACGCCTTTGGTGTTGCGGGTGTCCATGGGCGGTGGTAATTGCTTACCATCAGGTGATACGTCTGCTCGTTTGCCCACAATTCAATAAAAAAAAAAAGGGGGGCATAGGCTACTTTTTACTGTCACGGGGTAAGGCAAAAGCTAGAATATTATACTTTACCTGTTGGAATAAAGCTTCGTGTAGGTTAGGGTCGAATTTCTCCCTGAGAGGGGAGACCGCGATCAACCCGTGTCGACTGAACACCTAAAAGAAAAAAAAAGATTTCATCATAAGCTTGACACTTAATCTTTCGCGTTATATAACACTAGCTGAACCCCGCGGTGCTACCCGCGGTACGACAATAATCACAGGCAACGTCGCGAGGCGAAGCTAGTATCTTTCTAAATTATAGCCTACGTGTTATTCTGATGTATAAGCTATATTATTGTAAACCGTAAAATAAGTAACTTTTCCGGTTGATTTTTTACACCTTGTTTCTTGAAAAACGCAAATATCTTACGGAACCCTATTTTTTTCCAAAATAAAATATAGCCTATGTTACTCGTCGATAATGTAGCTTTCGAATGGTGAAAGAATTATTAAAATCGGTCCAGTACTTTTTGAGTTTATTCGTTACATACAAAAATACAAATCTTTCCTCTTTATAATGTTAGTATAGATTTTAGTATGTTTCGACCAGCTCCTTGGCCAAGATACAAGTGTTTCGTGTCGATTTTATTTCTAATCTATATCTATATATATATAAATGTTATGTTGGTTTGTGTACGCTTCAAAAACTAAAAAAGTTCTGCACAGCTCGAGCTGAAATTTTAGAATGATATATAATCCGCATCAAGGATTGTTTTTATCAAATTTTTGAATCATTCACATATCTGCGACCGCGATAAAACACAAATAAAACCGACATAAATGCGGGCGGAGCCGGGGGCAACAGCTAGTATCAATATAAAGTTGCATTATCGGTTAATATATTGTTTTGACTTAGAGTTGAGATAAAGTCGTTCCAATACGTTTGTTAGATTTCTGTATAAGTTTGTACAATGCAACTGAACTGTATACTGAGTCGCGGGGAACTTTAAAAAAAAAATACATGAAAATAGAACAGACTCAGAACAACATTTTGTGGATCACGTAGAAATAACACCCAGACTTTGGACAACAATTTGTGAATCACATAAAGTGTTGGTCTAAATTAGGATTTAAACCCGTAACACTTGTATTGGTGTAGTGGTAAACGTCGTGGCGACCGCTCAACCGGCTGGGCCAACCGTGCAATCGATATCGATGCGAATTTGTATATCGCGATTCAGGATTAGCAGTAAGTTTGGTAGCATGTGGTACCTGCGCGAGCTGAGCGCGAGTGAGGCGCACGCCGTCGTGCAGCGAGCGCAGCGCCGCGGCCGCTCCCGCTTCCGCTTCCGCTCCCGCGCCCGCCGGCACGCTCTCCGCTGCCGCCGCCAGCGTGTCCGCTACCTGCCACACACATACCCACACAAAAATAATCATAAATAAATATTCCGGACATCTAACACACAACGCCATCTTTTTTTTTTTTACGTCTTAACTGCCAAAATGACTCTGCTCTGCCTGATGGAAAGCACGAACAGAATCCAGGAGTGGTGGTCACCACCCTCAAGTTAATAGGAACAATGCAGCATGGTGACCCACACTATGGCGGCCTACTGAGATGCTTCTTCACGCTCCGCTTAAAGGACCCGGGTTCATAGTGGGAGGGAAACACGTACGCAGGTAGTGAGTTCCAGTCCCAAACTAAGCAGAGCTTGTGTTATAGGTTACTAGACAACTGATATAAATACTTACATACTTTTTTTTTGTAAATACATATATATTATACATGGAAAACACCCAAACTCCGAAACAAATATTTGCAGAATGATCTGTAGTGTAGTGTATTTGCAGAATTTGTATGAACAAACATTTGGTCCGACCCAGGAATCGAACCCGAGACCTCAAGCGACTGCTAACAGTCGCATACGCTACCAATACACCACAGAGGCAGTCAACATATTATACATCATACATATTATCTTTTTTTTTTGAATAATTTTCAAACGAGCAGACGTATCAGGAGAGATGATAAGCGATTACCGCCGCCCATTGACACACATAACACCAGAGGCGTCAAAAATGCGTTGCTGACCTTTGGGGGATGGGAAGGAGGATGGAGAGAAATTGAAGTATGAGCCTCCGGTATCCTCACTCACTCGGTGAAACACAGCGGAGACGTTGTTTCACACGGATTTTCTGTGAAGCCGGTATCGCTCCGGTCTAGCCGGCCCATGCATGCCAAAAGCTCTCCCACGGTAAAATTACAATGTGATTGCATTTTGTAAACTTTATGTTTGTTACCTCAGAACTATCAACTAGGTGAACCAATTTTGATGATTCTTTTCTATTTCAAAGCTGAAACTTCCCATGTGGTCCCATTTCAATTTAGTCCAGTTCTTGAAGTCGGTTTTTTTTGTTAATTTTTTAATTACTTAAGACAAAGAGAGCACATTATCGTGGAAAGAGAGCACATTATCGTGGAAAATCGTGGACCATCTAGAGTTGGGTAAACAAAAGCTCCAGGGTTTGGATTTAAATAGTCCGTTGTAAGTTTGTAGGTGCATCGAAGTGTGAAATGTTTTTGTTATTTTAAATAAATAAATAAATATTTCGGACATCTAACACACAACGCCATCTAGTCCCAAGCTAAGCAGAGCTTGTGTTATGGGTACTAGACAACTGATATGAATACATATATACTTTTTTTTTGTAAATACATACATATTATACACCGAAAACACCCAAACTCCGAAACAAATATTTGTAGATTACACAAACATTTGGTCCGACTCAGGATTTGAACCTGAGACCTCAAGCACAGCAGTCGCATTCACTACCACTGCGCCACCGAGACAGTCTAAATTAGTTTTCCTTTTCTTTTTTATAATATGTGTGCACACGTGTCTGTGTATATGTAAGTATGTGTGTGTATACTGTATGTTTTGAGTCAATTGGATACAGTAAATAAAGTAAAAAATAAATAAATACGCACATCAAGTAAATCTTTACAGAAGCTCTGTATGGCGAATGATTTTGCGTCCTCGACCTGTTTCGTCATACGTCGCCGCACATTCTCGCCGTCCGCCAGCGCGCGCTTGTACTTGTCCTGGAAATTAATTAACTCTTGCAATAACTTGAACATTTTGATAAAATTAATTATTCTCCCTTTCATTCCCACCTGTTGTTAATGGCCTCCAGTATCCTCACTCGGTGAAACACAGCGCAAGCGCAATTTCACACCCTTTTCTGTGAGGCCGTGGTATCAGTCCGTAGAGACGTGGCTCTCCCACGGTAAAGACAGACAACACATACGCAAACTCACCTCATATTCTTTGGCTTGCTGTTTGACTGTATTTAATTCGGTGGTGAGGGACTCAATCTGTTTATGACACTCCTCAACCGTGGCCGGTAGTGACTGTAGCTTACTGCCCTCTTCCTTAGAATCTACTGCCGGCTTCCCTTCTGTACTATAACCACGAAATGTGCTCCTAAAATAGAGATAATAAGTAATATGTATTAGTCACAAAATATTTTCGTATAACGTAACGTTAACACATATATATATTTAAGTATTATCTATACAAATAAATAAAATTGGAGTGTCTGTTTTTAATATTAAAATAACCGCATTTTACTAAATGCATGTGTACACACGGTACATGTATCAAATTATCACTTTTTATAATTGTTGTCCATCTGTCTGTTCCGGCAAAAAAATGTTGACTGGACCTCCACTGTTATATATATAGCTGTTGATATAAGAAGTAAGGCTACTTTTTGGACTAGCTTTGCCCCGCAGCTTTATCCAGGGTTGTACCATGAGTAACACCGCAGGGCTCATCTAGTCATCAATAATTGTTGAGTCTGTGGCGACTTCCACATATAACACAACAATAACCTACTACAGCGGCATCTGCCGAAAATACACTGAACTACGAAGTAATGCACTATACGGAGTAACTACCAATCCTGGATCGCGCAATTGAAGTTCTCGCGCCGATTATCATATATACAACATCCCAACAAGTCTTTAACAGTCCACTGCTGCATATAAGCCTCTCCGTAGAAAGGTGGTTTTCGTCTAGTATACTAAATTGGCCATATGAACTGGTATATGGTTTGTTTCAGTTTTCCTTCTTATTGCAGTGCTGTTGTCTTACAGTGTTTGCTCCTTTAGTATGACACCCATCGAAGTCTATATTTATGCAAGGTGGACGTTGAATGCCCAAACTTATTTTTTATAATAGCTTTGCATAGACATCTCTAACATTCTCGGTTTTACTCTATTATTATGCATCCATCTCAAAACCTACACCTAGGTCACAAGTCCTGGGAACTGCTTTGAGTTTCTCCCTGTGCCACCCGCACGGTGATCCCATGGAGTGCTAAGAAGTTTGTCTCTATTATACACACATAACCATTCCTCTTGACTCACTCAATCTATTGCTGAAAACTGTATTGAAATCTGTTGAGTTTAATTTATCTAAGCATACAGAGAGAGGAAGCAACTTTATTTTATAGTACATTAGCTTTGCCCAGCAGTGTTCCCGCAGTTGCTGTTGTACCGTGGGTAATACTAGGGGGCTCAACTAGTATATATACAATAATTCTTATACTTAAATACCATTTAAATAATAATAATACTCGCTTTATTGTACACCATAGTAATTACAAAGGTAAGTTAAAGCTAAGAGGTACAATTAGCGGCCTTATCGCCCGAAGGCAATCTCTTACAGACTACCTTAAAATCATTGTGCCATAATTACTTCAATTTCAATGACATTGAACTTTCATACAAAATACCATCCCCGGTTTAACCCCAAAAGGGGGTTGATATCTGAAGATATATTATTAGTACAACCCCACACTATCTATAGAGCATACCGTGGGAGAGCTATGCTTCGGCATGAATGGGTCGGCTCGACCGGAGTGATACCACGGCCTCACAAAAACCGGTGTGAAATAGCGCTTGCGCTGTGTTTCACCGAGTGAGTAAGCCTTTCCCATCCCCTAAAGGTCGGCAACGCACTTGTGACGCCTTTGCTGTTGCGGGTGTCCATGGGCGGCGGCAATCGCGTACCATCAGGTGATACGTCTGCTTGTTTGCCCACTATTTTATATAAAATAAATAAAAAATCAAATACCTGCCAAGTTTCTAGTTTATAGGTGTTATAGTTTCAGAGATGTTTTGATGAATCAGTGAGTGGTTTTTCACTTTTATATTTATAGATAAAGACTATTAACTTCAGGAATGTAGATCAAGTAACTACACTAGTCTACATGGTACGGTCATGTCATGAGACGCCCTGAAGGCCATGTCATGAATCAAGGCCTAGCGCTACCAAATATATACTATAGCCACCTGGTGGTCCACAGTGGCCAATGACTTAGAGCTTGCCCAAATAAATGTTTCGACAACCCTGGATGAATAGTCCTGGTGTTACAGAATGAGAGCCGACCCAAAATAATGGGAAATGGCTAGGACAAAGACTAGTAGACATGGTACAGTAGTCCTAGCCCCTCTTTCAATGAGAAGCTCAAAGCAGCAGTGGTTGTAGTAGTAGTGTAGTAGGTACTGTACAGTAGGGCTGTTGATGATGTTTAACATGGTGATAGAGTGTCCTGTCTGGTAAAAATCACATGCGTAAACATTTCTTTGAAATCTTATAAGCAATCTAACATATACACAACAACAACTAGCTGTCTTATTTATATGTTAATTTACATTTCCCTAAAAATGTTTATTTGCCATTTCAATGCCTTTTTCTAGCACCCACTGACGTTAGTGCACTAACCCTCCTACAAGTAATATTTAGTTAACACTAATTCTAAAGATATTTACAAAATGCATCTCTAATTTAAGAAGTTGACTTAACAAGATAAAAGATATTACATCAGCCGTGGACTTTTTCAAAAAAGTATAAATACATACTCTCGAATAACGCTAAACACCTTGATATTGAGTCAAGTTTACCCTTAAACTCAGTTTCTAGCTTAATTAAGCGAAAAATTTGAAAAATACTTCAAATTATAACCTCAAAGTTGATTGCGCAATTTACCTGAACAGATTAGCTCGTAGGCTCGTGAGGGAAGAATCAGTTACATACTTCGCAAGTCCGCTTATTGAACACACTTTTAGTGAAGCCATAGCAGCTACTGTTATATAATTTATTATAACAATTTCGAAAATAAATTACGCGAAAAATAGGTTATACTTAAACCCTTGGCTGTCAGTCGAGTGCTGTCAATCTGTCATATGTGTTTTTTTTAAGAATAGGGCCTATCTGAGAATTCAAAACGTTTAGAAATGAAGACTGCTTATTTTTTTTATGTCCCCAGCAGCCTTGTAATTTTTGTACATTTTTCAAACCTGGCTGTACCTGTACAATTTTTCTGACTCCACAAAACTTTTGGTCCTTAATCTATATAAATAAAAATAAATCATCAAAGTATCAAAATATATTTATTATTATCAGGACAAAGTTTGTATAAAATAAAATTAAAAAAAAGGAGATGTTATATTCTCTTAGTCCGCTTACTTTTATACACTGCGGCGCTGTGGGAAGTTAACGCGGGCTTACTAAAAGATTTTTATTCGATAATTTAGAAAATATTCAAAAAAATAAATAAGGCGAAACTATGTTTGGCGTGTCAGCTAGTCTAAAATATAATGTTATCGTGTTGCGGTGTTTGTTCCAAAACTCAAGCGTTAAAAATATATTTCACCCTTAAATATATTTTTAACGTAAAACAACGTTTTCCGAGTTAACTAGCCTAACTTTGTGTGTTAACCTAGATATCACATAACATTCTGTCACACAATATTAAAAGGTAAAATATTATTTATTGCCGCAGACATAGCAATGTCATTATAATTTTAAAAGAAAAAAATAATTCACCTATAATAAAAGTATTTTTTTGTCCTGAATTCCCGCGTGTCAAAATCAATATTGCCTGTCAAACAAGCTCAGCTGTTATCTGTCAGTGCCCAGTGGCCATGACCATTCTATCATGAGTTTACATTTACAACAAAACTAGACTAAAATGGTTTCCAAATACGCAAACCCTCCGTGACTTACTTCGGTTAAAGCTGACGTCATACCCCATGTTCGCGTCTAAGATTTTCAGATTCCCATAACTTTTCAGTCAGTGCGTGTTCAACAGCGGTGGAGAGCGCGCGATTTTGCAAAATGCCTTCGCTCGCAATATTCGATTTCGACCGCACTGTAGTCCTCGATGATTCGGACGCGACAATAATAAATAAATTAAAAGAAAATAAACCTCCGCCTGAATGGGAAAGCTCTAACCAAGATTGGACTCCGTACATGAGTGATGTAAGTTTTTTTTTTTATAATTATGTGTTTGTTGATTTTGAATCTGTTCTTAAATTAAATTTTCAAAAACAATTCTAATTCTGCTAAAATTAGAACAAATATTTATTTTATTAAATATTTGCAATTATTTTTATTCAACATTTATCTTGTTTAATATATTTTCATCATTTTTATTTATAAATAAAAATGATGAAACAACTTACCTAATTCACGTTTTCCTGGGTAAAGTTAGATTTCCTTGAAATACATAAGTTTGAAGGTCGTAAGATTTTTTCGCGTTCTCTAAGGCGCGAATCCGGCTATTCGAGATATATCAAAACAGTTGGATTAATATAAATAAGTAAATAAATTTGAAGTGTCTGCATCTAATTTTAAATTAACAGCATTTCACTAAATGCTCATGAAAATATAGTTATAAAGAAAAGAATAGCAATTATTCAAACTAGGTATTTGTTCGCGTGTGTGTTCTGCATAATCTCTGGCTGGACGGCTGTTCCGATTTTAACGGGACTTGCACTGGCTAGCTGATGATTTAAAAAGCTAATTTGGTTATTTTTTTAGACTAGCTTCGCCCCGTGTCGTTACCCGCGGTTTCTTTTTTGTAAAGGTTCTTCTTTTTAATGGAATATGGGCAAGCGACGTACTTGTAACGCCTCCGACGTTGCGGGTGTCCATGGGCGGCGGAAATCGCTTACCACCAGGCGATACGTCTGCTCGTTTGTTTGCCCTCTATATAAGAAAAAAAAAAGCTAGCAGACGTATCACCTTATGGTAACCGATTACCGCATGATATTTATTAATATTATAAATGCGAACTATATCTGTCTGTCCTGCTTTCACGGCCAAATCGCTGCACCGATTTTAATGAAATTTGGCATGGAGATTTTTGAGGAAGGATAAAAGCTATTCTTTCCTCAATAATCGTCAAACCTATATATATATATATGTATATAGGTTTGTTGATAATTGCTAACTTTTGGCGTCCGGCCAGATACCCCCAAAAAGCGGGATTATACAATTTTGACTCAAAAAGCGGGACGTCCCGCTAAAATCGGGACGTTTGGCAACGCTGCCAAGTACATACCTTTGAATTGCCTGATTTTTCGACCAGAGTTCCTATCTAAATGGCATTCTATACAAGTAAACGTTCTTGTAAGCTAATTTATGGGGATGACGTCATCGGAACATTCGTCATCAAAACAAAATGGCGGCGGGGCGAAGTTAGTCCAAAAACGTAGCCTAAGTTACTCCTTATGTCATCAGTTATCTATCAGTGAAAGTCCCGTCTAAATTGGTCCAGCCGTTCCAGAGATTAACCGGAACAGAAAAATTAATTTCTTGATGTAAGTAACAAACGGTAAGTTGGTAAGAGAAAAAATGTACAAAATGATATTTTGGTACATGTACTGTGTATACTATACATACATATGTTTTCTATGTATAGTATAGGCGTATTTTTTTACCGTGGGAGAGCTATGCTTCGACATGAATGGGTCGGCTCGACCGGTGTGAAACAGCGTTTGCGCTGTGTTTCACCGAGTGAGTGAGGATACCGGAGGCCCATACCCTTACCTCTCCCCTCATCCCCTTTCCCATCCCCTAAAGGTCGGCAACGCACTTGTGACGCCTTTGGTGTTGTGGGTGACCATGGGCGGCGGTAATCGCTTACCATCAGGTGATACGTCTGCTCGTTTGCCCACTATTATATAAAAAAAAAAAAAATTACAAAAAACTGAAATATGTAAGTATTTATTTTGATCCGAGAGGAAGATTTGTATGCGTCAAACATGCATATTATTGTAGAGGAGATCCTTTAATTACAAAGACTTCCGCACGAAGCCGGATCGGGTCACTACGAATATATACATCTATCTATACAAATAAATGAAATTGGAGTGTCTCTTTACTAAATGCATATGTAAGTATACACAGGACATATACCAAAATATATTTTTTTTACAATTTTTGTCTGTCTGTTTGTTTCGGTTAATCTCTGGAACGGCTGGACCGAATTTGATGGGACTTTCACTGATAGATAGCTGATGATATAAGAACTTAACTAAGGATTTTTTTAGACTAGCTTCGCCCCTCGTCGTTACCGCGGTACGACAATAACCACGGTAAACCCCGTATATAATATGTAAGACACTATTATTACGAAACAGGTAATTCTTTCTATGTTGAATATCCGACTTAAAAAGGAAGGCTATTACTATATCACGCTACCACCAATAGAGGCCAAATATCAAGGAAAAATGCAGCAAATAGTACTAAGCTTTTAAGTTAGTATAGACGCTAATTACAACACGAAATGGCCGCCTAAACTGGGCGAATACTATCCTCTCACAGAGACCAGTCTCTAAAATTACAACATCAGTCCTGTCGTGTTTCGTTGTGAGTGCGAGACCGGAGGCCCAATGATGCACAAGCATCTCAATAGGCAGCCATAGTGTGGGTCACCATGCTGCATTGTTGCATTGTCTGTACGAGCAATGAGTATGGTGACCACTACTCTTGGATTCTGCTTTCCATCAGGCAAAGTAAATTCAGTTTGGCAAGCTCATATATAACCTTAAAGGAAACATTCTAGCGGTCTAGCGATTAGCGTATGTGACTACCAATCAAGAGGTCTCTGGTTGAATTCCAAATTCATTTTTTATGGTATAGAGGGAAAACGAGCATACGCATCGCCTGATGGTAAGCGATTACCGCCGCCCATGGACACCCGTAACACCACAGGCGTCACAAGTGCGTTGCCGGCCTTTGGAGGGTAGGGAGGGCGGTGGGGGAAAGGATTGGGTTATGGGCCTCCGGTATCCTATATATATATATACGGAGCGTGGCTCTCCCACGGTAATTGGAAGCATTTCAATAGGCCCCATAGTGTGGGTCACCATGCTGCATTGTTGTATTGTCTGTAGCAATGAGGATGGTAGACAACTAGGTACTGTTAAATTCTTAACTGCCTCGGTGGCGCAGTGGTAGCGTATGCGACTGCTGTTCTCGAGGTCTCAGTTTCAATTCCCCATATGTTTGTATGATCTGTAAATATTTGTTTCGGAGTTTGGGTGTTTTCTATCTATACTTCTATACTAATATATAAAGCTGAAGAGTTTGTTTGTTTGAACGCGCCAATCTCAGGAACTGCTGGTCCGAATTGAAAAAACATTTCAGTACTAGATAGTACATTTATCGAGAAAGGCTATAGGCTATATATCATCACGCTGATACTAATAGAAGCGGAGCACCAATGAAGAATGTTTCAAAAACTTGGGAAAATTATCAGGCTATGGGCAATAGAAGACGCAAACGAGGTTGCGTGGGTCAGCTAGTACTAATATATAAAGCTGAAGAGTTTGTTTGTTTGAACGCGCTAATCTCATGAACCGCTGGTCCGAATTCAAAATTTATTTCAGTGTTGGATAGTCCATTTATTGAGGAAGGCTATAGGTTATATATCATCACGCGTACATAAAGACACACAGTATACATAAAGACGCAGTCGACATTTCAGTCGTTAACAGGCTTCTTCAATTATAGCCTGTCTGCTAATCAATCGAGAACAGTTCTATTATGTCACGCTGTAATTTACTAGCCTTTATTACTTACTACAATTAATATATGTAGTCGGCTACTAGTTTTACTTGAATCGGCGATTTTACTTCTTCTTTCTTTCTTGAAGACACCTCCCGGACTAGGAATTATTCCTGTGTCGCGGGGTACTTTACAAATATACATGAAACGGGCACAAAGAATACTCTAACTTAGAACAATAATTTGTGGATCACACAAAGTGTTATTCCATGTGGGATTTGAAACCACAACACTTGGCGAAGTAGGGAACGGCTTAGCGACCGCTTGGCCTAGTCCAAACGTGCAGTTTAACTTGAATGTTAACCCTATTATTTTTCATTTTAAAACGCTATAACGGGGGACTTAACATACATACATGAAACGGACACAAAGAACACCCAGACTTTAGAAGAGAGGTCTTGGCCTACTGTTAGTCCGTGGGAGAGCCACGCTTCGGCATGAATGGGCCGACTTGACCGGAGTGATACCACGGTCTCACAGAAAACCGGTGTGAGTATACCGGATGCCCATACCTCCGTCCCTCTCCTCATCCTCCAAAGGCCGCTTCAGTGCGGGCAGGCGCTGGGAGGGGTCCGGTCGTGTTAACAGCAGTTCCCGGACCCCTCCCTCCTCAGGCGCAGAGTGGCACACCGTATAGTTTTAGTCGGTTCGATTCCGACACACCGCCCCGCCGCAAACCCCGGCGGGGTGACGGCCAGAGGGGGTTTCCACACGTAAAAAAGAAAGCGATTAGCGTGTGGAAGTGTTCCTTCTCTTTGCAGTGCTGTTGTCCTGGTAGTTTGCTCCCTCAGTCGGCTCTTACGTCAACCATATTATGAATAGGGAAGGTGGGTAGCCCATAGCCTTCCTCGATAAATGGACTATCCAACACAAAGAATTTTTCAAATCGAACCAGCGCTTCCTGAGATAAGCGCGTTCAAACAAACAAACAAACTCTTCAGCTTTATTATTAGTATAGATGTATGTATTTACAAAAATAAAGTATGTACTCGTATGTTATTATATCAGTTGTCTAGTACCCATAACACAAGCTCAGCTTAGCTCGGGACTAGATGGCGTTGTGTTAGATGTCCGGAATATTTAGTATTTTTCCCTGATAAGTATCCAGACGAGACTGAACACCAGTAAACTAAATATTGCATGGCTTTCGTAAGCCCTTGAAGGAAGAGGGAATTGTCCAATTGAGTTTTTGGTCCACGATACCACATTTCCAAACGATTTGATATGATCGAAACCAAGAAGCTTCTGTTTCAAGTAGGCATTTTCGTTTTTTTTTATGTTAAAGGGGGCTAACGAGCAGACGTATCGCTGCAATACCAGAGGTGTCACGAGTGCGTTGTCAGCCTTTGAGAGATAATAATAAATAAATAAATATTCCGGACATCTTACACACAACGCCATCTAGTCCCAAGCTAAGCAGAGCTTGTGTTATGGGTAGGTATTAGACAACTGATATAAATACTTAAATAGTTTCTTTTTTGTAAATACATACATATTATACATAGAAAACACCCAAACTCCGAAACAAATATTTGCAGATCATACAAACATTTGATCCGACCCGGGAATCGAACCCGAAACCTCAAGCTTAGCAGTCGCATACGCTACCACTACGCCACCGATGCAGTCATCAGGGATGGGGGAAGGAGTTGGGGTATGGGCCTCCGGTATCCTCATTCACTCGGTGAAACACAGCGAAGACGCTGGTTCACACCCGTTTTCTGTGAGGCCGTGGTATCATTCCGGTGGAACTGGTCCATTCATGCCAAAGCGTGGAGTTATTGAAATTGAAATATTTATCAATTTCAATAAATGAAATGCCTATGAAAAAGACTAACAAGAAACTCCAGTAGTTAGGGCTTGTTTCTCAACTTATATAATCATAATTAAATACTTTAATTAATCGTTCGTATTAATGTAATTTTACGCTTTTCATATAATTAAATGGAACCGATCATATATGAATTCATATTTATTTTTAAGTACAATAGTAAAATACAACATTGCGAATGTTTATTGCAAATGAAATCATAACTTTTTATTTGAGCTGTAAAATGAAATAAAAATAACATAGGTTTATGGTGCGCATATTGCAACGAGGGCCACTGAACGTATAGAAGTAGCCATAGTGTCTTTTTCTGATACAAAACAGTATGTCCTTAACACAAAACAGTATGTCCTTAACACAAAACAGTATGTCCTTAATAAAAAACAGTATAAATAAATAAATATTTCGGACATCTAACACACAACGCCATCTAGTCCCAAGCTAAGCAGAGCTTGTGTTATGGGTACTAGACAACTGATATGAATACAAATATACTTTTTTTTTGTAAATACATACATATTATTCATAAAAAACACCCAAACTCCCAAACAAATGTTTGTAGATTACACAAACATTTTGTCTGACCCAGGATTTGAACCCTCAAGCAGTATGTCCTTAATACGGGGGGAAATCTACACACATAGACATTTGAAATTCGCTCATAGCCCAGTTACGGGTGATTAGAAAAACAATCACCTATATATATTTTTTATTTTTTTATTATATAGGGGACAAACGAGCAGACGTATCGCCTGATGGTAAGCGATTACCGCCGCCCACAAGTGCGTTGCCGGCCTTTTAGGAAGGAGTACGCTCTTTTCTTGAAGTATACCGAACTTCATCTAAAAATCATTTTTAAATTTTTTGTCTGTCTGTCTAATCTCCAACAAGGCTGGGCTGATTTTGACGGATTTTATCTGACAGACAGCTGAGACAGCTGATGATATAAGGCGTAATTTAGGCTACTTTAATTTGAGATTAACTTCGTCCCCCGGCGTTACCCGTGGTTTATCTTGTGAAGGAATGACTAAAATAAAATATTTTAAAATTAAACAATCGCAGAATTTCTTTTCAATAGGTAGATTTAATAATATTTATCTTTGCAATGATAAAAATAAGGCAGTTGGACAATTGAGGGTTATTAAAACATTAAAAGTTTTATAATAAAATAGCCGCCATATTTATAAATGTGAAATGACAGCGCGGGATTTGTATTTACTTACTAGCTGGTTTGAGTCTTATATTGCCCGTAGCGTCAAAATTTTCCCCCGTTTTTGAAACATTCTTCATTGGTGCTCCGCTCCTATTAGAAATAGCGTGATGAAATATAGCCTATAGCCTTCCTCGATAAATGGACTATCCAACACTGAAATAATTTTTCAAATCGGACTAGTGGTCCTGAGATTAGCGCGTTCAAACAAACAAACTCTTCAGCTTTATTATTAGTATAGATACTGTATTATCTCTTTCCAAACTCCGGCCTATTATTAACTATTTATATATATGTATAACTATAAACACTTTGGTCCGACTTTGGATTTCAACCTGAGACCTCTTGATCGTCAGACGCTTAAGCCAACCATTGGGAGCGTTCAAGTATTACGTAACGCAACTTTTAAAGATTTTTGAACCCCCCCCCCCTGTAACGCATCGAAACGTTTTTCTGTTCGAATCCCCCCCATATCTAAACGCTACGTAACACTCAAGTGTCATGTTTATATTTTATAAATTTTTGGCTTACAATACAGCTTTAGTTAGTTTTTGCTAAAGAACTCTTAAAATAACTGCCCCTGTAACGCATCGTAACGTTTTACAAGATCCCCTCTCCCCCCCAAATTGCATTACGTAATACTTGAACGCTCCCATTAAACCAACTTGTGGGTTTAAATCCAACATTCGTAAATAATCCATTATTTCTCGTGTAAAGAAAGGAATAAAAAATGGTTATTGTGTGATGGATATTATGGATAGACATATGCCATCGCGGACTTTTTTGTGGACCTTTTTAAGGTGTACAATACTGTTGTACATTATTTAGGTCTATCCCTTAGGGTGCAGCCAGCGTTTGCAATGTAAACGCAAAAAATGTGTTTGTTTACGACATCAGATTAGAAACCCCTAAATTTATCAGTGTTTCTCTGCAATATGATGCATGTATTATACATATAAACCTTCCTCTTGAATTACTCTATCTATTTAAAAAAACCGCTTCAAAATCCGTTGCGTAGTTATAAAGTTTTAAGCACACATTACGGGACTACCACTGCGCCCCCGAGGCAGTCCAAATTATTCAATAAGTGTTTACTAATTGGACGTATCATTTCAACCGACCCCAACATCCAGCTTGATATTTTTCTAACTTTTTTTGTAAAAGATTTTTTTTTAAATGTTTGTATTTATATCAGTCCTCCATAAGTCTACTAAGGTAAAATGAAATCTGATCGTTTGAACTGGATCAAAATGAAGTTCAAAGGAGTCGGTTACAAACAAACATACAATATTTGATGATATTTTACTAAATTCGCTTTGATAATTAGTTGACAAAAGAATTAAACGCGACTATTTCACAAACATATAAACCTACCCTTGTGTTAACAACCCCTGCGACGTGTGGGGTGGGTTTTAGTTTCACAAGGTCAATGTATGTGTTACTTATTTTACTTAATTACACTTCGCATGACGGTCTACCTTCGACCGCTTTGTTACCCCACTACGGCGAAGTAAAAAAGAAGGGTAAATAGTTTTGGCAGTATGTGTCAGTTTGTTTTGTTTTATCTATACTCCACTACATAGTATAAAACAAAGTACTTGTTGTTGTTGTTAGTGGACTGCACGGTTGGCCTAGTGGTTTAAACAGTTGGGGCCCGGTCGTGTTAATAACTGCAGTTTTTTTTTTTTTTTTTTTTTTTTTTTTTTTTTTTTTTTTTTTTTTTTTTTTTTTATGTCTTAGCTGCCAAAATGACTCTGCTCTGCCTGATGGAAAGCACGAGCAGAATCCAAGAGTGGTGGTCACCATCCTCAATGCTAATAGGGACATTGCAGCATGGCGACCCACACTATGGCGGCCTAGTGAGATGCTTCTTCACGCTCCGCTTAAAGGACCCGGGTTCATAGCGGGAGGGAAACACGTACGCAGGTAGTGAGTTCCAGGTTTTGACCGCTCGGCACAGGAAGGAAGAACCGAAGCGGTGAGTACGAGAGCGTATGTCTACCACTCTGAAGCGGTGACATCCAAGACCGGCACGTGTTGTCCTGTAGTTCCCGGACCCCTCCCTTCTCAGGCGCAGAGTTGGCACACCGTGTGGTTTTAGTCGGTTCGGTTCCGACACACCACCCCGCCGCAAACCCCGGTGGGGTGACGGCCCGAGGGGGTTTCCACACAATAAAAAAAAAAAAAAATGTGATTTAAACAGTCACTACGCCGCTTGCTACTGCGCCAAGTGTCTTGGGTTCAAATCCCACGCGGTACAACACTTTGTGTGATCCACGAATTGTTATCCCGAGTCTGGATGTTCTTTGTGTCCGTTTCATGTATGTTTGTAAAGTCCCCCACGACACAGGATGTTTATTCCTAATGTGGGAGTTGTCTTTAAAAAAAAAAAGAGTTTAATTCTAGACTGTTTATTTTATTATTCACATAAATAGTACATATTAGATTAGTGCACCATAAATTACCTTAATTAGTAAATACGTAATAACGGTATAAAGCTTCAATCCAGTGATAACACCGCCGATTGTCACTATGCATGCATTGTACTAGCGATCGGCCCGGCTTCATTCGAAATTCTTTGAAATTATCAGATTTCCTCTACTATAATATGCATAGGTATATAATATTCGACTGCCTCGGTGGCGTAGTTGTAGCGTATACGACTGCTAAGCTTGAGGTCTCGGGTTCGATTCCCGGGTCGGACCAAATGTTTGTATAATCTGCAAATATTTGTTTCGAAGTTTGGGTGTTTTCTATGTATAATATGTATGTATTTACAAAAAAAAAAGTATATATTATTTATATCAGTTGTTTAGTATCCATAACACAAGCTCTGCTTAGCTTGGGACTAGATGGCGTTGTGTGTTAATGTCCAAAATATTTATTACTAGCTAAACCCCGCGGTGTTACCCGCGGTTATTGTCATATCGTGGGTAACGCCGCGGGGCGAAGCTAGTCTAAAAAATGTAAGCCTAAGTTACTCCTTGTACCATCAGCTACCTACCAGTGAAAGTCCCGTCCAAATCGGTCCAGCCGTTCTAGAGATTAGCCGGAACAGACAGACAGACAAAAATTTTAAAAATATATATTTTTGGTATGTGTACCGTATATACATTCATATGCATGTAGTAGAAAGCGGTTATTTTAATATTACATACAGACACTCCAATTTTATTTATTTGTATAGATTATTGTTATTAAAGGTATTAGATAAGACGGGTAGTGATTACGTAAAATTCCTGGCAATTTTGCGAGTTTCGCGTCCACACAGTAATGTATCTCTCATCAGTTCTGGCACCAGATCAATACAGCAGCCTGGACCAATGCCAAATGTAATATCGTGTTTTAAGTGACATCTAAAGCTAAAAAAATATCTATGAAGTCAATCAAGAATATTTTTTATGTATGGCCCTCCCAAAATGACTCTACTCTGCCTGGTGGAAAGCATAAGCAGTTCCGTGTGTAATAGCGCTTGCACTGTGTTTCATCGAGTGAGAGACAACTGGTATGAATACATATTTTTTGTAAATACATACATATTATACATAGAAAACACCCAAACTTCGAAACAAATATTTGCAGATCATACAAACATTTGGTCCGACCCGGGAATCGAACCCGAGACCTCAAGCACAGCAGTCGCTTACGCTACCACTGCGTCACCGAGGCAGTCAAAGTCAAAAAAAAAGTATATATGTATTAATATCAGTTGTCTAGTACCTATAACACAAGCTCTGCTTAGCTTGGGACTAGACGGCGTTGTGTGTTAAAATGTCCGAAATATTTATTTATTTTTTAATTAGATCGATAATTCGCGTAAGGGGTGCTTTCTCAAGTAGCTTAGTCCTGGCTACTGGTAAAGCCAATAGAGGCAGACGTCGGCGCCTCCACACGTACCGGTAAGGTACGCAATGTAAATAAGCAGGTTGCACAGGTGTCAGGCGTGTGCCCATAAAAACAAAGACAGAGGTCTTCAACAACTTCCTTTAATCCTCAAGATTACAGGTCGCTTTGAGATTATATTTATAAGGAATTACATGCAGTTTAACACTAACATTAAATATAATTAACGATGGTAGATACATTCTATGCGCACAGAAAGATGGCCGGCGAGCAAGAGGCCAAAGACAACAACAGAGTTGACATAGACAAGACATCACAGATAACACACATGTAGAACATAATACCATCTCAACACGCACAGGTTCTTGTGGTAAATTAATCTTCGCAGTGCTTCCTACCTACCTACCTAGACATCAATTGTGACAAGTATGATCGCCTGTGTGTGTGTGTGTGTGTTATTTGTATAGATGTTAACTCGAGTTCCACATAACCACGAGTTTATAAATTGCTTATCTAATTTTATTTTTAATTGTATATGTATCACCTAATAGAAAGTTATTTTAGACTGGGCCAATAAGGAGATAAATATTCGTAGGTATTTAGATCACTTTAAGGTCGGTTCGGTATTTAAGATATCTTACACCAATATAAGTTGAAACGACAATGCAAAGACCATAACCGTTTTTACCCGTACATATATTAGTTTTGCCACGAAGCGACTGGCATCTGACCTCCGCAACTCTGAGGGTGAACTGAATTCGAAGATTGAACTAGTTGTCAATTTATTTGAGGGCACTGACTTCCCAATAAGGATTGCTATTGATGTTCATGACAACCGGGACCGACAGCTTAATCATACTCCAGCTGCTATTAAGGATTTCGTGTAATAAAAACCCAACCCGGGACCCGGGATCCTCTCCGATCCGATCCGAGACCTCTTGATCTGCAGTCGCTTATGCTAACCACTAGACCATCGAGGCGTCTATACAAAAATGAATTACAAAAATGTACCTGCACACATAACTTTCGATCGACTGCACCTAATTGGATTATTCTTTCTTATGTTCGTTTTTGTCAGGACAAGGTTTATGTAAAAGAAAATTGAAAGAAAACCGGACGTGTTACGAGTATATATCCTCAGTCCACTTAGCGTACTTCGGCATTGCGAGAAGTTGAGGCGGGCTTGAGTATTAAAGTAAGATTTTCGGTAATATTTCCCGTGGGAGAGCCACGCTTCAACATGAATGGGCCGGCTCGACCGTAGTGATACCACGGCCTCACAGAAAACCGGTGTGAAATAGCGCTTGCGCTGTGTTTCACCGAGTGAGTGAGGATACAGGAGGCCCATACCCCAACCCCTGCCCCCATTCCCTCTCCCCATCCCCCAAAGGTCGGCAACGCACTTGTGACGCCTTTGGTGTTGCGTGTGTCCATGTACGGCGGTAATCGTTTACCATCAGGTGATGCGTCTGCTCGTTTGCCCCCTATTCAATTAAAAAATAAAAATAAAAATATCGCGGTACGTACGTAAGTTTATAATACTAGTATAGACATTTAACTTTGCCACTTTTGTGAATACGCTGTGTTGCAAACCCTATGCTTCAATCATCAAACATACGAGTATATTCCAGTTAAAAGACGTCCGCTGCTGCACCAAGACTTCCTCCAAGGTTCTCCAACAAACTGCTCGTGAAAATAATATTATTATTCAAAACCAGATGACGTCAAAGGTTTTAATTTGGCCGTATGCCGTGTTTCCTGAGCGTGTCTTATTATTTATTATCTGTTACGCGTTTCCCGCGTTAAAAATACATAAAACTATTTTTAGTTTTCTTTAGATAATGATTTAGGCAGTATTTGATGGATTTTTATAATAAAATACCAATTTATAATGTTATTAGAAGGATACCCTTGATACTTTATTGGAAAGTGGATTTTTAAACTGAATATAAACTGTCTTCTTGTTGCTAAGGAGAGGCCCATGTCCAGCTGTGGTCAATTCAAGGCTGTTGATGATAAATTATGATACACTGTCTTTAGTTTGCTAGCTGACCGGGCAAACGTTGTTTCTCCATATAAATTACTATCTGACGCAGTCAACCTCGCCCGCATTTCTCCTATTGCAATTAGCGTGATCTTTTTTAATGGAATAAAGGGAAAACGAGCAGACGTATTGCCTGATGGTAAGCGATTACCGCCGGACACCCCTAACACCATCTTGCTTTTCATCAGGCAGGGCAGAGTCATTTTGGTAGCACAAGTACGTTGCTGGTTGCCCAAAGGGGAGATGGAGGAAGGGTTTCGGGGTATGGGCCTCCGGTATCCTAACTCACTCAGCAAAACACAGCGCAAGCGCTAATTCACACCGGTTTTCTATGAAGCCGTGGTATCACTCCGTTTGAGCTGGCCCATTCATGCCGAAGCGTGGCTCTCCCACGGTATAAGTAACTTCTATAAATATGTCAGTTAAAAGCTCATAGGAAATACGAGGGCTAAGTTCAAGGTGGGTACTGGCGCGGTGCCAACGCTCGCCAACTATTTCCTCCTTTGATTTCATCTGTTTGCATGCGATCTCGAGAAATTCGCCGGATTTCTACTGACTCACTTATTCAGTATCTCTGATAATATACCTTGAAGGAATTGTAATGCTAAATGATGTGGAGTTTGTTTGTTTTGGCTGCGGTTTGTTTAAGAAATACTAGCCAGATATTAGAAGTTATTTTTGCAATTATAGTCATTTATTAAGATCCATTATTTAGACTTCTAGCATATTTGCTATATAATAATTATAATTATTTCGGACATCTAAATCACAACGCCATCTAGTCCCAAGCTAAGCAGAGCTTGTGTTATGGGTACTAGACAACTGATATAAATACATATTATACTTATTTTTTGTAAATACATACATATTATACATAGAAAACACCCAAACTCCGAAACAAATATTTGTAGATCACACAAACATTTGGTACGACCCAGGATTTGAACCCGAGACTTCAAGCACAGCAGTCGTATTCACTACCACTGCGTCACCGAGGCAGTTAGTTAATTGATCTTCTTTTTCTTCTTTGTCCTAGCCATTACTCATTATTTGGGGTCGGCTCTCCTCGTTCTGCGGCGCCAGGACAATCTATCCTGGGTTGTCGAAACGTTTGTTTGGACAAGCTCTAAGTCCTTGGCCACCGTAGACCACCAGGTGGCTAGTGGGTGTCCTCTACCTTTAAAGCTAGCTTTAAAGGTAGTAATAATTGATCTACTGAGAATAAAATACATTTTCGTTAAATCGCAGATCGATTTGGATAATATAATAAATCTAAACTTCCATATTTCCTACTAATATTATAAACGCGAAAGTTTGTGAGTAGGTAAGTGAGTATGTTTGTTGCTCTTTCACGCAAAAACTATTGAATGGATTTTGATAAAACTTCACAATAATATAGCTTATAGGCGATACGTCTGCTCGTTTGCCCCCTATTCAATAAAAAAAAAAGCTGAACCCCGCGGTACATTTTTAATTTTTTTTTTAACACCAAAAGCGTCACAAGTGCGTTGCCGACCTTTGGGGGATGGGGAGAGGGAATGGGGGGAGGGGTTGGGGTATGGGCCTCCGGTATCCTCAGTCACTCGGTGAAACACAGCACAAGCGCTATTTCACACCGGTTTTCTGTGAGGCCGTGGTATCACTCCGGTCGAGCCGGCCCATTCATTCATATAACCCACGTTAAACTTTTAACTGCTTTAACAGCTTTGTTCTTGTCTCCAGGTATTTGAACACGCATTCACCTCAGGATTTAGTCAAGAGGAAATCCTCTCGGCCATAGCAAGCATGCGAGCCACTCCAGGCGTGGAGCAGCTGATCACCACCCTCGCGGCCGAGGGTTGGGATGTGATCATCTTGACAGATGCCAACAGCGTCTTCGTGCAGCACTGGTTCAAGGTCCACGGTCTTCTGGTGAGAGCAATCATCTACCTTTACAAATAAATAAAATTATATATAGTACAGTATAAAATTATATGCGTACTAGCTGTTGCCCGCGGCTCCGCCCGCGTTTATGTCGGTTTTTTCGTGTTTTTTCGCGGTCGCGGATATGTGACTGATGCAAAAATTAGATAAAAACAATCTTTGATGCGGATTATATGTATATCATTCTAAAATTTCAGCTCGATCGGTGCAGAACTTATTGAGTTTTTGAAGTGTACACAAACCAACATATACTCGTATGTAGATGGTACTTACTTACACAAACAAAAACATTAAAATTTAGTATATCTATTTGTTTGTTCTGGCTTATCTCTGGAACTGCTGGGCCAATTTTGATGATAGCTTTTTTTTAAATGCATATTTCGGATATCTAACACACAACGCCATCTAGTCCCAACTAAGCAGAGCTTGTGTTATGGGTACTAGACAACTGATATAAATACTTATATACATTTTTTTGTAAATACATACATATTATACATAGAAAGCACCCAAACTTCGAAACAAATATTTGCAGATCATACAAACATTTGGTCCGACCCGGGAATTAAACCCGAGACCTCAAGCATAGCAGTCGCATACGCTACCACTACGCCACCGAGACAATCAAAGCTGATGTTATAAGGAGTAACTTAGGCTACATTACCGGCGTTATAAAGGTACAACAATAACCTTGATCTTCAAACCTTCAATAAATGAGCGTACTCCTTACTAAAAGACCGGCAACGCACTTGTAACGCCTCTGGTGTTGCGGGTGTCCATGGGCGGCGGTAATCGCTTACCATCAGGCGATAAATCTGCTCGTTTGCCACCTATTACATAAAAAAAAATGCGTGAATCTAGAAAAATACACACAGTATACTGTACTGCATGTAAATAGTTAAGTAAATATATAAAGGAAAAGAGGAATCACACGGTGTCGATGTGATCAATCAACCTTCCTCCACGTTCAGCTAATAAACAATAACACAATTATCACCTCGCAGTCCTGAAGCTCACGTTATCGCATGGTGACGTCACCTAACTGAAACAATATCATGATGTAACAAGCGTTGACTGTGTTACTAGGAAAGGGACGTTTCTGATATAAATAATAAAAATAAATAATAAATAAATATTCCGGACATCTAACACACAACGCCATCTAGTCCCAAGCTAAGCAGAGCTTGTGTTATGGGAAGTAGACAACTGATATAAATACTTATATACTTTTTTTTTTGTAAATACATACATATTATACATAGAAAACACCCAGACTCCGAAACAAATATTTGTAAATTACACAAACATTTGGTCCGACCCAGGATTTGAACCCGAGACCTCAAGCACAGCAGTCGCATTCACTACCACTGCGCCACCGAGGCAATTAATAAATCGGGCGGGACCATAGATCAGCATAGTTAAATGAGGGAAATGCGAAATTGCCCGTAGCGTTTGGTGCTCCGCTCCTATTGGCATTAGCGTGATGATATTAGACAGTAGCCTTTCTCGATAAATGGACTATCCAACACTGAAATAAATTTTCAATTCGGACCAGCGGTTCCTGAGATTAGTGCGTTCAAACTAACAAACAAACTCTTCAGCTTTATACATTAGTATATACTCGTAGTATAGATTTACTTGATAGATTATAAAAATAACTTTTTAGGCCTAGTGGCTACTTCCGTGAAGAAATTCAAATAATTGTATTCCATTAAGTTAGTGCTAAGTAACACATCGCTCGTTTTGAAGGTTATACTCAAGGTTACGAAAGCCCTGCCTGGTTCTTATTGAATCACTAGCTTGTCGTTGCTGCTTTACTTAAGTTTTTTATAGATTTGTATGGTTTAGTGGCTAAGGGCGGTACTGGGGCGGTACTACCCTCTCACAGAAGACCTACCTAAAGTGACAGAATTCGTCCCACCCAAGCTCCGAAATTAATATTTTCATTTCAGACAAACATTTGGTCCAACCCGGGAATTGAACCCGAAACCTCACGCACAACAATCGCATATGTTACCACTGAGCCAACGAGGCTGTTTTTTTATGGAGTATTTGGCAAACGAGCAGACGTATCGTCTGATGATAAGCGGTTACCGCCGCCCATGGACACCCGCAACACCAGAGGCGTCACAAGAGCGTGGCCGGCCTTTGGGGTATGGGCCTCCGGTATCTTCACTCATTCGGTGAAACACAGCGCAAACGCTATTTCACACCTGTTTTCTGTGAGGCCGTGGTATCATTCCAGTCCAGCTGGCCCTCGTGGCTCTCCCACGGTGTATAATGTTCTCCATTTCTTCTCTTACAGGATTGCGTTACCTCCATAATAACCAACCGCGCTTTCTTCGAAGACGGCCGGCTGTTCATCGAGCCCTGCATGCGGCAAACAGCCTGCTCCCGCTGTCCAACCAACCTGTGCAAGTCGGTGGCATTGGCCCAGTGGTGTGCAAAACATGATTACGAACGCATGGTGTATTCAGGAGACGGCAGGAATGATTATTGCCCGGCTACTAACTTACCTTCTACCGTAAGTTTATTTTCTTATGGAATTTGGGGCAAACGAGCAGACGTATCGCCTGATGGCTACACCAGGGCCGTCACTAGTGGGCGTCACTTAGGCGCAGAGTGGCAGAGTAGCACACGTATCACCTGATGGTAAGCGATTACCGCCGCCCATGGATACACCAGAGGCGTCACAAGTGCTTTGTCGGCCTTTAGAGGATGGGGAGGGGGATGGTGGGAGGGGTTGAAGTATGGGCCTCCGATATCCTCACTCAGTGAAACACAGCGCTGTGGCTGTTTAACACTAGTTTTCTGTAAGGTCGTGGTATCACTCCGGTCGAGCCTGCCCATTCATGCCGAAGCGTGACTCTCACACTTTGTGGGATCCATTAATTGTTGTTCTGAGCCTTGGTGTTCTTATGTATCCGCTTGTACATAGGCGGGCTTAATGTCATGGCATATTCTCTACCAGTCAACCTTTTAATCGTAGTCCAAGTTTCACTAAATGATGAGCTATTGTATATTTCCACAGGCCACAGTGTTCCCCCGCCGCGGTTACCCCCTGGACGATCTGATCAAGAAGACGATGGCGACTGAATCTCCCCAGATCAAAGCCAAGGTGGTACCCTGGGACGACTGCTACCGGATACTCCAGGAACTGTTCCCCGGGAAGGCGCCTGCCGTTCCTTCGTAACTGTGATCTTTGTATTTAAGCTGAACATGTAGACGGCTCTGATCAGATGGCACTCGGCGAACAATGAATTTAGGTCGATTTATAATTAGGACCGTATTAATATATATCAGAAGTTATATGTTTTATATCTTGTCTGTCCAGAGATAGGTTATACCTTACCTTCAATAATCTAAAATTTTAACAAAAAAAAAACAATCTTCAAAAACCGGACCAAATTGAAATGCGACCAGATTTCATTTTTTTTTATTTTTTTTTTTTTTAGTTTATGTATCTTTATTGTATACATATAAAATTACAAAACAAAACATAGGATGAGTTTCAAAATATGTAACAATAGGCCCATAAAATAATTACCAAAATCGGTTCACCCAGTCGAAAGTTGTGAGGTAACAAACATAAAAAAAATACAGATGAATTGAGAATTCTTTTTTTTGATGTCGGTTAAAAAGTCTTTTTTTTTCTTTAGTTCATTTATTTTTCTTTTGTTGCTCAGTGTCTTGTAATTTGTATTTTCTTTTTGTAATTCAGTAATACTTTAGTACTATATACTGAATTATATGACTGCCTCGGTAGCGTAGTGGTAGCGTGTGCGACTGCTAAGCTTGATGTCTCGGGTTCGATTCCCGGGTCGGACCAAATGCTTGTATGATCTGCAAATATTTGTTTCGGAGTTTGGGTGTTTTCTATGTATAATATGTATGTATTTACAAACAAAAAGTATATAAGTGTTTATATCAGTTGTCTAGTACCCATAACACGAACTCAGCTTGGGACTAGATGGCGTTGTGTGTTAGATGTACGGAATATTTATTTATTATTTATTATTCACTATGCGTGATTCATTTAAGAGAATATCTTAGAAACAAGTTAATAATTTATTTATTTAAAAAAGAAAACCCGACTGCGTCAATATCTGCGGGGTAAAGAATTTATTTTTCTCAAAAAAAATTTACATTTCACTTACATGAGTGTATAGTAGGTATGTTTAATGGTTCATGATTCTACAGCACTCAATAACAAAAAATTGAATAGGCTTAAAACTCGCATTTTAACATTAAATTGTCTAACACTAACATTTTGATACTGTGACGATTTCACATATAACACAACAATAACCTGTAGTAGGTTAGCGCCATCTACCGAAGATACACTGAACTACGAAGTAACGCCTACACGGAGTAACTACCAATCCTGAATCGCGCAATAAATAGTTCTCGCGCCGATTATCATATATACAACATCCCAACATCAACTGTTGGGCAGTGGCCCGCCAGGCATGATCACCTCGCCTGGTCGGCTGTCTGTCCGTTTGTTTTTGTTTTTTTTTTAATCGCTACACCTCCAACATTATCGGAGCCTGTGTTAGTCTGGTTCACTTACATACAAGTTCTCGCTGTTGTTCCTCTCGCACTTTCATGCAACATCCTAGTTCTTTCTAGCATTCATCATAATTCTCACTTTTTACGGGTGGGACTCCCGTCTACCATTCTACTCTATTCTATAGTTTGTTCTTTATTTATATTTTAGTCGTGTGGGAAAATAAGGGACACTATGTTTTTTATTTTACAGCCACTTTTAAAACTGATTACAAATGCTCACCATTTACTATATGCTTACATTTAATTGTTGGATACACAATACTTAAGCTACTAGTTATATTTTACTTCTTACATTTTTATATTTATTTCTATTCTATTTCCTAATACATTTTTCTTATTTACTACTTAGATTAGATGATTTTTCTATGACTACTTGCTTATTGTCTATTAACATTTTTATTTATGCTTGACACTCATATACTACACTATATTGTGTGAGCATAATTTATTATACACTTGTTTTATTTCTCTTAATAACCTTATTTACTATACTTATGCAGTATTCTAGGAATACATCCCTATTCTTACTGTTAATTATATTACAAAAGTTTGCTTCCCTTATGTTAATATCTAATTTACTTTCACAATTGTGCCGTTCCAGGGCAAAAGTAGGGCAGTAACACAAAATATGCGGTACGGTCTCCCTCTCACCCGGATCGCAAATACAGGATGGGACCTTTGCAGTTTCACCAGTCTTGTACCTGTGGTTCCAGTCATCAAGCGTCTGCATACGCAGATTCCGCTTGATGAAAGAAACCGGGCACAGTTCATAGTTTTAGGCTCTCGTTTCGATTTCTCAGGGGCCTCCTTTGCGAGTTGGTCTGGTCGTTCGTTCCCCTCCACTCCTGCGTGGGCTTTGACCCAGGACAAGGTAATAACTTTGCCCTGGAGAGACTGGGATTTAATGTTCTCTCTTGTTTCCACAGCCAATGGGTGGAGGCAACTGTTGTTTGTTACTGTCGTTAGTGCCGCCCTGGAGTCGCTGAGAATGCGAAACGTTGATGCCTTTGTCTTTGCAATTTCCCTGGTCGCGACACATATGGCCAGGAGTTCGGCCTGATATACTGCGCAGTACGCTGGTAGTGTAAGTTTGATCGATTTTATTTCTTTTCCTTTGTTCCATATCGACAGCGCTGCTCCAACCTTTCCCGCGATTTTGCTTCCATCTGTAAAGATGCTTAGATCAAAATCCGCTACAAGCTGGCATTTGTCTACCAGATTGTCGAACCCCAGGACAACTCGCTTCGCAGGGTGCGGTGCCAGTAACGCAGAGTCCATGCGCTCCACTTCTCTGTCCCCATGAATACACTGTGGTACTCCCCTTTTGGCCTCATAAAGTGAGGCCGCCTCACGGACTCGGAGATCGAGGGGGAGCACCCCAGCCAGTACAAGCGAAGAGTTCAAGGAGACTGTCCGGTACGCTTTGCACATTTTCTGTGCAACCCCTCTCTGTACCGCTCCCAGTTGCTTCATCACTCCCACTTTTTTAGCGGCTGGAGCCCATACGCTGGCGGCGTACAAAATAATGGGTTCTATAGCCGCTGTGTATAACACCTTAATCACTTCTGGCTGTTAACCCCATGTTGTCTTTGCAGCTCTACATAGCTGTTTGAATATCCCGGCTGCTCTGCTACACACGCTTGCGACGTGTTTATTGAATGTGACCTTCTCGTCTATTATCACTCCAAGTATTTTTATGTCTTTGGACATTTCGATGTCGACCCCGTTCATGCTAAGGCGTGGGGTGTCGAATTTAAGCCTCCGCGTAATTAACATGGCGTTGGTCTTATGAGGCGCGAATTTTAATTTGTTGTCGTGGCCCCACGCCAGAGCACGTGCAAGTGCGGCGTTTACCTGTCCTTCAACTTGTGTCTGTTTGTTCCGGCTAATCTCTGGAACGGCTGGATAGGTAGCTGATGATATAAGGAATAACTTAGGCTACCTTTTCTAGACTAGCTTCGCCCCGAGGCGTTGTCCGCATTACGACAATAACCGCGGGGCTCAGCTAGTCTTTAATAAAATAAAATCGTGATTATTATTACCTGAGATTTGCTTACACATTATACATTTTACTTACCGGAGTGATACCACGGCCTCCCAGAAAACCGGTGTGAAATAGCGTTTGCGCTGTGTTTAACCGAGTGAGTGAGGATACCGGAGGCCCATACCCCCAAAGGTCGGCAACGCACTTGTGACGCCTTTGGTGTTGCGGGTGTCCATTGGCAGCGGTAATCGCTTACCATCAGGTGATACGTCTGCTCGTTTGCCCACAATTCAATTAAAAAAAAAATGTTTGTAAACCTGACTTAACTTCCTTGTTCGCATCGAGTTCGATCTGAGTTAAATGGTTAAAAATATAAAAACAATCTAAATTTAGCGTCGTTAGCACAAGTAAGATGGCGCCGACCGATATGACACAAATGACAGTAGTTTTTGAAAATTGAAAATGAATGCACAGATTATTATTATAGTTTCCGTGAGAATATGGCTTACAACTTCTACGTACAATGAAAAATTTACTTCAGCACCATCTATCGGAGACACACCGAACTACGAAGTAACTACTACCTGCATCGCGCAATGATGTTCCTCCCCAACATTTAGGCAGGGAAGATACTTTGTATGTATTACAAGGAGAATGGAAATTAACACCAATGGCGTCTATTTCCATGCTCCCAGTTGCTATAGAAAGTAGAAGAACTATATAATTTTGCCGGCTAACCGTGCTCACGTCAGCGTCTCTTTGCTACCTTGAGTCTTGTGCCTTTGTCTATGCTTATCTTTAATTTTAACTGCCTTGGTGTTCAGTGATAGTGAATGAGACTACTGTGTTTGAGGTTTCGAGTTCAAATCCTGACTCGGGCCAAATGTTTGCATGATCTACAAATTATTGTTTCCGTAAGATTGTAAATACACATACCATATCACACTTTGACGGTTTCACTTTGATAAATTATAATCTAACTAAAAATAATACGTTCAATTGTAAGTAATATGTTACAGTTCACAATCTTTCGACAGTTTACAATCAAATGGTTTCGACAATCTCACGATAACATATATAAAATACACGAATTGCTCGTTTCAATGTATAACTTTTTCGTGGGAGAGCCACGCTTCGGCATGAATGGGCCGGCTCGACCGGAGTGATACTACGGCCTCACAGAAAACCGGTGTGAAAGCGCTTGCGCTGTGTTTCACCAAGTGAGTGAGGATACCGGAGGCCCAACCCCTCCCCGCATTCTCTCTCCCCATCCCCCAAAGGTCGGCAACGCACTTGTGACGCTTTTGGCGTTGCGGGTGTCCATGGGCGGCGATAATCGCTTACCATCAGGTGATCCGTCTGATCGTTTGCAATTCAATAAAATGTTCTGTATTCAATAAAAAAATGAAAAATAAATAACTTTCCTGTTAATTTCAGTCAGCGCCATACGAACCAATTTAATTATTCCGGTCCATTCGAATATTGATTATAGCGATAGTATGATTTTATGTACATATTCATTTGTAAATTTTATGAGCACTTATGTGTTGGTGATGTATAATAAAGTTTATTTATTTATTTAATGTACTTGTTTTAATTTGTGGCGGCCGCCACATATAACATAACATACTGCAGCGCCATCTACCGAAGTTACACTGAACTACGAAGTAACGCACTTCACGGCGTAACTACCAATCCTGAATCGCGCAATAGAAGTGTCGTGCAACTGGTGACGCCTATCTCCAGCAGTGGACTGCGATAGGCTCATGATGATGGTGATTTATGGTATACTGGCTTCCACATAAGAGGTAGATGTATTATGTCGTGGACTTTTATTTAGATCTATTTAAGACGAGCAATCCCACAGTACAGTTTATTAATATAATCTTACTCAAACGGTTTTTTTATTAAGACAACTCCCGCACTATGAATAATACCTGAGTCACGGGGGAGTTTACAAACATACATGAAACGGACACAAAGAAATGTAACTAGAATATGTAAACAATGTAATTAACGTCGTATAATAATTAATTAGCATAAAAAGTAAGTTAAGTGTAAAACTAAGGTAAATGTAAAGTTTAGACTAGGTACAGTCTGGTCCGGATTTGCAAGGACAGACTGTATACATATAGGATAGTAGACTTAGACCCCATTAGGGTCGACACCATAATTGTACTAACCGTATCTAAATATATATATATATAAGTAATAAACGAGCTGTGACACTAAGTCGAGTCACAGGAGGCATAATAAAAAAAAAAAAAAAAACGGACACAAAGAGCACCCTAACTTAGAACAAGTTTTTGTGGATCACACAAAGTGTTATTCCATGTTGGATTTGAACGGCGTGGCGACCGCTTAACCACTAGGCCAAACGTGCAGTTAAGGCAGCGTACGTCAAGATAGTACCTACCCAAGCGGCAGAATTTTTTTTCGACTATTTGCAGGATTAAATAACACAAATACTTATTCAATTGAGTTATCTGGTATTCTGAAGCTATGTGTTATTTTATTTATTTTTTATTGAAGTCTTCATGCATAATTGGCGCACAGGCGGACTTAATGCCGTAGGCATTTTCTACCAGTCGACCTTAGGGTGCTTAGGGACCACGCCCTCTTTCTGTGAGACAGTGATGCTCCGGAAAGAGACCGCTGAGCGGGATCGGGAGAGGGCCGATCCTGACCGTAGGCGACGTCGCCGGCAACAACCAACCGCAAGCTGCCAGAGAGTGGGGACCTCTGATAGCTGATTGATGCGGTAAGCGACAGAGGGGCGGCCTGGTCGCAAAACCGCGGTCAGGCCGCAACATTTAATGGTTGGGCCAACAGGCAGGGGGAAGTCCAGACTTCCCCCGGGAAAGAGTCTTAAAGACGCGGTGTCGTTCCTGGGGGGGACCTGAAATAACTTGGTCCTGGTCCTCCCCAGAGCAGGGCACCTGAGACGGGCCGCCGGGGTGGATTTTAGTGGACTCACCACACACCTGGCTCCCCAGTCCCCGAGAAGCCGGAGATCAACAAAAAAAAAAACAAAGGGTGATGCAGACCTAAGAATGGTAGATGCACATTGATCGGAAATGTATATTAAATTAGATATGAATTCCATAAGGATAAAACAAACGTTTCGTAAGGATATTACTACACATAATAATTAAGTAGTTATTCTGATGTATACCTAAGCTACATAACAGTAAAGTTTCATCTAAAACCATTCAATTTTTCTTCGAAAGAGTAACAAACATTCGAACACCCTCAGAATCTTTGTTTTTTTTTTATTATTTTATAGCGGGCAAAAGAGCAGACATATCGCCTGATAGTCGCCCATGGACACCCGCAACACCAGAGGCATTACAACTGCGTTGCCGGCCTTTTAGGAAGGAGTACCTACGCTTTTCTTAAAGGTTTGAAGTTCGCTCATTCCACAGCCACAGTTTTGCTGTGCGCGGCAGAAAGTTTCGGGAAACTCGCACAGTTGTGGACTGCCAATCATCTATTATAATACATATGTGTGTATTAGGATTCAATACATTCGTTTGTTAGAAAGGACGTGGGACAGGATTATACTGCACTACGGAACACTACATTGTCTTGTATTTTTTTTTTTTGTATGAGCCTGCCAACATGACTCTACTCTACCTGATGAAAGCATGAGCAGGAGCGGCATGGCGAAACGGTTAATTTGCACTACAAACAGACACTTCAACTTTTGTTTTGGAACGAAGTTCCTTATGGCGCGTTGTGTAAGGGGGCTAGACGGAAAAATTGTCACGACACAATTTGTTGACACGACACAATTTGTTGTCACGACACGACGACGACACACACAGATATTTTCGTTTCGTCTTTCTATTTCGAACTTTGTTCCATCCGGGTGTCCCTTGACACCTCTCAAGTTTTTTTTTGTTATTGAATATGGCGGCAAACGAACACACGTATCGCCTTATGGTAAGCGATTATCGCCGCCCATGGACACCCGCAACACCAGAGGCGTTACAAGTGCGTTGCCGGCCTTTACGGAAGGAGTACGCTCTTTTCTTGAAGGTCGTATTGGTCCGGGAATACCGCAGGTGACAGTTCATGCCACAGTTTTGTTGTGCGAGGCAGAAAGTTTCTAGAAAACCGCACAGTTGTGTACTGCCAGCCATCTAAGTGATGGGGATGAAACTGCTGTCGCTTAGGACGATGACGGAAAGAGGCTAAGAGGATATGAACATACTTAACAAAAATAGGCTTATACCCAGCGAACACCACTAAAACAATAATAAGATCTTGCCACCGTACCGGTATCACAGAATAATAAATATTACGTAAACATACGCAACATGCCGATACGAAAGGTCTAGTGAATAAGTAATGAAGTCCAAACAAATAGTAGACATATATCTTAGACTAGCGACCCGCCCCGGCTTCGCACGGGTGCAATGCTGATACTAAATACACGTTGTATATAAAACATAGCTGACCCACGCAACCTCGTTTGCGTCTTATATAGCCCGTAGCATGAAAATTTTCGCAAAATAAGTAACTTTTCTGGTTGATTTTTACACCTAGTGTCCGAAAAACCCAAATATCTTACGGAACCCTATTTTTTTCCAAAATACTCGTGGATAATGTAGCTTTCGAATGGTGAAAGAATTCTTAAAATCGGTCCAGTAGTTTTTGAGCCTATTCATTACAAACATACAAACATACAAAAATAGGTACAAATCTTTCCTCTTTATAATATTAGTATAGATATAGACTTCTTACAATCAAAAAGGAATATTGGGTTAAAACTCGATATAAATATTAATCCAATTGTCTGTCGCGAATCGCGAACGCTATCTTTTACTTTCCATTTCACGCAAGTACCGTTACATAAATGCCATCAAGAGAAATCAAGACACATCACCCAAAACGGTACGAATCATAAATGGAACGTCATTTTGTTGACTGTCATCCGCCAGTTTATATATCGTTTTTTATTGAAAATACCGTGAAATACATAGTTAACATTTTCAAAAGGTAACTATAAACATGGAATGAGTAAATAATAAATAAAAATGTGCACATAAAAAGTGTTTTTGAAGTGATATTCGACAAAAATCAAACGTCATTATTGATCGGTTTTGATGTAAATAGGGCATAAAGATTGGATGTTTTCCCGGTTCTGTGTTTGTTAAAAGTGTGATTACGTTATCTGGGAAGCTCTAGGAGTACAATTAACACAAATTTCTGCTATTACATGCTATCATTGAAAGGTAAAACTGTTAACATACGCCCCTTTTTTAGAAAAAGTGATCTTTGTTCTAAAAACGTAAACAATAGATTTTTATTGGATTTTTCTCTTTATTACCGTCATAAATGTTTATTTTCTGTTTAAAGAACAATTCCCGCTAAATATTTACAATTCACGACCCGTTAATAACCTCTGTTTAGTATTTATTTTAACTTTTTTTTTTGTGGTATTACAGTTTTATCGTGTTGACAATTGTTTCAAATGTTACTTTTGTCAATGTAACTTTATATCCATCCCTGCACGGATAAAGCGAGAACACTGTATTATATGGCTAAAATGTGTATGTTAAATAGTTCATAAGTTGTATTTTTATGAGGGCGACATAATCACTTCGTGACTAAGCCCTCATTAAATAAATAAAGAAAAAAAAATAGAAACTTTATATCCATGTAGCGACAGATTAAGAATATAGTGTTACCAACACTATTCATTCTGTCATCATCATCATCATATCAGCCGCAAAAAGTCCACTGCTGAATGTAGGTCTCCCCCAATGCTACACTGCACGGTTGGCCGAGTGGTTACAGCGGTCTCCATGCCGCTTGCTACTGCACCAAGTGTCTTGGGTTCAAATCCCATGCGGTACAACACTTTGTGTGATCCACAAATTGTTGTACCGAGTCTGGATGTTCTTTGTGTCCGTTTCATGTATGTTTGTAAAGTCCCCCACGACACAGGATGTTTATTCCTAATGTGGGAAAAAAAAATGATCTCTACATTAACCGGTTGTTAGCGGCCTGCATCTAACGAGTCCCTACGATCTTAACCAGGTCGTCCGTCTACCTCGCGGGAGGTCTTCCAACGCTGCGTTGGCCGTCACGTGGTCTCCATTCCATTCTGTGGGTGTCAAGAATTGAAATTGAATTGAAAGGGAGCATTTGCTTCTTAAGTCAAATCTCACTGCTTTTATAGTAACACTAGTTGATACACCTAACATTGTTTTGCTATAAAATAAAATAAATATATTTAGGGGAGGGTCACACTTATCATATAGGAGTATGAATGATATTTTAAGGTAGCAACATGGATAGTGAAAGCAGTTCAGCCGTGTTGGAGCTGAATGATGCGGACAATGAGGACACGGAGGCTACAACCGTCACCGATGACACTCACGAGGGGGTGCCTCTCATGATGGAACATGGATATGATATTGCGGTTAAGGTTTGTGAGGTCCTTTTTTTTAAAGATGACTCTCATATATCTATATATATAAAAATGTTATGTTGGTTTTTTGTACGCTTAATAAACTCAAAAAGTTCTGCACCGATCAAGCTGAAATTTTAAAATGATATATAATCCGCATCAAGGATTGTTTTTATCTAATTTTTGCATCAGTCACATATCCGCGACTGCGAAAAAATACGAAAAAACCGACATAAACGTGGGCGGAGCCGCGGGCAACAGCTAGTGTAATAATAGGTCTTTACCTATGAAATTGCGTTTCTTCAGTACTGGTCATTTCAAATAAAAAAAAGTTTGTAATGGCTCTGTATTCTAAATTCAAATTAATTTTGTTTTAAAACCATGACATTCTATTTACAAACTCAGTCTTTTGTTTTTTGATTAGCGTTGTATTTTCATTACATTTGAACATTTTTCGTCATAATGGATACTTTAAAAATTCGTGTAATTATGGAATATGAGTTCCGTCGTGGCACCAACGCGACACAAACGGCACGTAACATCAAAAACGTTTACGGAGAGAACTGTACAAACGCACGCACAACCCTTTATTGGTTTTCCCGGTTCCGTTCTGGAAATTTTGACTTGAAAAATGAAGCTCGTGGTCGTCCGGAGACTTGGTTAACAATAATGAATTAAAGGCGATTGTGGAAGCTGACGAAACTCAATCTACAGCTGAGCTAGCAGCAGCTTTTAATGTAAGCATCAAAACAATATTGATCCATTTGCGACAAATTGGTAAAGTAAAAAAGCTTGATAGATGGGTGCCCCACGACCTTAACGATCGCCAGCGCAACGTACGCGTCGAGACCTGCCTTTCGCTGCTCAACAGGCAAAGAAATGAAGGAATTTTGAAACGAATAGTTACGTGCGACGAAAAATGGATTCTGTTCGACAATCGAAAGCGCTCAGCAAGTTGGTTAGACCCTGGTTCAGCACCAAAGCAATGCCCTAAACCAAAAATGACCCCTAAAAAGGTGATGGTCACTGTTTGGTGGTCTAGTCCGGGTGTGATTCACCACAGCTTTTTACAAAACGGCATGAGCATTAATGCAGATGTGTACTGTGAAGAACTGGAGAGAATGATGGAGAAGCTTGCACATCTGCAACCAGCTTTGGTCAATCGGTCGTCCCCACTGCTCCTTCACGACAACGCGCGACCCCATACTGCGCAACAGACAGTCTCCAAGCTGCAAGAGCTGGGGTTGGAAGCTCTCCCTCATCCGCCATACTCACCAGACCTTGCACCTACCGACTATTACTTTTTCCAAAATTTAGACAACTTTTTAGTGGGTAAAAAATTCAATTCCCGAGAGGCAGTACAAAATGCCTTTGAAGAGTTTGTTGCTTCCCGTCCAGCTGATTTTTACAAGAAGGGCATCAATAAACTGCCAATGCGTTGGCAAAGATGCGTCGATTGCATGGGTGATTACTTCGAATAACAGAAATAAAAAAGTTTGAAAAAATAAGTACTTTCACTTATTGCATACAAAACGGCAATTTCATAGGTAAAGACCTAATATATATCCTGTGTCGTGGGGCAGTTTACAAACATACATGAAACAAATGCAACGAACACCCAGACTCAGAACAACAATTTGATGATCTCGAAGTGTTGTTCCATGTAGGATTTAAACCTACAACACTAAGCGCAGTGTGAAAGTGACATGACACTAGGCCAACCGTGTTGTTAGTCACAGTCCGATACTTTCATTAACATGCAGTATGGAATTTATCTTCTGTCTTTTGTATTTTTTTTTGTTTTGTGGGGGAACGGGTATCATGTTCCACCCAACACAAAGGGAGGATCCTCCGACCAGGCGAGGTGATCATGCCTGGCGGGCTACTGCCCAACAGTTGATGTTGGGATGTTGTATATATGATAATCGGCGCGAGAACTTTATTTGCGCGATTCAGGATTGGTAGTTATTCCGTGTAGTGTAGTTTGTAGGTACAGTGCGTTACTTCGTAGTTCAGTGTATCTTCGGTAGATGGCGCTGTATGTGGAGATCGCCACATCACTCCCCTCCAAGACTGGAGGTCGATATATGTTGTGTCAGCTGTCTGTGCTCTGATGCGGAGCTAGCCAGTGCCAGGAGTGAGTAGTTCCAGTGAGTCGGAACTGAGTGCCGCAAGTTCCAGTGAGTCGGAACTGAATGCCGCTAGTCCCAGTGAGTCGGGGCTGAAGTCCGCTGATCCCAGTGAGTCGGGATCGCATGCGGTGCGCGGTGCTGCGGTGAGGTCCCCAGTGAGTCGGGGTGATTGCTGCGTAGTGGCTGGCTGCTGCGTAGACGGGAGAGATGTGCTCTGCTTACATGGACCGTAGGTGCAGTGTGCTGTGCCTAGACGCTGTAGAGACCGTAGGGGTTACCAGGCTGGAGCGGTCGCGTCCTGCGTGTGGTATATCCCAGTTGAGGCCGAAGTTGCTGGCTGGCTTGAGACTTGCTGTGGGAGTGAACATGATGGTGGCGCGGCTTGAAGGCTGCTTCCAATCACGTCGGGGTCACCACTGTGGGGGAACGGGTATCATGTTCCACCCAACACAAAGGGAGGATCCTCCGACCAGGCGAGGTGATCATGCCTGGCGGGCTACTGCCCAACAGTTGATGTTGGGATGTTGTATATATGATAATCGGCGCGAGAACTTTATTTGCGCGATTCAGGATTGGTAGTTATTCCGTGTAGTGTAGTTTGTAGGTACAGTGCGTTACTTCGTAGTTCAGTGTATCTTCGATAGATGGCGCTGTATGTGGAGATCGCCACAGTTTGAATATGCAAATTAATTTAATGACCAACTCAACTCACCTTTTTTTACATACATGACTGCACACTTGTCTACACCAAATTCTATTTTGATAGAATTACTAAAGTTTACCGTAACCTTTAGTAATGCTGTCAATTGTAATTTGGTGGGGGCAAGTAGTTTCAAATCATCCATCTAAAGGAGTTGAGATCGATCGGAGTGATACCATAGCCTCACAGAAAACTGGTGTGAAATAGCGCTTGCGCTGTGTTTCATCGACTGAGTGAGGATACCAAAGCCCATACCCCAACCCCTCCCCCATTCCCTCTCCCCATCCCCCAAAGGTCGGCAACGCACTTGTGACGCTTTTGGTGTTCCGGGTGTCCATGGGCGGCGGTAATCGCTTACCATCAGGTGATGAGTATGCTCGTTTGCCCCCTATTCTATAAAAAATAAAATACCTGGATCATCTTTCTGCAGACTATAGCCTAACCCTTAACCCTCTAAGAGTGCTGAGAGGGTTCGAAGCTAGACAAAACCATAATGGGTTCAGGCTGGCACCTTGAAAGATGCCCCGCTCAATCTTTATAAGTATGTCGTTCATCACAGACTGCCGACATCCAGGATAGCGAAGTACTGTTCTCCATTGCCCCATACATACTTACTTCATAACTTTATTATTTACTAGCTGTTGCCCGCGGCTCCGCCCGCGTTTATGTTGACTGACGCAAAAATGAGATAAAAACAATCCTTGATGCGGATTATACATCATTCTAAAATTTCAGCTCGATAGGTGCAGAACTTTTTGAGTTTTTGAAGCGTACACAAACCATCATAACATTTTTATATATATAGATTTATTATTAGGTTTATTATTTGTTATATTCAGGTTTATTTATAAAAGCTTGTTGTTTTAGTTTTTTAAACTTTTTTTTCAAATAATTGTAATGTCATCAGTCCTCCATAAGTATACTAAGTTTTAATGAACTCTGATCGTTTGAAGTGGATCAAAATGAAGTCCAAAAGAGTCGGTTACAAACATAAAAAGCCGCTTTTTTTTTTTTATGAATAGTATCGCTTGATGGTAAGCGATTATCGTCGCCCATGGACACCCGCAACACCAGAGGCGTCACAAGTGCGTTGCCGGGTGTGGGCCTCCGGTATCCTCACTCACTCGGTGTGAAACAGCGCAAGCGCTATTTCACACCGGTTTTCTGTGAGGCCGTGGTATCACTCCGGTCGAGCCGGCCCATTCATGCCGAAGCGCGGCTCTCCCACGGAAATTTATCTCGGTTTCTAAATAAATAATAAAATAAATAAATATTTCGGACATCTAACACACAACGCCATCTAATCCCAAGCTAAGCAGAGCTTGTGTTATGGGTACTAGACAACTGATATGAATACATATATACTTTTTTTTTTTTCGTAAATACATACATATTATACATAGAAAACACCCAAACTCCGAAACAAATATTTGTAGATTACACAAACACTTGGTCCGACCCAGGATTTGAACCCGAGACCTCAAGCACAGCAGTCGCATTTACTACCACTGGGCCACCGAGGCAGGCATTCTACATTCTATTGTGTACCTGTTTGTTTCTCTAAAGAATAAATATTTTTTTCTTGCAGGTAGACGCACCAATGAAACAGCTATCAACTTTAGAGACCTACGTAACATATCGTGTGAGATGCGTATGCGCAAGATGGCCGACACCGCCCCATGTTAGGAGGCGGTATAACCATTTCAAAGTTAGTACAAATATTCCGTACATCTTACACACAACGCCATCTAGTCCCAAGCTAAGCAGAGCTTGTGTTATGGGTACTAGACAACTGATATGAATACTTATAAACTTTTTTTTTTTGTAAATATATGCATATTATATGTAGAAAACACCCAAACTCCGAAACAAATATTTGTAGATCATACAAACATTTGGTCCGACCCGGGAATCGAACCCGAGACCTCAAGCTTAGCAGTCGCATACGCTACTGAATAGTATAGACATAGTAAGACATAGAACTCACCAATAAGAAAGTTGATTGTATCTATACATCTATACAAATAAATAAAATTGGAGTGTCTGTTTGTAATATTAAAATATCCACTTTTTACTACATGCATATATTTGACTGCCTCTGTGGTGCATTGGTAGTGAATGCGACTGCTGTGTTTGAGGCCTCGGGTTCAAATCCTGGGTCCGGACCAAGTGTTTGTATCATGTACAAATATTTGTTTCGGAGTTTAGATGTTTTCTATGTATAATATGTATGTATTTATAAAAAAAAGTATGTATTTATATCAGTTGTCTAGTACCCATAACACAAGTACTGCTTAGCTTGGGACTAGATGGCGTTGTGTGTAAAAAAAAGAAAATAAAAAAAAACATGTATGTCTTAGGTACATATACCAAAATATTTTTTTACAATTTTTGTCTATCTGTCGGTCTGTCTGTTTGTGCTGGCTAATCTCTGGGACGGCTAGACCGATTTAGACGCGACATTTACTGATAGGTAGCTGATGAAATAAGGAGTAACTTAGGCTACTTTCTTACTTGCTACTTCTTCGACACGCGGCGTTATCCACAGGTACGATAATAATAATAATATTTTTGTTGACAGCTACTACACAAGCGATTGTCGGCTGCTCACCCGTTACTGGCCGCCCCCCCACTCCCGCCCCTCCACTCGGCCAGACAACAGCTGGACAGGTACTCGCCAGCGTTCGTAGCCGTCAGGACATGTGCGCTCAACGCTTTCCTAGGTAAGTCGTCCCCTTTTTTTTTTTTGTTTCGCCCTGCCGAAATTCCCTCGGATACCACCTACTGGTGGTATCCGTGGTCTGGTCGGATTCGAACCGACTAAAACTACACGCCGTCTTGGGTACTAGAAGCCGGGGAACCAGGTAAACCCTAGTAAGGAAAACCCTGGAACCCCGACGTACTTCGGCCCACCTACCAGTTTGCAGGTGGCCCCCGACTGTGTGGGAACCCCGATTCCCTTTACTGTCCCCCAGGGCGCGCCCTCACCTGGGCCTGCCTCTGCTAGGGTGACAGATGCCCTCATCAAGGTAAGTCCTCCCCTGCCAAAGTGATTCTACTTTGTTGGACGGAATTCACTGCTCGTGCAGACAATACAACAATGCAGCATGGTGACCCACACTATGGCTACAATTGAGATGCTCCTCCATCATTGTACTTCTAGTCTCGACCTCACAACGCAACACCCCAGCACTGCTGCGCCCCCTCTACATTGGTCTTCTGTGCGAGGGTAGGTCCGGCACAACCGAGCTCACATCACCGTGGCTCTACTACCGTTTAAAGTTTATGTTTTTGTAATAAGTATATCGGGTGTTTGTCGGGGCCGTTGCCTTCTCCAGAAGACATATTGTGTGGGCTGTGTGCTGTTATTCGAGCAGAAAGCAGACAGGTCTGGTTTAGACCCCCGCAGCTTTTCCCCATCCATAAAAACGACGGGACCTTGTCATTCAATGGTTTTATTTTAGTTCTTATTTGTTTTTTGTGATAATTTTGTTGTCGTTTTGCGCTTTTTTATTTTTATTAACATCACTTTTCATTCATTAATTTGTATTCATTTATTTATCAATCGTATTTATATTCTATTTATCTATTTATTTATCCATTGTGTTTATACACAGTTCATTCATTCATCTATTATATTTAAGGTCAAACAGTATTTTGAAGACATTATTAATTATATTCTATTTATTCATCTATTATATTTAAATTAAAACATTATTATGGAGAAAAAGTAGTTAATTTAAACAACGTTTATTAATGCCCAGTTCCTATATTTGAAAAACGTTTCGTTCTAGGTACGAATAGTAGTATATTATACGGGGCGTAAGCTAAAATCGTTCCTATAAAAAATAAATTGAGGAACGGTACTTACGACTCGTAGTCGGTTGTAGAAAATTTTTACACGATGACAATTCGTTAAATATAGGAACCGGGCATAACACTTAGGTAACTTAACGGGGTGGTTTTTAGTGGACTCACCACATACCTGGCTCCCCGGTCCTCGAGGAGCCGGAGATCCGAAGGGATTTTTCCACCCCGTCAACAAAAAAAAAAAGGTAACTTAAAGTGAGAACAACGAGCCGTAAGGTAGTTCCTAGACTTGTTGTCCGCGCGGCAGTAGATCGGTAATTGAGTTCCGTCCGACCCGCACGAACACTTATCTAGACTCTGCCGAAGCGATGACGTTTCACCGATTGCGTCTCTTTGTCAAATCAGCTCACGTATAATTCAATGTTCCGACAGTACATATTTAAGAGGTCACTCACCGCATTTTTGAGCTGGCAAAATGATAAATGATAAACAAATAAATATTTTTGGACATCTAACATACAACGCCATCTAGTCCTAGTATAATATAATTATTTGTTTCAAACATAGACATTAGTGTAGTTACTTCTGCCTCGGTGGCGCAGTGGTAGTGAATGCGTCTGCTGTGCTTGAGGTCTCTGGTTCAAATCCTGGGTCGGACCAAATGTTTGTGTGATCTGCAAATATTTGTTTTGGAGTTTGGGTGTTTTCTATGTATAATATGTATGTATTTACAAAAAAATGTATATAAGTATTTATATCAGTTGTCTAGTACCCATAACACAAGCTCTGCTTAGCTTGGGACTAGATGGCGTTGTGTGTTAAATGTTCGATATATTTATTTATTTATTATGAAATAATTCCAGATCGAGTTGCGAAGCATCCCATACTCACACACAGCGAGGACTTCAGGATATTTTTGACAACGGCTGATGAAGAATTAGACAAGGTATCAAGATATCTATAGGGTACTAGATTCTGACCACAGCTCTAACCGTGTTTTTTTTTTTATTGAATAGTGGGCAAACGAGCAGACGCATCACCTGATAGTAAGCGATTACCGCCGCCCACGGACACCCGCAACACCAAAAGCGTCACAAGTGCGTTGCCGACCTTTGGGGGATGGGGAGAGGGAATGGGGGGAGGGGTTGGGCTATTGGCCTCCAGTATCCTCACTCACTCGGTGAAACACAGCGCAAGCGCTATTTCACACCGGTTTTCTGTGAGGCCGTGGTATCACTCCGGTCGAGCCGGCCCATTCATGCCGAAGCGTGGCTCTTCCACGACAAGTGTATCGACCATATAATAGGTCTTTACCTATGAAATTGCGTTTCTTCAGTACTGGTCATTTCAAATAAAAAAAAGTTTGTAATGGCTCTGTATTCTACATTCAAATTAATTTTGTTTTAAAACCATGACATTCTATTTACAAACTCAGTCTTTTGTTTTTTGATTAGCGTTGTATTTTCATTACATTTGAACATTTTTCGTCATAATGGATACTTTAAAAATTCGTGTAATTATGGAATATGAGTTCCATCGTGGCACCAACGCGACACAAACGGCACGTAACATCAAAAACGTTTACGGAGAGCACTGTACAAACGAACGCACAACCCTTTATTGGTTTTCCCGATTCCGTTCTGGAAATTTTGACTTGAAAAATGAAGCTCGTGGCCGTCCGGAGACTTTGGTTAACAATAATGAATTAAAGGCGATTGTGGAAGCTGACGAAACTCAATCTACAGCTGAGCTAGCAGCAGCTTTTAATGTAAGCATCAAAACAATATTGATCCATTTGCGACAAATTGGCAAGGTAAAAAAGCTTGATAGATGGGTGCCCCACGACCTTAACGATCGCCAGCGCAACGTACGCGTCGAGACCTGCCTTTCGCTGCTCAACAGGCAAAGAAATGAAGGAATTTTGAAACGAATAGTTACGTGCCACGAAAAATGGATTCTGTTCGACAATCGAAAGCGCTCAGCAAGTTGGTTAGACCCTGGTTCAGCACCAAAGCAATGCCCTAAACCAAAAATGACCCCTAAAAAGGTGATGGTCACTGTTTGGTGGTCTAGTGCGGGTGTGATTCACCACAGCTTTTTACAAAACGGCATGAGCATTAATGCAGATGTGTACTGTGAAGAACTGGAGAGAATGATGGAGAAGCTTGCACATCTGCAACCAGCTTTGGTCAATCGGTCGTCCCCACTGCTCCTTCACGACAACGCGCGACCCCATACTGCGCAACAGACAGTCTCCAAGCTGCAAGAGCTGGGGTTGGAAGCTCTCCCTCATCCGCCATACTCACCAGACCTTGCACCTACCGACTATTACTTTTTCCAAAATTTAGACAACTTTTTAGTGGGTAAAAAATTCAATTCCCGAGAGGCAGTACAAAATGCCTTTGAAGAGTTTGTTGCCTCCCGTCCAGCTGATTTTTACAAGAAGGGCATCAATAAACTGCCAATGCGTTGGCAAAGATGCGTCGATTGCATGGGTGATTACTTCGAATAACAGAAATAAAAAAGTTTGAAAAAATAAGTACTTTCACTTATTGCATACAAAACCGTGGGAGAGCTATGCTTCGGCATGAATGGGTCGGCTCGACCGGAGTGAAATAGCGTTTGTGCTGTGTTTTACCGAGTGAGTGAGGATACCGGAGGCCCATACCCCAACCCCTCCCCCCATCCCCTTTCCCATTCCCCGAAGGTCGGCAACGCGCTTGTGACGCCTCTGGTGTTGCGGGTGTCCATGGGCGGCGGTAATCGCTTACCATCAGGTGATACGTCTGCTCGTTTGCCAACTATTCAATAAAAAAAAAAAAAAAGAACGGCAATTTCATAGGTAAAGACCTAATATATGTCTCTCTCCAAGTTCCAATGAAACGCTTCTTGCTCATCACACAATTATTTGTGTGGATGGGAATTGAACCACCTCGAGCTAAGCAATGAGGACTACTATCAACTTGCCCCCCATTCAATACGGGTACTATGTCATCATAAGTAATCGTGTGTTATTTTGCCACTTTATTGATTAACTTTGCGCTAAAGAGTAGCCTATGTCCTTCGTCAAGAAACAATGTATCTCCATGCCAAATTTCATTGAAATCGATTCAGCGGTTTAGCAGTGAAAGTATAATAATAAATAATAAATAAATATGCCGGACATCTAACACACAACGTTATCTAGTCCCAAGCTAAGCAGAGCTTGTGTTATGGGTACTAGACAACTGATATAAATACACTCATTTGCAAAAAAAACGGGCGGTTTCGATTTTCTTCCTGGCTGAAAAAAATAAAATACCAAAAAGGTTTTAATCATTTGAACATGTACTGGCCAGTTATAAAAGTGCCATAATGTTTATAAGAGTACATTCCAAATTCAAGTTTTTGACTGAGCCTGGTTTTCAAAGAAAACAACTTTTAACTACATTTTGTGGCGCGAATTCCCTATAGTTAATATCGACTCTAATTAACTTTTTGTCAATTTTTATTAAATTATCTGATGTCCTTGACATTTAAAAGTATTGTTATTGCTGTTTAGCAATCTCGAAAATGGTAGATAAAGTGATAAAAGCGAGCAAAATTATTGCGCTGCTTGAAGAAGGTTGCAGCCAATGCTTCGTGGCTCAGAGGCTAAATATGAGTCGGTCGACAGTTCAAAGGACCTGGCAGCGCTATCAAGAGACCGGTTCCGTCAAGAGAAGGCCTGGTTCTGGCAGAAAGACATGTACCGAACCACGGGATGATCGTTTTCTAATTAGTCAAGCGTTGAGAAATCGCAAATCTTCTTATGTGGACCTCAAGAACAGCCTCTAAGAAGTAAGAAATGTGCAAATTAGTCTATGGACGGTCAGGAGGAGGCTTCTCGCTGCTAATATACACAGTCATCGCCCGGCACGCGGCCCTAAATTACTCCGTGGACATCGAGTTGCCAGGCTTAGCTTCGCTCGAAATTGTGTGTCATGGACTCACGAAGACTGGGATAGGATATTGTTCTCCGATGAAGCCAGGATATCTCTGCATGGTGAAGACCGACGTCGGCGAGTGCTACGTAGACGAGGAGAACGCTTTGCAGAGGCATGTTTTGAAGAAATCACACCTTATGGAGGGGGCTCTGTTATGTTTTGGGCAGGAATAAATTCCATGGATCGTACGGAGTTAGTCTTCATCGAAAACGGTACACTGACTGGACACCGATACATAACGGAAGTTCTAATTCCTTATGCACAACCCGCTTTAACCGCTCTTGGCGAAAACTCATTTTTTATGGACGACAACGCTCGCGCCCACCGGTCTGGCGATGTGGAAGCGTATGTGCTAGAAATCGGAATTCGTCGTTTGGACTGGTCAGCTAGAAGTCCGGACCTCAATCCCATAGAGCATGTCTGGGACGTTCTGAAGCGACGAGTGAGATCAGTGCAGCCGGCTCCGCAGACCATCAGAGAGCTAAAGAATGTGATTACCGCGGAGTGGGACCGTATTCCCCAAGAAACCATAAAAGATATACTCGCTAGCATGCCCAGACGAATGCAAGCCGTGATTTCAGCGAGAGGGGGTCACACTCAATACTAAACTTTTATCTGCTTTTAATGTATTCAAGAAAAACTAAGAAATTAACGCGTTTCATTTTTATTTAGCGAGCAGGTACAATAATAGTGTTTTGAGCTTAAACATTATTTCTCAATAATTTAATCAAAATGTTACGATAAAACTGTTGATACCTATTCCTTCCTAATTAATTTATGAAATTTTGAGGATACCAATACCTAAAATTGTCAAACAAACTAATAGTAACTATAAAATAGTTCTTTGCTTAAGTGCCCGTTTTTTTTTGCAAAAGAGTGTACTTATATACTTTTGTTTTTGTAAAAACATACATATTATACATAGAAAACACCTAAACTTCGAAACAAATATTTGCAGATCATACAAACATTTGGTCCGACCCAGGAATCGAACCCGAGACCTCACGCTTAGCAGTCGCATACGCTACCACTACGCCACCGAGGCAGTCAAATTGTAGTCATATAACAGACAGACAGTTACTTTCGAATTTATAATATTAGTATGAATGTTGTTTCAGGTATTTAAGAGTGAGAACAGCGCGCTCAACTTATGGGGACTGAGCAGCGCCCTCTACAGCTCGGGGGAGACTAAGACTGCTAATGGACCAAGGTACGTCGCCTGCGGTGTTCCCGGACCAATACGACCTTCAAACCTTCAAGAAAAGAGCGTACTCCTTCGTAAAAGACCGGCAACGCACTTGTAACGCCTCTGGTGTGGCGAGTGTCCATGGGCGGCGGTAACCGCTTACCATCAGGCGATACATCTGCTCGTTTGCCCCCTATAAAATAAAAAAGTAGGACAATTTAGAAGTATAAAAAGGTGTGTGTGCGATTCACACACGATAGAAGTGAAACTTTAGTAAATCGACAAAAGAATGAGACCGACATTTGCTCTCTCACTCTGACTCACTAATTACAGGCGACTTTTTATATTTGTGTCTCTTATCTGTCGTTTATTCCGTTGCATCCGGTTTGAAATTACAACTATTCCAAAGAAGTTTCACTTCAAAAATTATTTTATCTACACCCATGCTACAAATCCTCTATAAAAGTTTGTGAAACAGTTAGCTTATTGCCAATATTAAAACATCCTGTGTTATAGTCACCCAAAATATCATCCAAACGAGTGTTATAATGTTGCACTACATTTGATAATGCAAATCCTTTTTCAAAAAAAGAACATTGTCAGGCGCCTTACACTTACCACAGCGCCGTTATAAAAAACACAGACTACATAATTGCCATTATTTTTTACCCGACTGCGAAAGAACCTCCCCGGGTGTTTGTATCCATATAACACAACAGTAAAATCTACTACAACGCCATCTACCGAAGATACACTGAACTGCGAAGTAACGCACTACACGGAGTAATTACAAATCCTGAATCGCGCAATAAATAGACCTCACCTGGTCCAAGGTGTTGGAGGGACATGACACCCGTTGCTCTACACACAGACTAAATATTGATGTAGTTGGGGATTTTTTTTAAATAATTCCTTACTTTTATAGGTTTCCTGCTATCTCGCCAAGGGGTAGTTATTGACGTATGTACAATAGTGATATACGTATGTACAACTGTTTTCCAGGGTTAAAGACCCGGAGTTCACCTCAGCATCGGACTACTTGCAGTCTTTACAACACAAGCTGACCACGCTGTGTTCACTCACCACGAAGCTGCACAACAGCACTGTGTCCTTGGGCACTGAGTACATGGGGTGAGTTATGGGCTTTTAGTAGAAGTAAACTTATTTATGCATGCTGGACTTGAGGAGTAGGCTGTTGAATGCGTGACGAGAGCGTTACGGAAAGTGTGATCGGGTCAGACGAACGGAAGTTGAAAAGGAGATATAAGTTAGTGAAGATTGAAAGAGAGAGAGAGTTACGTTTCGTGTATTGCTCTAGAGGCAAGGGCAAAAAAGTTTTACTTCAGACCTGTGGTCTAAAGCACACTCGATTTTTTCTTCTTATGGACGGGTAAACCGCTTCGTTACGTAACGCGTTACGGCGCCAGTCTCTCTGCCTTCCATTTCTTATACGCACGGCAGCGGTAGGCAGCGTCTCTCCCTCGAATATAAATAGTTCAACATTTTTTTTTCCCTGTGGAGTGCATTTACGCACTACGCTAGCTTACCGCGGGGGCGGTGGGTTCGCTTCGTGTGGGACTCCTGGCCTCCAAGAGAGGGGGCCAGACTACCCACTAAACCCCACGTTGTTCCTCATCACCTAAGACCGAGCCACGGGATAGAATGCTCACCGCGACTTGGCTAAGGACGCCCTTTCGGGCTCGCCTCGGGGGGCCAGATCGTTGGGGCTTCCCTCTCCTTAGTTGGTATGCGCCCCCGGAACAAGAGGGGCGCATTCCGCCTAATGGCTAAGGGGCGGCAGGTTCCCAGAACCGCCGCCCGTGACTCGGTGAAACACAGCTAAAGAGCTGTTTCACACCGGTTTTCTGTGAGGCCGTGGTATCACTCCGGTCGAGTCGGCCCATTCATGCCGAAGCGCGGCTCTTCCACGGTAAGAAGTGTGACTAGCACTGCTGTTAAAGAGTCAGCGCCTACGGTCGGAATGGCGGAAATAAACAAACAAACAATCAAATTCTTCCTCTTAGTGATACTTAGTTTAGATTACGATTCAACTCACAACTTGACCGTTTTGAAAGAGAAATTATTATATACATTAGAAAGCTGAATAATCCGAGAGTGTGTGTATAAGGGGTTTGACCTGTGGATCTATGTGTACTTATATCTGTCCGAGGAGTTTCAAATTAAAATCAATATTAAATGAAATTCAACCTAAAGTTCTTTAGAATACAACACTGTTTGGTGTTATTCGCCGTCATTTTATATCGTTGCATCAAATACAGTTATAGGTATTCTGACCATCTTCGCATCAGCCGAAAGGTATGATGCTTTTCGTACCAGTTTTTCAATTTCCAATGCCCACTGATGTAGTTCCCACCCGGACGTTGGATTCTATCGCGTAGCTGAGCGCGGGAAACGTGCTCCAGATGGCGTTTCCCATATCTTGATTCGAGCGCTTCCAACAATCCACTGCCCAAACTAGTCAGTGCCTCTAGTAATGTTAGTGCTTGCCTTCTAAGTGCGACAGTAAGAGCAGTCAGGTACTGTTCATCTGTCTACCCGTTAGCACGGTCTGGAACTACTGACGGTACGCGGTCCATGAAGTACCTACTGCCGTCGTAGGAAGGGACCTTGACACTGGGTGCATGACACCAGTTGTTACGTGTTAGGGTTCGATGTTTTTGGGAAATAAACCTTCTGACGTGTTAAAAATACTTTGTTAACAACACTCTTAAAATCACAATATCACTTCGAATAACAATCCTTAATGGTTGCCGAGGTTGATCGCACTGTAGCTCAAACTGGACTGACTGCGGCTCGCGAGAGTTCGTGTTTATATAGATTTTTACATTTAACAGCGCTTTCGAGAAACGTCGCGAACATACGAGGGCGTTCCCCGTACTAAGGACGCGCCCGCCGGCGTATTCATTGTAAACAATCGCGCAACAACAATCGATATGCGCCGCTATGTATATCGGTATAAAGTTCGTTATTCCATGTCTCAAAAATCAAATTATCGATCGTTGTTCGCGATTAATTTTTCTTCGTAAGAATAAGTTCAGCTTCTCAAGTTCAAAAGCTCCTGTTAAAGGTCCGAAAAAATAACACACATTTGGTTCGACCCTGGCATCGAATCCGAGACTGTAAGCACAGCAGTCGCATAGGTACGCTACCATTGCGCCACCGAGGAGGTTAGCCTAGTTAGTGAGAGATGACGTATGTCCTGCAGTATGAAGCGCGCGTGCGACGCGTGGTCGAGCAGCGGGCGTGGGCGCGGCGGGGGGGAGCGGTGCGCCCCGCCCCGCCCCCACGTGTAGCTAAATGTGAGAGATGACGTATGTCCCGCAGTATGAAGCGCGCGTGCGACGCGTGGTCGAGCAGCGGGCGTGGGTGCGGCGGGGGGGAGCGGTGCGCCCCGCCCCGCCCCCACGTGTAGCTATATGTGAGAGATGACGTATGTCCCGCAGTATGAAGCGCGCGTGCGACGCGTGGTCGAGCAGCGGGCGCGGGCGCGTGGCGCGGGCGCTGGGCGCGGGCGCGGCGGGGGGGAGCGGTGCGCCCCGCCCCGCCCCCACGTGTAGCTATATGTGAGAGATGACGTATGTCCCGCAGTATGAAGCGCGCGTGCGACGCGTGGTCGAGCAGCGGGCGCGGGCGCGTGGCGCGGGCGCGGCGGGGGGGAGCGGTGCGCCCCGCCCCGCCCCCACGTGTAGCTGTATGTGAGAGATGACGTATGTCCCGCAGTATGAAGCGCGCGTGCGACGCGTGGTCGAGCAGCGGGCGCGGGCGCGGCGGGGGGGAGCGGTGCGCCCCGCCCCGCCCCCACGTGTAGCTATATGTGAGAGATGACGTATGTCCCGCAGTATGAAGCGCGCGTGCGACGCGTGGTCGAGCAGCGGGCGCGGGCGCGGCGGGGGGGAGCGGTGCGCCCCGCCCCGCCCCCACGTGTAGCTATATGTGAGAGATGACGTATGTCCCGCAGTATGAAGCGCGCGTGCGACGCGTGGTCGAGCAGCGGGCGCGGGCGCGTGGCGCGGGCGCGGCGGGGGGGAGCGGTGCGCCCCGCCCCGCCCCCACGTGTAGCTGTATGTGAGAGATGACGTATGTCCCGCAGTATGAAGCGCGCGTGCGACGCGTGGTCGAGCAGCGGGCGCGGGCGCGGCGGGGGGGAGCGGTGCGCCCCGCCCCGCCCCCACGTGTAGCTATATGTGAGAGATGACGTATGTCCCGCAGTATGAAGCGCGCGTGCGACGCGTGGTCGAGCAGCGGGCGCGGGCGCGTGGCGCGTGCGCGGCGGGGGGGAGCGGTGCGCCCCGCCCCGCCCCCACGTGTAGCTATATGTGAGAGATGACGTATGTCCCGCAGTATGAAGCGCGCGTGCGACGCGTGGTCGAGCAGCGGGCGCGGGCGCGTGGCGCGGGCGCGGCGGGGGGGAGCGGTGCGCCCCGCCCCGCCCCCACGTGTAGCTATATGTGAGAGATGACGTATGTCCCGCAGTATGAAGCGCGCGTGCGACGCGTGGTCGAGCAGCGGGCGTGGGCGCGGCGGGGGGGAGCGGTGCGCCCCGCCCCGCCCCCACGTGTAGCTAAATGTGAGAGATGACGTATGTCCCGCAGTATGAAGCGCGCGTGCGACGCGTGGTCGAGCAGCGGGCGTGGGTGCGGCGGGGGGGAGCGGTGCGCCCCGCCCCGCCCCCACGTGTAGCTATATGTGAGAGATGACGTATGTCCCGCAGTATGAAGCGCGCGTGCGACGCGTGGTCGAGCAGCGGGCGTGGGCGCGGCGGGGGGGAGCGGTGCGCCCCGCCCCGCCCCCACGTGTAGCTATATGTGAGAGATGACGTATGTCCCGCAGTATGAAGCGCGCGTGCGACGCGTGGTCGAGCAGCGGGCGCGGGCGCGTGGCGCGGGCGCGGCGGGGGGGAGCGGTGCGCCCCGCCCCGCCCCCACGTGTAGCTGTATGTGAGAGATGACGTATGTCCCGCAGTATGAAGCGCGCGTGCGACGCGTGGTCGAGCAGCGGGCGCGGGCGCGGCGGGGGGGAGCGGTGCGCCCCGCCCCGCCCCCACGTGTAGCTATATGTGAGAGATGACGTATGTCCCGCAGTATGAAGCGCGCGTGCGACGCGTGGTCGAGCAGCGGGTGCGGGCGCGTGGCGCGGGCGCGGCGGGGGGGAGCGGTGCGCCCCGCCCCGCCCCCACGTGTAGCTATATGTGAGAGATGACGTATGTCCCGCAGTATGAAGCGCGCGTGCGACGCGTGGTCGAGCAGCGGGTGCGGGCGCGTGGCGCGGGCGCGGCGGGGGGGAGCGGTGCGCCCCGCCCCGCCCCCACGTGTAGCTATATGTGAGAGATGACGTATGTCCCGCAGTATGAAGCGCGCGTGCGACGCGTGGTCGAGCAGCGGGCGCGGGCGCGTGGCGCGGGCGCTGGGCGCGGGCGCGGCGGGGGGAGCGGTGCGCCCCGCCCCGCCCCCACGTGTAGCTATATGTGAGAGATGACGTATGTCCCGCAGTATGAAGCGCGCGTGCGACGCGTGGTCGAGCAGCGGGCGCGGGCGCGTGGCGCGGGCGCGGCGGGGGGAGCGGTGCGCCCCGCCCCGCCCCCACGTGTAGCTATATGTGAGAGATGACGTATGTCCCGCAGTATGAAGCGCGCGTGCGACGCGTGGTCGAGCAGCGGGCGCGGGCGCGTGGCGCGGGCGCGGCGGGGGGAGCGGTGCGCCCCGCCCCGCCCCCACGTGTAGCTATATGTGAGAGATGACGTATGTCCCGCAGTATGAAGCGCGCGTGCGACGCGTGGTCGAGCAGCGGGCGCGGGCGCGTGGCGCGGGCGCTGGGCGCGGGCGCGGCGGGCGCGGAGCGGTGCGCGCGCGCCTGCGCCCCCCCCCCGCGCGCCCCCCTCGCACCGCGCCGTGCTGCCGCTCCTGGCGCAGTACGCGCAGGCGCACGTCGACAAGATCAAGCAGAGGGACACCATACACGGTATGTACTCATTGCTGTGTGGCGACAGCGTGCCCGCGGCAGCCGCCCCGCCAGGCACAAAGCATGCGCCGTACCGCTCGTCGCGAGAGCTAAGAAATTATGAACGGATTCTCAGCGCGCGCCCATATTTACGTAAGCTTCATTCGTTCCGATTGGTCGAGGTTTTGAGTCTCCGAGTTCTGGACCACTAAGTAGTTTCTGTAACTGTACAGGGAAATACATAACATTGAAGAACAGACTTATATCCACATATCAAGAGTCAGATCATTGTCGGTTACAGAAACTACTTAGTGGTCCAGAACTCGGAGACCCAAAACCTCGACCAATCGGAACGAATGAAGTTTACATAAATATGGGCGCGCGCTGAGAATCCGTTCATAATTTCTTAGCTCTCGCGACGAGCGGTACGGCGCATGTTTTGTGACTGGCGGGGCGGCTGGCGCGACGTGACGGCGCGGGGGCGCTGTCGCCACAGCTGATACACGTAACCTGGTCTGCGTCTCCCATTGCCCGTATCGTGGTGTTGCACGCGGTGAACTGATAGGGTAGATGATTGTATTGTAAGTAAACACCGAGGTCTGTGTCTGCAACATGTTTAATTTTAATGTAACTATCGCTACATATGTATATGTTATTGCATACTGTTTTCAGAATTTTTAAAGGGAAACAATTCTCTCATATATTATTTCACGTATGCCATACAAAGAAAGTTCTCAAATAAAATATTCTTTTACCGCTTTAACAATATTTTTTATAGTATACAAGGGCGAAAGTTAATCAATCATGTACATTTTTTTTTTATTTCCAGCTGCATACGTAGCAGGGGCCAATACTACGGACGATGTACATAATAGGTAAGATTATTATTTAATGAATATAAAGACATTAGAAATACTAGTAGCGACTTTACTTCACATCAACAGCTTTTAATAGACCACTGCCGAAACTATACCTCTACTTAGAAAGACGGTAAGCCTACTATATTGTTACGAAGATTATTCGCGAATAACGCTCGAGAGAGAGTTCTCATTGTTCTCCTGAGACACGCGATATTGAACCTTACGTCGAAATACATAGCGTCGAATATCGATTGATTGTTGCATCCAGCAATCTCGCCGTGAATGACTATTGTATCCCGAATGTACGCGACGTTTCGCGAATGCGCTAGTAATAGTAATAATGGATATAAACACGAACTCTCGCGGGCCGCAGTTCAATTCAGATTGAGCTACAAAGCGAGATATGTCGAAGTGATATCAGTGATTAACCTAGCGACTTTGGCGACAATTAAGGATTGTTATTCTAAGTAAAATTGTATTTTATTTTTTATTGATTAGTGGGCAAACGAGCAGACGTATCACCTGATGGTAAGCGATTACCGCCGCCCATGGACACCCGCAACACCAAAAGCGTCACAAGTGCGTTGCCTACCTTTGGGGGATAGGAAAGGGGATGGGGGGGGGTTGGGGTATGGGCCTCCGGTGTCCTCACTCACTCGGTGAAACACAGCGCAAACGCTATTTCACACCGGTTTTCTGTGAGGCCGTGGTATCACTCCGGTCGAGCCGACCCATTCATGCCGAAGCATAGCTCTCCCACGGTGAATTTTAAGAGTATCTTTCACACGTCAGAAGATTTACTTCTCAAATCCATGAAACCCCCCACGTAACAATATATAGGGTTTGATTAAAGTTTTCCTTCTCTTCGCAGTGCTGTTGTCTTCCGTAGATTGCTACCTTAGTTGAATCCATTGACGCATTTTCTGCATTCGCAATGAGTATGATGACCACTACTCTTGGATTCTGGTCATGCTTTCATCAGGCAGAGTAGAATCGCTTTAGCAGGCCCATTTATATAAAAAAACAATTTGTGACTAATTCAATATAAAAAATGAATAAAAATTATTGTTAGACAAATTAAACAATAGGGTTGTAATCTGTCAAAACGATCACTTTGTATAAAAAATATTTAGTACACGTCACAAACTTGTGACGTCACTGTTTTACACAACTCAATTGAGCAATATAGTTCAATGTTTATTTGATTAAAATTTGTAACAGAAATGAGAAGTTGTAATAAATTATACTTTTCGAGATGTTTTGTAATATTCATTTCAATGTTCAACTACACGTTTGGCCTAGTGGTTAAGCGGTCGCCTCGCCGTTCCCTACTTCGCCAAGTGTTGAGGGTTCAAATTCCACATGGAATAACACTTTGTGTGATCCACAAATTGTTGTTCTAAGTCAGGATGTTCTTTTGGGTCCATTTCATGTATGTTTGTAAAGTCCCCCGCGACACAGGAATTATTCATAGAGCGGGAGTTGTCTTAATAAAAAAAAAATGAAGGAGAAATCTGTATTTATTTAAGAAACTGTCATCTACTCTATTACATTTTATTGTTTGATTCCGAATTTCGCTTTTCAGATTAGAGCAAGCCTCCGAAGCCCTCCGCTCGGAGCTCTCAGATTGGATACCAAAAACTCAAGCCGAAATCAAGTCCCTCCTCTTAGACTTGGCAGAGAGACAACTCAATGTCTACAGACAAACGATCCAGGGTTGGGAGCAATCCCTAAAACTGGCCACGGAAGCTAACATTGATGATATCTTCAAAACTGTATCAAAAACTGCTGTACAGAACCTATCACCATCAAGGTGTAGATCTGAAATGTCTCCAACAGAAACAGAGAGAGATTTAGACGAATACAGCGATTATAACGACAATGAAGACTTCGACGGCCATGAAGATTTTCAAAGAGAAAATTCTGATAAAGCATTGCCTGATGTTATTAAAACTAATAACGTTGTTTATGATTTAAATGACGATCCTAAATTCGAGAAAGATCAAGCAAGAAATGATTCCAAGACCACAAATGTTGCCAAAGATACATTCAAAACCAATGATAATTCTAAACTCAATTCGGCAGCGTCCAAAAGTGGTAACGGTAATTTAAACGTACAAGAGAATCATTTAGAAGCTTCTAGAAGTAATAAGAAAACTGAAGAAGATATAATTAGTGAGATATTAGAAGAGAAACACCCATCCGATAGTGAGAATAAGAGTTTGAATGAAGTAATGACAGATCCATTGTCAGATTTTGCTGACGTTGATCTGTCATGATTTTGCGATACACTGCTCTTAAATTTAATGTCAGAGTGACCTTGTAAATATATGGTACATAGCGAAACAGGCGTTTTGGACTGAAATATTGTTGGCAACGTGCTGGCCTTGGAAGCCATTGTTTTAGGGTGGTAGATATACGCTCTCGAACTAAAAGGATCGGTTCTTCCCTCCTGTGCCGAGCAGTTAAAACTTCTTCCCCTCCCACTGTGATCCTGGGTCCTTGGAGGCTTGAAGAAGCATCTCACCAGGACGATATAGTGTGATGGTGACCTCCACACTTAGATTCTGCTCGTTGTTTCCATCAAGCAGAGTTGATACACTTTGGCAGGTCCTAAAATAAAAAAATAAGGGGCTTAAAGGTTTTGGCTCTGTTAACCGTCCGCCATTTTGTTGTACGTTATAAATCGATAAATTACACGTATGTAAACGAATATAACTCAAAAATCTGTTATAATCGACTATCCTATTTAACGTATCGCTAAATCAAAATTTGCCCTACAGTTTAGGAGTTATGATGAGTCATATACATACAGATACTCTCGTTAAACTTACACACGCTAATCTAAGGGATCTCTCCACTAATTCAAATAAATCACCCAGCGGTTCAAGCAAGGGATCCTTGGAGGTCTTGTTTATAAAAACTTCCAAATTAATCCTCTGGGGGATTAAAATGGAAACGAAACCCAAAAAGACTCCCCTAGGGGATTAGTGTTAACGAATATTCCAAATGAATCCCTCAGGGGATCTAATTCAATAATAATAATAATAAGAAGTACGGTTACATGCATCGTCTGAATATAGTTTATTGAGTGATACGATCCCTAATCTAAGTACCAAAAAATCCCCTCATTAATCACAGGTGATAGTTTATTGCTACTGTCTAATGTTCTTCTACATAGAGTTCATTATTGTGCGACGCGTTTGAGAGACGGTTAATAATCGACTTCAAAAAACAGAGGAGGTTCTCAATTCGACTGAACTTTGTGCATGTGTATATATATATTTATGTATGTGTGTGTGTGTGTGTTTGTGTGAGTGATATCTTTCTTTTTTAAATTAAGTTAGAACTTAATTTAAAGGTTCGTTATTAAATTGTAAAGAATATTTTACTACTTATTTCCTCCGAGCCTATGTTTGCAGATAAAGTTGAGGTCGGCTTTAAGTGTATTAGGATACGGCTGAACTCAGAGTGACCGCCTTCCGACCTCCACTAGGCTATATCCAAGTTCTGTATAGTCCATTCGCTTAGATACGGTCATCACACGTGCGGCAAGCCGCCACAAAAACAAAGAGCCCGCCTGCGACATACACCCACAAATAAGTATGATTTGTCAGCTTACGCCGTTGCATAAATTAATATATTCGTATTTCACAACAATAACCACAATTGCGTGCGGGTGTACCGACACTATATAAATCTAAACGAATGGACTATAGATCGACTTGTCAGACTGTCTCCAACTACCCGTCACAATTGCCACTGATATTTGTATTGATCTGACTAGGGTTGCTTAACTTTGCAATGTGTTGACCCTCGATTACTAATTAACCACGACCCTCTAAAGCAATGAAAGTATGTACTTAACTCAAGTGTATATTTACCAAAGTTACCCCATATGTACTGAATGTATAATTATATCCATTGTCCCATAGACAAATATATAAATTATGAAATCGTACCTTATATAAACAAAACGTATGATACTCGTATACTGAATATTTATATCTTTGTACCCAAACCAAGTAACCATACAGTCCTTTAAATATAGCTTGATCTCTGTAACAGGTGGCTGCGGAGCCGACGACTTTTTTAAATTTATTTATTTATTGAAACGAAGTTCCTTAACGCTCGTTGCGAACCCCTTCCGCTAGACTAGATTTATACCGTGGGAGAGCTATGCTTCGGCGTGAATGGGTCGGCTCGACCGGAGTGATACCACGGCCTCACAGAAAACCGGTGTGAAATAGCGCTTGCGCTGTGTTTCACCGAGTGAGTGAGGATACCGGAGGCCCATACCCCAACCCCTCCCCCATCCCCTTTCCCATCCCCCCAAAGGTCGGCAACGCACTTGTGACGCCTTTGGTGTTGCGGGTGTCCATGGGCGGCGGTAATCGCTTACCATCAGGTGATACGCCAGCTCGTTTGCCCACTATTCAACAAAAAAAAAGACGAAAAAAATTAAGACGAAAACTTGTAACGACACTATACTTTTTGCTATTGTAAGCCGTGTAAGCGTGCTCATGTTTCTCTGTCTCTCTCTCTCTCTTATAGAAAGCAAGCCAGATATTTTCGTTTCGTCTTTCTATTTCGAACTTCGTTCCATCCAGGTGTCCCTTGACACCTCTAATTTTTTATTTAATAAGAGAGTTACAAAAGTGCTCACAGTGCATCAAGATCATCGATTACAATAAAACAAACAAACTACACAGTCACACTACACAAACGCATATCGTGGGTAGATGCAAAACAAAACTCGCATCAAATTTGTGGTGAATTGGTATTACCTATATTTTCATTTTTTAAGTCCAATCTCTGCAGGGCGCTGCAGTGCCACGATAAACATCGACTGTGTATTTAAAAAGTCATAAAAATAGATTAAGTGCATAAAACTGTGAAAACGTGAACAAAAAGAAGATGGAGAAAATAATTTAATAATAATGAAATAATGATTGATTTATGCATGACTGAATTGAATTGAATTGTATTATGTATTATATGTTATATATAGTAATAATCTAAAAAAGAATTAAAATCTAGAATAATTTTAATATAATATTAAATAGCATACCATTTATAAAACCAATATGTTATGTAAAAACGCTTGGTAAATGCATGGAATAAAAGGCTTTTTTTTTTTTTTTTTTTTTTTTTTTTTATTTTATTTTATTTAAGTCCAATCTGTTATAAAAAATACCGTGTCACGTTATTAATCAAGAGTAACTCCAAAACTATGTAACCGATTATCAATTTATTTTTTTGATGTGTGATTAGCTAGCGTGCCTAAGATGGGCTAGTTAACATTCAAAATCATTTATGAACGTTAAATTTAAGCTACAGTTAAAAATCCATAGATCGACACAAACAGACGCCACAGAATTACTGGATTGTCAAAGTATATTGTGGTTTGTAAAACACCAAAATCTACTGTCTGCTTGTGTCAATCTATAACTTCCAGTTTCCTAAATGCGTAGAGCCTTGAGAGAAGAATACTGGCAAAGGAACTCAGACCAATAGGAGCCCAGCATCATTGAAGTTTCGTGGGTCAACTAGTACCCTAAAATTTATCTCGTAAGTTCTAAAATGACACTTAGTGACAACTGGCACAGAGATCAAGCTATATTCTACAGACTATAGAATTATATACTCTCTAGTTTCATGTGTTTTTAAATATCTGGCAATACTTCTTTATTTATAAACTGTAACATTGTATAACAAAATAAAAGACTTTTGTAATAATAAATATTTATTGTTTTATTACACTACTGCTTTATTCTGGAAGCGAACGAACAAGTACTACCCTCACAGAAGATCAACCTAAAGTCATTCGTGCTGGTGTGTGGCATGTGTATGGTGACCACTGCTCTTGAATTCTACCGATTCTTTTCCCGTGGGAGAGCCACGCTTCGGCATGAGTAGGCCGGCTCGACCGAAGTGATACAACGGCCTCACAGAAAACCGGTGTGAAATAGTCCTTGCGCTGTGTTTCACCGAGTGAGTGAGGATTGCGGAGGCCCGGATCCCAACCCCTCCCCCCATCCCCTAAAGGCTGGCAACTCACCTGTGACGCCCCCGGTGTTGCGTGTGTCCATGGGCGGCGGTAATTGCTTACCATCAGGCGATACGATTGCTCGTTTGACACCTACATCAAGAAAAAAAAAGTATTGCAAATTACCTCACAAGTGTTCGTTAGCACAGTCTTTTACTGGACATATGTTTCTTTCATTTGTCGCCACTTATAGACCGTTTAGGGTGCGTCGTCGAACAGTGAACCAGCTGTTTTTCTAAGTCATATATCTTGTTAGAAAATAAAGATAAGAACATGATTTAGGTGTCATCGTTTAGGTAATTTTATAAGGTGTCTTAGTTATAGACTACAGAAAGATCAAAGAATTAATTAAGACGGTATAGAGGTTTTAAAAAATAAATGAATTTGGCTCACTGTGTACTATGGATGGTTTACACTGAACCACCCTTATTTCAACAGTGAACCACAATATAATTATATTGATGGGACACTTATTTGTAGAAAAGAAACACAATCTTTAATAATCATCTTTTTATTTGACCATAGAAAATAAAAGAAAAAAAAAAAAACATTTCTGCCAACAAGAGTTATCAGTCTTCATTAATTTACCTATCACTTAAAATAATGAAATCAAAATACTTAAAATTAATCATCCCATATTCAACAAAGGCAAGTTCACATTGCATTAATATTTAATAAGACGTTTGCGTAGACGATGTTATAGATGTTACCCCAGATCGAGAAAGTGCATCTAGAAGGTTACTTAAATTTGAACGTCATGTCTTGTCAAACTTCAGTCACAGAAGTTGAATCTTGAATTTCTTGATTATTGCTTTTACATGAAGTCGAGAATTGCTGAAACTGCAGCATTAGGCAAATTTTGTGATTTCACTGTTCCATGTTATTTTCTTTTTTACATAACGACGCAATCTATGGTATGAAATATTACAAGCATTTGCCGCCGTTCTAACAGAGTTCCCATTTTCTACCATACGTAAAGTTGACATCATGTCATTTTTTTATGTTTTCCTATCTTCCGCTCTTTATCTTTTTGCCTTGGCATCCTAAAACAAAAAGAAAACACTTCAAGAAACAGTGTACCAGGATCGTAAGGTACACAGTGAATCGGTTCACTGTGTAATATGCAGACCTGGTTCACTGTTCAATTCAGGTACTTTTCAACTTTAAAGCTAAAAATTAATAAGTCTTATTTGAAATTTTTAGAATGCAATATGCTTATGATATTTCCAAAGCTATAACAATATTTGCACCACACAACTTTTACTCTCTTAGTTAAAAACAAAAAATACAAAAATCGAGATACTTACTTGGAAATAGAACGTTTTTTCGGCGAAAAACAAACAAGCACACATCACATGTTTCGCTCAAGTCGTGGTCGTCGGCTTACTACGGAAGAGGGGAAGTGGGTACATGGCACATGTTTTGACATGATTGAGCAAGTAACAATCGTCGCGATTTCAGAAATATGACGGTGGTTCACTGTATCTGGTTGGTTCACTGTTCGACAACCGACCCTACTTAATAAGTTTTTAAATCCATTTGAATATTATACATAATAATATTTGTCAATTAAATAATTACTATCAATAATTGAACTTTATGTAGATAGATAAATTACTTAATAGTAATTACAATAGGTAATAATAAAGGTAAACGCTCAAAGTGGCGTGTAATGTGAGAGGCATATGTCCAATAGTAGACTGCGATGGACTGATGAAGGTATTTCGCAATAGATGAATTAGTAATCACAGAATAACAGATCAACAGGAACCAGAGTTACGATGTGCGCTATAAGGCAATCGCAGAGAAGCGGAGCAAGCATTTTTTTTTGAAGTGAAACTTCTTTATCGGTTATATGTAGAAAACACCCAAACTCCGAAACAAATATTTGTAGATCATACAAACATTTGGTCCGACCCGGGAATCGAACCCGAGACCTCAAGCTTAGCAGTCGCATACGCTACTGAATAGTATAGACATAGTAAGACATAGAACTCACCAATAAGAAAGTTGATTGTATCTATACATCTATACAAATAAATAAAATTGGAGTGTCTGTTTGTAATATTAAAATATCCACTTTTTACTACATGCATATATTTGACTGCCTCTGTGGTGCATTGGTAGTGAATGCGACTGCTGTGTTTGAGGCCTCGGGTTCAAATCCTGGGTCCGGACCAAGTGTTTGTATCATGTACAAATATTTGTTTCGGAGTTTAGATGTTTTCTATGTATAATATGTATGTATTTATAAAAAAAAGTATGTATTTATATCAGTTGTCTAGTACCCATAACACAAGTACTGCTTAGCTTGGGACTAGATGGCGTTGTGTGTAAAAAAAAGAAAATAAAAAAAAACATGTATGTCTTAGGTACATATACCAAAATATTTTTTTACAATTTTTGTCTATCTGTCGGTCTGTCTGTTTGTGCTGGCTAATCTCTGGGACGGCTAGACCGATTTAGACGCGACATTTACTGATAGGTAGCTGATGAAATAAGGAGTAACTTAGGCTACTTTCTTACTTGCTACTTCTTCGACACGCGGCGTTTCCACGGTACGATAATATTAATAATATTTTTGTTGACAGCTACTACACAAGCGATTGTCGGCTGCTCACCCGTTACTGGCCGCCCCCCCACTCCCGCCCCTCCACTCGGCCAGACAACAGCTGGACAGGTACTCGCCAGCGTTCGTAGCCGTCAGGACATGTGCGCTCAACGCTTTCCTAGGTAAGTCGTCCCCTTTTTTTTTTTGTTTCGCCCTGCCGAAATTCCCTCGGATACCACCTACTGGTGGTATCCGTGGTCTGGTCGGATTCGAACCGACTAAAACTACACGCCGTCTTGGGTACTAGAAGCCGGGGAACCAGGTAAACCCTAGTAAGGAAAACCCTGGAACCCCGACGTACTTCGGCCCACCTACCAGTTTGCAGGTGGCCCCCGACTGTGTGGGAACCCCGATGTTCCCTTTACTGTCCCCCAGGGCGCGCCCTCACCTGGGCCTGCCTCTGCTAGGGTGACAGATGCCCTCATCAAGGTAAGTCCTCCTCTGCCAAAGTGATTCTACTTTGTTGGATGGAACTCACTGCTCGTGCAGACAATACAACAATGCAGCATGGTGACCCACACTATGGCTACAATTGAGATGCTCCTCCATCATTGTACTTCTAGTCTCGACCTCACAACGCAACACCCCAGCACTGCTGCGCCCCCTCTACATTGGTCTTCTGTGCGAGGGTAGGTCCGGCACAACCGAGCTCACATCACCGTGGCTCTACTACCGTTTAAAGTTTATGTTTTTGTAATAAGTATGTCGGGTGTTTGTCGGGGCCGTTGCCTTCTCCAGAAGACATATTGTGTGGGCTGTGTGCTGTTATTCGAGCAGAAAGCAGACAGGTCTGGTTTAGACCCCCGCAGCTTTTCCCCATCCATATAAACGACGGGACCTTGTCATTCAATGGTTTTATTTTAGTTCTTATTTGTTTTTTGTGATAATTTTGTTGTCGTTTTGCGCTTTTTTATTTTTATTAACATCACTTTTCATTCATTAATTTGTATTCATTTATTTATCAATCGTATTTATATTCTATTTATCTATTTATTTATCCATTGTGTTTATACACAGTTCATTCATTCATCTATTATATTTAAGGTCAAACAGTATTTTGAAGACATTATTAATTATATTCTATTTATTCATCTATTATATTTAAATTAAAACATTATTATGGAGAAAAAGTAGTTAATTTAAACAACGTTTATTAATGCCCAGTTCCTATATTTGAAAAACGTTTCGTTCTAGGTACGAATAGTAGTATATTATACGGGGCGTAAGCTAAAATCGTTCCTATAAAAAATAAATTGAGGAACGGTACTTACGACTCGTAGTCGGTTGTAGAAAATTTTTACACGATGACAATTCGTTAAATATAGGAACCGGGCATAACACTTAGGTAACTTAACGGGGTGGTTTTTAGTGGACTCACCACATACCTGGCTCCCCGGTCCTCGAGGAGCCGGAGATCCGAAGGGATTTTTCCACCCCGTCAACAAAAAAAAAAGGTAACTTAAAGTGAGAACAACGAGCCGTAAGGTAGTTCCTAGACTTGTTGTCCGCGCGGCAGTAGATCGGTAATTGAGTTCCGTCCGACCCGCACGAACACTTATCTAGACTCTGCCGAAGCGATGACGTTTCACCGATTGCGTCTCTTTGTCAAATCAGCTCACGTATAATTCAATGTTCCGACAGTACATATTTAAGAGGTCACTCACCGCATTTTTGAGCTGGCAGAATGATAAACAAATAAATATTTTTGGACATCTAACATACAACGCCATCTAGTCCTAGTATAATATAATTATTTGTTTCAAACATAGACATTAGTGTAGTTACTTCTGCCTCGGTGGCGCAGTGGTAGTGAATGCGTCTGCTGTGCTTGAGGTCTCTGGTTCAAATCCTGGGTCGGACCAAATGTTTGTGTGATCTGCAAATATTTGTTTTGGAGTTTGGGTGTTTTCTATGTATAATATGTATGTATTTACAAAAAAATGTATATAAGTATTTATATCAGTTGTCTAGTACCCATAACACAAGCTCTGCTTAGCTTGGGACTAGATGGCGTTGTGTGTTAAATGTTCGATATATTTATTTATTTATTATGAAATAATTCCAGATCGAGTTGCGAAGCATCCCATACTCACACACAGCGAGGACTTCAGGATATTCCTGACAACGGCTGATGAAGAATTAGACAAGGTATCAAGATATCTATAGGGTACTAGATTCTGACCACAGCTCTAACCGTGTTTTTTTTTTATTGAATAGTGGGCAAACGAGCAGACGCATCACCTGATAGTAAGCGATTACCGCCGCCCATGGACAACCGCAACACCAAAAGCGTCACAAGTGCGTTGCCGACCTTTGGGGGATGGGGAGAGGGAATGGGGGGAGGGGTTGGGCTATTGGCCTCCGGTATCCTCACTCACTCGGTGAAACACAGCGCAAGCGCTATTTCACACCGGTTTTCTGTGAGGCCGTGGTATCACTCCGGTCGAGCCGGCCCATTCATGCCGAAGCGTGGCTCTTCCACGACAAGTGTATCGACCATATAATAGGTCTTTACCTATGAAATTGCGTTTCTTCAGTACTGGTCATTTCAAATAAAAAAAAGTTTGTAATGGCTCTGTATTCTAAATTCAAATTAATTTTGTTTTAAAACCATGACATTCTATTTACAAACTCAGTCTTTTGTTTTTTGATTAGCGTTGTATTTTCATTACATTTGAACATTTTTCGTCATAATGGATACTTTAAAAATTCGTGTAATTATGGAATATGAGTTCCATCGTGGCACCAACGCGACACAAACGGCACGTAACATCAAAAACGTTTACGGAGAGCACTGTACAAACGAACGCACAACCCTTTATTGGTTTTCCCGATTCCGTTCTGGAAATTTTGACTTGAAAAATGAAGCTCGTGGCCGTCCGGAGACTTTGGTTAACAATAATGAATTAAAGGCGATTGTGGAAGCTGACGAAACTCAATCTACAGCTGAGCTAGCAGCAGCTTTTAATGTAAGCATCAAAACAATATTGATCCATTTGCGACAAATTGGCAAGGTAAAAAAGCTTGATAGATGGGTGCCCCACGACCTTAACGATCGCCAGCGCAACGTACGCGTCGAGACCTGGCTTTCGCTGCTCAACAGGCAAAGAAATGAAGGAATTTTGAAACGAATAGTTACGTGCCACGAAAAATGGATTCTGTTCGACAATCGAAAGCGCTCAGCAAGTTGGTTAGACCCTGGTTCAGCACCAAAGCAATGCCCTAAACCAAAAATGACCCCTAAAAAGGTGATGGTCACTGTTTGGTGGTCTAGTGCGGGTGTGATTCACCACAGCTTTTTACAAAACGGCATGAGCATTAATGCAGATGTGTACTGTGAAGAACTGGAGAGAATGATGGAGAAGCTTGCACATCTGCAACCAGCTTTGGTCAATCGGTCGTCCCTACTGCTCCTTCACGACAACGCGCGACCCCATACTGCGCAACAGACAGTCTCCAAGCTGCAAGAGCTGGGGTTGGAAGCTCTCCCTCATCCGCCATACTCACCAGACCTTGCACCTACCGACTATTACTTTTTCCAAAATTTAGACAACTTTTTAGTGGGTAAAAAATTCAATTCCCGAGAGGCAGTACAAAATGCCTTTGAAGAGTTTGTTGCCTCCCGTCCAGCTGATTTTTACAAGAAGGGCATCAGTAAACTGCCAATGCGTTGGCAAAGATGCGTCGATTACATGGGTGATTACTTCGAATAACAGAAATAAAAAAGTTTGAAAAAATAAGTACTTTCACTTATTGCATACAAAACCGTGGGAGAGCTATGCTTCGGCATGAATGGGTCGGCTCGACCGGAGTGAAATAGCGTTTGTGCTGTGTTTTACCGAGTGAGTGAGGATACCGGAGGCCCATACCCCAACCCCTCCCCCCATCCCCTTTCCCATTCCCCAAAGGTCGGCAACGCGCTTGTGACGCCTCTGGTGTTGCGGGTGTCCATGGGCGGCGGTAATCGCTTACCATCAGGTGATACGTCTGCTCGTTTGCCAACTATTCAATAAAAAAAAAAAAAAAAAAACGGCAATTTCATAGGTAAAGACCTAATATATGTCTCTCTCCAAGTTCCAATGAAACGCTTCTTGCTCATCACACAATTATTTGTCCTGGATGGGAATTGAACCACCTCGAGCTAAGCAATGAGGACTACTATCAACTTGCCCCCCATTCAATACGGGTACTATGTCATCATAAGTAATCGTGTGTTATTTTGCCACTTTATTGATTAACTTTGCGCTAAAGAGTAGCCTATGTCCTTCGTCAAGAAACAATGTATCTCCATGCCAAATTTCATTGAAATCGATTCAGCGGTTTAGCAGTGAAAGTATAATAATAAATAATAAATAAATATGCCGGACATCTAACACACAACGTTATCTAGTCCCAAGCTAAGCAGAGCTTGTGTTATGGGTACTAGACAACTGATATAAATACACTCATTTGCAAAAAAAACGGGCGGTTTCGATTTTCTTCCTGGCTGAAAAAAATAAAATACCAAAAAGGTTTTAATCATTTGAACATGTACTGGCCAGTTATAAAAGTGCCATAATGTTTATAAGAGTACATTCCAAATTCAAGTTTTTGACTGAGCCTGGTTTTCAAAGAAAACAACTTTTAACTACATTTTGTGGCGCGAATTCCCTATAGTTAATATCAACTCTAATTAACTTTTTGTCAATTTTTATTAAATTATCTGATGTCCTTGACATTTAAAAGTATTGTTATTGCTGTTTAGCAATCTCGAAAATGGTAGATAAAGTGATAAAAGCGAGCAAAATTATTGCGCTGCTTGAAGAAGGTTGCAGCCAATGCTTCGTGGCTCAGAGGCTAAATGTGAGTCGGTCGACAGTTCAAAGGACCTGGCAGCGCTATCAAGAGACCGGTTCCGTCAAAAGAAGGCCTGGTTCTGGCAGAAAGACATGTACCGAACCACGGGATGATCGTTTTCTAGGTAGTCAAGCGTTGAGAAATCGCAAATCTTCTTATGTGGACCTCAAGAACAGCCTCTAAGAAGTAAGAAATGTGCAAATTAGTCTATGGACGGTCAGGAGGAGGCTTCTCGCTGCTAATATACACAGTCATCACCCGGCACGCGGCCCTAAATTACTCCGTGGACATCGAGTTGCCAGGCTTAGCTTCGCTCGAAATTGTGTGTCATGGACTCACGAAGACAGGGATAGGATATTGTTCTCCGATGAAGCCAGGATATCTCTGCATGGTGAAGACCGACGTCGGCGAGTGCTACGTAGACGAGGAGAACGCTTTGCAGAGGCATGTTTTGAAGAAATCACACCTTATGGAGGGGGCTCTGTTATGTTTTGGGCAGGAATATATTCCATGGATCGTACGGAGTTAGTCTTCATCGAAAACGGTACACTGACTGGACACCGATACATAACGGAAGTTCTAATTCCTTATGCACAACCCGCTTTAACCGCTCTTGGCGAAAACTCATTTTTTATGGACGACAACGCTCGCGCCCACCGGTCTGGCGATGTGGAAGCGTATGTGCTAGAAATCGGAATTCGTCGTTTGGACTGGTCAGCTAGAAGTCCGGACCTCAATCCCATAGAGCATGTCTGGGACGTTCTGAAGCGACGAGTGAGATCAGTGCAGCCGGCTCCGCAGACCATCAGAGAGCTAAAGAATGTGATTACCGCGGAGTGGGACCGTATTCCCCAAGAAACCATAAAAGATATACTCGCTAGCATGCCCAGACGAATGCAAGCCGTGATTTCAGCTAGAGGGGGTCACACTCAATACTAAACTTTTATCTGCTTTTAATGTATTCAAGAAAAACAAAGAAATTAACGCTTTTCATTTTTATTTAGCGAGCAGGTACAATAATAGTGTTTTGAGCTTAAACATTATTTCTCAATAATTTAATCAAAATGTTACGATAAAACTGTTGATACCTATTCCTTCCTAATTAATTTATGAAATTTTGAGGATACCAATACCTAAAATTGTCAAACAAACTAATAGTAACTATAAAATAGTTCTTTGCTTAAGTGCCCGTTTTTTTTGCAAAAGAGTGTACTTATATACTTTTGTTTTTGTAAAAACATACATATTATACATAGAAAACACCTAAACTTCGAAACAAATATTTGCAGATCATACAAACATTTGGTCCGACCCAGGAATCGAACCCGAGACCTCACGCTTAGCAGTCGCATACGCTACCACTACGCCACCGAGGCAGTCAAATTGTAGTCATATAACAGACAGACAGTTACTTTCGAATTTATAATATTAGTATGAATGTCGTTTCAGGTATTTAAGAGTGAGAACAGCGCGCTCAACTTATGGGGACTGAGCAGCGCCCTCTACAGCTCGGGGGAGACTAAGACTGCTAATGGACCAAGGTACGTCGCCTGCGGTGTTCCCGGACCAATACGACCTTCAAACCTTCAAGAAAAGAGCGTACTCCTTCGTAAAAGACCGGCAACGCACTTGTAACGCCTCTGGTGTGGCGAGTGTCCATGGGCGGCGGTAACCGCTTACCATCAGGCGATACATCTGCTCGTTTGCCCCCTATAAAATAAAAAAAGTAGGACAATTTAGAAGTATAAAAAGGTGTGTGTGCGATTCACACACGATAGAAGTGAAACTTTAGTAAATCGACAAAAGAATGAGACCGACATTTGCTCTCTCACTCTGACTCACTAATTACAGGCGACTTTTTATATTTGTGTCTCTTATCTGTCGTTTATTCCGTTGCATCCGGTTTGAAATTACAACTATTCCAAAGAAGTTTCACTTCAAAAATTATTTTATCTACACCCATGCTACAAATCCTCTATAAAAGTTTGTGAAACAGTTAGCTTATTGCCAATATTAAAACATCCTGTGTTATAGTCACCCAAAATATCATCCAAACGAGTGTTATAATGTTGCACTACATTTGATAATGCAAATCCTTTTTCAAAAAAAGAACATTGTCAGGCGCCTTACACTTACCACAGCGCCGTTATAAAAACACAGACTACATAATTGCCATTATTTTTTACCCGACTGCGAAAGAACCTCCCCGGGTGTTTGTATCCATATAACACAACAGTAAAATCTACTACAACGCCATCTACCGAAGATACACTGAACTACGAAGTAACGCACTACACGGAGTAATTACAAATCCTGAATCGCGCAATAAATAGACCTCACCTGGTCCAAGGTGTTGGAGGGACATGACACCCGTTGCTCTACACACAGACTAAATATTGATGTAGTTGGGGATTTTTTTAAAATAATTCCTTACTTTTATAGGTTTCCTGCTATCTCGCCAAGGGGTAGTTATTGACGTATGTACAATAGTGATATACGTATGTACAACTGTTTTCCAGGGTTAAAGACCCGGAGTTCACCTCAGCATCGGACTACTTGCAGTCTTTACAACACAAGCTGACCACGCTGTGTTCACTCACCACGAAGCTGCACAACAGCACTGTGTCCTTGGGCACTGAGTACATGGGGTGAGTTATGGGCTTTTAGTAGAAGTAAACTTATTTATGCATGCTGGACTTAAAGAGTAAGCTGGTGAATGCGTGACGAGAGCGTTACGGAAAGTGTGATCGGGTCAGACGAACGGAAGTTGAAAAGGAGATATAAGTTAGTGAAGATTGAAAGAGAGAGAGAGTTACGTTTCGTGTATTGCTCTAGAGGCAAGGGCAAAAAAGTTTTACTTCAGACCTGTGGTCTAAAGCACACTCGATTTTTTCTTCTTATGGACGGGTAAACCGCTTCGTTACGTAACGCGTTACGGCGCCAGTCTCTCTGCCTTCCATTTCTCATACGCACGGCGGCGGTAGGCAGCGTCTCTCCCTCTAATATAAATAGTTCAACATTTTTTTTCCCTGTGGAGTGCATTTACGCACTACGCTAGCTTACCGCGTGGGCGGTGGGTTCGCTTCGTGTGGGACTCCTGGCCTCCAAGAGAGGGGGCCAGACTACCCACTAAACCCCACGTTGTTCCTCATCACCTAAGACCGAGCCACGGGATAGAATGCTCACCGCGACTTGGCTAGGGACGCCCTTTCGGGCTCGCCTCGGGGGGCCAGATCGTTGGGGCTTCCCTCTCCTTAGTTGGTATGCGCCCCCGGAACAAGAGGGGCGCATTCCGCCTAATGCAGTATGAAGCGCGCGTGCGACGCGTGGTCGAGCAGCGGGCGCGGGCGCGTGGCGCGGGCGCGGCGGGGGGAGCGGTGCGCCCCGCCCCGCCCCCACGTGTAGCTATATGTGAGAGATGACGTATGTCCCGCAGTATGAAGCGCGCGTGCGACGCGTGGTCGAGCAGCGGGCGCGGGCGCGTGGCGCGGGCGCGGCGGGGGGAGCGGTGCGCCCCGCCCCGCCCCCACGTGTAGCTATATGTGAGAGATGACGTATGTCCCGCAGTATGAAGCGCGCGTGCGACGCGTGGTCGAGCAGCGGGCGCGGGCGCGTGGCGCGGGCGCGGCGGGGGGAGCGGTGCGCCCCGCCCCGCCCCCACGTGTAGCTATATGTGAGAGATGACGTATGTCCCGCAGTATGAAGCGCGCGTGCGACGCGTGGTCGAGCAGCGGGCGCGGGCGCGTGGCGCGGGCGCGGCGGGGGGAGCGGTGCGCCCCGCCCCGCCCCCACGTGTAGCTATATGTGAGAGATGACGTATGTCCCGCAGTATGAAGCGCGCGTGCGACGCGTGGTCGAGCAGCGGGCGCGGGCGCGTGGCGCGGGCGCGGCGGGGGGAGCGGTGCGCCCCGCCCCGCCCCCACGTGTAGCTATATGTGAGAGATGACGTATGTCCCGCAGTATGAAGCGCGCGTGCGACGCGTGGTCGAGCAGCGGGCGCGGGCGCGTGGCGCGGGCGCGGCGGGGGGAGCGGTGCGCCCCGCCCCGCCCCCACGTGTAGCTATATGTGAGAGATGACGTATGTCCCGCAGTATGAAGCGCGCGTGCGACGCGTGGTCGAGCAGCGGGCGCGGGCGCGGGGCGCGGGCGCGGCGGGGGGAGCGGTGCGCCCCGCCCCCCCCCCACGTGTAGCTATATGTGAGAGATGACGTATGTCCCGCAGTATGAAGCGCGCGTGCGACGCGTGGTCGAGCAGCGGGCGCGGGCGCGTGGCGCGGGCGCGGCGGGGGGAGCGGTGCGCCCCGCCCCGCCCCCACGTGTAGCTATATGTGAGAGATGACGTATGTCCCGCAGTATGAAGCGCGCGTGCGACGCGTGGTCGAGCAGCGGGCGCGGGCGCGTGGCGCGGGCGCTGGGCGCGGGCGCGGCGGGGGGAGCGGTGCGCCCCGCCCCGCCCCCACGTGTAGCTATATGTGAGAGATGACGTATGTCCCGCAGTATGAAGCGCGCGTGCGACGCGGGGTCGAGCAGCGGGCGCGGGCGCGTGGCGCGGGCGCGGCGGGGGGAGCGGTGCGCCCCGCCCCGCCCCCACGTGTAGCTATATGTGAGAGATGACGTATGTCCCGCAGTATGAAGCGCGCGTGCGACGCGTGGTCGAGCAGCGGGCGCGGGCGCGTGGCGCGGGCGCGGCGGGGGGAGCGGTGCGCCCCGCCCCGCCCCCACGTGTAGCTATATGTGAGAGATGACGTATGTCCCGCAGTATGAAGCGCGCGTGCGACGCGTGGTCGAGCAGCGGGCGCGGGCGCGTGGCGCGGGCGCGGCGGGGGGAGCGGTGCGCCCCGCCCCGCCCCCACGTGTAGCTATATGTGAGAGATGACGTATGTCCCGCAGTATGAAGCGCGCGTGCGACGCGTGGTCGAGCAGCGGGCGCGGGCGCGTGGCGCGGGCGCTGGGCGCGGGCGCGGCGGGGGGAGCGGTGCGCCCCGCCCCGCCCCCACGTGTAGCTATATGTGAGAGATGACGTATGTCCCGCAGTATGAAGCGCGCGTGCGACGCGTGGTCGAGCAGCGGGCGCGGGCGCGTGGCGCGGGCGCTGGGCGCGGGCGCGGCGGGGGGAGCGGTGCGCCCCGCCCCGCCCCCACGTGTAGCTATATGTGAGAGATGACGTATGTCCCGCAGTATGAAGCGCGCGTGCGACGCGTGGTCGAGCAGCGGGCGCGGGCGCGTGGCGCGGGCGCGGCGGGGGGAGCGGTGCGCCCCGCCCCGCCCCCACGTGTAGCTATATGTGAGAGATGACGTATGTCCCGCAGTATGAAGCGCGCGTGCGACGCGTGGTCGAGCAGCGGGCGCGGGCGCGTGGCGCGGGCGCGGCGGGGGGAGCGGTGCGCCCCGCCCCGCCCCCACGTGTAGCTATATGTGAGAGATGACGTATGTCCCGCAGTATGAAGCGCGCGTGCGACGCGTGGTCGAGCAGCGGGCGCGGGCGCGTGGCGCGGGCGCGGCGGGGGGAGCGGTGCGCCCCGCCCCGCCCCCACGTGTAGCTATATGTGAGAGATGACGTATGTCCCGCAGTATGAAGCGCGCGTGCGACGCGTGGTCGAGCAGCGGGCGCGGGCGCGTGGCGCGGGCGCGGCGGGGGGAGCGGTGCGCCCCGCCCCGCCCCCACGTGTAGCTATATGTGAGAGATGACGTATGTCCCGCAGTATGAAGCGCGCGTGCGACGCGTGGTCGAGCAGCGGGCGCGGGCGCGTGGCGCGGGCGCGGCGGGGGGAGCGGTGCGCCCCGCCCCGCCCCCACGTGTAGCTATATGTGAGAGATGACGTATGTCCCGCAGTATGAAGCGCGCGTGCGACGCGTGGTCGAGCAGCGGGCGCGGGCGCGTGGCGCGGGCGCGGCGGGGGGAGCGGTGCGCCCCGCCCCGCCCCCACGTGTAGCTATATGTGAGAGATGACGTATGTCCCGCAGTATGAAGCGCGCGTGCGACGCGTGGTCGAGCAGCGGGCGCGGGCGCGGGGCGCGGGCGCGGCGGGGGGAGCGGTGCGCCCCGCCCCGCCCCCACGTGTAGCTATATGTGAGAGATGACGTATGTCCCGCAGTATGAAGCGCGCGTGCGACGCGTGGTCGAGCAGCGGGCGCGGGCGCGTGGCGCGGGCGCGGCGGGGGGAGCGGTGCGCCCCGCCCCGCCCCCACGTGTAGCTATATGTGAGAGATGACGTATGTCCCGCAGTATGAAGCGCGCGTGCGACGCGTGGTCGAGCAGCGGGCGCGGGCGCGTGGCGCGGGCGCGGCGGGGGGAGCGGTGCGCCCCGCCCCGCCCCCACGTGTAGCTATATGTGAGAGATGACGTATGTCCCGCAGTATGAAGCGCGCGTGCGACGCGTGGTCGAGCAGCGGGCGCGGGCGCGTGGCGCGGGCGCGGCGGGGGGAGCGGTGCGCCCCGCCCCGCCCCCACGTGTAGCTATATGTGAGAGATGACGTATGTCCCGCAGTATGAAGCGCGCGTGCGACGCGTGGTCGAGCAGCGGGCGCGGGCGCGTGGCGCGGGCGCGGCGGGGGGAGCGGTGCGCCCCGCCCCGCCCCCACGTGTAGCTATATGTGAGAGATGACGTATGTCCCGCAGTATGAAGCGCGCGTGCGACGCGTGGTCGAGCAGCGGGCGCGGGCGCGTGGCGCGGGCGCTGGGCGCGGGCGCGGCGGGCGCGGAGCGGTGCGCGCGCGCCTGCGCCCCCCCCCGCGCGCCCCCCTCGCACCGCGCCGTGCTGCCGCTCCTGGCGCAGTACGCGCAGGCGCACGTCGACAAGATCAAGCAGAGGGACACCATACACGGTATGTACTCATTGCTGTGTGGCGACAGCGTCCCCGCGCCGACCGCCCCGCCAGTCACAAAGCATGCGCCGTATCGCTCGTCGCGAGAGCAGGAACGAATGCAGCTTACATAAATATGGGCGCTCGGTGAGAATCCGTTCATAATTTCTTAGCTCTCGCGACAACGGTACGGCGCATGCTTTGTGACTGGCGGGGCGGCTGGCGCGACGTGACGGCGCGGGGGCGCTGTCGCCACAGCTGATACACGTAACCTGGTCTGCGTCTCCCATTGCCCGTATCGTGGTGTTGCACGCGGTGAACTGATAGGGTAGATGATTGTATTGTAAGTAAACACCGAGGTCTGTGTCTGCAACATGTTTAATTTTAATGTAACTATCGCTACATATGTATATGTTATTGCATACTGTTTTCAGAATTTTTAAAGGGAAACAATTCTCTCATATATTATGTCACGTATGCCATACAAAGAAAGTTCTCAAATAAAATATTCTTTTACCGCTTTAACAATATTTTTTATAGTATACAAGGGCGAAAGTTAATCAATCATGTACATTTATTTATTTTTTAATTTTTTTTATTTCCAGCTGCATACGTAGCAGGGGCCAATACTACGGACGATGTACATAATAGGTAAGATTATTATTTAATGAATATAAAGACATTAGAAATACTAGTAGCGACTTCACATTACATAAACAGCTTTTAATAGACCACTGCCGAAACTAGACCTCTCCTTAGAAAGAAGGGAAGCCTACTATATTGTTACGAAGATTATTCGCGAATAACGCTCGAGAAAGTTCTTGTTGATATCGTAAGACGCGCGCGATATTGAACCTTACAGCTATATACATAACGTCGAATATCGATTGATTGTTGCATCCAGCAATCTCGCCGTGAATGACTATTGTATCCCGAATGTACGCGACGTTTCGCGAATGCGCTAGTAATAGTAATAATGGATATAAATACGAACTCTCGCGGGCCGCAGTTCGGTTCAGATTGAGCTACAGAGCGATATATGTCGAAGTGATATCAGTGATTAACCTAGCGACTTTGGCGACAATTAAGGATTGTTATTCTAAGTAAAATTGTATTTTTTTTTTATTGATTAGTTGGCAAACGAGCAGACGTATCGCCTGATGGTAAGCGATTACCGCCGCCCATGGACACCCGCAACACCAAAAGCGTCACAAGTGCATTGCCTACCTTTGGGGGATAGGAAAGGGGATGGGGGGAGGGGTTGGGGTATGGGCCTCCGGTGTCCTCACTCACTCGGTGAAACACAGCGCAAACGCTATTTCACACCGGTTTTCTGTGAGGCCGTGGTATCACTCCGGTCGAGCCGACCCATTCATGCCGAAGCATAGCTCTCCCACGGTGAATTTTAAGAGTATCTTTCACACGTCAGAAGATTTACTTCTCAAATCCATGAAACCCCCCACGTAACAATATATAGGGTTTGATTAAAGTTTTCCTTCTCTTCGCAGTGCTGTTGTCTTCCGTAGATTGCTACCTTAGTTGAATCCATTGACGCATTTTCTGCATTCGCAATGAGTATGATGACCACTACTCTTGGATTCTGGTCATGCTTTCATCAGGCAGAGTAGAATCGGTTTAGCAGGCCCATTTATATAAAAAAACAATTTGTGACTAATTCAATATAAAAAATGAATAAAAATTATTGTTAGACAAATTAAACAATAGGGTTGTAATCTGTCAAAACGATCACTTTGTATAAAAAATGTTTAGTACACGTCACAAACTTGTGACGTCACTGTTTTACACAACTCAATTGAGCAATATAGTTCAATGTTTATTTGATTAAAATTTGTAACAGAAATGAGAAGTTGTAATAAATTATACTTTTCGAGATGTTTTGTAATATTCATTTCAATGTTAAACTACACGTTTGGCCTAGTGGTTAAGCGGTCGCCTCGCCGTTCCCTACTTCGCCAAGTGTTGAGGGTTCAAATTCCACATGGAATAACACTTTGTGTGATCCACAAATTGTTGTTCTAAGTCAGGGTGTTCTTTTGGGTCCGTTTCATGTATGTTTGTAAAGTCCCCCGCGACACAGGAATTATTCATAGAGCGGGAGTTGTCTTAATAAAAAAAAAATGAAGGAGAAATCTGTATTTATTTAAGAAACTGTCATCTACTCTATTACATTTTATTGTTTGATTCCGAATTTCGCTTTTCAGATTAGAGCAAGCCTCCGAAGCCCTCCGCTCGGAGCTCTCAGATTGGATACCAAAAACTCAAGCCGAAATCAAGTCCCTCCTCTTAGACTTGGCAGAGAGACAACTCAATGTCTACAGACAAACGATCCAGGGTTGGGAGCAATCCCTAAAACTGGCCACGGAAGCTAACATTGATGATATCTTCAAAACTGTATCCAAAACTGCTGTACAGAACCTATCACCATCAAGGTGCAGATCTGAAATGTCTCCAACAGAAACAGAGAGAGATTTAGACGAATACAGCGATTATAATGACAATGAAGACTTCGACGGCCATGAAGATTTTCAAAGAGAAAATTCTGATAAAGCATTGCCTGATGTTATTAAAACTAATAACGTTGTTTATGATTTAAATGACGATCCTAAATTCGAGAAAGATCAAGCAAGAAATGATTCCAAGACCACAAATGTTGCCAAAGATACATTCAAAACCAATGATAATTCTAAACTCAATTCGGTAGCGTCCAAAAGTGGTAACGGTAATTTAAACGTACAAGAGAATCATTTAGAAGCTTCTAGAAGTAATAAGAAAACTGAAGAAGATATAATTAGTGAGATATTAGAAGAGAAACACCCATCCGATAGTGAGAATAAGAGTTTGAATGAAGTAATGACAGATCCATTGTCAGATTTTGCTGACGTTGATCTGTCATGATTTTGCGATACACTGCTCTTAAATTTAATGTCAGAGTGACCTTGTAAATATATGGTACATAGCGAAACAGGCGTTTTGGACTGAAATATTGTTGGCAACGTGCTGGCCTTGGAAACCACCGTTTTGATTGGTAGATATACGCTCTCGAACTAAACGGTTCGGTTCTTCCCTCCTGTGCCGAGCAGTTTAAACTTGTTCCCCTCCCACTGTGATCCTGGGTCCTTTGAGGCTTGAAAAAGCATCTCACCAGGAAGATATAGTGTGATGGTGACCACCACACTTAGATTCTGCTCGTGGTTTCCATCAAGCAGAGTAGATACACTTTGGCAGGTCCTAAAATAATATTAATAAGGGCCTTAAAGGTTTTGGCTCTGTTAACCGTCCGCCATTTTGTTGTACGTTATAAATCGATAAATTACATGTATGTAAACGAATATAACTCAAAAATCTGTTACAATCGACTCTAACCTATTCAACGTATCACGAAATCAATATTAGCCCTACAGTTTAGGAGTTATGATGAGTCATATACATACAGATACTCTCGTTAAACTTACACACGCTAATCTAAGGGATCTCTCCACTAATAAATCACCCATCGGTTCAAGCAGGGGATCTTTGGACGTCTTGTTTATAAAAACTGCCAAATTAATTCTCTCGGGGATTAAAATGGAAACGAAACCCAAAAATACCCCCTAGGGGATTAGTGTTAACGAATATTCCAAATGAATCACTCAGGGGATCTAATTCAATAATAATAAGAAGTACGGTTACATGCATCGTCTGAATATAGCTTATTGAGTGATAGGAACCCTAACTTAAGTACCAAAAAATCCCCTGATTAATGGCAGGTGATAGTTTATTGCTACTGTCTAATGTTCTTCTACATAGAGTTCATTATTGTGCGACGCGTTTGAGAGACGGTTAATAATCGACTTCAAAAAACAGAGGAGGTTCTCAAATCGACTGAACTTTGTGCATGTGTATATATATATTTATGTATGTGTGTGTGTTTCTGTGTGTGATATCTTTCTTTTTTAAATTAAGTTAGAACTTAATTTAAAGGTTCGTTATTAAATTGTAAAGAATATTTTACTACTTATTTCCTCCGAGCCTATGTTTGCAGATAAAGTTGAGGTCGGCTTTAAGTGTATTAGGATACGGCTGAACTCAGAGTGACCGCCTTCCGACCTCCACTAGGCTATATCCAAGTTCTGTATAGTCCATTCGCTTAGATACGGTCATCGCACGTGTGGCAAGCCGCCACAAAAACAAAGAGCCCGCCTGCGACATACACCCACAAATAAGTATGATTTGTCAGCTTACGCCGTTGCATAAATTAATATATTCGTATTTCACAACAATAACCACAATTGCGTGCGGGTGTACCGACACTATATAAATCTAAACGAATGGACTATAGATCGACTTGTCAGACTGTCTCCAACTACCCGTCACAATTGCCACTGATATTTGTATTGATCTGACTAGGGTTGCTTAACTTTGCAATGTGTTGACCCTCGATTACTAATTAACCACGACCCTCTAAAGCAATGAAAGTATGTACTTAACTCAAGTGTATATTTACCAAAGTTCCCCATATGTACTGAATGTATAATTATATCCATTGTCCCATAGACAAATATATAAATTATTAAATCGTACCTTATATAAACAAAACGTATGATACTCGTATACTGAATATTTATATCTTTGTACCCAAACCAAGTAACCATACAGTCCTTTAAATATAGCTTGATCTCTGTAACAGGTGGCTGCGGAGCCGACGACTTTTTTAAATTTATTTATTTATTGAAACGAAGTTCCTTAACGCTCGTTGCGAACCCCTTCCGCTAGACTAGATTTATACCGTGGGAGAGCTATGCTTCGGCGTGAATGGGTCGGCTCGACCGGAGTGATACCACGGCCTCACAGAAAACCGGTGTGAAATAGCGCTTGCGCTGTGTTTCACCGAGTGAGTGAGGATACCGGAGGCCCATACCCCAACCCCTCCCCCATCCCCTTTCCCATCCCCCCAAAGGTCGGCAACGCACTTGTGACGCCTTTGGTGTTGCGGGTGTCCATGGGCGGCGGGTGTCCATGGGCTGCGGTAATCGCTTACCATCAGGTGATACGCCAGCTCGTTTGCCCACTATTCAACAAAAAAAAAGACGAAAAAAATTAAGACGAAAACTTGTAACGACACTATACTTTTTGCTATTGTAAGCCGTGTAAGCGTGCTCATGTTTCTCTGTCTCTCTCTCTCTCTTATAGAAAGCAAGCCAGATATTTTCGTTTCGTCTTTCTATTTCGAACTTCGTTCCATCCAGGTGTCCCTTGACACCTCTAATTTTTTATTTAATAAGAGAGTTACAAAAGTGCTCACAGTGCATCAAGATCATCGATTACAATAAAACAAACAAACTACACAGTCACACTACACAAACGCATATCGTGGGTAGATGCAAAACAAAACTCGCATCAAATTTGTGGTGATTTGGTATTACCTATATTTTCATTTTTTAAGTCCAATCTCTGCAGGGCGCTGCAGTGCCACGATAAACATCGACTGTGTATTTAAAAAGTCATAAAAATAGATTAAGTGCATAAAACTGTGAAAACGTGAACAAAAAGAAGATGGAGAAAATAATTTAATAATAATGAAATAATGATTGATTTATGCATGACTGAATTGAATTGAATTGTATTATGTATTATATGTTATATATAGTAATAATCTAAAAAAGAATTAAAATCTAGAATAATTTTAATATAATATTAAATAGCATACCATTTATAAAACCAATATGTTATGTAAAAACGCTTGGTAAATGCATGGAATAAAAGGCTTTTTTATTTTTTATTTTTTTTTTTTATTTTTTTTATTTTATTTTATTTAAGTCCAATCTGTTATAAAAAATACCGTGTCACGTTATTAATCAAGAGTAACTCCAAAACTATGTAACCGATTATCAATTTATTTTTTTGATGTGTGATTAGCTAGCGTGCCTAAGATGGGCTAGTTAACATTCAAAATCATTTATGAACGTTAAATTTAAGCTACAGTTAAAAATCCATAGATCGACACAAACAGACGCCACAGAATTACTGGATTGTCAAAGTATATTGTGGTTTGTAAAACACCAAAATCTACTGTCTGCTTGTGTCAATCTATAACTTCCAGTTTCCTAAATGCGTAGAGCCTTGAGAGAAGAATACTGGCAAAGGAACTCAGACCAATAGGAGCCCAGCATCATTGAAGTTTCGTGGGTCAACTAGTACCCTAAAATGTATCTCGTAAGTTCTAAAATGACACTTAGTGACAACTGGCACAGAGATCAAGCTATATTCTACAGACTATAGAATTATATACTCTCTAGTTTCATGTGTTTTTAAATATCTGGCAATACTTCTTTATTTATAAACTGTAACATTGTATAACAAAATAAAAGACTTTTGTAATAATAAATATTTATTGTTTTATTACACTACTGCTTTATTCTGGAAGCGAACGAACAAGTACTACCCTCACAGAAGATCAACCTAAAGTCATTCGTGCTGGTGTGTGGCATGTGTATGGTGACCACTGCTCTTGAATTCTACCGATTCTTTTCCCGTGGGAGAGCCACGCTTCGGCATGAGTAGGCCGGCTCGACCGAAGTGATACAACGGCCTCACAGAAAACCGGTGTGAAATAGTCCTTGCGCTGTGTTTCACCGAGTGAGTGAGGATTGCGGAGGCCCGGATCCCAACCCCTCCCCCCATCCCCTAAAGGCTGGCAACTCACCTGTGACGCCCCCGGTGTTGCGTGTGTCCATGGGCGGCGGTAATTGCTTACCATCAGGCGATACGATTGCTCGTTTGACACCTACATCAAGAAAAAAAAAGTATTGCAAATTACCTCACAAGTGTTCGTTAGCACAGTCTTTTACTGGACATATGTTTCTTTCATTTGTCGCCACTTATAGACCGTTTAGGGTGCGTCGTCGAACAGTGAACCAGCTGTTTTTCTAAGTCATATATCTTGTTAGAAAATAAAGATAAGAACATGATTTAGGTGTCATCGTTTAGGTAATTTTATAAGGTGTCTTAGTTATAGACTACAGAAAGATCAAAGAATTAATTAAGACGGTATAGAGGTTTTAAAAAATAAATGAATTTGGCTCACTGTGTACTATGGATGGTTTACACTGAACCACCCTTATTTCAACAGTGAAGCACAATATAATTATATTGATGGGACACTTATTTGTAGAAAAGAAACACAATCTTTAATAATCATCTTTTTATTTGACCATAGAAAATAAAAGAAAAAAAAAAAAACATTTCTGCCAACAAGAGTTATCAGTCTTCATTAATTTACCTATCACTTAAAATAATGAAATCAAAATACTTAAAATTAATCATCCCATATTCAACAAAGGCAAGTTCACATTGCATTAATATTTAATAAGACGTTTGCGTAGACGATGTTATAGATGTTACCCCAGATCGAGAAAGTGCATCTAGAAGGTTACTTAAATTTGAACGTCATGTCTTGTCAAACTTCAGTCACAGAAGTTGAATCTTGAATTTCTTGATTATTGCTTTTACATGAAGTCGAGAATTGCTGAAACTGCAGCATTAGGCAAATTTTGTGATTTCACTGTTCCATGTTATTTTCTTTTTTACATAACGACGCAATCTATGGTATGAAATATTACAAGCATTTGCCGCCGTTCTAACAGAGTTCCCATTTTCTACCATACGTAAAGTTGACATCATGTCATTTTTTTATGTTTTCCTATCTTCCGCTCTTTATCTTTTTGCCTTGGCATCCTAAAACAAAAAGAAAACACTTCAAGAAACAGTGTACCAGGATCGTAAGGTACACAGTGAATCGGTTCACTGTGTAATATGCAGACCTGGTTCACTGTTCAATTCAGGTACTTTTCAACTTTAAAGCTAAAAATTAATAAGTCTTATTTGAAATTTTTAGAATGCAATATGCTTATGATATTTCCAAAGCTATAACAATATTTGCACCACACAACTTTTACTCTCTTAGTTAAAAACAAAAAATACAAAAATCGAGATACTTACTTGGAAATAGAACGTTTTTTCGGCGAAAAACAAACAAGCACACATCACATGTTTCGCTCAAGTCGTGGTCGTCGGCTTACTACGGAAGAGGGGAAGTGGGTACATGGCACATGTTTTGACATGATTGAGCAAGTAACAATCGTCGCGATTTCAGAAATATGACGGTGGTTCACTGTATCTGGTTGGTTCACTGTTCGACAACCGACCCTACTTAATAAGTTTTTAAATCCATTTGAATATTATACATAATAATATTTGTCAATTAAATAATTACTATCAATAATTGAACTTTATGTAGATAGATAAATTACTTAATAGTAATTACAATAGGTAATAATAAAGGTAAACGCTCAAAGTGGCGTGTAATGTGAGAGGCATATGTCCAATAGTAGACTGCGATGGACTGATGAAGGTATTTCGCAATAGATGAATTAGTAATCACAGAATAACAGATCAACAGGAACCAGAGTTACGATGTGCGCTATAAGGCAATCGCAGAGAAGCGGAGCAAGCATTTTTTTTTGAAGTGAAACTTCTTTATCGGGGTTGTCAAAAAATTTAGTGTAACATTTTTTTGTTACGCGTCACATTTATCCGTTACGCGCCATCTTTTTTTATCCCTACCACGCGTGATTTGAAGTATACTTTCTCCAGCGGAGTAGGGATTGGTAAATGTCTCCAATGTATTTTGCGGCCCGTTTTGAGTAGTTACGTTTGAGTTTTTTTCCTGTTATTTATAAACTGAAACAATTGTTCATTTATAGTCTCTACTTTATTCAGAGACAATCGTTTAAATCCTGCTTGTAAGTCGATGGTGGACGTTGACGTTTTTCGGCCATGATAAAATGTTTTATCATTATTGAGAGTAGTTATATACAATCCTTCAAAATAAATTTATAAAATAAAACAAAAAACATTTTCAAACATAAACAGGACCAAATTAATACTACAATGAAATATCACATTACAAACAATATTATTTTATTTAGTCCACAATGTAAATAACTATGTGGCAACCTCCACATACAGCGCCATCTACCGAAGATACACTGTACCTACAAACTACACTACACGGAGTAACTGCCAATCCTGAATCGCGCAAATAAAGTTCCCGCGCCGATTATCATATATACAGCATCCCAACATCAGCTGTTGGGCAGTAGCCCGCCAGGCATGATCACCTCGCCTGGTCGGAGGATCCTCCCTTTGTGTTGGGTGGAACATTATACCCGTTCCCCCACAGTGGTGACCCCGACGTGATTGGAAGCAGCCTTCAAGCCGCGCCACCATCATGTTCACTTCCACAGCAAGTCTCAAGCCAGCCAGCAACTTCGGCCTCAACGGGGATATACCACACGCGACCGCTCCAGCCTGGTAACCCCTACGGCCTCTACAGCGTCTAGGCACAGCACACTGCACCTACGGTCCATGTAAGCAGAGCACATCTCTCCCGTCTACGCAGCAGCCAGCCACTACGCAGCAATCGCCCCGACTCACTGGGGACCTCACCGCAGCACCGCGCACCGCATGCGATCCCGACTCACTGGGATCAGCGGACTTCAGCCCCGATTCACTGGGACTAGCGGCATTCAGTTCCGACTCACTGGAACTTGCGGCATTCAGTTCCGACTCACTGGAACTACTCACTCCTGGCACTGGCAAGCTCTGCATCAGAGCACAGACAGCTGACTCAACATATATCGACCTCCAGTCTTGGAGGGGAGTGATGTGGCAACCTCCACATACAGCGCCATCTACCGAAGATACACTGAACTACGAAGTAACGCACTGTACCTACAAACTATACTACACGGAGTAACTACCAATCCTGAATCGCGCAAATAAAGTTCCCGCGCCGATTATCATATATACAGCATCCCAACATCAGCTGTTGGGCAGTAGCCCGCCAGGCATGATCACCTCGCCTGGTCGGAGGATCCTCCCTTTGTGTTGGGTGGAACATTATACCCGTTCCCCCACAACTACACACATCACATTCCACAAACTTACTTTATTCACACCACAGATCGCGAAATATTTACTCAGGTCTCGCTCCTTAACTTTTATTGCACTTGAAATAAGAATTGTCACGAATATTGCTGGTTTATAAGTCTTTTGTCGTTATACCTTACGTCGACATATGATATTTATTTTTTGAAAAATAACGTCATAAAGAAGTTTCACTTCTTACGAGTGTACGCTAGTACACGCAACTTTTTTTTTTTTTTTCTTTTTTTTTATTGAATAGTGGGCAAACGAGCAGACGTATCACCTGATGGTAAGCGATTACCGCCGCCCATGGACACCCGCAACACCAAAGGTGTCACAAGTGCGTTGCCGACCTTTGGTGAATAGGAAAGGGGATGGGGGGAGGGGTTGGGGTATAGGCCTCCGGTATCCTCACTCACTCGGTGAAACAGCGCAAACGCTATTTCACACCGGTTTTCTGTGAGGCCGTGGTATCACTCCGGTCGAGCCGACCTATTCATGCCGAAGCATAGCTCTCCCACGATTATCATCACCATCAGCACCATCTTGCAACTTATACAGCGTCGACGACAGTCGTTTAACGTACTATATCACCGCCAGCTTTTGAGTCAGAACCACGGTAGCGCCGCTACTCGCTGTGCTAACGAGTGATACGCTTAATAATACAATACTAAGGTGTTTTCAACTTTTTTTAGATAGTCTGTTGAAGTTAGTAACAATTTGATAATCTGTGGATATATCTGTCGACTGGCACATTCAGTCATTCAGTCAAGTGTTTACTGTAGTGTATGGAGGGTAGAGATAAGGAGTATCATCTGTGTACATGTAAAGTGTCCGTTGAAATGCATTAAATTAGGGTGGCGCCACATTAGCATCAGGGTAAACTTCTTAAAGTCAATACACACACTTTTTCATAAAATTGAATGATAAAAAATCAATAAACGTACTATTCACAGTTCAGAAAATAAAATATATTTACTACATTATTTTGTAATACGCAAGTAGTGACAATAATGTTAAATTTTTTAACTCGCGTACTTCAATTCGTTCACAATTGCTACATTCATACCATAACCTATGTCTACACCAGCGCCATTCTGGAAGGTTTTTGAACTGTTATTTACAGCTTATGCTAGACACTTTTTTCAATTTTCTTCCATATAAGATAACACTCCTTGTCTCTACCCTCCATACTGTAGTGCCAAACTTTGAAGTGAAGTTTAGTTTTCTAAAATAAAAATACCACAAGTGTTTTACTAATTTAACAATAAAAGTTTTAATACGAGAGTTTCTAAGAAAGCCGTCAAAATTACGTCCAAAATGCAAAGCGCTAGTGCTCCGCGAGAGCCTGCGCAACCCGTAATTAGCACGAGTTCAACGATCCTCAATATGAGGGAAAAAGAGAAATATATAGAAGATTTTGATTTTCCCTTCTGCGACGAGTCTTCTAAGTATGAGAAAGTTGCTAAAATTGGACAAGGTACGTTCGGAGAGGTGTTTAAAGCCCGCGAAAGAAATAGCAACAAGAAGTTCGTCGCCATGAAGAAAGTCCTTATGGACAACGAAAAAGAAGGTTTTCCTATCACAGCTTTGCGTGAAATCAAGATCCTACAGCTGCTCAAACACGAAAATGTTGTTAATTTGATTGAGATTTGTCGCACGAATGCAACATTGCACAATAAGTACAAATCAACCTTCTATTTAGTGTTCGAATTCTGCGAACACGATTTGGCGGGCTTATTATTAAATGTGAACGTGAAATTCAGCTTGGGTGAGATCAAGAAGGTTATGCAGCAGTTACTGAACGGTTTATACTACATCCACAGCAATAAAATCCTCCACAGAGATATGAAGGCCGCCAATGTGTTGATTACCAAGAACGGTACCTTAAAACTGGCTGACTTTGGTCTAGCCAGGGCATTCAGTGTAACAAAGTCTGGACAAGTGAATAAATACACAAATAGAGTGGTTACTTTATGGTATCGGCCTCCCGAGTTGTTATTGGGCGAGTTATTTTATTTACCGTCTGTACTTGTAAATTCTATTACGTTCCATGAGTAATACTCTGTACTGTCATTACACTGCACCAACTTTGCCATGTTACATGCAACTTTGAAAAAGTTGTTCTAATATAAGAAAGCTCAAGTGTCTGTCTTATTGTACTTACCTACTGGTGTAATACCTAGTAATAGGTGAGTCAGCTAGTTTAAAAAATAAATGTTATGATTCATTTATCACTGAATACCTATGTTACCTGAATAACGCTATGTTATCTTGCTGTTGGATGTTTCACAACTGTTATCCTATGATAACAACCGGGACCGACTACTTAACGTTTCCTTTTTTATAATAGGGGTATAGGGGACAAACGAGCAGACGTATCGCCTGATGGTACGCGATTAGCGCCGCCCACGAAGAAACCGATGTGACCTACAAATCACGGATATGGTAATGTGGGTGGGTGAACCAATTTGATTGATTCTTTTGATTTCAAAGCTGGTGCTTCCCGAGTGTGTTATCATTTTAATTTGGTTGAGTTCTTGAAGCCGTTTTTTTTTAGTTAATTTTTCTTCTGTTTTGTTTTTGCTTTGCTTGTTCTTACTAAATGACCATCATATGTGTGCAGGTGATCGCAACTACGGCCCACCAGTGGACATGTGGGGGGCTGGCTGCATCATGGCAGAAATGTGGACAAGATCTCCAATAATGCAGGTACTGGAAATGTTATTATTACTAGCTGATCCTCGCAACCTCATTCTTCATTGGGGCTTCGCTCCTATTGGTCTTACTGTGATTAGAGACAAACTTCTTAGCACTCCATGGATTCACCGTGCGGGTGCCGGGTCCATCGTGTGGCAGAGGGAGAAACTCAAAGCAGTTCCCAGGACTTCCGACCTAGGTGTAGGTTTAAGGAGGCCCCCTTTAAGATGCGCATCAACGCTCACCTTTACCGCTCAAGTTTCCCGCCCTACCTAGCCAAATTTGGTAGGAACCTGTTATTGCAGCCTTGGATACTCGTTCTAAAATAGAACTTACTGCAGATCTCGACAGGCCAAGGTCTTTCAAAAGGTCATATAGAGATTTAGCTGGTATACCTCTCGCTCCTACTTCTACCGCGTATAAATTAACCACATAGCCATTTTTGTTTAGTTCGGTTGTTAGATCGTAATATTTATTTAATTTTATTGTATGGTTTTTAGGAATATTAGTTTCCCACGGAACAGTAAGCTCTACTAATATTATGTGTTTCATTTGTCTAGAGAAGAGGAATATGTCCGGTCTGGATGATGAAACACCAACATCCTCTGGGATTTTATAGTGCTTATCATACGTATCCATCAGTATAATATAGTCCTGTCAGGTGCAGTACCTAGGATTGAGAAAGGCTTGCTTTTAGATTTGGTAATTGATAATTATTTGTAGTCAATCCTTTTTTGGGCTCTAGCCACTGAAAGACTTACTGCTATATAGCCTTCCTCAATAAAATGTAAAATGATCCAACAAGTCGGAAAGAATTTATGGAAAACATTTGGTGACAATAACGCAAGTTCCACAAAAGATTTGTGAAGAAGTTTTCACTTCAAAAATATTTTTAACCAACAGTCCAATTCTCCTTTTCTCTTTGTACAACTAAATTCAATTTTTCCTATCAGGGTCCAACCGAGCAACAGCAGCTAATTCTCATCTCACAGCTGTGTGGCTCTTGTACGCCAGATGTGTGGCCTGGTGTGGAGAACCTAGATCTGTACAATAAGATGGAGCTGCCCAAGGGTCAGAAAAGGAAAGTCAAGGAACGCCTAAAGCCATACGTGAAAGACCCTTATGGCTGTGATTTGCTGGACAAACTACTACAGCTGGATCCTGCCAAGAGGTTAGTGGCTCAATTACCGAGTAGATTCCTAGGTTTCAATATTAACATTTTTTAGTAGTGAAAAATTAGGTTTTACCTTTTAAACCACGCTGGTTAGACAATTTGATAAAGGGTTGGTTTCAAATTTTCTTTCCTTGTTCGTGCTCGAGGTCTCGGGTTCAAATCCTGGGTCGGACCAAGTGCTTGTGTGATTTACAAATATTTGTTTCGGAGTTTGGGTGTTTTCTATGTATAATATGTATGTATTTACAAAACAAAAAGTATATATAAATTCATATCAGTTGTCTAGTACCAATAACACAAGCTCTGCTTAGCTTGGGACTAGATGGCGTTGTGTTAAATGTCCGAAATATTTATTTTTTATTTATATATTTATAAATGTATGTTACTGTAAAAGCAGTAATAGGCAACTGAAGGAGCAAATGCTCCCTTAGTCAGCTCTTATGGCACTTACAGGATGTACATAGGTAGTAACTCTCTCTATTCTTAATCTGTCACCACACCAACGAATTTTAAGGTAAAATTTTTCAATAAATGTTAATTTTCTCACAGGTACGACGCTGATACAGCTTTAAACCACGACTTCTTCTGGGCGGACCCTATGCCATGTGATCTCGCCAACATGTTGGCCCAACACACTCAGAGCATGTTCGAGTATCTGGCACCCCCTAGGCGACCAGGCCACCTCCGTCACCACCACCACGTTGCCGGCGCCCAGGCGAAGCCCAGCCAACCTGTGCAGGACTCTGGGTACCAGGATCGCGTGTTCTAGAAGTTAGATAGCAAGAGAAAGAGGGAGAAGTGATATTTGTACAGGATTGTAGGTTAAAAGAACAAAAAATTATAAAAAGTTTAAAAAAAAACTATTTTTATCATAGAGCAACACAGGCCAGCGGACAGGAGGGGTGTTGCCACAGGATCTTTTTCCGATACGAAACAGTATGTACATAAACATTCGTCTGTCTCTACGAACTCGCACATTACAATTAAAAAACCTTAATAATTTAATGTAGGCTCATTTGTGCTTATGCTTTGACAGAGGCGAACACCTGCGCATGCAGCACCGTGTTGCTCTATGGCTCAACTGTTGAGGTGTAGATTATATAAATGTCGTAAGTACTTACATCTAACTAAATAACTAAATCAAAAATTAGCTTACAATTTCAGTTGTTTAAATTTCGATTGTGTATGAATTATTTGTTTAGGTATAACATGTTGACTAAATGTATATTGTTTGTTCAATGTTCGTATTGCTTAAATATGTAAATAAAATTAATTTTATACGAAATAGGTTTTTTTAATACTTTGCTTCCTTTTGACCTGTGATTATTTAAAGGACTCCGCTCTAAGAATTTCTTCTGGGAACTTCACAAAGATTCGCGAAGCAGACGCAAAAACCAGAATCACAAATGACACAATATTGTTCTATGTGGGGTTTGAACCCACATCAAACAGGGCAGTAGAATGTGGTGAGGTGACCGCTTTAACCACAACAGCATCCGTTGCCCAAAAAAGTGATACGTGCTAGGGTTCGATGGATTTGAGAAATAAATCTGACGCGTAAAATCACTTTTATAATCACTATATCACTCTGAATAACAATCCTTAATAGTCGCCGAGGTCGCTACGTTGATATATTAGGTCTTTACCTATGAAATTGCCGTTTTGTATGCAATAAGTGAAAGTACTTATTTTTTCAAACTTTTTTATTTCTGTTATTCGAAGTAATCACCCATGCAATCGACGCATCTTTGCCAACGCATTGGCAGTTTATTGATGCCCTTCTTGTAAAAATCAGCTGGACGGGAGGCAACAAACTCTTCAAAGGCATTTTGTACTGCCTCTCGGGAATTGAATTTTTTACCCACTAAAAGTCGCGTTGGTGCCACGACGGAACTCATATTCCATAATTACACGAATTTTTAAAGTATCCATTATGACGAAAAATGTTCAAATGTAATGAAAATACAACGCTTATCAAAAAACAAAAGACTGAGTTTGTAAATAGAATGTCATGGTTTTAAAACAAAATTAATTTGAATTTAGAATACAGAGCCATTACATACTTTTTTTTATTTGAAATGACCAGTACCTACTGAAGAAACGCAATTTCATAGGTAAAGACCTATTATATATATATATATATCATCAATGTTGGCTCTCTGAAAATCTTCATGGCCGTCGAAGTCTTCATTGTCGTTATAATCGCTGTATTCGTCTAAATCTCTCTCTGTTTCTGTTGGAGACATTTCAGATCTACACCTTGATGGTGATAGGTTCTGTACAGCAGTTTTTGATACAGTTTTGAAGATATCATCAAGGTTGGCTTCCGTGGCCAGTTTCAGGGATTGCTCCCAACCCTGGATCGTTTGTCTGTAGACATTGAGTTGTCTGTCTGCTAAGTCTAAGAGGTGGGACTTGATTTCGGCTTGAGTTTTTAGTATCCAATCTGAGAGCTCCGAGCGGAGGGCTTCGGAGGCTTGCTCTAATCTGTAAGCGAAATTGGGAATCAAACAATAAATTGTAATAGAGTAGATGACAGTATCGTAAATAAATACAGTTATCTCATTCATTGAAACGAATATTACAAAACATCTCGAAAAGTATTAATTATTACAGCTTTTCATTTCTGTTACAAATTTTAATCAAATAAACATTGAACTATATTGCTCAGTTGAGTAGTGTAAAACAAAACCGAATTGGAATTATTGTAAATCTACATTATCGACGAGAAACATGAGCTAATACTTAAACCCATATATGTGGCCGAAGCAGCAGACAAAAGCTAGTTATTACTGATAAGAACATTAATTTCAGATTATTTCATTTACAAGTTAAAAGAATGTAAAATTTTAAAATATTGTCAATATACGAGTATATAAAAATGTAAGTAGAAATCTTTGTTAAATCTTTGGAAACCCCCACTGGCCGTCAGTCTACCGGGGTTCGGGGTTTGCGGTGGAATCGGACCGACTAAAACCACACGATGTGTCACTCTGCGCCTGAGAATCCCATCCGAAACTGTTGTTATTAACACATCCGAACCCCTCCCAGCGCCTGCCGACGTAGGGTACACGCGTACTCGCTCCTCGCGGCTGGCCTCTGAAGCGGATGGAGGGGAAAACCCGTCCCGTCCATCCACGGTCACACTCAGGGTGTCATGAGGCGCTGGTAAGCACGCCTCTGCCGCCCGGTTCACCGGCGGCGAATTAGGTCCGAGTGGAGGTCGTCCTCCCGGGACCTCTCCGCCGCCACCTTCTGCGAGATCACATCTTCGTAGGAGGTTGCGACCACGGTAAAACATCTGGCGCTCCCGGCCATGGAGCGTATGACTGCCGGTAGCGAGAGATGTCCTCCGATGACTGCAGTGTGGGTGAGTACAACGCTGCGACGCCTAGGCGGGGCAAACCGCCAGCTGGTACTGGCGAGCCGAGTCGTCACTGCAACTGCAGTGGTGGCTGGCGGGACTCAATTCTCTCCTAGCGACCGAAACTACTTCCCGAAGCAACCGTGCCCGGAAAGAACTTGTGTCATTCGAAAGGAAAGGGTTCCGTTCTGCCACCCTGCCCACTCGAGGAGGACCAGCTGGAGAGCCTCCACTGCGGCAAAGCCAGCACGTGGAGCCTCCAGCCGGGATGACCAATGAGCCATCGTGGCTCGACTATCGGTTTTACGCCACTCGCGTACCTCTTCGGCTGAATTTCGGTTGAAAGTCGTTCTTCGATAAACTTCGGCGAGCACTTCCGTCTCCAAATCGAAATGTGGATTCGGTGATCATTGTACCGATAGTCGTATCTGCTCACGGATTGATAGCCAAGAGCCTCGACCAACACCTTAGCGGGCTCACTTTGGAAGGCTGGATCAAGGGTTTGATACAGAAGGCAGTCCACCTTGCCACAACACGTATAGTGAGGAGGTTCCTGTCTTTGTAGCCCTCACCACCGGTTTCTTGGTTCCTGAACCCTAGGTCAGTGGTCTACTATTTTTTATAATACGAGTATATTTTTAAATATATGTTATTGTTCATCTTTGTAATTATTATGTATATATATATAAATGAAATAAAAAAGAAGAATAATAATATTTTTTTGTTTCTCTCACACATAATTTACAATTAATAACAAATTCATACATTAAATACAGTTCACATAAACATAAATTTAATCAGTGTGGGAGACTGGCATCTGCACTAAGATGATCTGAATAGTGAAATGTATGGTGGGAATAATGCCTAAAAAGATTATTAGAAGTACTTAGAAACAAAAAATAATCCATGTAAACGGAATAATATGTAGCAGAATGCTTTACACCCTGAAAGTATTGCAAATGACCTCACAAGTGTTCGTTAGCCTATTTTTATTACACAGTATTTTACTGGACATATGTTTCTTTCATTTGTCGTCACTTACAGACCATTTAGTTAATGAGTTTTAAGTCCATTTGAATATTATACATAATAATATGTGTTAATTAAATAATTACTATCATTAATTGAGCTTTATGTAGATAGATAAATTACTTAATAGTAAATACAATAGGTAATTATAATACGTGATCTGTGACTACGATGGACTGATGTTGGTATTTTGCAATGGATGAATTAGTAATCACAGAATATAAATATAACCAGAGTTACGATGTGCGCTATAAGGCATTCGCGGGTAAGCGGCGCAACCATCTTGCAACTTATACAGCGTCGACAACAGCCGTTTGCTTAACGCACTATATCACCGCTAGCTTCTGAGGTCTGAGTTAGCGCCGCTACTCGCCGTGCTAACGCCTAATAATATCATATTAAGGTGTTTTCAACTTTTTTTTAGATAGTCTGTTGAAGTTAGTAACAATTTGATAATCTGTGGATATATCTGTCGACTAGCACGTTCAGTCAAGTGTAGTGCCAAACTTATAAGTGAAGTTTTGTTATTTTGTTTTCTAAAATAAAAATACCACGAGTGTTTTACTAATTAAACAATAAAAGTTTTAATACGCGAGTTTCTAAGAAAGCCGTCAAAATTACGTCCAAAATGCAAAGCGCTAGTGCTCCGCGGGAGCCTGCGCAACCCGTAATTAGCACGAGTTCAACGATCCTCAATATGAGGGAAAAAGAGAAGTATATAGAAGATTTCGACTTTCCCTTCTGCGACGAGTCTTCTAAGTACGAGAAAGTTGCTAAAATTGGACAAGGTACGTTCGGAGAGGTGTTTAAAGCCCGCGCAAGAAATAGCAACAAGAAGTTCGTCGCCATGAAGAAAGTCCTTATGGACAACGAAAAAGAAGGTTTTCCTATCACAGCTTTGCGTGAAATCAAGATCCTACAGCTGCTCAAACACGAAAATGTTGTTAATTTGATTGAGATTTGTCGCACGAAGGCAACATTGCACAATAAGTACAGATCAACCTTCTATTTAGTGTTCGACTTCTGCGAACACGATTTGGCGGGATTATTATCAAATGTGAACGTGAAATTCAGCTTGGGTGAGATCAAGAAGGTTATGCAGCAGTTACTGAACGGTTTATACTACATCCACAGCAATAAAATTCTCCACAGAGATATGAAGGCCGCCAATGTATTGATTACCAAGAACGGGATCTTAAAACTGGCTGACTTTGGTCTAGCCAGGGCATTTAGTGTAGCAAAGTCTGGACAAGTGAATAAATACACAAATAGAGTGGTTACTTTATGGTATCGACCTCCTGAGTTGTTATTGGGTGAGTTATTTTATTTACCGCTGTACTTGTAAATTCTATTACGTTCCATGAGTGTATACTCTGTACTGTCATTACACTGCACCAACTTTGCCATATTACATGCAACTTTGAAAAAGTTTTATTGAATAAGGTGCAAACGAGCAGACGCATCACCTAATGGTAAGCGATTACCGCTGCCTATGGACACCCGCAACACCAAGAGCGTCACAAGTGCATTGCCGACCTTTGGGGGATGGGGTACGGGCCTCCGGTATCCTCACTCACTTGATGTAACACAGCGCAAGCGCTATTTCACACCGGTTTTCTGTGACTTGTTCTAATATAAGAAAGCTCAAGTGTCTTTCTTATTGTACTTATCTAATGGTGTAATACTTAGTAGTAGGTGGTCAGCTAGTTTCAAAAATAAATGTTATGATTTATTTATCACTCAATTATCGCACACTAATTGCCTAGCCTCATTAACACATTACCATGTAGTGGAAATTGCTAATTAAATATGTACATTAACATGCCATATACCATCAACATCCCACTGCTGGACTCAGGTCTCCTCTCAGCAGAGGGCTAAGGCTATACATCCCCACTCTGGCCAGGTGTGGGTTGGGGACTGACAAGACAACATTGTGGCTACGTAATATTACCGTTGGATGTTTTTAAGCTGCCCAAAGGCCTCCAACCAAGCTTCACAACTACCGACTACTTAACGTGACCTATGAATCACGGACATGGTAACATGCCATATAATAAGTAGGAAATACCTAAGACAAGAAACCCTTATTAATTTAAGCTTTTATTCATATACATAAGTCTTTAACAGTTCATCCAATAACTTCTAAATATCTTATAAACACAACTTTCTTGTCTAGATTTTATATATCTATGTGAATATGTTACTTAAGTTAGATTCATCTTCACTTGTCTACTACTGTGAGCGACGCCACGGCCTCACAGAAAACCATTGTGAAACATTGCTTGCACTGTGTTTTACCAAGCACCTTTTCGGGTATAGACCAAATTTTTCAATGTTTTCTTTTCTTTCGCAGTTTGAAGTCACTTTTCAAGTGATTTCTATGTATCTGTTTGCACTATTTGCTCTGATAGAGGTAGAGGTTAGAGAGAAAATTTAGAGTGAGATTCAGTTTTGACAAACAAATAAAATAATTACATCACATTGCATATTAGCCGTACAAAAGTAGTGTGCCACAAAGTTGGATTTCTTTTTGATTGCCCGGCGATTGTCTCAGTCAATTTAGTCATTTGATTTCAGACGGCATCGGTTCCATACAATTTCAACATTATTTCTAATCCATTATCCCGCAACGCTGTACAAAAATTATGTGACAAGAGAGAAAAATCGACGGTTCCTACTCCCTCCCCTTCACCTATACTCAGTTGGACAGCTTCCAAGTGACAGCATAGTGCTGACTGTTACTGTTTTATGCCCCTGTATCTAAAAAAGTCTCCTGGTGGTTCACATAACCCATCAATTTTCGATACCGTCCCGTAGTCTATATTTGTTCACCTGCAAAATATAAGTTGTTCTAACTCAAATTATATCCATAATCGTAATTACTATACCATAAGAATATCTCATGATGTTAAATTACTGTAGTTAAGTTACATGTAATCTTACAGAATAGTAACTTAAAATGTCAGCATTTGTGAAGTTGTGTTTCGTTGGTGAGTGCGAGACCGGAGGCTGATGCAGAAGCATCTTAATAGGCCACCATTTTTTTTTTATTGAATAAAGGGCAAACGAGCAGAGGCATCATCTGATGATAACCAATTACCGCCGCCCATGGACACCCGCAACACCAAAAGCGGGGGGCAACGGGGGAGGGGTTGGGGTATGGGCCTCCGGTATACTCACTCACTCGGTGAAACACAGCGCAAGCGCTATTTCACACCGGATTTCTGTGAGGCCGTTGTATCACTCCGGTCGAGCCGGCCCATTCATGCTGAAGTGTAGCTCTCCCATGGAAAATTGTTGCTTGTTATATCAGAACATACTAGTGGGTGAACCGATTTGATTGATTCTTTTGATTTGAAAGCTGGTGATTCCCAAGTGTGTTATCATTTTAATTTGGTTGAGTTCTTGAAGCCATTTTTTTAGTTAATTTTTAATTTTTCTTCTCTGTTTTGTTTTTGGTTTGCTTGTTCTTACAAAATGACCATCATATGTGTGCAGGTGATCGCAACTACGGCCCACCAGTGGACATGTGGGGGGCTGGCTGCATCATGGCAGAAATGTGGACAAGATCTCCGATAATGCAGGTACTGGAAATATTATTATTACTAGCTGATCCTCGCAACCTCATTCTTCATTGGGGCTTCGCTCCTATTGGTCTTAGTGTGATTATATATAGCCTTCCTCGATAAATTGACTATCCAACACGTCAGAAAGAATTTATGGAAAATGTTCAGTGCCAATCAAGTTCCACAAAAGAAAGTTCTAAAGAAGTTTCCACTTCTAAAATATTTTTAAACTACAGTCCAATTCTATTTTTCCTATCAGGGTCCAACAGAGCAACAGCAACTAATTCTCATCTCACAGCTGTGTGGCTCTTGTACGCCAGATGTGTGGCCTGGTGTGGAGAACCTGGATCTGTACAATAAGATGGAGCTGCCCAAGGGTCAGAAAAGAAAGGTCAAGGAACGCCTAAAGCCATACGTGAAAGACCCTTATGGCTGTGATTTGTTGGACAAACTACTACAGCTGGATCCTGCCAAGAGGTAAGTGGTTCAACTCCTAGGTTTCAATATTAACATTTTTTTGTAGTCAAAAATTAGGTTTTACATTTTAAACCACGCTGGTTAGACAATTTGGTATTGGGTTGGTGTGGCGACTTCCACATATAATACAACTAGCTGAACCCCGCGGTGCTACCCGCGGTACGACAATAATCACAGGCAACGTCGCGAGGTGAAGCTAGTATCTTTATTAATTATAGCCTACGTGTTATTCTGATGTATAAGCTATATTATTGTAAATCGTAAAATAAGTAACTTTTCTGGTTGATTTTTTACACCTTGTTTCTTGAAAAACGCAAATATCTTAGGGAACCCTATTTTTTTCCAAAATAAAATTTAGCCTATGTTACTCGTGGATAATGTAGCTTTCGAATGGTGAAAGAATTTTTAAAATCGGTCCAGTACTTTTTGAGTTTATTCGTAACATACAAAAATACAAATCTTTCCTCTTTATAATATTAGTGTAGACAATAACATACTACAGCGCCATCTACCGAAAATACACTGAATTACGAAGTAACGCACTACACGGAGTAACTACAAATCCTGAATCGCGCAATAAATAGTTCTCGCACCGATTATCATATTTACAACATCCCAACATCAACTGTTGGGCAGTAGCTCGCCAGGCATGATCACCTCGCCTGGTCGGAGGATCCTACCTTTGTGTTGGGTGGAACATGATACCCGTTCCCCCACAGTTGGTTTCGAATTTTCTTTCCTTGGCAATGAAATGTAGTGTAAAAGAAATACACACATTTGAACGAACTTTTTAAAACCTGTCTCGAACTGTTTAAATGTCTAACATAAAAATCATATCTCTTTTAACCAGGCTTAAAAGTCAACCAAACAAAGAGCCGGGACCTCATAGGAATTCACAATAATGCGGCTGCTGTGCTCGAGGTCTCGGGTTCAAATCCTGGGTCGGACCAAGTGCTTGTGTGATTTACAAATATTTGTTTCGGAGTTTGGGTGTTTTCTATGTATAATATGTATGTATGTATATCAGTTGTCTAGTACGCATGACACAAGCTCTGCTTAGCTTGGGACTATATGGCGTTGTGTTAGATGTCCGAAATATTTATTTTTTATTTATATATTTATACATATATGTTACTCTAAAAGCAGTAATAGGCAACTGAAGGAGCAAATGCTCCCTTAGTCAGCTCTTATGGCACCTACAGGATGTATTTGGGTAGTAACACTCTCTATTTTTAATCTGTCACCACACTAACGAATTTTAAGGTAATATTTTTCAATAAATGTTAATTTTCTCCCAGGTATGACTCTGATACAGCTTTAAACCACGACTTCTTCTGGACGGACCCTATGCCATGTGATCTCGCCAACATGTTGGCCCAACACACTCAGAGCATGTTCGAGTATCTGGCACCCCCTAGGCGACCAGGCCACCTCCGTCACCACCACCACGTTGCCGGCGCCCAGGCGAAGCCCAGCCAACCTGTGCAGGACTCTGGGTACCAGGATCGCGTGTTCTAGAAGTTGGATAGCAAGAGAAAGAGGGAGAAGTGATATTTGTACAGGATTGTAGGTTAAAAGAACAAAAAATTATAAAAACTTAAAAAAAAACTATTTTTATCATAGAGCAACACAGGCTAGCGGACAGGAGGGGAGTTGCCACACGATCTTTTTCCGATACGAAACAGTATGTACATAAACATTCGCCTGTCTCTACGAACTCGCACATTACAATTAATAAACATTCATTATATAATATAGGCTCATTTGTGCTTATGATTTGACAGAGGGGACCTCCATATGGCTACTCTCTACCATGTTGGTCTATGATACAGCTATATATAATTTATATTGTCTGCTATATAGTTATGTGTTGAATGAACGTGTTTCTAATAAGAAATAAATCTTGAACTTTAAAAACAAAAACAAATTTCAAACTTAACACATATCTGTGTCTGATAATATAGGCTAACATATAACTTGTGTGTCGTACAAACCAAATTGTACTTTATTCCTAAGCTAGTACATTCGAAAATCAATCCCTTATAGCTATGCCCTGAGTGCCTCCCGACCGTGCTTTTAGCCACTCGCCGTCAATTTACAGTTGTATTCTCCGTTTCCACCGACTCAGAAAGTAATTTACTTTTTAAATATTAATAAATTCGGCTTTGACGGTAAGGGGCATAAGTAGGTTGAACGGAATGTAGTTCCTAAGACTGTAAATGAAATTAGTTAATAAAAAAAGTATATCTTTGTATAAAACTAAGTTTTATGTAATAAGTATCTATTAACTAGAGGTAGATTTGTTAACAAATCTGCTCGTGTATCTCATATTTTTAATGCATTTATACACAATCGATAATGTTAAATACACATAAGTTTTTAACTGTCATCCTGATTTTGTTGTGTATTCAAAAAGTTAATTTTACCATAAATTTACAAAGCAATTTTTTTATCTATACCACAGGTCTACATAAAATCCTTTGACAGTTTTTCTTTGAAATCATTTAATGTCATTAAACTACAATTGATACTTAAATGCTCTACACCCTCAACATAAAGCGGCGGATTGGAGGGAAGACTTTCCCCGATACAAAACAGTGTCATTTTTTGCGTAAGGAATTTTCACATACACAATTAACATTCGCATATAAAAATAATAGCCCATCACTACGCACTCACACAACAATTAAAGCATTCACAATTTCACACACATTTCTGTGTCATAACAGTGTAAGTGCTTTATATTTTGACAGAGGCGAACACCTGTTGCTCTATGGCTCAACTGTTGAGGTGTAGTGTATATAAATGTCGTAAGTACTTACATCATTTCAAGGCAAAATAAACTCTAATGTGTAGGATTAAAAGAAAATTAGCTTACAATTTAAGTTATAAGCTTATATTTCGATTGTGTATGCATTATTTGTTTAGGTATAACATGTTGACTGAATCTATATGTATGTTCAATGTTTGTATTGCTTAAATTTGTAAATAAAACTAATTTTATACGAAATATGTTTTTTTAATTCATTGCTTCATTTAGACACGTGATTTTTTAAAGACTGCTCTAGGAATATTCCAGTGTCGTAGGGAGAAATTCACAAAAATACGCGAAGCAGACACAAAAAAACCCAGAACCACAAATGACAGTGTTGTATTATGTGGGGTTTGAACCCACAAGAAACAGGGCAGTAAAATGTGGTGAGGTGATTGCTTTAACCACAACAGCATCCATGTCGCAAAATAATGTAACGTGTTAGGGTTCGATGGATTTGAGAACGTTCTGACGTGTAAAGGAGACTATTAAAAACACTTACAATTACAAAATCACTCCGAATAAGAATCCTTAATGGTCACGGAGGTCGCTAGGTTGATCACTAATAGGTTCTTATATGTTAATCACACTGTAGCTCAAATTGAACTTCAGTTTAGCTACCTGCTACTGAAATGAACAGGGGCCTGCGAGAGTTCCTATTTATACCTACCCGTTATTAATATTTTAGAAATGACTAACACGTACGAGGTCGAGAAGTTTCTGTGTGTGTCGTCGCAACAGTGAGCGTCGTTGAGTTAAGAATGTCGTGATTGTTCGCGAATAAACTTTCCTCGTGTCAATATTAATATCAGCCAACTTGACGAGAAAGATATAGCCTCACAGAAAACCTTCCATACCACTGAAGGGGTTGGGGATTCTCAAAGTACAGCCTGCCAACGATACTGTCTGTCCGTAATCGCGCAAAAAGTAGCCAATGTCCTTTTCCAAGGTTCAATCTATCTCTATTCCGAGAATCAGTAAATCGGTTCTGTGGTTTAGCCGTGAAATTATAACAGATAGTTACTTTCGAATTTATAACATTATTATGTATTAACTCCATTACCATTATTTAGGTAACTTCAAGTCCTTAAACTTATGTTATAGATTTAGAGAATAGTTTGAGTATAATATTTAAGTGTATAAATTCACACATTTTTGTGGCTAATAATATGTTCTTAACCACCTACGAACTTCAATAGATTGACAGTAGGAGCCAATACAGGTATTCGCTAAATACAAGCAAAATTTCTTGAATGTCTAGCGAAGAGCACTTCTCCAAAATCGATTCAAAATTTACTAAGGTTAGTAGAAAGAAACAATAATACAAGTACACTTTTATTAATCACATCACTATTGACTGCCATAAACAATTGATATGATGTTATCTGCTGTCTGAGTAAAAGTGTTCTGTGGTTCTGTAAGTCTGTGAGCTGCAGTAATAAACAAACAAAAGTTTTAATTTCAATCAAAATAATTAGATCTTCATGTAAATTTTCTGAATTTTCTACATAGTTACTTACGTACTTGCTATTGTAATATATATAAAAGCTTAATGAAAATGTCAAAGTTTGGTTAAGTTAATGGTGAGAACAGTAATCATTATATATAAATGAAAATAATGGTTGGAAATATTACTGTTATTGATAACAGATACTATTGAGAGAAAATTAAATATAAGGTGTAAGGAGTATTAAGTTGAAATAATTTCTTTGCCAGTATTCTTCTCATTGAAAGTTATGGATCAACAAAAGCAGGCGATAGATTTTGGTGATTTCATCTAATTTAAATTTTCAATCCAGTACATACTGTGGCGTCTGTTTGTGTGGATTAACTGTAGCTTCAATTTAATGTTCATTAGTGTCTTAATTGAATAAATAAATTAAAATTTGAGAACATTACCAATTAAATATCACTATTTACCTAATTTACCTTGACAATCCAGTACATGCTGTGGTGTCTGTTTGTATTGATCTATGATTTTTAACAGATAATTCTGAACATTTCATTGCCTCGGTGGCGAAGTGGTAGCATATGCAATTGCTTTGCTTGAGGTCTCAGGTCGGACCAAATGTTTGTATGATCTGCAAATATTTGTTTAGGAGTTTGGGTGTTTTCCATATATATTATGTATGTATTTACAAAATAAAAGTATATTTGTATTTATAACAGTTGTCTAGTACCCATAACATACGCTCTGCTTAGCTCGGGACTAGATGGCATTGTGTGTTAGATATCCGAAATATATTTAATACATGTCTGAGACTTATTTACCAATTGCCCTAAATATGAATAACAAAGAAATATTTTTATAATTTCAGTGTTTATTACATCATAACTTATAACAATGGCTGATGCTAATGATGAAAATACAACCGTTAACGTTAGTCCTATTGATGACCAACATGATATACCAACCAGTGAAAATCAACCGAATGAAAATGATACCGCTGATTTACTGCAATTAGATGAAATTGAGTGTGTAGAAAGCCTTACTGTTACACCGAGCGAAGTTCTCAATTCGAATGTCATCATACTCGGTAGTGTCCCACCAAAGGACACTGAGAATCTTGAACCACAGCCAAAAAAAAGGAAACCGAATGAGCTTGAAGCTCTCGGTGTCACTGAGGTCAAGGAAGAATTTGATTCATTTATTAATGAGACTAATAAAATATATAGAAAATATAAACTTAGAAATGTTGCTAAACCAAAGTAAGTGTTAAATTTCAGACTGTATTTTTTAACTGACTTCAAAAAAGGAGGAAGGTTCGTCTGTATATATTTTTTTTGTTTGTTGCCTCATAACTTTCTTATGGGTGAACCGATTTTGATGATTGTTTTTTATTTGAAAGCTGGTACTTCCTGTCTAGTTCATTTAAATTTGGTCCAGTTCTTAAAGTTCTTTTAGTTTGTTGTTAAATTTTGTGATTATTAAAGTAAATTCAGTCCGTTTTCAATAGCCTATATCTAATTTAAACTAGAGATATGTTATTAAAATTGGTTGTTGATCTGTCGCATCATTGATTATCTGAGGTCTCGGGTTCGATTCCCGGGTCGGACCAAATGTTTGTATGATCTGCAAATATTTGTTTCGGAGTTTGGGTGTTTTCTATGTATAATATGTATGTATTTACAAAAAAAAGTATGTAAGTATTTATATCAGTTGTCTAGTACCTATACCACAAGCTGTGCTTAGCTTGGGACTAGATGGCGTTGTGTGTTAGATGTCCGGTATATTTATTTTATTATTTATTGAGTTATTCGCCATAATAAAAATTGAAAATTCATTTCCAGTTACAAAATTCCGACAATCCATGATCTACCAAAGCCCGAATTAGTCAAAAAAGAAACTCACGCCTGCCCTCACGCAGAATGTACCAAAGAATTCTCCTCTTCAGCACAATTAAACTTACACATGCGTCAAGAGCACGACATCAAATATAAATGCTCTTTGTGCTCAGAAATATTCGATTCCAACCAAAATTTAGTCACTCACAAGAGTGTACACGAAAATGAAAACCGTTCGTATATGTGCCACGGTTGCAAACTTGCATTTTCAGACCACTGCGACTATTTAATACACGAATTTACCCATAATCAACGTACGTTTCAATGTCCAGAGTGTAGTTTAATAACTGTATGCCGATCAACTATCCAAAGGCATGTTTTATTACACTTTGATAGAAAAGAAACTTGTCCAATATGCTCGGAACAAATACATACAACTAAACTACCCACACATGTGAAACAACATAATTGTAACCAGGAATGTGTTGAATGTGGAAAACTGCTTTTAACTAAGAGAGATTATGATCAACATATGGCTGTTCATACAGGTGTGAAGCTCCATCAATGTCTTTACTGCGGCAAGGGATTTATAACGAAGCAAGCGAAGAGAACTCACACCCGTATACACACTAATGAGAGGATATACTCTTGTAAATTTTGTCCTAGAACATTCATTCAAGAAACTGATATGAAACGACACACAGCTACTCATGACAAGACTAGAAAGTTTGAATGTGATGTATGTCAAAAAAAGTTTATACAAAAGAATGATTTGAATTGTCATATGAAGACGCATACTAAAAAGTACTGTTGTCCGGAGTGTGGGAAGAGATTTGGTTTAATGGTGTCTTTAAAACTACATTTATTACACGTGCATTCGGCTGAGAGGCCTGTAGAGTGTAAGCCTTGTCGGAAAAGTTTTGCATCTGAACATCACTACAGGGAACATACCACGTCTAAAATACATCAGAGAAATGTATTTAAAGAAACTAAAGACGGTAAATGATTTAAACTAGTTTTAAGGTACGGTGTCGCTCGACTTTATATATTTCCGACTACACTACATAAAAAAAAACAATCGAATCGAGAACTTCCTCTTTTTTTGAAGTCGGTTATCGTCCGTTGACTTTTACTGATGATTTAAGGAGCTAAGCAAATTTTCTATGTTCTTCCATTCTAAAGATTAGCCTTAACAGACAGGCAAAAATTAAAAAAAAAAAAACTGTTACATGTACCGTGTAAAAAGTGGTTATTTTATTATTCCAAACACCAATTTTTTTATTTGTATAGATATTGTTCCTTTAGCAAAACAGATTTTATGAGAAAGTCAAATGTTGATTTCGTTGATTGGATTCACTCACTGTTTTGTAATTAAAAATTTATAAGTTACTAAGAATATCATTACTAATTGTTAAAGTTTAACTAGACAAAAAATTATAATTATTATAATGTACAAAATATATATTTTTATATTACTAAATTCATGAGTTTCATTGTTTGGTTAGGACCTCAGATCATTGAAACTCAGAGGTTTTATAGCAAAAGGGACAAGCGAGCAGATGGCAATTCAAGTTAGCAGAGCCACGCTAATCGCAGACCTTCGTTATTTTATAAAAGCTGAAAGTTTATCTGCGCATGTCACCTATACAGGTAAGAATGACCGGAGACTATATAGTTTGGGTTGTGGTTACTTGGGCTCGTAACCGGTATTAAAGTTGTATAAAATAATACCTTAAATTCGTTAATGTATAAAGCTCAATTTTTTTATATTTTCTTAAAGATAACCTTAGAAATTTCGTCATCCATTGCCAGACACTTATGACAGTTGATCTACACTAATATTATAAAGAGGAAAACTGTTTGTTTGTAATGAATAGGCTCAAAAACTACTGGACCTATTTTAAAAATTCTTTCACCATTCGAAAACTACATTATCCACGAGTAACATAGGCTACATTTTATTTTAGAACAAAATAGGGTTTCATAAGGTATTTAGGTTTTTCGGACACAAGGTGTAAAAAATCAACCAGAAAAGTTACTTATTTTGCGTACGCTGCCTAAACTATAAAAGATATAACCATAAAATGTTCTAATTAATCGTAGATCTTATAAATATCTACAAAAAAGTCCGCGACACACTATACCTATCTATGTCGAGTGAGGCACAACAAGCATTTTTTTATTTAAAAATCTTGAATTTTTTTTTGGACTACATTTAAACGCGTTTATTTTACTCATGCTATCAATCCTTATCAAAATCAATTATTTCATCACTAACTACAGTTTATGTAGATAATATTTGGTCTTTGAATGATAAAAATTGGACGTTTGGTTTTGAAGTTATGGCAAAATTAAAATATTACGATTTCTGAAGTGGGCGTCACCAAGGCGGGGATGCGCGTGCGGGAGGGGAGTTTAGATCTATATATTATATACTAATAATAAAGCTGAAGAGTTTGTTTGTTTCAACGCGCTAATCTCAAGAACCACTGGTCCGATTTAAAAAATATTTTGGTGTTGGATAGTCCATTTATTGAGGAAGGTTATCGGCTATATATCATCACGCTACTACTGATAGGAGCGGAGCACCAATGAAGAATGTTTAAAAAACGGGGGAAAATTTTCACGCTTCGGGCAACATACGACGCAAACGAGGTTTTTACATCTTGCCAGACACATCGAAAGTCCTATAGTAAACTATAATTGAAGTATGATCCTAACACCTATTAAAAGAGTGAATATTCTCGTAAAAGTCATTGGTTCATTGAACAAAATTACAAGTTTTTAATTGAAAACAATATTAACTTTCTAAAAATGTGCATTTATGTTGGTTTAAAAACAGACAAATTAATTTAGAAATTGAATTTACATGTGGGCAAAACAGATCCTAAATTATATCCAGGATGTTTTAAACATTACAGGTTATTACTATAAACAGTATTAAAATATTTACTTCATGTTACTATAATAACCAAAAAAATTAAATCAACAAAAAAATCGACTGTTAATTTGATACTAATATTTTTAATCTGTTGTCTGTTTCACTTCACTATCAAACGTCAAAATTGTAAAAAAGGAACGAGTCTTGTAAATATTTTCAGATTGGAATTTTAAATAAATAGACCGGAAAATATGAAGTTTTTGTATTATAATGTGTGAAATACTCGTCAAATATTAAGAAAATTCATCACAAATCTACGCTACGTATGTTTTAGGACCTAAAAATCACAGGTATGCTTTAATATTATGAATTAAAGTTTCTAACCTGTTGTTATCGTTTACGCGCGCAAACTCTATCAGGAAGTGTTTACAAACAGCGAAATTTATAATTTTTGTGCATATCATGCAGTTATTATCGATTTTAATAGCTTTGAATTAATTATCGGCGCGGTGTTATTCAGAAAACTACATAGAAACGATATCGAAAATAATAAATTTTGATATGGCATTTTGGTCTTTATTGTGGGTTGTTTTAAAGTCGAGGTGTGAGTTGTGATTGTTATTCGATGCAGGTTTCAGAATAAGCCTGTACTAGTTATTGCCTTTTGGATGTGTACAGTTGGTCACTAGACAGGGTTGCCACTTTATGTAATTTATAAAAAATAATTATGAATATTTATTTTTAATATTTCTTAAGTGTGTATTAGATGTATGTACAAACTAGGGCCTAGTTAGTCCACTGTCCACAGCTTTACTTATGTAAAAGTTAATTTACTGGTCATTTATCTATAATAATATTATAAAGCTTAATAGTTTGTCTGTTTGGTTGCGCTTATCTTAGAACCTATTGAAAATTATTTTAGTCTTAAATATACAAAATTAAAACTAGTGACAAAACTTGACCATAATTAACTGCCTCGGTGGCGTAATGGTAGTGTATGCGACTGCTGTGCTTGACCAAATGTTTGTATGATCTGCGTTTTTTTTTTCGGAGTTTTGGTGTTTTCTATGTGTATAATATGTATGTATTTACAAAAAAAAGTATATATGTATTCATATCAGTAGTCTAGTACCCATAACACAAGCTCTGCTTAGTTTGGAACTAATGGCGTTGTGTGTAAGATGTCCTAAATATTTATTTATAATATTTATAAATTTATTAATAGCCTTTTATTCCCAAACATAGGGTTACAAGAATTCCCTGAGTTTGGTGTGCCTTTTGGCATAGGCCTCCTCCAATTCCTTCCAATGGGTCCTGTCTCTTGCTATTCTCGACCAAATGGTCTCGCTGTCTGTTTCAAGTCATCTTCCCATCTCCTGCCTTGATGACGACCCCTACTTCTTTTGCTGACTCTTGGTTGTCCTACTTGAATGAGCTGTCGCCTGCGGTGTTCCTGGATCAATACGACCTTCAAACCTTCAAACCTTCAAGAAAAGAGCGTACTCCTTCCTAAAAGACCGGCAACGCACTTGTGACGCTTTTGGTGTTGCGGGTGTTTTTTTATTATATAGAGGACAAACGAGCATACGTATCGTCTGATGGTAAGCGATTACCGCCTCCCATGGACACCCGTGTGTTCACTCAAGGACCCGTTTACCCTAACGCGCTAATATATGTTATATGTTTTCATTATTTACAGGTTCTATCACAAAGAAGGATGGGTAAATGTTGCGTGGAAAACTGCCAAGACACGTCGGAGGACATTGTTTATTTTGAGTAAGTACAGGTAAACTCCCTCCATTATAGTGTGGCGTTTCCGAATAAACTTTTCTTGCGCTACTCCTCTAGCACCCACTTCGCCGGTTTTAAAGAAACTGGTTGCACAGGTGGAAGAACTAAGAGCACAGGTGTTTAATCTTGTGTTGTGGAATAAAATCATCGTGTGAGAGCCGCGCTTCGGCATGAATGGGCCGGCTGGACCGGAGTGATACGGCCTCACAGAAAACCGGTGTGAAATAGCGCTTGCGCTGTGTTTCACCGAGTGTTTTATGTATGTTAGTCAAGTTCCCGATATCTCACAGGCTTAGACACCAGTCTCTCACAAATTAATAATTGTTACAACTCGTCGGAGATATCTGCGAACCTGGCTTAATCACGTCATCGACGCAAACTAGAGAGTTAATATTTCACAGAGAAACAATAAACAAGAATGATATTACGAAAGCAAGAATAATAAAAGTGCGTCGGCGCTTGCGATGGCAACTGTACTAAATAGGCGAAGGCGGGGCGATGCGCACATATTTCCGACGGGTAATATACATTGTTCTTCATTGTATTGTATTACCTGATCTGTATTTACCTTTGTGAAAAAGTAATAATAAACAAATAATTATTATGACATCGTTTACGTCTATTGAACCATAAAAATATTGGTGACGTTCCAGGTTACCTGCGAGCCGTGGTCTTCGTCGCAAATGGTTGGATGTACTGAACATTGGTAGCAAAGTGCCGATAGGTACCGTGGTCTGCAACCAGCACTTCCACCGCGAGGAGTATGAGATCGTCAGGGGGAAGGTGCGGCTCAAGAGTAAGGTTGTGCCCACACTCCTGTTGCAGAAGGTCAGTAAACGCTGGGGAAACTTGAGGATCTCTTCCACAGCATTTTCGGCTTGATTGCACTATATAAGTAACAAAGTAGGAACTTGAGAGGGTTATTTGCGCCAAATATGAGCCACGCTTCGGCATGAATGGGCTGGCTTGACAGGAGTGATACCACGGCCTCACAGAAAACCGGTGTGAAATAGCGCTTGCGCTGTGTTTCACTGAGTGAGTGAGGATACCGGATTCCCATACCCCAACCTCTCCCCCCATTCCCTCTCCCCATCCCCCAAAGGTCGGCAACGCACTTGTGACGCTTTTGGTGTTGCGGGTGCCCATGAGCGGCGGTAATCGCTTACCATCAGGTGATGCGTCTGCTCGTTTGCCGCATATTCAATAAAAAAAAATAAAAGAAAATATTTGCCAATTGTGTAGTATTGTACAGTACCTGCGGTCTCGGGTTCAATGCCCGACATCTATACTTTAATTACAAATTCTCAAAAATAAATATTTGCAAATCACATAAACATTTGGTCCGACCCGGGAATCGAATCCGAGACCTCATTCTCACTGCGCCGGCAGTCGAATAGTTTGGATATTAGACCTTGTTATTATATTTCTTTGAGGGCATGACTGTGCCCTTACGTTTCTCTGCTATGCTTAATTCGTTCAGGGTTTGCTGGAAGAAAAATCTATTTTGGTTTTAAATCCTATGTTTAACACGCAATATTTTCTGCCTCTGTGGCGTAGTGGTAGCGTATGCGACTGCTAAGCTTGAGGTCTCGGGTTCGATTCCCGGTTCGGACCAAATGTTTGTATGATCTGCAAATATTTGTTTCGGTGTTTGGGTGTTTTCTATATATAATATGTATATATTTACAAAAAAAAGTATAAAAGTATTTATATCAGTTGTCTAGTACCCATAATACAAGCTCTGCTTAGCTTGGGACTAGATGGCGTTGTGTGTTATTTGTCCGGAATATTTATTTATTATTATTATTTATTTCATTTCGACAGGAATCACCGGAAATTGAAACCACAGAAAAGTTAAGTGACAACAAAAATGACAACTCAATGTTGCCAGAAGAAAAAATAGTAGAAAATCCCGACCCGCCTCAACCAGATTCTACCACGGAAAATATAGTTGAAGATACAGATACAACAAGTGAAGAAACCCCTAAAAAGGACAAAAATGAGTCGAGAGCAGAGCATGGAGTATCAACAGAGATATGTAAGGTCGTTAACGGAAATGGTGCAATATCTACGAGGGATCCTGTTGATAGGTAAGCTCATAGCCTAACATAGCATGAAGTATTTTTTTTTATTTATTGAATAGGAGGCAATCGAGCAGACGCATCACCTGATGGTAAGCGATTACCGCCGCCCATAGACACCCGCAACACCAAAAGCGTCATAAGTGTGTTGCCGACCCTTGGGGTATGGGGAGTGGGAATGGGGGAGGAGTTGGGGTATGGGCCTCCGGTATCGTCACTCACTCGGTGAAACACAGCGCAAGCGCTATTTCACACTGGTTTTCTGTGAGGCCGTGGTATCACTCGGGTCGAGCCGACCCATTCATGCAGAAGCATAGCTCTCCCACGGTAAAAACTTTAGCTCTTACAATGTGTTTCCCAGGTCTCCCGTCCAACCAGACCCCAAACACCCCCCGGACTTCGAGGAGATGATCACCAATTACCAGATAAAGAACAGCAAACCCCACAGCCTCCTGCCGCAACATGTAGAAGTAGAAGTGCCCTCGTGCGAGAGAGACGACACCATTGTGGTGGACGACAGGGGGGACGCCCCCCCCGTCTTCATCGAGATTGCTGTTGATAAAGGTATGATAATAATAAAAATAACAAACAAAATATTTGGATTTATCTCACGAGATTAATAATAATGATAAATATTCCGGACATCTAACACACAACGCCATCTAGTCCCAAGCTAAGCAGAGCTTGTGTTATGGGTACTAGACAACTGATATGAATACTTATATACTTCTTTTGTTGTAAATACATATTATACATAGAAAACACTCAAACTCCGAAACAAATATTTGTAGATCATACAAACATTTGGTCCGACCCGGGAATCGAACCCGAGACCTCAAGCACAGCAGTCGCTTACGCTACCACTCGCGCCACCGAGGCAGTCAGTATAAATAATAAATGTAATAGTAATTGTAATAAAGAGATAAATAATATAAAATTAAAACAAGAAAATCCGGCTCCAGGAACTAGACCAAATTGAAATAAGTCCATATGTATGCACCAGCTTTCAATTTAAAAAAAGAATCATCAAAATGGGTTCACCCAGTCGAACTTTCTGAGATAACAAATATTAAAAAAAGTCGAATTGTCCTCCTTTTTTTTGAAGTCGGTTAAAAAATAATACTTAGGTACCAGAAGTATAATTTATTAAAAAAAAAAACAATTTTAACCGTGGAAGAGCTATGCTTTGGCATGAATGGGTCGGCTCGACCGGAGTGATACCACGGTGAACAGAAAACCGGTGTGAAATAGCTTTTGCGCTGTGTTTCACCGAGTGAGTGAGGATACCGGAGGCCCATACCCCAACCCCTCCCCCCATCCCCTCTCCCCATCCCCCAAAGGTCGGCAAGGCACTTTTGACGCTTTTGGTGTTGCGGGTGTCCATTGGCGGCGGTAATCGCTTACCATCGGGTGATGTGTCTGCTCGTTTACCCCATATTCAATAAAAAAAGAAAAGTACGAAGTGTGCCGGGTTAGCTAGTAAATTATAAACGTTACCCTTTATGCCATAGGTGTAAAGGTTTGATAGTAAGATTTCATAATCCTGCACAAGTTTGAATCTTGCTATCAAAATGTGATATAACTGCATTCAAAAGATTGTACATAGACATGTTTATAGATTTATTTTTGCGGAAAACTTTATGTTCGTTAAACTTGATGTTAACTTGACTGCACGGTTGGCCGAGTGGTGTCAGCGGTCGCCATGCCGCTTGCTACTGCGCCAAGTGTCGTGGGTTCAAATCCCACGCGGTACCTACAACACTTTGTGTGATCCACGAATTGTTGTCCCGAGTCTGGATGTTCTTTGTGTCCGTTTCATGTATGTTTGTAAAGTCCCCCACGACACAGGATGTTTATTCCTAATGTGGGTGTTGTCTTTTAAAAATGAAAAAAAAAAAAAAAAAAAACGAAATATTGATTATATTATCAAACTAGCTGACCCACGCAACCTCGTTTGCGTCTTCTATTGTCCGTAGCGTGAAAATGTTCCCCCGTTTTTGAAACATTCTTCATTGGTGCTCCGCTTCTATTAGTATTTGCGTGATATACGAGTATAGCCTTCCTCGATAAATGGGCTATCCAACACTTAAATATTTTTTTAAATCGGACCAGCGGTTCCTGAGTTTAGCGCGTTCAAACAAACAAACAAACTCTTCAGCTTTATAATCTTACTAGCTGAACCCCGCAGTGCTACCCGCGGTACGACAATAAACACAGGCAACGTCGCGAGGCGAAGCTAGTATCTTTATAAATTATGACCCACGCAACCGTCTTATATAGCCCGTAGCATGAAAATTTTCGCAAAATAAGTAACTTTTCTGGTTGATTTTTACACCTTGTGTCCGAAAAACCCAAATATCTTACGGAACCCTATTTTTTTCCAAAATAAAATATAGCCTATGTTACTCGTGTATAATGTAGCTTTCGAATGGTGAAAGAATTTTTAAAATCGGTCCAGTAGTTTTTGAGCCTATTCATTACAAACATACAAACATACAAGAATAGGTACAAATCTTTCCTCTTTATAATATTAGTATAGATACATATTTCGGTTTTGGTTCGGTTGATAAAATATATTCAAGAAATGAGTAAATTTTAACAAATACATATACAGGGTGTAAAAAGACGACTACCGAAAACGAAAGGGGCTGATTCAGCATCCTAAAACTTATAAAAAAAACCAAACAGTTGTCCTTAAAAAAAATTGTAGCCGAAAAAAACAATGTGTCAATATTTATAATAATTCCACAAGCCAGTAATGTATTGTTGCGTGCACCGCGTAGCTACTTGACTACCTGCGCCCGGCCAAGGTCATTGCACTCACCCGACCAGCTGGTTTGTTTATCAAAATACATCGCTGTTTTATTGATTTTATTTGTTTTTTGGTTTTCTAAATGAGATAATTAGGTAGTTTGGGTCCTATTATGTTGTACTATGTGTATGTAAGCAGATAAAAACATAAAAGGACTTAGATAAATTATATTTTTTTTTGCGTTTTTTTTTGCTAAACCTATTCAGTATCATGGTCTGATTGCAACCCCCAAGTTTTCGGTAGTAGTCTTTTTACACCCTGTATATATGATAAAAATATATTCATTTCTTGAAAAAAAATTATAAATATCATTTTTTTTTCGAAAAACTTGGCAGTAGGTAATGAAATTAAAGAAATTGGTCTATAATTGTGCATAAATTCCCTATTGTCTTTTTTGAATAATGGCGTGACTAGCCTTTAGCTTTTTAAGAAAGATAACATGACCAATATCCAGATTTGAAATAAATTGATGTGATATTCAAAAGTGTAATGCATGTTCAGACGTTAACACCACGGCCGCTGGCACCGAGGATTGCTTGATGGTGCTGGAGAGCGTCCAGGTGGACGTGGACCCCAGCAGCCTCATGCTACCAGAGGGGTACTTCGATGATGAGGATAACAGGAACGATAGCTTCGCACAGGATGTTAAACCGCCTGACAAGTAAGTATTAAATAAACAAATATTTTGCACATCGAACACACAACGCCATCTAGTCCCAAGCGAAGCAGAGCTTGTGTTATGGGTACTAGACAACTGATATAAATACATATATACTTTTTTTAAACATAGAGAGCACTCAAACTCCAAAACAAATATTTGTAGATCGTACAAACATTTGTTCCGACCCGGGAATCGAACCCAAGACCACAACCACTGTGCCACCGAGGCAGATGAGCCATGCTGAAGGGGCGACTCATTCGGGCTGGTACTACCCTCTCACAAAAGACCAGTAGTCCACGGGCCCACGTACAAGGGATTTCAGTGATTAATAACAGGCTGAAAGTTTATACACAGCTTCATTTTGACGAGACACCCAACTTTTATTATTGGACCAAATTCTGATAGTGGAAGGAAAAGCGGGATAGGGAGCGAAACACGTCGATTTGATGAGTGTCCCAAATTAATAAATAACAGTTTCTAAAAATCAATACTTCGAGAAAATACGATGGAAAACTGAGAAAAACTTGTGGCATACAAAGTGAATGGTACCTTCCCGAGTGACCCCCCCCCAGCTCTAACATGTCAGAATGGTGACTTGAAAATTTTTATTCATTTTCATTAATAACAAACTGATTTTTGTTTTGGGGCTTGCAAAATATATATTTTTCATAAAAAATGCATCGGCATACAAATTCGATGGTAATTTTTTAGAGACTCGAAAAAATATTAACATAATCTTGACAAGTTTCGAGTGTAGGTCTCAAAAAAATTACCATCGAATTTGTATGCCGATGCATTTTTTATGAAAAATATATATTTTGCAAGCCCCAAAACAAAAATCAGTTTGTTATTAATGAAAATGAATAAACTTTCAGCCTGTTATTAATCACTGAAATCCCTTGTACGTGGGCCCGTGGACTACAAGCTAAAGTGACAGCATGTGCTGTGTGCTGTGTGTGTGTGATAAGACCTGCAAATATTTGTATCGATGTTTGGGTGTTCTCTATGTATAACATGTAGGTATTTACAAAAAAAAAAAACAAAAAAGTGACTGAAATAGCTCTGAAAGTTGGTAGGTTTAAGTGGCAATGGGATAATTAATGGCATATGTCGCAGAACAGTAGTAAGAGTAAGCGTGTTTTAGAGTGGAGACTCTTGCATAGGTAACTTGGCAGACCTGGCTCCGTGGTGTTCCTTGGGAAGACCTGTATCCAGCAGTGAACTGCAGCGTGCTGATGATGATGATAACATCAGTTGTCTAGTACCCATAATACAAGCTCTGCTTAGTTTGTGACTAGATGGCGTTGTGTGTCAGATATATTTATTACTATCTGACCCACGCAACCTCATTTGCGTCTTCTATTGCCTGTAGCGAGAAAATTTTCCCCCGTTTTTGAAACATTCTTCATTGGTGCTCCGCTCCTATTAGTAGTAGCGTGATGATATATAGCCTATAGCCTTCCTCGATAAATGGACTATCCAACACCGAAAGAATTTTTCAAATCGGACCAGTGGTTCCTGAGATTAGCCGGAACAAACAGACAGACAGACTGACAGACAAAAATTTTTAAAATATATATTTTGGTATGTGTACCGTATATACATATTCATATGCATGTAGTAGAAAGTGGTTATTTTAATATTACAAACAGACACTCCAATTTTATTTATTTGTATAGATTACTATTTTATTTCTGACAATTTCAGAAAATATGATCCAATAAGCCTGCTGACCTCCAGTGACGAAGATGACGTCATAATCCAAGAGCCTCACATCGACACAGTCGAGGTGTCCGACGAGACCGACGAGGACGACGTCCCCCTAGTCAAGTTAGTGAAAAAAGAAACACCCAGGAAGAAGCAGAAGAAAAAGAAAAAAAAATCAACCATTGAAGGGTTGAACAACATTGTGTGGGACGGAACCTACGATTTCTACTGCGTCCAGTGTCGGTTCTCCACATCAGACAACTTAGCATACCTACAACACCTGCAGGATCACGAGACAGCTCTTCAGATCTGCTCCGTGTGCAGCTACACAACGTCAAGCAAAAGCCAGTTCAAAAGACATCTCCGGAAGCATAAAAATGAGAAGAAATACAAGTGCCATTTGTGTCAATACCGTGCCAGACATAACATGTCTTTGATATACCATGTGCAGTCCCACGAGGCTGACAAACATTATGTGCAGAATGTGAAACATGGATTTAAGTGTATGAAGTGTAGTTGTTTCCACTCGGCTGACAAAGCGGTTGTGCTTAAACATGTCAGGTCTTGTGGCAGTAATGTGAAGAAACACTGTTGTGATCAATGTGACTATGTGACTAAGAGACATTCGGATCTCAAAAGACACTGCCTGAGAAGGCATCAAGATAAGATTGTTGAAGTTGATTCTGAGAGCAGTTTTAACCAGGAATAGGTTCGTTAGTGGTTTATGTGAACCCTTTATTGCCTAGTAGCTTCAAATGCTGCATATACGGCTGAGTGTGGTGAAATTGTTGTTCTGATGGCCGTTTTCACCAACGTCCCCTAAATTTAAGGGACCACTTAGAGAGAGTTCGGCAATCCTTAGCAATATTTTTGTTTTCATCAACCTTAAGGGGCTACCTAAGTCAGGCGTTAAAATAAATTTAAATTTTAGGAGCGCAAATGTTGATCACCTAACGAATCCTTTACAAGGTGATAAAGAAACTTGACGTACGTTTCGCTTTTAGGTATTGAAATAGAGGATTTATGGGATGATTCCAATACTATTGAGACTATAGAGATATAAAATAATTCTAGTTTATTAAATACATCCTGAATACATCGTGGTAGACCAGTGCTATTTACAAAATATGGCGTTATAGATTTTGTTAAAAGTTGATTAAGAAGTGTTATTTTTTTGATTAAATAAATTGAACAAATATTGGAATATCCTGATAATGGTTAATACAGGCCCATACACTACTTATATATACACATATACTTTGTCAGACCGATACATGAGACAAACTTCTTAGCACTCTATGGATTCACCGTGCGGGTGCCGGGTCCATCGTGTGGCAGAGGGAGTCTCTCTCAAAGCAGTTCCCAGGACTTACGACCTAGGTGTAGGTTTAAGGAGGCCCCCTTTAAGATACGCATCAACGGTCACCTTCACTGCTCGAGTTTCCCGCCCTACCTAGCCAAATTTGGTAGGAACCTGTTAGTGCAGCCTTGGATACTCGTTCTAAAATAGAACTTACTGCAGATCTCGACAGGCCAAGGTCTTTCAGAAGGTTATAGAGAGATTTAGCTGGTATACCTCTCGCTCCTACTTCTACCGCGTATAAATTAACCACATAGCCATTTTTGTTAAGTTCAGTTGTTAGATCGTAATATTTATTTAATTTTATTCTATGGTCTTTAGGAATATTAGTTTCCCACGGAACAGTAAGCTCTACTAATATTATGTGTTTAATTTGTCTAGAGAAAAGGAATATGTCCGGTCTGGATGACGAAACACCAACATCCTCTGGGATTTTATAGTGCTTATCATACGTATCCATCAAAATAGTCCAGTCAGGTGCAGTACCTAGGATTGAGAAAGGCTTGCTTTTAGATTTGGTAGTTGAGCCATCCTTTATAAAGTTAATTTCTCGTTTATTTGTAGTCAATCCTTTTTGGGCTCTAGCTACTGAAAGACTTACTGCTTCACGTATGATTTCTAGTACTCTATCATGTCGGCGTGAGTAATAACCCCTATCAAGCAGCACCCTGCAACCTACCAGTAAGTGCCTAGCAGTACCTACTGCCTCACCACACGTATAGCAAGATTTTTCAGATGCTTTCCCCCATCTCACTAGGTTACTTTGGTCTGGGAGGGTCATTTGGAAGGCATTCAGATAGAATTTTAATAGGGCAGGAGACCAATCATATAGCAAGGTGCGCCATTTCAGGGCTAACGGGATGCAGAACTCACCTATAGTTAACCACTCACTTTGCATTTCTAGATTCATTGCATGCACTTTATATTTATCATTTTCATCTTGTTGTATAAAGGATTTTATTATTTCTCGGTCTCCCTTCCTCTTTGCGGAACCCAGCCCGACTTTATTAAACTGTGCACCAGCCATAAATTGTTTATGGAATTGAAGTCTTGACTCAAGCTCTGTAACATATTTATCTTTTGGGAGTGATGAGACTATTTCATCCTGGGATTGTCCCAAGACATGCATTTTGGTCACTCTGAGGTGTTTATAGAGTTCAGATGGCTTCTTTAATTTCATCCCAAAACTGTTTTGATCCCTAAATAGAGTTGAGGGGTCAGCTGAGTGTGCAATTCCGAGCCATGACTTCAATATCTTTTTGACATTTGCATCTAGTTTTGCCAGGAGGCTTTTACCGATGTCATATACAAGGAAAGGCCAAGTCAGACGCGACGTAAGATAATTGTCGTATATCCAAACTTTTTTAATATTGTTTAATGGTTGTTGGTCTACCTTATTCAAGTCACTAAGAAAATTTTCGACAGTTACCTCTAAGGATGGTGTACGTCCTTTGTAATCAATCTTTCTACCAAGAAATTTGAAAGGCACTGCTTCAGCAATCGTGGTTACACATTGTCCTCCTATTGAGAGTCCCGGATCATATGAGGTATATTTGGTATTCCGTCTACCCAGACATAAACAGTGGCATTTACTTGGTTTTGCCCTCAGTCCGTCAGTCCATGTACAAAACTCATCCACTTCAATTAATAACTTCTGACATTGTTTTGGATTACGTGTCAGTATGGCAAGGTCGTCTGCAAAGGCTAAGATGGACTCTGTGTATTTGTTGTTTATTTTAAACCGATAGCTCCATTTTTTCTCATGACTTATTAACTTATCTATAAGAATATTTATAATTATATTAAAAGCTATTGGTGACAAGCAGCAGCCTTGGAACAACCCTACATTATAATGCAATGTTTCTGTGTGTTCCTTGTCTGCTGCTATGGCAAATTGTAGTTGAGAATAATAAGATGTGATTATGTCGATAACCACAGTAGGAAAGTTATACCACTTCAGGGCGAAGATCATTAGTTCATGCTGTACAGAACCAAATGCGTTTTCAAGGTCTATCCAACAGACCGTAATTTGCCTCTCATGCATTCTGGCATCTTTCAAACTTTCCGCTAATAATGTGTTATGTTCCAGGCACCCAGAAATACCGGGCAAGAACCCTTTCTGGTGGTTTGGCCTGAAATACCTATTGCTGATCATAAATTTTGTCATTTTTGTTTGTAGTACGCTAAAGAAAATTTTGGAAATTGTATTGGTTAGTGCTATCGGTCTAGTGTCTTTTGGATGAGTTACTTCGTCTTTTTTTGGAATGAGGACAAAAACTGCTTCGCCAAATGATGTTGGTATTTGCTTCTTTGACCAGATTTTACAAAATACGTTTAAGAGATGTTTACGAACCGATGGACATTTTTTGTACACTATATAAGGAATACCGTCAGGTCCTGGAGCTGACTTGGATGTTTTCTTTTTAATTTGGTGGTCAACTTCCTCTAGGGTAGGTGGACAACTTTCAAAATTGACAAGAGGATAATGAGGTTTTTGGATGTTTGGATCCTCATACTGTCTCCCGCGCTTTGGCACTTGGTAAGTGCTTTTAAAGTGGTCGTAAATCTGTTGGTTGGTCAAGAGAAGCTTACCTTTTTGTTCATTGAAAATGTTTTTCGAGTATTGAAAAGGGTTTTTATCAAAATCTACTTCGTGTTTAGCTCTGTTAAAATTATCGCGATTTTTTGTGATTTGTAGCGATATTCCTTGAATTAATTTAAGGATCGATCTTAATGCCCTAGACAGTTGGTGACTTAGATGGTTATCGCCCATGGCCTTGGCTTTTCGAAGTTGTTTTATTAACTCTCCTTTCTTTCTCCGCAAAAACCAATAATATTTTCGTATTTTTTTTATTGTATAGGGGGTGTGGGGGGGATCGAGTGTCAAAACGAAATTGGATAAGATTTGTTTTTAGGAGCTGCCTACATTAGGGGGTTCCTAGTTAAGTGATGGCTTAAGTATAGTTGGTGAAAACGGGCATGAGACTCTTTTGGGTTTCTTTATGTCTGTTCCATATAAGATTGTAAAGTCCCCCGCGACACATTGTACACAGTGTAGGAGTTATTTTTCTTTTTGGTTTGAAATGTATTACCCCTAATTGTATAGAAAACAGTAAGGTAAACTTGCAGTGTTTCTCTAAGTGGTAGATACGACTTATTTTTACAAACAATTCAACTATAACTTTGTATGAATACAAAGTTGTGACGTCACTATTTTGGACTACTCAATTGAGCAATATATTTCAATGTTTATCTCACTAAAATTTATGATAGAAATGAAAGGCTGTATTAATTATGGTTTCCTAGATGTTTTGTTATGTTTTTGAAGTGAAAACTTCTTTAGCGGCGCTGTGTACTTTTTTGAAATGGGTAAAAATGTATAAACTCGCGTCAGGTCACGTGACCTGATCGAAAATTCGTAAGACGGACGGAGAGAGGACAGGCGGCGCAGGGCGCTTGCGCGAGTGTTCGTGTGTGTATGTAATATAAAATGTCATGTTTGTGTACGATAGCGCAATAAATGAATATTGTATTCCACCACATAAATAATAGTACTTTTATACTGATAATGAAAGCAATTCGTACAAAATTATTCTCTAACCATTCCAAAGTATCAAAAATGCACAACGTTAATATTCAAGTTTTCACTTCTGCCGGCACTCCCGGAGTGCAACCCGTCGATTTTTTTTAATGAAAGAGACGTTTGTATTTATTTACATTACAGTCATCTATCCTATTCGCGAATTACTCCTTAATTTCCAGTACCTGGATGAGGGAGCGTTGCTTGGTATATGTTGTTTTGGTAAATTTTCTTTTTTTTTGGATAGTTTGCAAACGAACAGTCGTATCACCTGATGGTAAGTGATTACCGCCGCCCATGGACACCCGCAACACCAGAGGCGTCACAAGTGCGTTGCCGACCTTTGGAGGATGGGGAGAGGGACTGGGAGGGGTTGGGGTATGGGCCTCCGGTATCCTCACTCAATCGGTGAAACAGTGCAAGCACTATTTCACACTGGTTTTCTGTGAGGCCGTGGTATCACTCCGGTCGAGCCGACCCATTCATACTGAAGCGTGGCTCTCCCACGGAATAATATCTATAATTGAATCTTAATTAGATTGATTTATCACGCCTGAAAGCCTATGAATAGTAAATTTTATGAAAACCGTTGGAGCAATATGATTTTTTTTATTGATTTGTAAGCAATATTTGAAGATATATACATAAGTATTGTAAATATAATCATAAAATTGTTTAATATTAATTATTTTTAGTTTGTTTAAGTAACAATAAGCGCTGGTCGCTGTGATCTTATAATAATTAAATTGTAATTGTTTAATAAAGTGTTCTAACAATGATTGTGGGTAATATAATTAAAACTTAGTGTATACGAAGTGTTTTTTGCGCGTTCTAATATATATTGAGATGTTTCAACAGATGTTAGGCATTCTTTTTCAACGCCAATAATTAGAAGCCATCAATTAAATCTTCTGAAATATGTAAAGTAACTGCCAAACCACGTATGATTTTTTTTTATTTTTTTTTATTGAATAGTGGGCAAACGAGCAGACGCATCACCTGATGGTAAGCGATTACCGCCGCCCACGGACACCCGCAACACCAAAAGCGTCACAAGTGCGTTGCCGACCTTTGGGGGATGGGGAGAGGGAATGGGGGGAGAGGTTGGGGTATGGGCCTCCGGTATCCTCACTCACTCGGTGAAACACAGCGCAAGCGCTATTTCACACCGGTTTTCTGTGAGGCCGTGGTATTACTCCGGTCGAGCCGGGCCATTCATGCCGAAGCGTGGCTCTCCCACGCTCATGTCGATTATGGTAACAAGATATAAATTCGAAAATAACCGTCTGCCTGTCTATATGACTGTCTGTCTTTAACGATTTCACGGGTAAACCGTGAAACCTTTTTGAAGTTATACTTCTTTAGGCGCGATGGAGAAAAATGACTCGAGTGAATGTTTAGTTAGCGCGCGCACACCGACACCTGAATTGTACATCGTGAAGTTAGTTCTAGGTGGCATGGACATCGATAACTATGTTCAACTTGTATATTCTAGTATTTTTATATTTAGAACACGTGTTTCGTAACAGTACAATTCAACAGTGTGAATAAATAAATATTATTTATTTAAATAAAATATTTTTGATTCATTTTAATATTTATCGTTAATCACTATTGCATTTTAGTTATTTTTTTTCCATACGCCAAAGAAGTATAACTTCTAACGCGTGTACATAAGTACACGCGTTAGAACACTAGACACACTCATATTTTTATTTTTTAATGGAATATTGGAGCAAACGAACAGACGTATCACCTGATGGTAAGCGATAAGCGCCGCCCATGGACACCTACCACACCAGTGGCGTCACAAGTGGCCTTTAGGGGATGGGGAGTGGGATGGCGGGAGAGGTTCGGGTATGGGCCTCCGGTATCCTCACTCTTTTTCTTTTTTATTTTTTTTAAAAGACAACTCCCGCCTTAGGAATATACATCCTGTGTCGCGGGGGACTTTACAAACATACATGTAACGGTCACAAAGAACACCTAGACTCAGGACAACACTTTGTGGATCACACAAAGTGATGTCCCACGTGGGATTTGAACCCACGGCACTTGGCGCAGTAGTAAGCGGCGTAGTGACCGCTTAAACCAGTAGGCCAACCGTGCAGTCAAATCGGTAAAACACGGCGCTAATTCAAACCGAAATATGATGTATATTCCTAATACGTTAATTGTATTTTTAAAAAGCAACTACAACAACTGTAAATGTAGTTAGATATAAATTGATCACCAGGTTGCATTGTTAGACAAATTATTTCTATATTTGCTGTAAGTAATACCTAATTATTGTAAATATTTAAATGTGGGTAATTGTAAGTTTGCTCATAACAAAACATTTTTGTGTAAATAAAATGTGATTTAAAAATAAATTGTTTCTATCTATACAAATAAATAAAATTGGAGTGTCTGTTTGTAATATAACAATAACCGCTTTTTACTAAATGCATGTTTACATGTACCAAAATGTTATTTTTTTACAATTTTTGCCTGTCCGATTTCAACGGGACTGTGGCGATTTCCACATATAACACAACAATAACCTACTACAGCGCCATCTACCGAAGATACACTGAACTACGAAGTAACGCACTACACGTAGTAACTACAAATCCTGAATCGCGCAATAAATAGTTCTCGCGCTGATTATCATATATACAACATCCCAACATCAACTGTTGGGCAGTGGCACGCCAGGCATGATCACCTCGCCTGGTCGGAGGAACATCATACCCGTTCCCCCACAGGACTTTCACTGATAGGTAGCTGATGATATATGGAGTAACTTAGCTAACTACTTTATTAGACTAGCTTCGCCCCGCGACTTTTCACGCGGTACAACAATAACCGCGGGTAACACCGTGGGGTTCAGCTAGTTTTAAATATAAGGGAACACCCAATATTACCTACTATATACTACATATGTGACCCATAATTTATATTTTATTTCTGTACATATATTACGGGCCCAGACCCCCCTAGTCAAGTTGCATTCTTCAAAAGTAAACTTTAATAAATAAATATACCGGACATCTAACACACAACACCATCTAGTCCCAAGCTAAGCAGAGATTGTGTTATGGGTACTACACATATATACTTTTTTTTTGTAAATTTCTTTTTTTTTCTTTTAAAAAAGACAACTACCAAATTAGGAATAAACATCCTGTGCCGTGGGGGACTTTACAAACATACATGAAACGGACACAAAGAACGTCCAGACTCGGGACAACAATTCGTGGATCACACAAAGTGTTGTACCGCGTGGGATTTGAACCCAAGACGATGGCGACCGCTGAAACCACTCGGCCAACCGTGCAGTCAAATAAATACATATATATGATACATAGAAACAATCCAAACTCAGAAACAAATATTTCCAGATCATACAAACATTTGGTCCGACCCGGAAATCGAACCCGAAACCTCAAGCTTAGCAGTCGCATACGCTACCACTACGCCACCAAGGCAGTCGATAAAAGTATAGAGGATAACGATTGTAGAAAGAGAATGAACGTGAAACAGCTGCAAGTTGGCTGACGAACCGGTGGTCGATGCAGCCGAAATGTGCTTGAGTGTAGAATAGGTAAACTTAGTGTAGGGCGCCCTGCTGCTTGATGGGCTAACGATTTGAAGAAAGTGGCTGAAGGCGGACTGTCCAGGACCGAGATAGTTAGTGCTTCTTAAGGTACACCTTCATTTAGTAGTGAACTGCTAAATATTGCAAACCGGAGAATCGAATATGGCGATATTTCCGGTTCCGGTTGACATTAATATCTATGGGAAGTCAGTGGGAAGAAATGTTATTGGGAAGTCAGTGCCCTCAAATATACTGACAACTAGTTAATCTTCGAAATTAATCCGCTCTCAGGGTTGCGGAGGTCCAATGTTAGTCGCTCCGTGATAACACAGATATTCAGGTAAAACCGGCTGAACTAGTAGCAGGCCCTAAATAATCTTGGGAATAATATAAACTACCTCGGTGGCCAATGGTAGTGCATGCGACTGCTGTGCTTGAGGTCTCGGGTTCAAATCCTGGGTCGGACCAAATCGGTTTGTGTGATTTACAAATATTTGTTTCGGAGTTTGGGTGTTTTCTATGTATAATATGTATGTATTTACAACAAAAAAACAGTATATATGTATTTGTATCAGTTGTCTAGTACCCATACACAAGCTCTGCTTAGTTTGGGACTAGATGGCGTTGTGTTAGATGTCCGGAATATTTATTTATATTATTTATTTAATATAAAAAGTGGACAGTTTTGTATAGAGGGAAATGAGACATGTATTTAAGAAGTGGTAGTGCATTTTAAGTCGCAAGTATCTGTGCTTATATAAAACTTAGGAGGGGCATTAAAAAAAATACAAGAAAAAATAAGTACTTATTTATTACAAAAAGAAAGAAATACAAAAAATATCTTATATATTAACATACAATACTTACATTCACTTCGCACTTAATGCTAAAAGTTTTAGAATTTCAATTTTAAATTGGCCTTGTACTTAATTGTAGAAACTACCAAATGGTTTAAAATTTTCTTTAGTGGTAATTCCTTTCAAATGTTGTGGTAGAAATTACACAACCCTTGAATATTATGAATGACATTCGAAAATTAAAATCTTGTATCGAATTCAATTGAATTAAGAAATAACACCTTCTGTTTGGTTCGATTTAAAAACCACCCTTGAGGATGTAATTCATCACGAAATTAGACGAATTAAAGTGGGTGATTCTATCAGAAAAGATAATGATTTTTAGATCCTGTTTCACCTGTTACGATGATGAGATAACTACGTATGTTAGTGACCTAATTAATGATATCTTTATACAGACTTATATTTAGCAGATTGAAGGCTTGTTGGTTGCGACGCGGCAGACAACACTCTTTAAGTTAGAGAATGCATCGTCCTGGGTAGCTTGGTCGAATTTCTGTAAATAAAAATAAAAAGACAAATTATTGATATGCTGGTTTCTGCAATTTATATATTTAAAAATGAATTGCTGTTCGTTAGTCTTGCTAAAAGTCGAGAACAGTTCGACCGATTTAGCTGATTTTGGGTTTAAAATATTTGTCGTAGTCCAAAGAAGGTTTAAAAGGTGAATAAATAAAAAATATATATTAGTTTTTCGAGCGGAGCATTAGTTACAAAAAAAATATTTATTTTTTAAAAGACAACTCCCACATTAGGAATAAACATCCTGTGTCGTGGGGTACTTTACAAACATACATCAAACGGACACAAAGAACATCCAGACTCGGGACAACAATTCGTGGATCACACAAAGTGCTGTAGGTACCGCGTGGGATTTGAACCCACGACACTTGGCGCAGTAGCAAGCGGCATGGCGACCGCTGACACCACTCGGCAAACCGTGCAGTCGTGTTGTCTTTTAAAAAAATAAAAACGGGCAAAGTTATTACGCTACGGGCAATAGGTCAACTAGTTCAACAATAAGGTTCTTATTGTACTTTTAAAACAACAACCGTGGGTAACGCCGCAAGGTAAAATAGATTAAAACGTACCCTATGTTACTCGTGATATTGTCAGTTGCCTGCTAATGAGTTAACTCGGTCAGATAGTTTAGAAGTTCATTGTGAGCGAGACAACACGAGAATTATTTAAAATAGATACCCATATGTTCTATAACTGTAATCAAAATGATTTTATACGTAAACTTTATGTACGTTCACAGGAACAAGTAAATGTTCCAATGGTTGGAATAAAATTTATGATGATCCAATGCTGATGCATTTTTTGCACAGATAGAATTAAGAATCTTATAAAGGGTGTGCCAGTTAGAGTGCACTTTATCAATTTAAATATATATTGGAGAGTTGAGATTTTTTATTATATTGTAAAGAAGTCATGTTCCGATTAAGTATGGAACAAAATATCCGTCAAATGGCCGAAGGCTCTGGTGAGGGGACTAGGTATGTATGTAATTCACCGATAACGCGTAAGATCTCGGATTTTAGCTTAGGAATTGTTTCTGGCTTATTCGCATAAACCTGAGATTTCACAAAATCTCAAAGAACGAAAATGCAATGTCTCGACTGAAAATTCTTTGAAGTATGCGAATATGCGTATGTTTTTGTATACACAATTGTAACGCGTTGTTTTTTCGTAAAGCGCTCCATTTTTAATAGTCGTAATATACATAATTATGTTACACCAGTAAAATTTCAGAGTTGCCACATGCTCAAAGAAAAAATTACACTAAAAAAAGTGCACTAAGATAACTTTGGAACATCCAGTGTTAAGTATCAGTCTCTATGTATTTAAGATCTGAGTAAGAGAAGTTAGTTTGCGTCTAGTTCTCTCATAAATATTCTTTGGTTTCGGAATTATTTTTCATTGTAGGGCACTTATTGGTCGTAGCGTGATGATATAAAGTCTATAGCCTTCCTTAAGAAGTTGACTATTCAATACTAAAAGAGTTTTTCAATTCGAACCTGTGCCGCCACGCCGTACCACCACGAGCCGGGTTTCTATACAAAACAGAATAGATAGTTACGTACCGTTATTATAACGTTTTTTAAATCAATAATATTCGAATTATTATTTTGAATAAATTTAATTACCTGTAATTTTGTTTTAGATACCTGCAATTACGAAGAATTTAAATAAGTACAGCATTACAATCTATATTAATGTTATAAAACTGAGGAGTTTATTTGTTTGGTTGAACGCGCTAATCTGAGGATTTGTTTGTCCTATTTGAAGAAATTTTAGGCTAGGCTATATCATCATGCTACGACCAAAAGGAGCGGAATATCAATGAAAATTATTTCAAAAAACGGGGGAATTTTATTTCTTCTGAGACATTCCATTGCGTGCGCTGCTTTAATGGTTAAAGATTCGTGAAAAAAAATATGAAAGAATTTTTTCTTTTAAAAACTTCTAAACAGAAGTTCGCGATAGCATATGTCTATCATTTAAGGTTGACTCATTATAACTTTATTTTATGGGCAACAAATTTGTTTCAGCTGTATAATATCACGCTACGGGCAATACAAAACGCAGATGAATGGTATATAATAAATATTTTTTTGTGACTTTTACCATGCGGTAGAAATGCGACTGCTGCACTAGGTATTGCCTGCTCAAATACCATATGAAATAACATTTATAAACTGTTGTTCTGAGGCCGAGTGCACTTTATGTATATTGAATGAATGTTTGTACATTATACATTACATATGTATAGGATATATTCCTAGTGCCGAAATCATATACAAAAACAAACAAACAAAAGTAATAGTACTAATATTTTAAAATTCAGCTTATGGTAGAAAACACGTTATTTTGTATTGGCAACACTTAATTTCGACAGAAGCAACAATAATGTGATTGTTTGAAAAACAGTAGGGAATAATGTAGGTACCCAAAACTGTGTTTCATTTATGTATTTAATAAAAATACAGGCACTTTCCACTTTTCACAATTCCACAATTGATAAGATTTGACGATAGTTGTGACGAATAGTTGTAAACTGGTGTGAGAAAAATAGACACTATAATTGTATTTAGATAGACTTTTAAAATATAATAATGTTTTATAATAGTTATATTGTTTTTTTTTTTTGGATATGGCAATGTGTGCTGTTGTCGACAATTCTGCCAATGACAAATGTATGACGAAGGAAATGCGTGTGTTAATAAAGAACACAAAAAAAAACTCTGAAGGTTATCACTGCAATGAATGAAATCTTTTGTTAATTTTTAGAGAAAATAGCTCCTTGCTATTTTCTATATTGGAGGAAGGAAATTAGTTATAAACTTAAATCCATGAAATATGGTTTAACATTGATAACTGTCACTAATGTCATATTTGAACATACGGTTGGTTCTTCTAACATATATATATTCAACTAGCTTTTTCCCGAAGCTCCATCCGCTTTTATGTCGGTTGTCGAGACAAAAAATAACCTTTGTCCTTCTCCAAGGTCCAAAATTCATCCAAATCGGTACAGTGGACAGACACGATAACTCGTGTTTCGTTGTGTCGATATTAGAAATTCAGAAGTAACCTTCTGAATTTCTAATATTAATAGTATATAGCTGTATGGAAGAAATTAAACAAAAGTGGCATCAGTGCCGTCATGTCGTCCGACGTTTGTGACAGTTATTTACGTAGTGTTGCCATACCTCATTAATAATAATAGTTGGTACGAATGACAGCGGCCGGCTAACGTGGCCTGTCTTGTCACCGTATGCCGCGAGGTAATCGCTGCCCTTGTCTCCCTCTGCACATTCCGTGATTTTTTCAGACTCCGACGTTTTCTTCACTTGTGCTAGGCACTGGAAATCAAAAAGATAACATTACATTTTTATTTTTATAATACTTATCGTTTTCCACAGTTTCAGCTGTGTGGATAGCTATTATATATAAGTCTTTATTGCTGAACCGTTTAGCATATGCAACAAGTAATTTTTCTGTCTTTTTTTAAATTTTGATGTACCTGTGGCGACTTCTACATATAACACAACAATAACCTACTACAGCGCCATCTACCGAAGATACACTGAACTTCGAAGTAACGCACTACACGGAGTAACTATAAATCTTGAATCGCGCAATAAATAGATCTCATGCCGATTATCATATATACAACATCCCAACATCATCTGTTGGGCAGTGGCCCGCCAGGCATGATCTCCTCGCCTGGTCGGAGGATCCTCCCTTTGTGTTGGTGGAACATGGTACCCGTTCCCCCACATACCCAGTGTCACTGTCACTACTAAGACGAATCTAATGACACCACTGACATAAAATACGACAAGCCATTTAGTGTCTAGGACGTGCCAAAGAAATATACACACATACACTCTAAAAACAAAACACTCCTTCTTTCGCAGTCAGATAAATATGGTTTCAAATCTGACGTGTAGTTTCAGATATATATTTATTTACGAAGTAGTAAAATGAGAACTTATTCGTCACAGGTTCAGTTCCAGCTATGTTTTATTTATATATGTTATATGAGCGCATATGTGGAAATCGCTACACCTCAATAACTATGATCTTTTCTGGTAAATTTTCTCAAAATACAGGGTGTCTCAAAAGAAATTTTATATTTGTTTAGCTTACTGCGTGAACGCTGCGTACTTGAGGGGTGCGGGGGTTATGTCAATTGGTAGCTTGGCTCTTGGGGATTCAGTCGCTATGGAGCGTTTCTCGGGAGCAGACCGCGCGTTGTGCGTGCGAGAGTTTTACAAGAACGGTGATTCGACAACTGTCGCGCGTAGAAAATTCTGCAGTATTCGAGGTTTTCGCCACTTAAATGATGCGCCAAGCCTTCCTCTCATTCGACATTGGGTTAAAAAGTTTGAAGAGACTGGATCAACGCTGGATAAATCAAAATCCGGGCGACCTAGGTCATCAAGAACGGTAGAAAACGTGGAGAGTGTTAATCAATCTGTACGTGACGACCCGAGCCTTTCAATTCGGAAGCGCGCGAGTGCTTTAAATGTGCATAGATCATCATTACATCGCATTATGCACAAAGATCTAAAGCTGCACCCCTACAAAATTCAATTGGTGCAAGAATTAAAGCCCCAAGATGCCGGTCAGAGGCTTAATTTCGTAAATCAGATGATTGAGCGATTTTCAACGTTTACCAACATTTTGTTTTCGGATGAAGCTCATTTTCATCTTAATGGCCACGTAAATAAGCAAAACTGCCGCTACTGGAGTTCAGCCAATCCGAAACGCAAACATCAGAAACCCCTACACTCGCCTAAAGTGACCGTATGGGCTGCCATGTCGGCGCGAGGAATTATCGGCCCTTACTTTTTTGAAGACGAAATGGGGCGTACAGTTACAGTGAATTCAGAGCGTTATGTGGAGATGTTAGACAACTTCTTGGTACCTGAACTGCAAAACTTTCCTGGCTATAACCAAAGAACATGGTTTCAACAGGACGGAGCAACTTCACACACGTCCAATATATCTCTGCCACGTGTTCGTGAAATTTTCTCAGGAAAATTGATCTCCCGGAGAGGTGACATAAATTGGCCTCCACGTAGCCCAGATTTAACCCCTATGGACTTTTTCCTATGGGGTTATCTTAAATCTAAAGTTTACGCCAATAAACCAACTTCACTGGCGCATTTGAAAGAAAATATCCGTCACGAAATGGCAGCCATCCCTCACTCCACCTGTCGAGCAGTCATAAGTAATTTTACTGTTCGATTAAATGAGTGCCAACAACGTGAGGGTTTACATTTAGACGATATTATTTTTAAGAAATGAATTCCCAAAAAGTGTATTTTAACAATAAATAAACATTTTTTCTATATACCGCTTCCTTTTTTTTTAATCAATCCACTAAATATGAAATTTCTTTTGAGACACCTTGTATATCCTGGCCAGATCGATTAATTGCCCCCTAAACCGCGTAACCTAAGTTTTAAAACTTAATTTAATGATAATCGTTGGAGCAGTTTGCGATATACGAGTACATAGAGAATAGCTCGTCTTAAGGTTTTAGATTAAATACGGTTTACTGTGTTTGGTAATGGCGGAGCGTGTTCAAATCATTTCTTTTAAAACTTTATTTTTTTAATCATTATAATTAAAACTACTTTTAACTTAATAGAATGTGACTACATCTTGCATTTGATTTGATTTACTATTCAAATCATTTTTATAATAATAAAAGCATGAAATCGTTTCATACAATCTTATAAAACTTTGACATTACATTTAAAATACTTTCTGAAATATACTCGTATTAGGGGACCTAGTGGCAGACGAAACTCTCTTCCTTTCTGTTTCTATGGAAGAAGGAAGAAGGCAGAATAAATTGTCTCTCTCTATCACACACAGTTGTATTACACACATCACGCAAAATAGGCGCTGAACTGAAGTCGTCGAATTGCGGAAACCCAGCCCGCGAGTTTCAAGATTCAAGATACACACAGTTGGAACTCAAAGAAATGTGCATTGCTACAGTGCCGTCCCTCACGCTTCTAACTAAGAGGGACCAAAAGCATTGAGTCTTCAATAACCTCACTGACTTGCATTGAACTATTTCTTAATGCCTCGTTGTTGCACTGTTATTCCAGTCGCCTGTTTCAAAGTATGGATCTTTTACGTTAGGTTTGTAACTGTAAAATAACCAACAATAAACTTACAGTATCTAAAGACTTGTCAGGGTTGGTCTGGCTCATCAGACAAATGACGAGCTCCATCTTCTCCGTGTCCATGAGTTTGTGGTTCTTCAGAATGCATGACTGGATCTGATAACAAGAGACAGATATATATTTAGTTAGTATCATATTATTTTGACGTAAATATTGAAAATATTTTGACTGCTTCTTTGGTCTAACGGTTAGCGTATGCGACTGCCAATCAAGAGGTCTGTAGTTCGATTCCCGAATTGGGCTAAGTGTTGTTGGGTTTTTCTTACAATAAATCCTTAGAAATAGCCCGTAGTATAGAAGCAAGTTTAACCGTCGATCCCAGTTGTCATTATTATCTACAGCAATCGTAATTGCGAAGTCAGTGCCCTCAAATATAAAATACAACTAGTTCGACTGCCGAATTCAGTACCCTTCAGGGTAACGGGTATCCGATGCCAGTAGAATAGAATAGAATAGAATAGAATATACTTTATTGTACACCAATAACAAATTATTCAACTTACAATTCAAAAAATATATGTACAATGGGCGGCCTTATTGCCAAAAGCAATCTCAGTAGCTCCGTGGTAAAACTGATATTCAGGTAAAACCGACGAGCTAGTAGGCGACCAAATAATCTTGGGAATAATAAAGGTTAGGAACATGATTATCCTACTAATATTATAAACGCGAAAGTTTGTGAGCATGTAAGCGAGTATGTTTGTTGCTCTTCCACGCAAAAACTACTCAATGGATTTTGATAAAACTTTACAATAATATAGCTTATACATCAGAATAACACATAGGCTACAATTTATAAAGATACTAGCTTCGCCTCGTGGCGTTACCCGCGGTAAATGTCGTACCGTGGGGTTCAGCTAGTTGTAAATAATTTCATGCTTTGTTATCTTCTAATATTTTATTTTATTTTAGTACTTTAATCTTTATATTATTTATAAGTTGAGGCCTCTTTAGCAGGACAGAAAACAATACCAACGAAGAAGTTCTAGAAAGAGTGAAAGGTAAAAGGCTACTGATATGTACTATAAAAAATAGAACAAGCAAGATGGTAGACCACCTTATACGACATGATGACTTTATAAGTAACAAGCTGACCCACGCAATCTCGTTTGCTTCTCCTATTGCCAGTGTAATAATTTCTATTGTTCTTAGCGTGACGATATATAGCCTATAGCCTTCCTCAATAAAGGGGCTATCTAACTCTGAAAGAATTTTATAAATCGGACCATCAGTGCCTGAGATTAGCGCTTCCAAACAAACAAACTCTTCAGCTTTATAATATTAGTATAGGTATCATAGAAGGAAAAACAGAAGGAAAGACCGAGATATAGTTATATAAACCAGATTAAGGAAAAACTGCCGATTGCGACGTATGGAGGTCTAGGAAACGGCTCTTGATAGGGAGACCTTGATAAAGCTGCATCGACAAGAGCTCTTAAGTAATTATGATGATGTGGAAGTTGAAGGCTTTGTCCAGCTGTGGACTGTTAAGAGCTTTGATGATAATATAATCTTATGTTACCTTATTTCCGTAGCACTCATCAGCGCCATGATGGCAGTTGAATTGCCACTTGTCGTTTATTTTGTCGTGCTGAAATAGAACATTACATTATGAAAAACATAGAAATAAATTATCAAGAGGTCTCAGGTTCGATTACCAGAAAGATTTTCTGTTTATTAAAAATACGAAGTGCCTAGGTATAGATATGACCGCATGATTGGCCTAGTGGTTTATGCGGTCGCCACGTCGCTCTCTACTGCGCCAAGTGTTGTGGGTTCAAATCCCACATGGGACAATACTTTGTGTGATCCACAAATTGTTGTTGTGTCTGGGTGATTTTTGTGTTCGTTTCATGTGTGTTTGTAGAGTTTGCCGCGACACAGGATGTAAATTCCTATTGTGCGAAATGTCTTTAAAAAAAAAACTTGAGAGGTGTCAAGGGACACCCGGATGGAACGAAGTTCGAAATAGAGAGACGAAACGAAAATATCTGACTTGCTTTCTATAAGAGAGAGAGAGAGAGAGAGAGAGAGACAGAGAAACATGCGCACGCCGCACGGCTTACAATAGCTTACTATAGCAAAAAATGTCGTTACACTATCATCACCTATCGCAGTTTACTGTTTAATAAATTCGTCTTGACAAAATGTGTCGTTGACATAAGTCGAAAGTGTCGTTACAATTCCGCCTAGCCCCCTTCCACAACGCGCGATAAGGAACTTCGTTCCAATATAATAATTATTTATTTGCTTATTAGCTTGGAATATGGTACACTATAGAGATTTTAAGGCTAGTTTTCTATTCTTCATATTTCGCCTACTAAATTCGGCATGCAAATATATACTAATTGTTAAGTGCTTCGTTATTGTAGCGTTTTGTGTATGCGACTGCTGATCGTGTCGAGTGTCGGGTTTCAATCCCGGGTAGGCCCATTGGTGCTTATATTTTGACAGAGGGAAAACCTGAGTATAGCTACTACCGTTTTACTTTATATTTGAAAATAAATGTGTTCTGTGGTTCTATAAACATGATGCACATTGATTAATTGTACATGCATATGCAATGCCACGTCGAGAATACATCTGCATTTTATTGATATAAATTAATTTGCATTCTGTCATCGCACTTCGAGTTTATTTCTGATAAAACTCTATTGAATAATAATAGCTATTGGTCACAATCACAATACATAGGATATCTTGCCTTTTTAACCCGACTTCAAAAAAGGAGAAGGTTATCAATTCGATTGTTTTTTTTATGTTTGTTACCTCATAACTTTCGACTGGGTGAACCGATTTTGTAGATAATTTTTTTATTTGAAAGTTAGTGCTTCCCGTTTAGTCCCATTTTAATTAGGTCAAGTTCTTGAAGTCTGTTGTTTTTTTGTTAAATGTTTTTATGTTAAAATTTGTGATTATTATAATAAGTGATGTTTAGTTTTGTAAATAAATCTTTTACAGATATTTTTATAAATTGGACTTTGCACCTAGAAGACGACTTCATTTCCTAAGACGCACTCTGGAAGTCAATTCGTTGTGATCATGTATGTATGTATATGTGGCTAACTATGAAGCTAAAGAATGACAAACTCACCGTGGATTTGCCATAGGGCACCAGCTTGACCTTGATGACTCCTCGGAAGTCTCTCCACACTGGTGCCAGCTGTTGGACAATGAAGGCCTTGCTGTCTGGACACAGAGACTCGTAGTACACCGCGATCTTCACCTGGTGGAGTGATACCATCAATTTAATATGTATGCTTTTGTTATCTTAAAAATCAAAGTAAAATTTTACACCGTACAATTCTTATAAATGCAGAAGCACAACTTGGCCGCCATAGTGTGGGTGCATTGCCTGCACGAACAATGGTCACCACCACTCTAGGATTCTACTTATGTTTTCCATCAGGCACAGTACAGTAATTTTGGCATGGCCATATATTAGAAAACAAAAAAAAAATGTTGTGTCAAGGGACACCCGGATGGAACGAAGTTCGAAATAGAAAGACGAAACGAAAATATCTGGCTTGCTTTTTATAAGAGAGAGAGAGAGAGACAGACAGAGAAAGGGTAATTATTCCTGTCAATTTCAGGGTATGCAGAGGGGGACTAAAAATGTCTCCGAGCGATAGTTTCGGAGATAGAGGGGGTGTCTTCCTTAAGGGATGATCTTAGGGGGTGGGGGTGATCAGGATAGTGGGGTAAATGGATTGGGGGTGCTGCGCTAGATAAATAAACACACAATATGGTATAATAAATTCGTCTTGGCAAAAAGTGTCGTTACAATTCCGTCTAGCCCCCTTCCGCAACGCGCGATAAAGAACTTCGTCCCAAAAACTCCAGTGATTAGTGATCCTGACTGCTAAGCCGCAGGTCCTGGATTTAACTCCCATATAGGAAAAATAATTGTATGAAAAGTACGACCATTCGTTCTGTCACGTTAGAATTGCTATGTATTTGCCTAGTTTTTCAAACGAAGGGGTGACAAGTATATACGGGGTGTCACCACCCCTATATATCCCGTCGTTAGAGTTGACTATGGGAACAAACTACCAGGATAACAGAACTGCAAAGAGAAAATCGCTTAAACCAAACCGTACACCAATCCGTCTGGATTGTGTGGTGTAGTTGGCCAAAGCCACCTTTCTAAAGAGTCCTGTGTACAGAAGTGGACTGTTTAACGAGAGTTAAACCGATAGATGATTTTTACCGTGGGAAAGCCACGTTTCGGCATACATGGGCCGGCTCGACGGCCTCACAGAAAACCGGTGTGAAATCCCAACCCCTCCCCCCACCCCCAAATGCCGGCAACGCACCTGTGACGTCCCCGGTGTTGCTAGTGTCCATGGGCGGCGGTTATCGCTTACCATCAGGCGATACGTCTGCTCGTTTGCCACATATACCATAAAAATAAATAAATAGGTCAGCTGTTTTTATTACGTGTTTAGTATCTATAATTGTCAACTAACCAATAGCACTCAAAGCACATAAATCCGCTATGAATTTCAATGAGTTTATACTAATTTCTCCCACATGAAAGTAGTTCCTAGAAGGTTGGCAACATTTATTTTAACTGCTAAGAAACGTCAGTTAGTTGTGCTGTGTTGCTTTCTCTATGGTAATTCGCGCATGACTCCTTAACTTCCATAGATATTTTCCTTTCTTTTATATCTGGGTGTAATTTATTTGTGACATGTATGTATGTATGTGTGGAGAAATAGTAATAGGAGAAAAAGCCTAAGTTACTCCTTTTATTATCAGCTATTTGCCAGTGAAAATCCCCGTCAAAATCGATTCAGCCGTTCCAGAGATTAGCCGGAACAAACAGAGAGACGGATAGACAGACAGACAAAAATTAAAAAAAAAAAATTTTTGGTATATGAGTATGTATCGTGTATTAGTATTAGTTTTTAGACAATAGGACTCACTGACTTATACTTAGAAGATGAGACTTAAATGTATCATTACATACACACTTACGTCTTTATCCTTGAAGGGATCGACAAAGACGCATTAAACGCTTAAGTTTTGAAAACTATTAATTTAGTTTGTTTAGATTAGTGTACATTTAAAATCCTAAATTTTTTAAGGTCTTGAATTTGAAATTTCATAGTAAATTCCTCAGTCTATAACCAGGCTACAAAACCCGGAGAGGCTATTGTTTAAACAATACACAATCACCCACCCAACTAATTTTCTTATAAAAGATTTCTTCGTCTAAACTTTATTTGGTTGGTTGGGTTTGATCTCTATTTGGTATGTGTAGTAAAAAAAATAGTCTCATTGACTAAGTCTCTTTACATCACGCGTCCGAGTGGGACTTACGATAGTATTCTTAGTATATTTATTTAAGTACTTACGTATAACTTTTATAAAATGATCAACATACTTTTGCAATATTTTCGTTCCGTAGTGTTCGTGGTGTATGTGTGTATAGTGTCTTCATATTGTTGGCTGTGTTGTATGGTAGTGGTTTGTGTACAACCGCCTTCTGAGGTGTAAGCGAAGGAATTGAAAACCATTTCTTTGTCGTAAGACGCCTGAACGTAGCCCGAGTAGACTTTTTTGCTGTCATGCATTGCAAACATGGCACTAGACCCTTTTAGAACAAGAGTTAAATGTATTATTTATTAAAATGAAAGATGTTTTCTTTTCAGTGCCCCAATTGGGCGGTGGGTTGGTTCTGTCGGGTTCGAACTGACTAAAACCACATGGCATTTTGAGTTCCAGTAGCCGGGGAACCAAGTGTAAACCTGGTTTCCTCTAGGTTACACTATTTATTCCTGGTCCCCATGGACTCGATCCTAGTCTAGCATACGGCTAGTAAATGATCCCCTCGTGTATGTATTCACTGTCTTCCCTTCTCTCCCCTGAAAGGCGCGCCACGCCGCTAACCTGGCATGCTTCTGCTAGGGTAACAGTTGATAAAACAAGCGGAGATTAGTCAATAAAATACTATTGAATAACATTTTTGTTACTGTTTTAAATTCTCGCCATAAATCTGATATAACTTAATTAACACTCGATTGCCTCGGTGGCGAAGTGGTAGTGAATGCGACTGCTCTGCTTGAGGTCTCGGGTTCAAATCTTGGGTCGGACCAAAATGTTTGTGTAATCTACAAATATTGGTTTTGGAGTTTGAAACATTCATTCATTCTATTTATAATATGTATGTATTTACAAAAAAAAGTATATATGTAATTATATCAGTTGTCTAGTACCCATAACACAAGCTCTGCTTAGCTTGGGACTAGATAGCGTTGTGTGTTAGATGACCGAAATATTTATTTATTTTAAGAAAATACTCCATCCCTTTTTTTCTCGTGTAGCACTCACCAAAGTTAATTAATTAATTACTAAGCGAATAATTAATTAATTATTTATTCACGCTCATTCGCCGCGTGAACAGCTGTTAGACGTGATCGGCGTGAAATAACGCAACGATTAATTACGTTACTGATTCTTCACGGATGTTATTGTACCTTAATCACGAACAGCAAGGCTAGCCTACAATTAAAGTAGTTCTTTAGTTAGTCAGTTTTAGTCTGTCAGAAGCCGGTTAATTTGTATCTATTCGGCAACCTGTATTGAATAAAGCCAAAGGGGTTCTTTGAGATGGGCTTCTCAATTCGTAGAACTTACCATGCCCGGAGTAGTTGTCTTATTCACTGTGGCGAGTTCTCGACGGTCTCTCAAGCATAGTTTGTATTTCATCTAAATACGGAGTATTTTGGTTTGATATTTTGCTAATAAAAAATGGCTGTGTGTCTTTGAGATATGTTAGTAAGTACCAGGCTAGCAGTAATATCTAAGAGGCTTACTTTAATGAAATATTACTACATTTTACATATCCCAGGCTAGATACCCGAAGAGATAATATTTGATAGAAATAGCTATTGCATGTAAATATGTACCAGTAGCAGTAAAGACGAGGAGTTGTTTAAGTTCCTATCAAACAATTGTTATAATCTGTCCATTCATTTTGCCAGTTTGATAAATAGTCAATTAGGTTTAGACTTTTAAAGCTAACGATCGATTTTTCAAAGAGTAGTCGATAGAAAAAATGAAATTTTATTTAATCAAATAAAGTTTTTTACTTAATTTTAGATAAGACACGTTATTATTATTATTTTCATAAATTTGAAAGGAGTTTGGGTAGGTTACGCAAACGGTATTGTGTAAAATCTGACACAGATATATATATTTATTTGAATAGTTCACAGGCTTAATAATTTATTTAAATAATAATAATGAGATTTTAAGTAATATTCCTGTGTTATTTATTGAAAATGAAAGTTAGACATCACTAACTATTAATATCAAGTACTTGGACAACGGTTTTCTTTGGTAAATTTTCTAAAAAATAATCCTAGCTAGTTTGATTTAGCGCCCTAGAAACCCCTTGCATATTTATAACATGAACATCTTTGGAGCTCAAGAATACTAAGCCCTCAATCTACATCTACACTAATATTATAAAGAGGAAAGATTTGTATTTTTTTATTTTTGTATGTAACGAATAAATTAAAAAACTACTGGACCGATTTTAAAAATTCACCATTCGAAAGCTACATTATCCACGAGTAACATAGGCTATATTTTATTTTGGAAAAAAATAGGGTTCCGTGAGATATTTGCGTTTTTCAACAAAACAAGGTGTAAAAAATCAACCAGAAAAGTTACTTATTTTACGATTTACAATAATATAGCTTATACATCAGAATAACACGTAGGCTATAATTTACAAAGATACTAGCTTCGCCTCGCGACGTTGCCTGTGATAATTGTCGTACCGCGGGTAGCACCGCGGGGTTCAGCTAGTAAATAAATAAAGAAAAAAAAGAAAAAAAAAGAAATGCTCGTTTAAAGGTCAGATAGATTAATCACTAATGCCCGGTTCCTATATTTAACGAATAGTCATTGTATAAAAAATTTTCTACAACCGACTACGAGTCGTAAATACCGTTCCTCAATTTATTTTTATAGGAACGATTTTAGCTTACGCCCCGTATAATATACTACTATTCGTACCTAGAACGGATCGTTTTTCAAATAAAGGAACTGGGCATTACTCATGTAATGTTTAAAAATATTCTAATACAATTATAATAGACGATAGTTTACACAATATTTAAGTAATAATTATGAAATTATTGTTCTTTTTACAAACACTGACACTGTTTCATACTCAATCAACATAAAGTAATCTAGTTTTTAGGATAGTTCTTTCAATAATATATCAGTAAAGTACCAGGACAGCAGATATGTTTAAGAGTTCTAACGCAAGGGCTGTATATATTAATGAGTGGGACAGAGATAGATGCTACTCACTTTGTTGTCATCCTTCTTGCTCTTGGCGATGACGCTGCAGAATATGGCTACCGAACAGAATATTGCTACCGCCTTCATTTTGTTCTGTAACCAAAGAATAGAAGTTGTTTAAACCTGAAGTATTTGTGGAAGAAGACAGGAGGACATAATTCTATCAACAGGCACTCATGTCTCCCTAGTGACCCTAATTGCGAACCGAAATCTTGCGGTTCCCACTTACGACAAATTTTATATGATGAGCACGAACAATTGTTAACCGACTTCAAAAAAGGAGGAGGTTATCAATTCGACTGCTTTTTATTTTATTTGTTGCCTCATCTCATCAGTAACTTTCGACTGGGTGAAGCGATTTTGATGATTCTTTTTTATTTAAAAGCTGGTGCTTCCCGTGTGGTCTCATTTCAATTTGGTCCATTTCGTGAACTCGGTTTTTTATGTGATTTTTTTGTGCCTTGAAATATACATCCTGGGGTCTTTGACTTTGATTCTGAACAACAATTTAAGAATCACAAAGGGGTTTGAACCTACAACACTCAACGCAATAAAAATAAACTAGTTGTCCGCTTAAACAACTACGCTATCGTTTTAGAAACTGTTATTCGCAACGATAGAGGCGATATATTATATACTTTATGACTTCTAAAGTTATAAAATACAACTGCATTGGAAAGGAGTCGTTTCATTCGCGAACAATGTAGATTATTACGTGGTTCTTAGTAGAAAACAATTGCTTTGTAGCCGTGGGAACATCAACTCACGTTATTGTACGAATGTTGTATAGTTTTTTTACTATTATGTGATTGCGTATACGTTGAAACATATGGCATATGAATAACAGAATAGAAACAGAGAATAGAGAACAAGAAATTTAACATCACATTATGACGTAAATGTTACTGAGTTAATCAAATAAATAAAAATAAAATAAATATTTTCGGACATTTAACACACAACACTATCTAGTCCCAAACTAAGCAGAGCTTGTACTGTGGGTACTAGACAACTGATATAAATACTTACATACTTTTTTTTTGTAAATACATACATACACATACACATAAATATATATACATATTATACATAGAAAACACCCAAACTCCGAAACAAATATTTGCAGATCATACAAACATTTGGTCCGACCCGGGAATCGAACCCGAGACCTCAAGCACAGCAGTCGCATACGCTACCACTGCGCCAACGAGGCAGTCAAAATAAAACAAGATGGCGGATTTTAGTGTCGAAATGTTTGGTGTCAAATTTATTTTTGTATATTATGTAAGTGGTGCAATGAATGATTGTTTGAGGAATAAATAAAAATGTAATATTTAAGTAAATGTTTACAAAAATATATCAAACTATGTTTTAATAACTGTTTTAAACAATCAACCTATCGCCGTCAACTGCTGAACGACGGTCTCCCCTAAGGAGCGTCTATCCCGGTCTTGGGCAGTCCACATCCATCCGCTGCCAGCCACTTTTTTCAAATCGGCCATCGTGGCGTACGCGTCCTACACTACATTTGTCTAATCGCGGTCTCCACTCAAATGGGCCTCCGGTATCCTCACTCACTCGATGAAACACAGCACAGGCGCTGTTTGTTTTTAACTAAAGATAGGTAATTCAAAACGTAAGAGTACAAAGTGTCACAATATTTATTCACTCTGTTACTGCCTCGGGGGCGTAGTGGTAGCGTATGCGGCTGCTAAGCTTGAGGTCTCGGGTTCGATTCCCGGGTCGGACCAAATGTTTGTATGATTTGCAAATATTTGTTTTGGAGTTTGGGTGTTTTCTATGTATAATATGTATGTATTTACAAAAAAAACCCATAACACAAGCTCTGCTTCGCTTGGGACTAGATGGCGTTGTGTATTAGATGTCCGAAATATTTATTTATTATTATTATTTACTCTCTGGAACTCAGGGAGCAAATTACTCAAGACAAGACAAAACACAAGGAAACCCTGTGTTGTTAGTATGGTATGGTATGCGAAAACCTTTAATAATATAATAACAATAATCATTTACTGTTTTCTCACACACAGTTTACAATTAATAACAAATTCATGCAGACAATACAACTCAAATAAATATAATCTGTGTGGGAGACTGGTATCTGCACTAGGATTACCTGTATTACAGATTACCAGCCGCTCCAGATCCTGGATATTGAAATGTATGGTAGAAGGAGCAGTGGCATTATGTTTGCATGGGCAAGAATAATGCCAACATTACAAATTACAGATAATGTGTATGACTGCGTGTGTGTGTGTGTATGTGTGTAGGTGTGTGTGTCTATGTGTGCGCGTGTGTGTTTCCGTGTATGTGAATTCGTGTTCGTATGAGTGTGTGTGGTAATAAAAAGAAACCATTCAAGTACTACTTTCATATCATTATACTTCTATGTCCAGTTTCTGTTGGTGAGACAATAAATTAAACTGTGTCAAATTGTTTGTGTCAACGCTCAATTGAGTGTTGACAGTCGCTAAGAGAGTTCACTACCAGTTACAATAAAGTACAGTTAGGCGAGGCGCTAAGTGTTATATCGCATGTACTCCGCTACGTATGGCGTGAGTTAAGAGCGGCCATTGGACTGAACCCCGCAGTGTTACCCGCGGTTATTGTCGTACCGCGGGGAAGCTATTCAAAAAAGTAGCCTAAGTTACTCTTTATACCATCAGCTACCTACCTATCAGTGACAGTCCCGTGAAAATCGGTACAGTCGTTCCAGACATTAGCTGGAACAAACAGTCAAACAGACAAAAATTGAAAAAAAATGTTATTTTGGTATATATGCGTTTAGTAAAAAGCGGTTATTTTATTATTGCAAAAAGACACTCCAATTTTGTTTATTTGTATAGATAAAACTGAAGAGTTTGTTTGGTGGAACGCATTAACCTCAGGAAGTGTCAATATCATTTACTAAGGCTTCATAAGTGCGTTCCCGGCCTTTGAGAGATGGAGATATGGGGGGAGGGGTTGAAGTATGACCCTCCGGTCTCTTCACTCACTTCGTGAAACACAGTGCAACGCTATGCCACACCGGTTTTCTGTGAAGCCGTGGTATCACTCCGGTCGAGCCGGCCCATTCAAGCCGAAGCGTGGCTCTCCAACGGTCTTAAAGCTTAAATCTATATTTTAAAGTAGGCTAACTGTAACCTTACTTATGGTAAACAAATTTGTTACCGCCGTTATAACATCACGTTATTGGCAATTGGAGACGCAGACGAAATTGCGACAGTCAGCGGATCATCTCTAGATTTCAAGCAAGCAATTATTATGATTTTTTTTTCTGAATAAGGGGCAAACCAGCATACGCATCACCTGGTAAGCGATTACCGCCGCCCATGGACACCCGCAATACCAAAAGTGTCACAAGTTCGTTGCCGACCTTTGAGGGATGGAGATATGGGGGGAAGGGTTGAAGTACGGGCCTCCGGTATCCTCACTCACTCGGTGAAACACCGCGCAAGCGCTATTTCACACCGGTTTTCTGTGACGCCGTGGTATCTCTCCGGTCGAGTCTGTAAAGCTGGATTTTTAAAAGCCTATGTTTAGAATACACCTGTTTAGGTGTAGATTAATTTCAGTCGGCTGTTACTACAGCCACGGGAGGGATAGAGATGGTTACTCTATGTATATTCAATCCGCTACACGGACAGTTGACGCTTAAGTCTATGACGTGCAGTCGGGTCATCGCTTGACCCGTATGGCATCGTTCGAAAGTACACTTCATTGTGTACATGTACGTACATATATGTACAAATACACCGTTTTACGGACACACTTTAGAAACCCGCTTTTCAAGGTTTTGAAGTTTTAGAGAGTCTATTTGAAGATGTTAAAAGTTAAGCGGCAATTCTCTTCAAACGTCAAACTTTCGCGGGCTTTTGTTTTTGAAGTGATAACTAGTTTTTGTTTTGCCATATCAAAAAAAAAGACTAGTTTTTGTCTATGTATTATAACTAATATTATAAATATACAAATGTGTGTTCATTTGTGTTTTATACCGATTTAAAAAAAAACATTTGAAAGCGGCCGGCGTGGCGACCACTGAATCTACTACTGAATTTATAGATGACATGAAATGGGGACCGTCTTTCGAAAAAAACAAAAAACGATCTCCCAAAGAGAAATAGCACACCTTCGAATACATCCTTCAGTATAAACTTGAATGTTTTAATGTCAAAGTGTTCTGTGTGACAACGAATGTATTTTAAAAACTTGTTCATCAAGGTCATGTTTATTTTATTTTAAAATATTACAATTTACAAATTACGAAACTCTTGGTGGGTTATTGATTATTATTGAGTCTTTTCTACCATCCCTGGTGATCTCATCTCGCAAGATCGTCGGATCACAACTCAAGACCTCTTGATCGGCATTCGTATACGATAACCGCTTAACCAACGAGGCAGTTACGAATATACATAGTAAAAGTGGGGCCTCAGATGAAGAATAATGAGTGTTACCCCCTTCACTGATTCCAACTACCACCCTCCCACATAAAACTAACGTAAAGTGACAAAAGTCATACATCATCATCAGCCTATCGCAGTCCACTGCTGGACATAGGCCTCTCCAATAGCACGCCACTTAGTTCGATCCTCGGCTTCTCGCATCCAGCATACATGTTTATATTTATTACTAGCTGAACCCCGCGGTGTTACCCGCGGTTATTGTCGTATCGTGGGTAACGCCGCGGGGCGAAGCTAGTCTAAAAAATGTAAGCCTAAGTTACTCCTTGTACCATCAGCTACCTAGAATATACCAGTGAAAATCCCGTCCAAATCGGTCCAGCCGTTCCAGAGAATAGCCGGAACAAACAGACAGACAGACAAAAAATTTAAAAATATATATTTTGGTATGTGTACCGTATATACATTCATATGCATGTAGTAGATAGCGGTTATTTTAATATTACAAACAGACACTTCAATTTTATTTATTTGTATATACTAGTTGTGGCCGCTACTTCGTACACGTGACATTTGGGTTTTTAACTTATTCTTTATTTTTCACTGTTTACCTATGGTTTACCTTCCCTGGACCACGACAAACATTTCAAAACCACAATCAGTTAAATCGGCCTAGCCGTTCTCGAGTTTTAGCGAGACGAAGAAACAGCAATTGATTTTTATACATATAAAAATCAATTACGTCTATGGCAATCCTTATTAGGAAGTCAGTGAACTCAAATATACTGACAACTAGTTCAACCTTCGAATCCAGTTCACCCTCAGGGTTGCGGAGGTCCGTTGCCAGTCGCTTCGTGGAAAAACTGATATTCAGGTAAAACCGGTTGAACTAGTATCCGACCCTAAATAATCTTAAGGATAAAACATAGTGTAGCGTTACAAGATAATCGCGTAAAAATCATTTGTCCTTGAAACAGTCGTCACGCATATCATACACAAAATGGCGCACTCAGTGCTGTTATTTGTCAACCGCAATCTGACCTCTTTACTGAAGTTACGACACGAGTCCGGTTTCTTACAGATAATATTAGCAATTGTCTTTGGGACAGAGTTATTTTTTATACTTTGTTGCTCTTCATATTGAAATTCGAAAAAGGCGATCTGTGTTTACATTGTTGGAGCATAAATAATTTGTATTTATTATTTTATTACATTTTGAACGTTTTTTCTTTTTCTCTGGGACCAGTATGTATGCACACATTGCTTTTACTCCTTGATGTGTAAGTGATTGCAACCTTATATGCTACGGACTAATTTTTATTATTTTATTAGACAAAAAATTGATTTTTCTAGCTTTAATATCTTATTAGACCGCTTTCTAGCCTTTGTGTTTTGGTTGCCTTAACTTGCACATAGAAATACTGTTGTCAAAAACAAACAAGCTTTGTATGAATTATTTGAAAAGATGGTGCACATGAGTTTCTCACCAGCTCTTCTCATGAATGCAATACCCATCGGAGCTGGTACTTGGATTGATTTCAATTTAAACCTTTGAGTTGAATCGAAATCAATCTGAGCTCCGGTAATTCAAATCATCTCAGTGCATTTAGTATTAGGAGTTTTGTTTTATATTTTTATGTTTGTATTTTTGACGTGTTCAAGTGCCTTTTGGGGCCTATGGAAATAAATGATTTGAGTTTGAGTTTGAGTTCTGTTCGTCAAATGACCCCACGGCTCTGATGACAGACCATTCTTAATAGTAATAATAACTCTTTTTAGGAAGTTTTAAATAATGTTATCTGGATGTCACTGTTTCTTGTTTATTCATATACACGCGAGATATTACAAAATCTCAAAGAAAAAAATGCAATTTGTCGACTGAAAATTGTTCCAAGTTTGTAAATTGTAACGAAAAGCATTCTTTTGAAAAGCGCTTTATTTTAATCGCAATAAACAAAATAATATGAGACAACTACGAAATTTAAGAACTGCATGTGCACATAAAATAAAACTAAATTTATAAACTGTTTTCTTACTGGGGAACCTATACATACCCAATTTTATGAACGGGAGAGTATGAAATTTGGCAGAGATAAAGTTTATATAGAGGACTCCTCCTCTGCAGAAAGGATAAAAATACAAATACTTGGTTTTTGCAGAAAGGTTAAAAAACACAAATATTGGTCTGCATATTCATGACCTCTGTTAACCGACTTCAAAAAAGGAGGAGGTTATCAATTAGACTGCATTTTTTTAAATTTTTTTTTTTATGTTTGTTATCTCATAATTTTCGACTGGGTGAACCGATTTTGATGATTATTTTTGTGTTTGAAAGCTGGTGCTTCCCATTTTAATTTGGTCCAGTTCTTGAAGGTGGTTTTTTGTTAGAATTTGTGATTATTAATATAAACTGTAATGTCAGACGTTTCGATTTCCGTATCCCACTAATAGTACTAATTCAATTAATATAATAATAACCTCACAGATTTTTTTTATTTATTTTTTTTATTGAATAGTGGGCAAACGAGCAGACGTATCACCTGATGGTAAGTGATTACCGCCGCCCATGGACACCCGCAACACCAAAGGCGTCACAAGTGCGTTGTCGACCTTTGGGGGATGGGAAAGGGGATGCGGGATGGGGTTGGGGTATGTTCCTCCGGTATCCTCACTCACTCGGTGAAACACAGTGCAAACGCTTTTCACACCAGTTTTCTGTGGTATCACTCCGGTCGAGCCGACCCATTCATGCCGAAGCATAGCTCTCCCACGGTAAAATCTCGTACGGTAGATCTCATAGCAGATTCACAATATCTGCGCGAATGAATGCATTTTCACATAAACTTGATTTTTCTAACATACTTGTGCCTATATTATTTTTATCTATGTTTTTTGTAACCTTCACTCACATACTTGAAGCTATATAAACCCTGGAAGTTGAGTTCGGGTCGTTACGAGTCTTTAGAGTGCATAATTATAAAAGTTAGAATGCATTATTAGTTTGGTCAGTCAGACTTTGGCTTCTTAAATGTATTACAATCACGATTTTTTTTATTTTTTTTTATTTTTTTTTAAAAGACAACTCCCGCATTAGGAATATACATCCTGTGTCGCGGGGGACTTTACAAACATACATGTGACGGACACAAAGAACACCCAGACTCAGGACAACACTTTGTGGATCACACAAAGTGATGTCCCACGTGGGATTTGAACCCACGGCACTTGGCGCAGTAGAAAGCGGCGTAGTGACCGCTTAAACCACTAGGCCAACCGTGCAGTCAATTCTGTTTAAGCGTATTTTTTACCTAAGTTCTTCATCCTGCCCACTTTCTGTTACTTTTACACGATGTCTCTGGAGTCAGTGATACTCATAAAAAAACTGGACAATTGGCACGTCTTATAAGAAACCAGGAAAAACGTATTTTAAATGTTATCAAACACACCAAGACGTTATGCCAACTATTTTTTTTTTCTTTTTTGATGATGAATGGCAACTAGCCGGATCACTCGGATCCGCTATTTCTGCCAATGACAAGTATTTATAGTCTTCAATTATCAAGTCTTCAAGTCTTCAAGTCGTCGTCGTGATGAAATTAATGATAAAAAATATATAAAATGTGGATGACATGAAATGGGGACCGTCTTCCGAAAAAACAAAAAACGATCTCCCAACTATTTTTGTTCTGAGTCTTTGTTTCAAATATGTGTTTCATGATTTTTTATAAGATAGATACAGGATAATATACTCTTAGTGCGGGAGTTGTCTTTAAAACGTTGTTTGCTTTTGTTATTATCGTTTTTGTGTATATTTGTGCAAATCTGTGATACTGAAATCTATATATATACCATTGTAACTATTATTATTGTAATAAGAAATACGGAAGTAGGCGTTGCCCGCGTTCAGAGCGACATCTACAGTGGCGCCATCTTATTAACCGACTTTGTGCGGTTATAAAAAACGTAGCGCGTGCGCTGTGGACACACTTGCTTTACATCCGTCGAAGTGGCAACACCTAACATCTAATACAGGAGTATTTCATAATTAAGTTTTCAGGTATTGTTTGATTGTTATTAATTATTTATGTAAAGTGACAGATTGTTCTCGTTGTCTTATTTTTTAAGTGAATCTTTATTGGTTCATAAAACTATTCTATTTTAATAAGAAACTTATATTTGATCTTATTTGGAATCGAAATCCGACGCAGCAATTGAAATGCCCTACTACACTACCACAAAGTCCGTCCGTCACCGTCCTCATTCCCAGGGTCAGCATACAAATACCTACTATCGTTAGTTTCATCTCTTTATTTGAAATTTATTAGGCTTAGAGAACACTGATTATATCTGGTTTGTGTGTTACAAAACAATACATAATAATTACATTAATAATAATAACCTAACACATCTCACACAAACGAACTAAACCAATTGTATATGTGTGTATAGTATAGTATAGCGGGGAGACGTAAAAATAAATAAATATATATTTAATAGAGTTTAAGGTATAATAGATACATTACAATAGAATACATAACAAATGTCTATTCTCATCACACTATTATCTGTTCTAGGTGAGAATACCTGTGAGAGAGCTTAGCTCCCACACAAAAGGCCCCACTCAACTTAACATAATAACTTACCTTTAAAATTACATTCACAATACGATAAAACCAAATTTTCATCACCTTATTTTCAATCTCAATTACAACTGCACATCAAAAAAATCAATATTACTCAAACAGGAATTACGCGTTCAAAAGCAAACTTGAATCCTGTGTTCGTTTTATAAAATGAAATGAATTTTACGCGTCTATTTAATAATTTCGAACGGTGAGAAACACTTGACGCTATAAAGAGACGCAATTGACTGTTTTCGTAATACTGAGATAAAGTTTGACCTAACCCAACAGCTATTATCAGTAGCCAATAATCTTAATTTATACAATGAAGTTGAGAATATAGAACAGTTGTAGTTTCACTTCTTATCAACCAACAATTGTGTAATTATATTTAAAATACGGAGTGTAATTGACTGCATCGTTGGTCCAGTAGTTTAAGCGGTCACCACGCCACTTTCTACCGAGCCAAGTGTTGTGGGTTTAAATCCCACATGGGACAACACCTTGTGTGATTCACAAATCGTTGTTCTGAGTATGGGTGCTTCGTGTCCATTTCATATATGTGTCTTCCTCGATAAATGGACTATCCAACACCGAAAGAATTTTTCAAATCGGACCAGCGGTTTCTGAGATTAGCGCGTTCAAATAAACAAACTCTTCAGCTTTATTATTAGTATAGATTAGTATAGATAACACTTTATTTGCTATAAAACTGGCACGTAAAGAATGAAAACATAAGTGAAACAAAATCAAATCACTCTGAGACCCTGCCTTTGCAGGGGAGTGGTTTATTGGGCCCCGATTGCCGCGTTCAGTTGAAGAAACTATTTATTGACACTGATTTTCTATGAGCCAAAGTGACTCTACACTGCCTGATGGAAAGCAGAATCTAAGAGTACATATTGCAAATAAATAAATAAATAATAAATATTTCGGACATCTAACACACAACGCCATCTGATATAAATACTTATATACCATTTTTTTGTAAATACATACATATTATACATAGAAAACACCCAAACGTGAAACAAATATTTGCAGATCATACAAACATTTGGTCCGACCCGGGAATCGAACCTGAGACCTCAAGCTTAGCAGTCGCATACGCTACCACTGCGCCACCGAGGCAAAGGCAGCATGGTGACCTACATTATAGCGGCCTAGTGAGATGCTTCTGCAACATTAGGCCTCCATGAAACACGTCAGCACGAATACTGTCACCCTTATCTATATATCTATATCTATATATATATATATAAATGTTATGTTGTTTTGTATACGTTTCAAAAACTCAAAAAGGTCTGCACCGATCGAGCTGAAATTTTAGAATGATATATAATCCGCACCAAAGATTGTTTTTATCTATTTTTTGCATCAGTCACATATCCGCGACCGCGAAAAAACACGAAAAAACCGACATAAACGCGGGCGGAGCCGCGGGCAACAGCTAGTTGCTTATATATATAAAATATCGTAATTACTACGCCCATAGCAACGCAATGGATACAAAAACTATACTTATTGCTATAATTAACATTCATTTAATAACAAACAAGCTTATCAATCCGGCGCTAAGTTAGGTCAAAGATTATTTAAGCGACTGATATAACGAGACCTCTCAACTTGACCACATCTAAACGGATAAGAGGTTTTTCCCAACTAGTTGGGGAGCAGTTCATCAAGACCTTCTAGGTCAAACATCTAGTATAGATTGTGAGGTCTTTTAATACTGGTTACAGTTACTTCTAACTAGTTTATTAAGAACTCTAAGTTTACTAACAGTATAATAACAGAGGTTATTGTGAATTGGTTAGTCATATCAATTTGGCTTCTTATGATTTTGACCTGTTTGTAATGTCAATCACATCAAAAATATAAATAATAAAAAGTTTAAAAGACTTTGACTCGACCACGTACAAAAATTTGATTAAATTGAAATAGTCTCTATCACCCGGGCCATTAATAACAATCTATTGGCACCTCTTTAAAAAAAATGGTTTTATAATTTAAGGCCCGTATTTTAAAAGATATTTCAGTCGTGAATCTAGTTTTAAAACTAGTTTCAAGAAGAGATTTTATTTTTGAACATCTCTTGAAACAAGATTCACTAATCGTTAATCAAGTGAGTTAAGATCAATGAATAGCTTATTGTAGAACGATGGTTATATCAAAATCTCCTCTCAGAAATAGATTTTGGTAGATGCAACAAAATAGGCTACTTTTTAATAGCCTTAAAAAAAGGAGGAGGTTCTCATTCGTCTGTATTTTTTTTTATATTTGTTACTTCATAACTTTCGACTGTGTAAACCGATTTTGATGTTTCTTTTTTTTTGAAAGCTGGTGCTTCCCGTGTGGTCCCATTTCAATTTAGTCCAGTACTTGAAGTGATTATCGTTAGGATCGTACAAGTTGTCGTGCAGTAATTTTACCCACAAAATAGCGTCTTGTACAATGAAATAGTTAACAAGAAGTGTGTAAGAGTATCATTTCACATTTAAATACACACAAAATACGTGCTAAGAGAGTGTTGTTAAGAGATTGTGTTCCTAATAGCCAAGAAATGTGGATAAATCATTTGTAGGTAAATTCATAGTCGAATTTCGAAGTAGAGAGTAAGACAATCTAAGAAGTGCAGTTCCGGTAGCACCTAAAAGACTTGCTCGCAACCTGATTAGACTAAAAAGGGACGATCTCAGGAAGGTCACAGGTGTCCTGACAGGGCATTGTCTCCTGAACAAGCACCTATTCACTATAGGTGTAACAGACAGTCCTCTGTGCAGAAGATGCATGGAGGCAGAAGAAACGCCGCAGCACGTTCTTACAGAATGCAGAAGTGTGGCAGATCAACGGGCGGACATCCTCCAATCGGCATCACTCCCGGAAGCATGTGGCAACCTGAAAAGGCTGCTTAGCTTCTGGGACAAACTAGGTTGGCTGGAGTAGGAGATAATAAATTCACGTACAACGGCCCAATCAAGAGGCTAAGTGCGGAAATAGCCCGGTAAAACAAACAAACAACAAACAATGTGTAATCTAACTGTAATTTAAAAGAAAAAAACAAATTTATTAAGGGATATTTTTGTTAAAGAGTGGCAGCACTTCAGTCACTCACACATATTTAAAAATAATAATGTACATACTTTATCTACATGTTTTCATTTGATCTGAGGCCGAAACCGAATCGTTATAATGTGCGGACTTAAATACATTTTCATACAGATTAAGAAATCAACCAAACTATCGGCCGATTAAAAAGTTTGTAGTCTGCGGGGGCTCAGGTCTCCTTCAGGTTTACTTCACAGGTAAATGACACTTCAATTGTCAAATAGATCATCCTCGACGTACAAAGATCAGTCTGACCTCTGGCCTGGTCATTTACGGACTGAGTCACATGACGCATTGTAGACTCACAGGTCAGCGTTCTGATTCATTTGATTTAAAGATTAATTAATCGTTGAAGACTGCGTTTGGTTGTGGGGATGGATTGTTTATTTATACCCTAAATATTCACTTCCAAAAAATCCCCGAAAGGACAGAGGTGAATAAAACGATAGTGGATATTTTTAAACTCACCATATCTTACTCAAAACTAGTCTTTAAACGCACGATTAAACCTTCCTCTTCAATCACTATTACTGAAAACTGTATTAAAATCCGTCGAGTAGTTTTAGAGATCTAAGCGAACAGACTGCATAAACGACTTAATTTTTTTCTATGTTAAGATTATCATCTATTTTTTATTTTTTTTTATTGTATAGTGGCAAACGAGCAGACGTATCACCTGATGGTAAGCGATTACCGCCGCCCATGGACACCCGCAACACCAGAGGCGTCACAAGTGCGTTGCCGGCCTTTTAGGAAGGAGTACGCTCTTTTCTTGAAGGTTTGAAGGTCGTATTGGTCCAGGAACACCGCAGGCAACAGCTCATTCCACAGTTTTGCTGTGCGTGGCAGAAACATTCGGGAAAATCGCACAGTTGTGGACTGCCAACCATCTAGATCTATCTATCTAATGCATCGTGCATTAGCAGGACCGCGCATCTAGTGGTGTACAATTGTGACGTCACATCCCGTCTATGGCACATCAGGGTCTCAATAATGAAATAGTGGGTCATTGCCGCACAGATCTACACAGTAAAGAATAGAATAGAATAGAAATAAGTGTACGCCATTGCCTGTATGTAGATGAATTAAGAATAGGGAGTGTCACCACCTCTGGCGTTGTCCCTTACATCAACAATCGGTGGTAACACCGCGGGGCTCAATTATTATCTTTTTTTTATTTTTTTCTTTAAATAATAATAATAAATATTTCGGACATTTAACACACAACGGTATCTAGTCCCAAGTTAAGCAGAGCTTGTGTTATGGGTACTAGACAACTGATATAAATACATATATACTTTTTTTTGTAAATACATACATATTATACATAGAAAACACCTAAGCTCCGAAACTTTATACCTATACTATACTATACTTTATACCGAATATTTGTAGATTACACAAACATTTGGTCCGACCCAGGATTTGAACCCGAGACCTCAAGTACAGCAGTCGCATTCACTACCACTGCGCCACCGAGGCAGACAAATAAACTCAACTCCCGCATTAGGAATATACAACCTGTGTCGCGGGGGACTTTATAAACACACATGAAACGGACACAACGAACACCCAGACTCAGGACAACAATTTGTGGATCAAATAAAGTGTTGTTCCTTGTGGGATTTGAACAATTGGAATTTATAGCCAGCTGCCAAAATACGTCGTAAAAATAACTTTTTCCTAACTAGTTGGGGAGCAATTCATCAAGACCTTTGAGGTCAAACATGTAGTAAAGATTGTGAGGTCTTTTAATACTGGTTATAGGTACTTCTAACTAGTTTATTAAGAACTCTTTAAGTTAACTAACAGTATAGTAACAGAGGTTAATCTACTTTGTTACTTCATAACTTTCGACTGGGTAAACCGATTCTGAAACATCTTTATTTTTTGAAAACTTAATCCAGGTGTTCAAGAGATTAACCGAAACCAACATGCAGTAATTCAGATAAATGATTTAAAATATATATTTTGACGTAGCTACCGTACCATACAATACAATACAAATACAATATTCCGGACATCTAACACACAACCCCATCTAGTCCCAAGCTAAGCAGAGCTCGTGTTATGGGTGCTAGACAACTGATATAAATACTTATATACGTTTTTTTTAGTAAATACATACTTAATATACATAGAAAACACCCAAACTCCGAAACAAATATTTGCAGATCATACAAACATTTAGTCCGACCTGGGAATCGAACCCGAGACCTCAAGCTTAGCAGTCGCATACGTTACCACTACGCCACCGAGGCAGTAAAATATATAATGAATATAAATATATACACGTGCTGTTAATTTGGAATTAAAAACAAACACTTGAATTGTATTTAATTGTATAGACACAATTGTAGATGACAGAGTGCGTCCAAAACCCGTTGACCTTCGCCAACTGAATGTTTACACTTCGTTTTAAGCGAGTCTTCAAGTAGATATGCTAACACAGATCTTATTCTCATGTTAAGTAGTACATATGGAAAGGATAACTGTACACACATTACACAGTGAACAAACACGAGGTCAGTTTTTGGATGGGTAACCATTTCTTAAAATCCTGATCCTCGGAGTTTTGCTAAATGAAGGGTTATGAAATCATATACGGCGACTTCCACATACAGCGCAACAACAACACACTTCAGCGCCATCTACTGAAAATACACTGAACAACGAAGTAACGCACTACACGGAGTAACTATGAATCCTGAATCGCGCAATAAATAGTTCTCGCGCCGATTATCATATATACAACATCCCAACATCAACTGTAGGGCAGTAGCCCGCCAGGCATGATCACCTCGCCTGGTCGGAGGATCCTCCCTTTGTGTTGGTGGAACATTACACCCGTTCCCCCACAGTATAGTATGGACTACGACTCCCGCTGTGTGTTAGTCAATCTAGCTATCATAGTACAAGCTCTGCTTAGTGTGAAGCTAGATAACGTTGTGTTTTGAATGCACGAAATATTCATTACCTTTTAAAATTTGTGCTATGTTGTGATATAAATCGTGTATCTATACATACAAATAAATAAAATTGGAGTGTCTGTTTGTAATATTAAAATAACCGCTTTCTACTACATGCATATGAATGTATATACGGTACACATACCAAAATATATATTTTTAAAATTTTTGTCTGTCTGTCTATCTGTTTGTTCCGGCTAATCTCAGGAACCACTGATCCGATTTGAAAAAGTCTTTTGGTGTTGGATAGTCCATTTATCGAGGAAGGCTATAGGGTATATATCATCACGCTACTACCAATAGGAGCGGAGCACCGATGAAGAATGTTTCAAAAACGGGAAAATTTTCACGCCACGGGCAATATAAGACGCAGGTTGCTTGGGTCAGCTAAATAAATCTTTTGACTAACCGTTAATTCCTCTCATAGACATTTATAACATAGGATATTATTGAAGAAGAAATATAGTCACGACTTGCCAATCAAAATTACGGTCATCTGCATATAAATGCTGGCAATACATGCCTTCACGAGAATATTTCCTTGTATTTAGATTCACACATTAATCTATATGGTCGTTAAGCGACTTCAAAAAAAAGAAGGTCAAGGTCAACTCGACTGTATTTTTTTATGTTTGTTACCTCATAAGTTTCGACTGAGTGAACCAATTTTGATTCTTTGTTTATTTAAAAGCTGGTGAATCTCGTGTGGTTCAATTTCAATATAGTCTAAAGTCGTTTTTTTTGGTAAAATTAGTAATTATTTATCTATCTTTACGTGATTGTCACCTAAATCCACCTTAACTGCTTGACTGATTTAAATGAAATGTATGTTTCGATAGTTGCTTGAATGGTTTGGACATACAACTGGACCCGGTAGGTGGCGCTACTGTCGGTATTTCATTTGGGCGGAAAGAAGTTCGCCGTCAGTGTGTTTATAGTTATAACTAGCTTCGCCCGCGGCGTTACCCGCAATTATCGTCGGGTAGCGCCGCGGAGCGAAGTTAGTCTAAAAAAGTAGCTTAAGTTACTCCTTATATCATCCGCTACCTATCAGTGAAATTCCCGTCGAAATTGGTCAAGCCGTTCCGGAGATTTGCCGAAATACACGGACAGATGGACAAACAAAAATTTTAAATAATAAAATTATAATTTGGTATATGTACCTACCGTGTACATATGTATTTATTATAGGTATACGATACTTACTTCAATTTTTTTTGTCTATCCGATTTCTGTTTATGGATGCACCGATTTTGATAAGACTTTCACTGACAGATAGCTACCGATGTAAGGAATAACTTAGATTACTTTTTTTCCTTAGTCGCGCAGTGCTACCCTCGATTTTTTTATAGCGTTACAAAACAATTACATAGTAAAACAATAAATATTGATTTCAACTCACATTTTAGGATCATTTTGAATAACATATTAGTTTAAAAATGTTATTAACAATATTCAACCACAGATCATAAAAGTACAGTTTCAGACGCAGACACATCACATAAAAAACAAAAACTAGTAAAAACAAAAAGACGTTTGATAAAACTGGTTCGCGACAAGAAACATGATTGAACACAAATACTGGTTCACAAAGCAATCAATTTAACGATTCATATCAAAATAACGATTAAAATACAAACATCATCATCATCGATAAATTATTACAACAATTTGTAATAACAAAACCATAAACAATGAACAAAAAAAAAGAACAGATAATAAATGAAAAAAAAAAAACTAAGCTAAGGTATCCATTGTCAAAATCCTTCTTTAAATAAAAACTACATGTTGCTTATAAAGAAAACAAAAACTTACCAATTTGCGTCACAATGTTAATAGAAACAAACTCGTTCTTATAAAATCCCTTTCACTTCAACGAGTTGTTAATTTGGTGCATGAGCCACGACTAGCGGCCGTCACTGTAAAAAGATTGTATGTGAAATATCCCCACTATAGATATTAGGCCGGTTATACGCTCAAGACTTGTCTTGAACTAAACGTTTTTTTTTTTTAATTTTAACTTTCTATGTAATATTATTACCTACTAGCTGTTGCCCGCGTTGCTGCGTTTATGTTGACTGATGCAAAAATTATATAAAATAATCCTTGATGCGAATTATGTATCATTCTAAAATTTCAGCTCGATCGGTGCAGATCTTTTTGAGACATACAAATACTCCTCGGATGATGTAGGTAGTGGTTTAAGCGGTCATCTCGCCGCTATATAGTGCATAAGTGTTGTGCGTTCAAACCCCATTTGGGTCATAATTTTGAATCTTATACTAAATTACCAAACACTTTTTCATTACATACGTTAAAGCTTAAAATTGAAACAAATTTTTGATTCCCCATGGCTAAAAAGCACGTTAAATAGTGAATCTCAACCATCTAAAGACTCAAATAAACACAAAATTTGTTGAAATGTGATACAGATTATAGGTAGGTACACCCACCTATAATCTGTATCACAGGTGGGTCACCTTTTGTTGTGAAATTTCAAAATTTTAACATGTCCCGTTTATATTTTTATATTGTTTGTATTTTTGTATTATATATCACCGTGGGAGAGCTACACTTCAGCATGAATGGGTCGGCTCGACCGGAGTGATACCATGGCCTCACAGAAAACCGGTGTGAAACAGCGCCTGCGCTGTGTTTCACCGAGTGAGTGAGGAAACCGGAGGGCCTACCCCAACCCCTTCCCCCATCCACTTCCTCATCCCCCAAAGGCCGGCAACGCACTTGTAACGCCTCTGGTGTTGCGGGTGTCCAAGGGCGGCGGTAATCGCTTACTATCAGGCGATACGTCTGCTCGTTTGCCCCCTATTCCATACAAAAAAAAATGTATTTCAAGCGCGGTTGTTGTTGTACCGTTAAAATAACAATTACGGATAACATCACTAGGTGAAGCTAGTTTGAAATAAAAGAAGCCTAAAAGTCCTGTCAGAATAGGTCCAGCCATTCTATAGATTAGCTGGAACAAACCAATAGACAGCAATAAATTTTAAAATTGAGTTTCTGATGTAAGTACCGTATTTATTTTATTTATTTATACAACTTTATTGAACACCACAAAAAGAAACAAAATTTACAGACATTCAAATGAAAAAACTACAATTGGTGATAACAAAAGGCGGTCTTATCACTCACGGCGATCTCTTCCAGACAACCTTTAGACGGATATTGTGTAATTTGGATTTTGGGTAGTCTAAAGTGTATCTTAGTTTAAAATAATTAATATATAAACTTAATATATGTATATAACATAAATACATACATACAAACATGATAACATACATATCACTACATAGTATAAAACAAAGTCGCCTTTTCTGTCCCTATATCCCTATGTGCGCTTAAATCTTTAAAACTACGCAACGGATTTTGATGCGGTTTTTTCCAATAGATAGAGTGATTCAAGAGGAAGGTTTATATGTATAATACTTTCATATGGATTTAGTGAGAAGTTATTCCCTCGGTGGCGTAGTGGTAGCGTATGCGACTTCTAAGCTTGAGGTCCCGGATTCGATTCCCGGGTCTGGCCAAATGTTTGTTTGATCTGCAAATATTTGTTTCGGAGTTTTCTATTTTATGTATTTACGACAAAAAAGTATATAAGTATTTATATCAGTTGTCTAGTACCCATAAAACAAGCTCTGCTTAGCTTGGGACTAGATGGCGTTGTGTGTTAGATGTTCGAAATATTTATTTATTCATTAATTTGAACTTTTTTAATTTGAATTTTTTTAAATGAATTGTTTTCATTGAATTTACCAAACTCTCAGTGCTGCAGGGTATCTTAATGCAAAATATCTGTAACTATACTATGCAACAAATTGTAATGAAATAAAAACGCAGCTGTAACCCGCCTAAAGTTTATACAAGTAAGTATAACACTACTCATTTACGAAATTCTTACTGTGTGTTCTTCAATACTAACAGTTATTACATTATTATTTGGCAGTATAATATTTTAACCCAGAGTAATGCAAGTTACCTTTATACGATACGAGCGGTTCACGGACGGATTGTACGGGTAGTGTAGTGGAGCTCAGTGTTGTGGGTTCAAACCCCGCAGGCCAACAGCTTGCCTTGATTGCTTGCTTTCATGTATATTTCTAAAGTCCCCCGTGACACGGGGTAGAATCCCAATGCGGGCGAACGAAAAACAAGTGTTCAAGAAAAAGCGTTAGTTTCCGTTTCGTTCCCTAGATAGACCTGTTACAAAACTTAGATCGCACTATCGTTGTGTTGCACGTGTTAGAGTATAAGGCCTACAAACATTATGTACGACAGTACAAGTCTGGTGTTCAGTTCAAAGCGACTGCCAATTAAACCGTGGAATCTTATGAACCCACAGACCAGTGTACAATGGTTTTATTTAAAGCCCTACTAGTGCCACGCTGGCACACACCTTTTTTTTTATATACTTGTGGAAGCCCGGATTTGCGGCGGGGCGGTGTGTCGGAGTGTCACACACCCAGTCCAACCATACCACATTTGGTATCCAAATATACCAAAGATTATCTTTAAAAATTAACCCACTCCTTTATGTTACACTATTTACATTGCTGTGTACGTTAATTATATCTAACGGTATTTTTAATACAGTTATGTTAATTTGACGAAATATTTCTTCATTATAAATAACTTTCTATTTTACGGTATGCATTTATATTAATGATATCTTTTTGTAAGTAAATCTTTATAGATATTTTTATACGTCGGACTTTACAGCTAGAAGAGTCCGGCATTTCCTAAGACTCACTTTGGGAAGAAATGCCGAAAAAAACCACAGAGGGGTCGTTTTTTTAAGTCTGTGAACTATTTTTTAAAATAATAAAACCTACGCGAGTGCAAGTTAAGCCGTCGGTCCCGGTTGCCATGAAACTTGGTAATCGAGTCAGTGCCCTCAAATATACTGACGCCTAGAGTTTCAACCTTCGAATTCAGTTCACCCTCGAGGTTGCAAGAAGGTCTGATGCCTGGTTGCTTTGTGTAAAAACTGAATCCGACAGGTAAAACAGGTTGGAACTTAGTAGCCGACCCCTAATCTTGGGATTAATAATGGCTAGGAAGAAGATTAAAATCTACACGAGTACAGTATAGGATCTGGGTTGGCCGTTTTGATGAAAGAACTATAGTATTGAGTCGGCCTGTCCATACAGGCAGCATACGAGCCCCAGCCATCGTGTTACTTAACGGGTATAAGCCTAAATATAAACTTATATTAAAAGCCTAGACTCTAACCTATATCACATTTACATACACAAAATAATTCAGTTGGTATATTAAATTGAAAAATAACATACAATAATAAAAAATATATTAACTGCCTGACTGCCTCGTTGGTCTAGTGGTTAGCGTAAGCGACTGCAAATCAAGAGGTCTCGGGTTCAATTCCCGGGTCGGACTGCTGTTGGGTTTTTCCTACAAGAAATTCCTAATAGCAGCCCGGAGTATGGAAGATGGCGGTGTTTCCTGCCCGTGCTTCGGAGAGCACGTTAAGTCGTCGGTCCCGGTTGTCATGAACATCTATGGCAATCGTTATTGGGAAGTCAGTGCCCTCAAATATACTGACAACTAGTTCAACTTTCGAATTCAGTTCGCCCTCAGGGTTGCGGAGGTCAGACGCCAGTCGCTCTGTGTAAAAACTGATATTCAGGTAAAACCGGTTGAACTGGTAGCCGACCCCAAATATTGGGAATAATAAACGCTAGGAAGATGATGAATAAAAAATATATTAAAATGTCTATCACTTACACACAAAATACGTAGGTAAAAACTGGAGTGAGCCTTATCAATCTCAAGCAAATTTAAATTAATTCCTCAGTGACTGCCTATAGTCAAGATTATAAATTGTACGAATAGCCCTCTTCTGTAACACAAAGACACTTTGGTTGTCAGTAGCGTACCCCCACAATAAAATACCATATGACAATATGACATTACACTATGAAAATATCATAAAAGATATTAAAATAGGTCTTTCTACATCGGTATTTGACGAATTTTATAAAGCGCGTATGCTGCAGACCTGAGTCTATTCGGCCCCACTGCAATTTAGAGTCTAGAGTTATACCCAAAACCTTGCTGATGTCCACAAAGCCCAACTCCTTTTCGTTTTAACTTGCTTAACATTGGATATAAAAAATCTAATATACTTAGTTTTGTTCTCGTTTAAAAGTAAATTATTACTCGTAACATTGAACCAGTTCACATATATTAGAGAGTGACATTCAAGTCATCAGTAACATATTGTTGACACTTCAGTTTAAATAAAAGTGAAGTGTCGTCCGCAGCATTATACCCTGACTATCCATTAGCTTCCACTTTATGTATCCTATTACCCAAATAAGAAATAAGAAGATTCAAAGCAGTGTTCCTAATTTCATAGTCATACAATTTCCTGACCAATGTTTCATGAAAAACGCAATCGATTGCCTTAGACAATGATCTTACTACGTTTTATTAGATCAGGAATTACACCACATTCAATACACTTATATTTGACTGCCTGTAGTTGCGCAGTCGTAGCGTATCTGCTGTTCTTGAGGTCTCGGGTTCGATTCCTGGGTCGGACCAAATGTTTGTATGATCTATAAATATTTGTTTCATAGTTTGGGTGTTTTCTATGTATAATACGTATGTATTTATAAAAAATAAGTATATGTATTTATATCAGTTGTCTAGTACCCATAACACAAGCTCTGCTTGGCTTGGGACTAGATGGCGTTGTGTGTAAGTTGGCCAAAATATTTATTATTTATTTATACATCCCCCACGGATGCAGTCAATGATTCTGTTGTTGGAATTAGAATGTAAAGTATATCTCGATAGCTGAAGCAACCTCTGAATCAGATTCAATTACTTTGTTATCAATAGAAAGGCTGTAATTATAAAATTTGTTCTTTGCTTTTTCAGTTTCAGCATTAATTATTACCCTTATTTGAACTACGAGTATTATTGACTGCCTCGGTGGCGTTGTGGTAGCGTATGCGACTGCTAAGCAAGAGGTCTCGGGTTCGATTCCCGGGTCGGACCAAATGTTTGTATGATCTGCAAATATTTGTTTCGGAGTATGGGTGTTTTCTATGTATAATATGTATGTATTTACAAAAAAATAAGTATATATGTATTCATATCAGTTGTCTAGTACCCATAACACAAGCTCTGCTTAGCTTGGGACTAGATGGCGTTGTGAGTTAGATGTCCGGAATATTTATTTATTTATTATTTTTAGATCTTTGCTGCATGACATACCTTTTTAAATAAATTAGAATATTGTTTAACATATTGTCGAAATGCCACACTAGTGTTATAAATTCTTTCTTCATAAAGCTCGTAAAGCTTCTACTTTTATAAATACCTACGGTAGTCTTTAAAGGGGCTCACCCCTTTAAAATTGAAGATAAAATATCACATTCAATATATAAAATTAATACAGGTCATAGAAAATTGGAGTCAAATCTTTTCCACATTACGAAACTCATTACTAGACCATCTTCTCAATAACTGCGTTCGATTCATACATAATCTTTGCAAGTATTTTTTTTTGTTATATAGGGGGCAACGAGCAGACTTATCGCCTGATGGTAAGCGATTACCGCCGCCCATGGACACCCGCAACACCAGAGGCGTCACAAGTGCGTTGCCGGCCTTTTAGGAAGGAGTACACTCTTTTCTTGAAGGTTTGAAGGTCGTATTGGTCCGGAAACACCGCAGGCGACAGCTTATTCCACAGTTTTACTGTGCGTGGCAGAAAATTTCGGGAAAATCGCACAATTGTGGACTGCCGTCTAGATGATGGGGATGAAATATATGATCACGTTTTTACTTTTTTTTGCCAATTGAAATGGTTACTAATTTGTCTGCGCCGTAATCAGCGAGCGTTGACCTGCTTCTTTTTGTTTCTCAACTCCCTAGCTTTACCCGCTTACCTTGACCCCGACCTGTGTTTCTTGTCCTCTAATCACGACCGAAATCTTCGTTCAACAAATAATCTGCATTTTTTTTAATATTGAGTAGGGGACAAACGAGCAGACGTATCACCTGATGGTAAGCGATTACCGCCGCCCATGGACACCCGCCACACCAAAGGCATCACAAGTGCGTTGCCGACCTTTGGGGTATGAGAAAGGGGATGGGGGAGGGGTTGGGGTATGGGCCTCCGGTATCCTCACTCACTAGGTGAAACACAGCGCAAACGTTATTTCACACCGGTTTTCTGTGAGGCCGTGGTATCAATCCGGTCGAGCTGACCCATTCATGCCGAAGCCTAGCTCTCCCACGTTTTCTACATCTATACTAATATTATAAAGCTGAAGAGTTTGTTTGAACGTGCTAATCTCAGGAACCACAGGTCCGATTTGAAAAATTCTTTCAGTGTTGGATAGGCTCTAGGGTATATATTATCACGCTAAGACTAATGGGAGCGGAGTCCCAATGAAACGGGGAAAAAAACGGGGGACATTATTACGATACGGGCAATAGTAGACGTAAACGAGGTTGCGAGGGTCAGCTAGTATGATATATATTGAATACGGCCGTTAAGAAAAGTTTGTAAACATCAAATGTTGAACTAGAGTTAAGTAAATAATTTTCACAATAACTGTAATATATTTCAACTAGAATACTAGTCCTTAACTTATTGGTTTAAGGTTGAAAATTGTGTGTACGTGTGTGCATGAAACATATAATATGTTAGAGGTTACTGACCTCTAGTTGCGATGCGAATAAAATAACTGTAAACACAGTTTGTTTATGAAATATTTAATTGCAAATACGGTTTTTTATGGGACAGAGGCAAGCAAGGAGAACGGTCAACTGATGTCTTTTTTTTTAAATTGTTTATGGGGGCAAACGAGCAGACGTATTGCCTGATGGTAAGCGATTACCGCCGCCCATGGACAACCGCAACACCAGAGGCGTTAAAAGTGCGTTGCCGGCCTTTCAAGGAGTAAGCTCTTTTCTTGAAGGTTTGAAGGTCGTATTGGTCCGGGAACACCGCAGGCGACAGTTCATTTCACAGTTTTGTTGTGCGTGGTAAGTGACAACCGGTATTCATGGACACCTGGGCACAAGAAAAACAAGCCCCTTTCTGTAGTTAGGATCGGATGGGGTTCAGCTTTTGGTATTCACTTTCGGTCGGTGTAAAGTTCAATAACGGCCCTATAATATAGCAATTTGCGTGCAAATAGAGGGACCTGGACATATCCAACAGTGAACTGCGATAGGCTGATGTAGTAGCTATGCTAGTAAATATAAATAAAAGAGGAGTGATACCACGGCCTCACAGAAAACCGGTGTGAAATATCGTTTGAGCTGTGTTTCACCGAGTGAGTGAGGATACCGGAGGCCCATACCCCAACCTCTCCCCCCATCCCCTTTCCCTTCCCCCAAAGGTCGGCAACGCACTTGTGACGCCTTTGGTGTTGCGGGTGTCCATGGGCGGCGGTAATCGCTTACCATCAGGTGATATATCTGCTCGTTTGCCCACTATTTAATAAAAAAAAAAAACAAAAGCAAAAAAAACGGTCAATTTATACTAATATCTAAAATATATGGTCATCTCAGGAACTACAGGTCCAATTTGAAAAATTAGATTAGTGTAAGTGAGCCCATTTATCGAGGAAAGCTATAGGCTATACATCATCACGCTAAGACCAATAGCAGTGGAGCGCTAATGAAGAATGTTACAAGAACCGGGGAAAAATATTACCAAGAGACGTTAACGAGGTTGCGTGGGTCAGCTAGTTATTTCAAAAGGAACTTATAGAAAGTGCAATAAACAGTCAGTGTAAGTTATATCTTTAATTTGACCTTTCCGAATACATGTTTAGGATACCTACAGAGTCTTTTTAATTGTTTTATTGTTAAAATTGTGTTTTAATTCTTTTTTTTTCGGAATTCTGGTCAGCTGATTGGTAAATTGTAGTTCTTGCAGGAGGAAATCACGGGCCGCCAAGCTCTTATATATGAAATTCTTGTCGTTTTCCATTTACAAAGCCAAGAACAGACTGTTTACCTAGATGTATCAAAAATACAATTAGGTTTGATTACTTTAAAATGTACCTAAATAGAATACTTGCTCTAAAGGTAACCAACATATCCGCAAACAATTGGGCAACTATCCTTTTTAGTGCGGATACTTAACATACTTACCAGTTAGTTCTATTTACGAAATAAATATCACACAATAAACAGTAAAACGTTATAAATCGTCTAATTTACTCTAACTCTAAGGCATTAAAACGCACTAGTGACGCTTATGGTGTTGCAGGTGTCCATGGGCGGCGGTAATCGCTTACCATCAGGTGGTGCGTCTGCTCGTTTGCCCCCTATTCAATAAAAAAAAAAACGAAAATTGAAATCACGTCAATCAATCAGTAATTAAAATAATATACAGAAGATCATCCTAAAGTGACAGCATTCGTGTTGTCGCCCTTCGTTGGTGAGAGCCAGACCGGAGGCCCAATGATGCGGATCATGCAGCACTGTTGCATTGTCTACATATGTATTAAGTATGTTGACAATCACCACTGCTGGATTCTGCTTTCCACTTTGGCACTTTGACAGGCCCATACATAGAAAAATACTTACCAATATATTTTCGACGTCATTCGAAGTGTCGAGACAGAAGATTTTTGGTCAAACAGACAAAACACATGCCACTGCAACAGCCTACATAGCACTAAGGCCTACGTGGGGAGCGCTTCTAATAACAATTAAGTGCTAATTTCAAAAAAATCTAACAGTTTTTAAAAACCTAGACAAGTGTCTCTTTGAGACAACTATCCGGTATTTACCCTAGGTGTCTGACCACCCAGGGCACTATGCAAGGTGGGACATCGTTAGAAATGCATAGAATAAACAGCCAATGTAGACATCGTCCGCAAGTCTCCTCTCTTATTCAACTCAACTCTCATATTTTCCTTGCTTCGGCCGACCTGAGTGACGAGTCCGAAGTCTATTGAAAGAACTATAGATTGGCCACGTTAATTATTCCAGTGGCAGACAATTCGCTGACAAAACATGCACCTCACCTTCACCTTGCTCGTGTTCAAGATCAAGGTCAACATTTTGCATATTAATAACAGAGGATAAAATAAAACCATCACAATTGAGGTACACAATGTATTTAATTTTTATAACATGTTTACAATTATAAGAACAACAATATGATTTAATAGAGAAACCACAAATAGGTTCACTTCAACTATTAGGTAATCTGTTAAAATGCAATAAAAAAAAAAAAAAATGTCAAACAATTAAAGTTTTTAGCACCGAGGCGTCCATACACGTCAAAAATATGCCAACATCTTATGCTCGACGTCCCGCGTCCTTATCGCCTCAGCAAGGGAGATGATAGGCGAGGACAGATGTCCATAGATGTGGATAGACGCCCATAGGCGTGGATAGACATCCATAGGCGTGGATAGAGGTCCATAGGCGTGGATAGACGTCCCTAGGCGTGGATAGACATCCCTAGGCGTGGATAGACGTCCATAGGCGTGGATAGACGTCCATAGGCGTGGAGAGACGGTCAAAGGGTTAATTTACAATGTAAAGTGTAATCATATGTTACATAATATATTATATTTTGCTGTAGTTTTGTGTAGTTAGCATTCAATCTTAAATTACGCAAGGTATATTATAAGTCCTAAAATTGAAAATAAGTTTATGACTATATTATTTATTACCTACGTATGGGCTCGAGGCTTACTGATAACTGGGCAGGTCAACACATTACCAAGTTTAGCAACCTTAGCTAGGTCAGTTTATGAATAGGTGGTCGTTAATAAATCGTAAAGGACACTCGGTGAAACAATTTTAAAAAACAGGTAAAAATTAAGGACACTGAATAGGCAATTCACTCGAACATTTCTTAAACTTAATTATCCTAAGATTTAAGAGGACATGATATTTTGTTTTAAAATATTTTATGTTGTTATAAATAAATTTCAGGACTGGCCATTGAACTTAGCACCCATTTAGATCTTACATATTTTGTCGTTGAAATGAACAACCAAGGCATGAATCATAATATTGAACTTGGCTCTAATTTCACATTTATGTTTTTGATGGGATTGAAATTAAGCCTTGCTACAGATGCTTGGTTACGCTCCCTTCGGAATTAGTACCGGTTAGCCATACTCCTACGGCTACGCCTGCACCCGACTTAGCGAATTGCACATACCGTAAAGTAATATAAAATATAGAATTAATAAATAAATAAATATTCCGCGAAGAATTATATAAGAATGGCGGTTTTGATGTGAACTAACTGTGCCAGGATTAACAAAGTTGAAATGCCACATGTCACTGACTGACTCGCGCTCTGACAGTGACATGTGGCTCACCGTGTGTGGCCTGTTAACCTAACAAATAGGTTAACGCCAGAACTGCATACCTATATCGCGCATATGTTTGTTATTGGTGTGTAGACGCATATGTATCACTAAGTTTTTCATGACTGTAAATGTTTACATACATATTTTACACAGAATCATTTCAGACAAGTTTTTGTAAGTAAATGCTGAGTCAAGTACCTCTTTTGTCCGAATTGTTTATTACATATATGACAACGAAATGGTTTCTCACCGGTGTGTGTGCGCATGTGTGATTGTAACGAGAAACGTACTGTGAATTTTTTCTTACATATACTTACATTGAAATGGTTTGGGTCGGACACCAGTGTGTGCACACATGTGTCTTCTTATGATGCTCTTGTGTGTGAATACTGTATTACATATATCACATAGAAATGTTTCGGCAGCAGCGTGTGTATGTATATGAAGCTTTAACTCATTCTCACATTCAAAATGATCATTACAAATAGTACACTTACTAATATTTAGGTTCCCCTTATAGTGTGTACGCTTATGATACATTAACGATTCTTTTGTTGTATATTGTTTCTTACATACATCACATTGAAATCGTTTCTCACCGGTGTGCGAACGCATATGTCGGCTTAGACTTCCCTGTACCGCGAATTGAGAACTACATATATCACAACGATATGGTTTCTCACCTGTGTGTGTACGCATATGTATATTTAGTGTGCTTTTAATTGAGAAGACTTTCTCGCATATATGACATTGAAATGGAGTGTCAACGTGTATTTTCGTATGACGACGCATAGACATTTCGGAAGCAAATCGTTTCTTACATATATTACACTGATGTGGTTTCACAGCGGTGTATGAATGCATGTGAGAACGTAAGTATCGCCGCTGTTGGAACCTTCGGTGACATATACTACACTGATATGGTTTCTGAGTGGCGAATGTAATCTCCTCCGATGGGAGATCTTGTGAAGTATTCTGTATGAGTATGTGATACTTCAGGCCGGTGGAGGTTGAATCTTCGGCATTCCACTGGTCATCCTGCGTAGAATTCTTCCGAGCTCGGTCAACTAAATAATAAAAATTACGATTACAGTCATTTGAATATTATTGCAACTGCACCACGCAGTGGGAACCACCGCGGAGCGAGACTAGTTTACAATAATAGAAGCCAAGTTATAACTTATATCTTTAGCGATCTGCGAGTAAAAAACACGGCCAATTCGGTGCAGCTGTTTCAGAGATTAGCCGCAACAAATGACAGACAAAAAGTTTTAAATATGATATTTTTAGTTATAAAAATATCATATTTAAAACTTTTTGTCGCTTCACATTCAAGTCAAAAGTACGCGATCTACTCCGGAATGAATTGGCAGAACCGTCACAACGATAGTTCTAGTATATGAATCAGTCTGGTAATAATGACAACAGAAATCATCTGTCGACAATTGACAATGACATGACAGCTTGGCTTTGTGCATCAGATAAAGAATCCTTATAAGAATATTTCTTTATCCTTGGTTCATTTTTTAAGCGATGCTGTTCACGAACTGACCGACTACATAATACACAAACTTGATCAGAAGAAGAAAGTTGTAACAGTATTTCTGGATTTGGCTAAGGCATCTGACACGGTCCGCGTCCCACTCCTATTGGATAAACTCGAGAGAATGGGTATCCGCAACACTCAACTAGAGCTATTCTCTTCTTATCTAACTGACAGACTGCAGAGAGTTAGAGTGGGCGAAGTCGTAAGTGATGATCTACCTGTCAACTACGGGGTTCCTCAGGGCAGCTTCCTGGGACCGACGCTCTTTCTATGCTTCATAAACGATTTGTGCAGTATTTCACTCACTAATGGAAAGGTAGTAACATACGCCGACGACACTGCTTTGATTTTCCATGGTGAGTCTTGGGATGATGCGTATCGTTTCGCACAACTTGGACTCAATGCTGTGTCCTCATGGCTTCAACGAAATGGGTTGACACTTAATTCTGGAAAAACTTATTACATGCCTTTTTATGTCAGGAACATACCTCTTTCTATGCGAGAACGCCATGGTATACTATATCATACATGCTCACTGCGTGGCCCATGCTCTTGTGCTCTTCTAGATAAAGTCTCTAGCATAAAATACCTGGGAGTTGTGCTTGACAGTTCCTTGAATTTCTGTCGCCATCTGGACCTTCTCTCCTCAAGAGTTCGTAAATTAATGTTTCTTTTCCGTACCCTCCGTCATATAGCGGACGCACAGGTAATCAGGATGGTTTATATGGCCCTCTGCCAGTCGATGATTGGTTATTGTGTGACGGTCTGGGGGGGGGGCTTGTAAGAGTCATCTTGTGAAATTAGAAAGAGCTCAGCGGGCGGTACTTAAGGTAAGTCGATCCCTGCCATTTCTTTTTCCTACTAAAGACCTGTATCAGGTTACGGACGTATTAACAGTAAGGCAACTATTTATCTTGGGAATCATACTGAAACAGCATGATGCTCTTACCTATGACCCCTCTTCTCTTAATCAGAAACGTCGAAAACATCAGGTCTGTGATACAGTGTCCACTCAATGGACTACAGCGTTTTCCGGGAGGTTCTTTGGTTTTCTGGGAGGTTCTTTGGTTTTCTGGGAGGTTATCTTTATAATAAGATCAACAAACAGACTGACATATACTCTTGCACGCGTTTTCATTGCAATCGAATAGTCACGTCCTTTCTCAAATCACTTAGTTACGATGAAACAGAAGATCTTTTACGTATTCCATCGTAATGCTGCGCGTTCTTATATTCTTACATTTATTAGTTTACACATGATTATCCTAACACATTCTACACTTTTGCTATTAAAGCATACACACATACACTTACATACACACACACACACAAACACACACACACACACTTAATGAACACTTGCCCGTAAACTTTCTCACTAATTTGCGTACTCACTGTCCTTCTATATAGTAGTTCTTTATATTGTTAAACTTACGTTACATCTAGTACTGCACAAAACCAGAGTTGGGAGAGGCTGGCAGTCTGTCATACAGGTTTGTCCTAGTATAGATGCCAGTCTCTCACATAGAAACAAAGTAATTTGTCTACTGTCTGCTATCTTTTGTAATGTACCTACTATGTGAGAGAGAAACAATAAAGTTATTATTATTATTATTATATTTGAATTTGCAATAAATTTAGAAATTTTATCTATATAATTTTCTATTTCAGGTTTCACTTAATTGACGACAAAAGTGCGTTTACTTAAATTGAAATTCGTAGGCTTGTTTCGATACATACATGAGGTTTTGGACTTAAGTTAATATAATGTCTAAGACAAAATAGTTCAGGTATTTAATTTATATGTTGTCAAGAAGCAAGATTTTTCCAGAACAAGACTCAGCTAAACATCGTTAAAGTTCTCGTTGATTTCTTAAGCCAGGTGATTCCACTAAAAACCACCCCGGCAACCGGTCTCAGGCGACCTGCTCTGAAGAGAACCAGGAGCATGTTATTTTAGGCCCCCCCTTCCCCCCCCCCCCCCTAGGAACGACGCCGCGTCTATCCAGACTCTATATGTCGGCCCAATCGTTATACCCAGTTATACCCAGCGTATGTTGCGGTCTGACCACAGATTTGCGACACTCTAGAGATCCCCACACTCTGGCAGTTTGCGGCCTTGTCGGCGGCTGGTGTCACCGGCGACGTCGCATACGCTCTCTCGATCCCGTACAGCGGTCTCTTTCCGGAGCGTTACAGCCTTACAGAAAGAGACCATTGCGCCTCGACTCCCTTCATCCGCCAGAACGGCAGCAATTATTGCTGGCGGGGACATGTCACGTCTAATTTGGCCGACTACATGCCGGCCAACATAATAAAAAAAACACGCAATGAACAGTAAAACGTTATAAATCGTGTAATTTACTCTAACTCTAAGGCATAAAAACGAACAAAAAGTTAATTGAAATCACAATCAGTAATAAAAATAATATACAGAAGATCAACAGGAGCACGCTGCACTGTTGCATTGTCTACATATTCATTAAGTATGTAGACAATCACCACTGTTGGATTCTGCTTTCTTGTTGAAAAATACTTACTAATATATTTTTGACGTCAGTCGAAGTGACGACACAGAAGATTTTTGCTCACACAGACAAAACACATGCCACTGCAACGGCATAGATAGCACTACGGTTTACGTGGGGAGCGCTTCGAATAAAAATTAAGTGCTAATTAAAAAAGAAACTATCAGTTTTTAAAAACCTAGACAAGTGTCTCTTTGAGACACCTATCCGGTATTTACCCTAGGTGTCTGGCCACGCAGGGCACTATGCAAGGTGGGACATTGTTAGAAATGCATAGAATAAACAGCCAATGTAGACATGTATACGAAGTCTGTAAAAAGAGCTTTAGATCGGCCACGGTAATTATTCCAGTGGCCGGCAAAACAAACAGGTTCCGTAAAAATACCTTTTGTTTCTACAATTTTCACCTCGCTTGAAGTGGGTCCAAGAATAAGGTCAACATTTTGCATATTTACCGTGGGAGAGCCATGCTTCGGCATGAATGGGCCGGCTCGACCGGAGTACTACCACGGCCACACAGAAAACCGGTGTGAAATAGCGCTTGCGCTGTGTTTCACAGAGTGAGTGAGGATACCGGAGGCCCACACCCTAACCCCTACCTTATCCTCTTCCCCTTCCCCTAAAGGCCGGCAACGCATTTGTGATGCCTCTGGTGTTGCGGGTGTCTATGGGCGGCAGTAATCGTTTTAAACCATCAGGCGATATGTCTGCTCGTTTGCCCCTATTCAATAAAAATAATAATAATAACAGAGGATGAAATAAAATAAAATACGGAAATAATAGTATATTTATTATACTTGTTAAACAATTGAGGTACACAATCTATTTAATTTTTAAAACATGTTTACAATTATAATAACAACAATATGATTTAATAGAGAAACCACAAATAGGCTCAATTCAACTATTAGGTAATCTGTTAAAATGTATTAAATTAAATGGCAAACAATTAAAGTATTGAGCGCCGAGGCGTCTATACACGTCAAAAATATGCCAATATCCTATGCTCGACGTCCCGCGTCCTAATCGGCTCAGCAAGGGAGGTGATAGGCGAGGATAGACGTCCATAGACGTGGATAGACGTCCATAGACGTGGAGAGACGGTCGAAGGGTTAATTTATAAAATATAAAGTGTAATCATATGTTACATAAAACATTAAATTTAAAAAAAACATACGTCAAGCTGAACATACTCTACAACAAAAATGCACTAAAAGTAACTTAAATAATTATAGCACAAACGGGTCGGGTCGACCGGCGCGGAACTACCCTGTCACAGAAGACTAACCGAAAGAGACAGCATTCGTTCTATTGTATTTCGTTGGTAAGTGCGGGTCGGATGCCCAGGGATAAAACATAAAACCTACTATATTAAGTTTTATCTATACTAATATTATAAAGAAGTAAAGTTTGTGTGTTTGTTAAATTGTAGGGGGTAATCTCGGGATCTACTAAACCGATTTTAAAAATTCTTTCAGTGTTGGATAGTCCATTTATCGAGGAAGGCTATAGGCTATATATCATCACGGTAATACTAATAGGAGCGGAGCACCACTGAAGAATGTTTCAAAAACGGGAAAAATTTTCACGCTACGGGCAATTGAAGACGCAAACGAGGTTGCGTGGGTCAGCTAGTATTAAGTAAGAATAAGGTGGTATATTTCTATACTGAAGTTTTGAAAACGAAATCTGAAGTAGTGTAATAGCTTATCAGGGAGTGAAGTAACTAGCACTATGAGCGTAATATAAAATTAATTAACATAGTAGAAATGCCACATGTCACAGCTGACTGTGGCTCGCCATATGTCGCTTGTAGTGGCACAAATAGGTGAACTCCTTCGTACATATATCGCACATATATGGTTTATTATCGGTGTGTAGACGCATATGTTTCATTAAGTTTTTCATGATTGTAAATTTTTTTCTACATATTTCACACTGAATAATTTTAGATTTAACACAAGTTTTTGCACGCAAATGCTGAGTCAAATAACTCTTTTTTCTGAATAGTGCATTACATATATGACAATAAAATGGTTTCTCACCGGTGTGTGTGAGCATGTGTGATTTTAACGAGAAACGTGCTGTAAATTGTTTCTTACATATATCACATTGAAATGGTTTAGGCCGGACAGCAGTGTGTGCACGCATATGCCTTCTTAAGGTACTCTTATATGTGAATACTGTATTACATATTTCACATAGAAATGTTTCGGCAGCAGCGTGTGTATGTATATGAAGCTTTAACTCATTCTCACATTCAAAATGGTCATTACATATAGGACACTCACTAATATTTAGGTTCCCCTTATAGTGTGTACGCTGATGATACAATAACGAATCTTTTGTTGTATATTGTTTCTTACATACATCACATTGAAATTGTTTCTCACCGGTATGCGAACGCATATGTCGGTTTAGATTTCCCTTTTCTGCGAATTGTTTATTACATATACCACATTGATGTTGTTTCTCACCAGTGTGTGTACGCATATGTACTATTTTACTTTTAATTGACATGACTTTCTCACATATATGACATTGAAACGGGGGTTTAATGTGTATTTTCATATGATTGTGCAAAGACATTTTGGATGTAAATCGTTTTTTACATACATTACACTGATGTGGTTTTAGAGCGGTGTGCGAATGCATGTGAGTATGTAAGTATCGCCGCTGTTCGAATCTTCTCTGACATATACTACACTGATATGGTTTCAGAGTGGCGAGTGTAATCTCTTCCGATGAAAGATCTTGTGAAGTGTTTTGTATGAGTATATGATACTTCGGGCCGGTGGAGGCTGAATCTTCTGCATTCCACTGGTCATCCTGCGCAGAATTCTTCCGAGCTGGGTCAACTAAATAATAAAAATGGCGATTATAGTCATTTGAATATTATTGAAACTGCACCACGCAGTGGGCACCACCGCGGAGCGAGACTATTTACAATAAAAGCAGCCAAGTTATAACTTATATCTTTAGCGATCTGCGATTAAAAGACACGGCCAATTCAGTGCAGCTGTTTCAGAGATTAACCGCGACAAACCACAGACAAAAAAAATAATTAAATATGATATTTCTATATCTAGTCGCTTCACATTCAAGTCGAAAGTACGCGATCTACTCCGGAATGAATTTGCAGAACCGTCACAACGATAGTTCTAGTATATAAATCAGTCTGGTAATAATGACAACAGAAATCATCTGTCGACAATTGACAATGACATGACAGTTTGTAATATTAATTACCTAAAATCAGAGGATTCGCGCGAAAACGGCGCGTTTGGTGCGCGCACTAGTCCCTTTGATTTTAGCCGACAAAGGCTTACCGATCTGGCACGTAGGTACGATGCGACCGAAACGCCTTTCGGCGGCGTGTGTCAAACAACAAATAGGGACACGGTACTGATAGAAAGTATCAATTAGGTAAGTAGAGTACAAAGGCACTACCTATTTTCGTTAGTAGGCATTAGCAGCTTTACCGACGCGTAGATAGTTACATTAAGTAGTTATAAATAGGCATTCAAGTAGCTACGCGGTGCGCGCAATAATACATTGCTGGCTTCTGACATTAATAAAAATCTTGACACATTGTTTTTTCCGGCTACAATTTTTTTAAGGACAACTGTTTGTTTTTTTTATAAGTTTTGGGGTGCTGGATCAGCCGCTATCGTTTTCGGTAGTCGTCTTTTTACACCCTGTATATTTAAACTTGCGAGATACATATGTCTTCAAAATCTCATGAACACATCTCAAACGGTTTATTATAAGATGATTAATTATAAAAATTAAATTATAGGTATTTCGGACCACGACACTTGCACAAATCACAAAGCCTTAGCCTTGACAGAGTTCTTCTCGATTTTAGCGCTTCTATGTTCAGTAAAGGGCAGGCATGCGTTGGACTCTCCAGAGTTACAACCTTATGAAGTATATCTTATCAATTTCGATTCAATTCAAATCAATGCACAAGAGAGCTCTATTGTAGAATACAGTCACATGCGCGCGTTATACCGTCCCAATTTAACCAAATTAAGTACAAACAGAAAACAATAAAAAAAAATCCAGATACTGAATGGGCAATTAACTAGAACATTTCAAAGTTACAAGAAAATATAGAACATAATACAAAATTTGGGACATTTAGGCTTCAATATATTATCCTAAGATTTAAGAGGACATGATATTTTAAGTTGTTTTAAAATATTTTATGTTGTTATAAATAGATTTCAGGACTGGCCATTTAACTTAGCACCCATTTAGATCTTACATCTTTTGTCGTTGAAGTGAACAACCAAGGCATGAATCATAATATTGAACTTGGATCACATTTATGTTTTTGATGGGATTGAAAATTAAGCCTTGCTACTGGTTACAGGTACGCTCCCTTCAGAATTAGTACCGGTTAGCGATACTCCTACGGCCATGCCTGCACCCGAATTGGCGAATTGCACTTACCATAAAGTAATATAAAATATAGAATTATATTAGATTCATGCCTAGAAAAAATTGCGGTTTTGATGTGAACTGTAACAGGATTAGCAAAGTTGAAATGCCACATGTCACAGACTGACTCGTGGTCTGACAGTGACATGTGGCTCACCGTGTGTGGCCTGTAGTGACACAAATAGGTTAACGCCAGAACTGCATACCTATATCGCGCATATGTTTGTTATTGGTGTGTAGACGCATATGTATCACTAAGTTTTTTATGACTGTAAATGTTTACATACATATTTTACACAGAATCTTTTCAGACAAGTTTTTGTAAGTAAATGCTGAGTCAAGTACCTCTTTTGTCCGAATTGTGTGATTTTAACGAGAAACGTACTGTGATTTCTTACATAAACTACATTGAAATGGTTTGGGCTGGACACCAGTGTGTACACACATGTGTTGATTAAGATTCTCTTGTGTGTGAATACCACATATATCACATAGAAATGTTTCGGCAGCAGCGTGTGTATGTATATGAAGCTTTAACTCATTCTTACATTCAAAACGAGCATTACAAATGGTACACTTACAAATATTTAGGTTCCCCTTATAGTGTGTACGCTTATGATACATTAACGATACTTTTGTTGTATATTGTTTCTTACATACATCACATTGAAATTGTTTCTCACCGGTGTGCGAACGCATATGTCGGCTTAGACTTCCCTGTACTGCAAATTGAGAACTACATATATCACAACGATATGGTTTCTCACCTGTGTGTGTACGCATATGTAATATTAGTACACTATTAACTGAGAAGACTTTCTCACATATATGACATTTAAATGGGTTGTCACCATGTATTTTCATATGACGACGCATGGACATTTCCGATGCGAATCGTTTCTTACATATATTACACTGATATGGTTTCACAGCGGTGTGTGAATGCATGTGAGATCGTAAGTATCGCCGCTGTTTGAATCTTCTGTGACATTTACTACATTGATATTGTTTCTGAGTGGCGAGTGTAATCTCCTCTAATGGGAGGTCTTGTGAAGTGTTCTGTATGAGTATGTCATACTTCGGGCCGGTGGAGGTTGATTCTTCTACATTCCACTGGTCATCCTGCATTGAATTTTTCCGAGCTGAGGCAACTAAATGATAAAAATGGGGATATTACAAAGTCATTTGATTATAACTGGCACCACCGCGGGGCGAAGCCAATTTACAATAAAAGTAGCTAAGTTACGACTCATATCACTAGCGATCAGCGAGTAAAAGCCCTTCCAATACGGTGCAGTCATTTCAGAGATTAGCCAGAATAAACAGACAGACAAAAATTTTAAAATCCTTTCTTCCGTCAAATTCGGTGCAGTCGTTTCAGAAGCCGAATTCACCGGAACAAACACAAAAATAAAATTTAAAAAAATCGTTTCTTCATATAATTACCGTATCTAGTCTTATATGCAAGAAGTAAAAAGCCGTTAATTTGAAACTATTAATTGACTTTTCACAATTATTTATAGGATAGATATGTAATAGACAAATAGGGGGTAAGATAAAAATGGTTGAGTTATAATATTTTTGGGGACTTATGGTCCATCTAATCCAAGAGGTACCGTATGACAGTTCTGACAGATTGAAGAATAGGCCTAAGGAAATAGATCTCATTAACACGACAAGTTTTTAATTACCAGAGAGAAAAAAATTTGGGATCAAAATAAGATATTGAACTCGTCCATGTTATTAAAACAAAAAATAATAAGACGTCAGTTTTATCCCTAAAACCACAAAAAATATTTGTTCTGAACGCGTGAACTTTACTCTTTATTTATATTTTTCAATGAAGTCATTGACGTTTTTCAATGACGCTTGTGTTTAGGCACTAAGGCCCGTATTTAAAAAGGCGTCTCAGTCGTGAATCTAGTTTTAAGACGAGATTTTGTTATTGAACGTCTTTTGATACAAGATTCACCGATCATTAATCAAGTGGGTAAAGATCAATGAATCTCTATGTTAAGCTTTTTTAGAACGATATTTATCTCTAAATCTACTCTCAGTAATACATTTTGATAGAAGTGATCTCTGTTCACCCGAGACAAGCTCAATCTACTCAAGTGGTAATTTTTAAGCCCTTTTAGGGGAAATGAACGTATTTTATGATGTTTCTGAATAATTCCATAGTTGTCCCATAAAATGCATGCAAGTTTATTCTTAAATTTAAAGCAGCTTGTTAAAGAAAATATTATTTTAACTGATAAAAATTTGGTAGGTACCTCTTCTGTGTTTGGTAGGTAACCTCTTTAAGCAAAATTTTAAGGTTGGCTTCTCGGGTGTATCGAATTTTAAAATTATGATAATCAAAATTTAATCACAGTGAGAATACCTTGATACCTACTTTAGACTACTTACACTAGTACCTCTTCTGTGTTTGGTAGGTAACCTCTTTAAGCAAAATTTTAAGGTTGGCTTCTCGGGTGTATCGAATTTTAAAATTATGATAATCAAAATTTAATCACAGTGAGAATACCTTGATACCTACTTTAGACTACTTACACTAGTGTCTGTGTCATGAAAAATCTGTGTCACAGATCACCAGGTTCACACCTCCTGACATAACATTTCCTGTAGTACAATAGTCTCGAAATTTCGATATAATTTCCTTGTGAAAACAAATCGATTTCAATTTTACAAAAAATAATCAGTAAATTATAGTTGACAAGTTTAAGAGTTCAGATGCATCTTTGTTTTGAAAGAATACTAAATAATTTCGTGTTTTTATTTATAATATATATAAGATATGAGTCATAAAATAAAACGGGTTATAAAAACAGTGTATTTGATTAATAGAAACTGTGCGTGTTAAGGTTCACTTTTGCTTGTGGAAATTTGTGCAACAAAAACGAGGTGTTTACTGTGAGATGGTTTATTGGCGACTAATTTCATTCATTACTTTTATTACAAATATTTACATTTCTTGTAACTATAATTATGATAGAGACTTATAATAAAACTTTAATAGTTAATATTTTTGGATGTATAAGTATAGGACTGGCCATAATTAAAAAAATCATAATAGTACTCTATATTATTTATATTATTGAACTACACATACTGTTACCTAGTTTAAAATATAGCATTTTATTAGACCATTGCCTACAAAAAATTGCGGTTTTTATATGAACTGTGCCAGGATCAGCAAAGTTAGAATTCCACATGTCCCTCCTGACTGTGGCTCACCATGCGTCGCTTGTAGTGACATAAATTGCATATATATGGTTTCTTATTAGTGTGTAGACGCATATATTTCATTATGTTTTTAATGACTGTAAATTTTTTCCTACATATTTTACACTGAATCATTTTAGAATCACAAGAAGATGACAAGTTTTTGAACACAAATGCTGATTCAAATAACTGTTTAGTCTGAATTTTGTATTAAATACTCGCATGATATGGTTTCTCACGGGTGTGTAAACGCATATGTTGATTTACAGTTCCCCTTTCTGTGAATTGTTTATTACATTCACAACTATATGGTTTTTAACCCGTGTGTGTACGCATATGTTTTGTAAGAGAACACTTTTGTGAGAATTGTTTCTTACATATTTCACAATGATATGGTTTCTCACCGGTGTGTGTGTGCATGTGCAATTTTAACGAGAAACGAGTTGTAAATTGTTTCTTACATATATCACATTGAAATGGTTTAGGCCGGACAGCAGTGTGTGCACGCACATGCCTTCTTAAGGTACTCTTATATGTGAATACTGTATTACATATTTCACAAAGAAATGTTTCGGCAGCAGCGTGTGTATGTATATGAAGCTTTAACTCATTCTCACATTCAAAATGGTCATTACATATAGTACACTTACTAATGTTTGGTTTATCCTTATTGTGTGTACCCTTATGATATAATAACGAATCTTTTGTAGTGAATTGTTTCTTACATACATCACATTGAAATAGTTTCTCACCGGTGTGTGAACGCATATGTCGGTTTAGATTTCCCTTTTCTGCGAATTGTTTATTACATATATCACATTGATGCCGTTTCTCACTCGTGTGTGTACGCATATGTACTACTTTATTTTTAACTGAGAAGACTTTGTCACATATATGACAATGAAACGGGGGCTCAATGTGTATTTTCATATGATTGTGCAAAGACATTTGGGATGCAAATCGTTTTTTACATATATTACACTGATGTGGTTTTACAGCGGTGTGCGAATGCATGTGAGTATATAAGTATCGCCGCTGTTCAAATCTTCTGTGACATATACTACACTGATATGGTTTCCGAGTGGCGAGTATAATCTCCTCCGACAGGAGATCTTGTGAAGTGTTCTGTATGAGTATGTCATACTTCAGGTCGGTGGAGGCTGAATCTTCTGCAACTAAATAATAAAAATGGCATTTACAAAGTTATTTGATTATAATTGGCACTACCGCGAAGCGAGTTTAGTTTGTAATAAACGTAGCCAAGTTACGACACATATCATTAGCGGTCTGCGAGTGAAAATCCCGTCAAATGTGGTGCCGTCGTTTCAGAGATTAGTCGGAAAAAACAGGTAGGCATTTTTTTTTAAATCTTTTCTTTGATATAAATATCGTATATACTTGCAAAAGCTTAAAATGAATAGCCGTTAATTTGAAATTACAAACAGATACTTCACACCTATTTATTAGAGTAGATATGCAGGGTGGACATGGCAATACGACATTTATTCGAACTATCTGGATCTACATACATGTCACAAGTCCACTTACAAAATTTGAATAAAATCAGTTCAGTAGTTTAGCCATAGTACACTACTTTCATTTTTAACAATTTACTACACGATGTATTCAATTATTTGTTGTCAACAATTGTTTGTATCAAAAAAAAATCTGTACCTAATTTTACGTTAATAAATATTATTATTATTAATTAAAACACTATTTTTAACGGGCTAACGACCGTTGCTACATTTACTCTAATAATTTCCGCTTTAAAATATGCCTTATGTCTGAGTAGATAAGACTCACACAACGTAATCACATGCTATTTGAAAATAATCAATTATGTAGACAACATCACTTCAGAACTTCTGAAGTATGGAGGATCCGTGTTGGGAAAGGCTGTGTGTGATCTAATCGACGACATATGGAAGAGCGAAACTATACCTTAAGAGTGGTTGGTTGAAATCATACATCCCATTTTCAAGAAAGGTGACAAAACGAAGTGCGGAAATTACCGTGGAATCACTGTCCTTTGTACTGGAGAATGCGGGGGAGATTATTGGATAGTACCAATGTGGTTCCGACCCGATCAGTCATCAATTGACCAAATTCATCTGCCGAGGCAGACCCTGGCGAAATCATATGAGTACTACATCACTTTACACCAGCTGTTTATTGACTTCAAACAGACGTTTGACAGAGTTAGCAGACACGCTACATCACACAGTCTTTTTAGGCTGGGAGTACCCACTACTTTACTGCCTCAATGCTCTAGCGGTTGACGTATGCGACTGCCAATCAAGAGGTCTCGGGTTCGAAACCTGGTTCGGGCCAAAAGTGTTATTGAGTTTTTCTGATTATAAAAATACTTAATAACAGCTCGGCATTTGGAAGTTGGGGTCTGAACTCCCATACCTTGGAGAGCACGTAAAAGCTGTCGGTCCTGTGCCTGATCTCTCCCCGGTCGTCTCGGTTAACCGTCCCATCGGTTTATGAGAGAGAGGGAACAGAGAATGCACCTGTTTTTGTGCGCAGACACTCATGCACCATAATATCTCCTGCGGCTTTGCCTAGTCTATTGACACTGGCCGCCGTGGCCGTAATCGGCTAGGAGAACATCATCACCTAGTAAACTAGTAAGATTATTGGAGATGACAATGGCTGGTTCGAAATCGGTTGTGTCCGTACATAACACATTAACTGAACCTTTCGATATTAAAACATTCAACTTCATTATTGAGTCTATTATGCGTGAGCTCAACATACAAGGGCTTTTTGGCTTAAATAGCACTTAGATTGCTGCGTATGCCGACGATATAGTGATCACAAGTAGGACACAATTCGGCATTTGCGATCACATAATCACGAAAAAAAAAAAACGATTACATAACTCTGGACAGCCCTGACACCCAAAATAGCGTTAGATGTGTGTTGGGAGTCAGTTACTCTCCAAAGACAAGAAATACAATTGTTACAATGTAATGGTGGACACAATAAATATATATGCTTGTATATGGGTGTAGGTGTACATGTATGAGGTGTGTCTGTGTGCTGTGTGTGTGTGCTGTGTATTTGCAGCTATTAGTTAGAATGTGTATGTGGTGAAGGTGTGTGTGACACTATTCAAGTCTCCATTATTTCACTATTTCTAAAAGGCTTTCAACATCATCAAATTCCAGTCTCTTAAGCCACAATTTAATAATTAGTTTTATTTTAAAATTAGATAAGGTTTTATATTAATGTTTTAAACTAACACCTTAATAGTTATAAATGTTACGCACAACAGAAAAATTGTGTTTTTCTTTGTAACAATATTTATGGCATGACTAAGTATAGAGAAATAGTGGGTAAGATAAAAATGTTTGAGACACATTATTTTTGGGAACTTATTGTCCTTCTAATCGAAGAGGTACCGTATGACAGTTCTGACAAATTGAAGAATAGGGTCAAGTAAATCGATTCAAATAATAATATAGCATTGAGTTCTCTCATCGCAAAGGTAGTCACAATATATGAAATCCAGAAACAGGAGAGCTATGCTTCGGCATGAATGGGTCGGCTCGACCGGAGTGATACCACGGCCTCACAGAAAACCGGTGTGAAATAGCATTTGCGCTGTATTTCACCGAGTGAGTGAGGATACCGGAGGCCCATACCCCAACTCCTCCCCCCATCCTCTTTCCCATCCCCCAAAGGTCGGCAACGCACTTGTGACGCCTATGGTGTTGTGGGTGTCCATGGGCGGCGGTAATCGCTTATTATCAGGTGATACGTCTGCTCGTTTGCCCACTATTCAATAAATAAAAAAAAAAAAACAGTTCAGTCAGACTACATTATTCGTTTGTGAGAGACTGGTGTCTGTGGTAGGTAAACCTGTGTTACATATCACCAACCTCGCACCTCCTGAACAAAACAAGGTTACACTTCCTGTCGTACAATAATCTCCAATTTACAAATCGATGTAAATTTTACAGAGAACAATTGCGAAATCATAATTGACAGAATTTAAAAGTTCAGAAGCGTCTTTGTTTTGAAGGAATACTAAATCATTTCGTGTTTTCATATTAAACTATATTCAAGACCCGAGTTAGACACAAAACAAAACGAGTTATAAAAACAGTATTTGATTAACTGATGAGACGTGCTTAAGTACTAAAAGATTTTCAGTAATTTAGAAAATATTTACGAAAATAAATATGGCGGTACGAAGTTCGACGGGTGCGCTTACAAAATTATAGTTGACAGAGTTTAAGAGTTCAGAAGCATCTTTGTTTTGAATGAATACTAAATAATTTCGTATTTTTGGTTAAATTATATATAAGTCATAAAACAAAACGAGTTATAAAAAAAGTGTATATGATCATTTGATTATATAGTGTTTGAGTTTGAGTATATAGTATTCACTACTTTTATTATAAATATTTACTTTTCTTGTAATTATATTTATGTTAGAGAATCATAATAAAAATTTAATAGTTAATATATTTGGATGTATAAGTATAGGACTGGCCATAATTAAATAAAATCATAATAGTACTCTATATTATTTACCTCCTTTTCTTAGATCACACACATAATAAGGACTAATATCCTGTGCTTATAAGACTATTTTTAATAAAACCTCTATTACAAGTCAGGTTTATTTCTCAAATTCTTCGAACCCTAACATATAACAACTAGAGTCAAAAGTGAAATTAGAGAAATGCCATTAACCCCTAAAAACGATAGTATCAGCAAAGGAGTAAAGGCTAGAGCTCAACGTGCTGCAGGAGCAAAGGAATTAAGGAAAGCACCTCGCCACTGGTTCCGCCATCCAGGCCAACCTCCTTTCGGAACTAGTTCCTGTTGGCCACACACCCTTTTTTTTTGGAAATCTCCTCGGTTACCTCTCTGGTGGCATGTCGGACTCGAACTGACTAAAACCGCACGCATTCTTGGGTACTAGGAGCCGGGGAACCAGGTGCACCTTAGTAAGGAAAATCCAGGAACCCCGACGTCCCTCGGGCCACCTACAGTTTGTAGGTGGCCCCCTACTGTGTGGGAGCCCCGATGATCCTGTTACTGGCATGCATAACTTGCTCGCAGAAAGAAACGGCGGAGTTGGCTCACCTCTACGGCCATGTCCCCGCCCGACTTAGCGAACTACATATACTATTAAAATTAAAATATAGCATTGTATTGAATCTTTACCTACGAAAATTGCGGTGTTTATAGAACTAACTGTGTAACTTAGCACACATGTTACTCCTGATTGTGGCCGACACAAATAGATGAACTTCTTTATATATATGCACATATGTTTCACTAAATGAACTGAATCATTTCAGAATCACAAGAAGAAGAAGACAAGAAGATGACACAAATTTTTGCTCGTAAATGCTGATTCAAATAACTCTTGTCTGAATTGTGTATTATATATGACTAGCTGAACCCCGCGGTGTTACCCGCGGTTATTGTCGTATCGTGGGTAACGCCCCGGGGGCGAAGCAAGTCTAAAAAATGTAAGCCTAAGTTACTCCTTGTACCATCAGCTACCTACCAGTGAAAGTCCCGTCCAAATCGGTCCAGCCGTTCCAGACATTAGCCGGAACAAACAGACAGACACACAAATTAGAACATTTTATGGTTCTATCTTTTATCGTTTAGGCAGCGTACGCAAAATAAGTAACTTTTCTGGTTGATTTTTTACATCTTGTGTCCGAAAAACCCAAATATCTTACGAAACCCTATTTTTTTCCAAAATAAAATATAGCCTGTGTTACTTGTGTATAATGTAGCTTTCGAATGGTAAAATAATTATTAAAATCGGTCCAGTACTTTTTGAGTTTATTCGTTACATACAAAAATACAAATCTTTCCTCTTTATAATATTAGTGTAGATATGGTTGCTTACGGGTGTGTGAACGCATATGCTTACTTAGATTTCCCTTTTCTGCGAATAGTTTATTACATATATCACAACTATATGGTTTCTCACCCGTGTGTGTACGCATATGTTTTGTAAGATACCTTTTTTGTGAGAATTGTTTCTTACATATATCACAATGATGTGGTTTCTCACCGGTGTGTGTGCGCATGTGTGATTTTAAAGAGAAACGTGTTGTCAATTGTTTATTACATATATCACATGGAATTAATTTGGGCCGGACACTAGTGTGTGTACGCATATGTCTTCTTAAGACGCTTTTGTGTGTGAATACTGAATTACATATTTCACATAGAAATGTATCGGCAGCTGCGTGTGTATGTACATGAAGCTTTAACTCATTCTGACATTCAAAATGGTCATTACATATAGTACACTCACTAATGTTTGGTTTACCCTTATTGTGTGTACCCTTATGATATATTAACGAATCTTTTGTTGTAAATTGTTTCTTACATACATCACATTGAAATAGTTTCTCACCGGTGTGTGAACGCATATGTCGGTTTAGATTTCCCTTTTCTGCGAATTGTTTATTACATATATCACATTGATGCCGTTTCTCATTCGAGTGTGTACGCATATGTACTACTTTATTTTTAATTGAGAAGACTTTGTCACATATATGACATTGAAATGGGGTGTCAACGTGTATTTTCATATGACGACGCATAGACAATTCCCAAGCGAATCGTTTCTTACATATAGTACGCTGATGTGGTTTCACAGCGGTGTGTGAATGCATGTGAGACCCTAAGTGTTGCCGTTTTTCGAATCTTCTGTGACATATACTACACTGATGTGGTTTTTGAGTGGCGAGTGTAATTTCCGATGGGAAGTTTTGTGAAGTGTTCTCTATGAGTATGTGATACTTCAGGCCGATTGAGGCTGAATCTTCTGCATTCCACCGTTCATCATGCGTGGAATTCTTCTGAGCTGGGTCAACTAAATAATAAAAATAATATATATAATTGGCACCACCGCGGAGCAAGGCGAATTTTAAATAAAAGTGGCCTAGTTACAACTCATGTCATTAGCGATCGAGCGAGTAAAAATCCCTTCCAATACGGTGCAGTCATTTCAGAGATTAGCCAGAATAAACACAGACAAAAATTTTAAAATCCTTTCTTCCGTCAAATTCGGTGCAGTCGTTTCAGAAGCCGAATTCGCCGGAACAAACACAAAAATAAAATTTAAAAAAATCGTTTCTTCATATAATTACCGTATCTAGTCTTATATGCATGAAGTAAAAAGCCGTTAATTTGAAATTATTAATTGACTTTTTACAATTATTTATAGGATAGATATGTAATAGACAAATAGGGGGTAAGATAAAAATGGTTGAGTTATAATATTTTTGGGGACTTATGGTCCATCTAATCCAAGAGGTACCGTATGACAGTTCTGACAGATTGAAGAATAGGGCTAAGGAAACAGATCTCATTAACACGACAAGTGTTTAATTACCAGAGAAAAAAAAATGTGATCAAAATAAGATATTGAACTTATCCATGTTATTAAAACAAAAAACAATAACACGTCAGTTTTATCCCTAAAACCACAAAAAATATTTGTTCTGAACGCGTGAACTTTACGCTTTATTTATATTTTTCAATGAAGTCATTGACGTTCTTCAATGACGCTTGTGTTTAGGCACTAAGGCCCGTATTTAAAAAGGCGTCTCAGTCGTGAATCTAGTTTTAAGACGAGATTTTGTTATTGAACGTCTTTTGATACAAGATTCACCGACCATTAATCAAGTGGGTAAAGATCAATGAATCTCTATGTTAAGCCTTTTTAGAACGATATTTATCTCTAAATCTACTCTCAGTAATACATTTTGATAGCTGTGATCTCTGTTCACCCGAGACAAGCTCAATCTACTCAAGTGGTAATTTTTAAGCCCTTTTAGGGGAAATGAACGTATTTTATGATGTTTCTGAATAATTCCATAGTTGTCCCATAAAATTCATGCAAGTTTATTCTTAAATTTAAAGCAGCTTGTTAAAGAAAATATTATTTTAACTGATAAAAATTTGGTAGGTACCTCTTCTGTGTTTGGTAGGCAACCTCTTTAAGCAAAATTTTAAGGTTGGCTTCTCGGGTGTATCGAATTTTAAAATTATGATAATCAAAATTTAATCACAGTGAGAATACCTTGATACCTACTTTAGACTACTTACACTAGTGTCTGTGTCATGAAAAATCTGTGTCACAGATCACCAGGTTCACACCTCCTGACATAACATTTCCTGTAGTACAATAGTCTCGAAATTTCGATATAATTTCCTTGTGAAAACAAATCGATTTCAATTTTACAAAAAATAATCAGTAAATTATAGTTGACAAGTTTAAGAGTTCAGATGCATCTTTGTTTTGAAAGAATACTAAATAATTTCGTGTTTTTATTTATAATATATATAAGATATGAGTCATAAAATAAAACGGGTTATAAAAACAGTGTATTTGATTAATAGAAACTGTGCGTGTTAAGGTTCACTTTTGCTTGTGGAAATTTGTGCAACAAAAACGAGGTGTTTACTGTGAGATGGTTTATTGGCGACTAATTTCATTCATTACTTTTATTACAAATATTTACATTTCTTGTAACTATAATTATGATAGAGACTTATAATAAAACTTTAATAGTTAATATTTTTGGATGTATAAGTATAGGACTGGCCATAATTAAAAAAATCATAATAGTACTCTATATTATTTATATTATTGAACTACACATACTGTTACCTAGTTTAAAATATAGCATTTTATTAGACCATTGCCTACAAAAAATTGCGGTTTTTATATGAACTGTGCCAGGATCAGCAAAGTTAGAATTCCACATGTACCTCCTGACTGTGGCTCACCATGCGTCGCTTGTAGTGACATAAATTGCATATATATGGTTTCTTATTAGTGTGGAGACGCATATATTTCATTATGTTTTTAATGACTGTAAATTTTTTCCTACATATTTTACACTGAATCATTTTAGAATCACAAGAAGATGACAAGTTTTTGAACACAAATGCTGATTCAAATAACTGTTTAGTCTGAATTTTGTATTAAATACTCGCATGATATGGTTTCTCACGGGTGTGTAAACGCATATGTCGATTTACAGTTCCCCTTTCTGTGAATTGTTTATTACATTCACAACTATATGGTTTTTAACCCGTGTGTGTACGCATATGTTTTGTAAGAGAACACTTTTGTGAGAATTGTTTCTTACATATTTCACAAGGATATGGTTTCTCACCGGTGTGTGTGCGCATGTGTAATTTTAACAAGAAATTTGCTGTAAATTGTTTCTTACATATATCACATTGAAAAAGTTTGGGCCAGACACCAGTGTGCGCACGCATATGTCTTCTTAAGACGCTTTTCTGTGTGACTACTTTATTACATATATCACATAGAAATGTTTCGGCATCAGCGTGTGTATGTATATGAAGCTTCAACTCATTCTCACATTCAAAATGGTCATTACATATAGTACACTCATTAATGTTTGGTTTCCCCTTGTAGTGCTTACGCTTATGATACTTTAATGAATCTTTTGTTGCAAATTTGTTCTTACATACATCACATTGAAATAGTTTCTCACCGGTGTGTGAACGTATATGTCGGTTTAGATTTCCTTTTACTGCGAATTGTTTATTACATATACCACATTGATGTCGTTTCTCACCAGTGTGTGTACGCATATGTACTACTTTATTTTTAATTGAAACGACTTTCTCACATATATGACATTGAAACGGTTCAATGTGTATTTTCATATGATTGTACAAAGTCTCTCTGGATGCAAATCGTTTTTTACATACATCACACTGATATGGTTTTACAGCGGTGTGCGAATGCATGTGAGTATGTAAGTATCGCCGCTGTTCGAATCTTCTGTGACATATACTACACTGATATGGTTTCCGAATGGCGAGTTTAATCTCCTCCGACAGGATATCTTGTGAAGTGTTCTGTATGAGTATGTCATACTTTAGGTCGGTGGAGGCTGAATCTTCTGCAACTAAATAATAAAAATGGCATTTACAAAGTTATTTGATTATAATTGGCACTACCGCAAAGCGAGTTTAGTTTGCAATAAACGTAGCCAAGTTACGACACATATCATTAGCGGTCTGCGAGTGAAAATCCCGTCAAATTTGGTGCCGTCGTTTCAGAGATTAGTCGGAAAAAACAGGCATGCATTTTTTTTTAAATCTTTTAGTTGATATAAATATCGTATATACTTGCAAAAACTTAAAATGAAAAGCCGTTAATTTGAAATTACAAACAGATACTTCTTACTAGAGTAGATATGCAGGGTGGACATGGCAATACGACATTTATTCGAACTATCTGGATCTACCTACACATGTCACAAGTCCACTTACAAAATTTGAATAAAATCAGTTCAGTAGTTTAGCCATAGTAAACTACTTTCTTTTTTTACAATTTACTACACGATGTATTCAATTAAAACACTATTTTAACGGGCTAACGACCGATGCTACATTTACTCTAATAATTTCCACTTTAAAATATGCCTTATGTCTGAGTAGATAAGACCCACACAATGTAATCACATGCTATTTGAAAATAATCAATTATGTAGACAACATCACTTCAGAACTCCTGAAATATGGAGGATCAGTGTTAGGAGAGGCTGTGTGCGATCTAATCGACGACATATGGAAGAGCGAAACTATACCTGAAGAGTGGTCGATTGAAATCATACATCCCATTTTCAAGAAAGGTGACAAAACGAAGTGCGGAAACTACCGTGGAATCACTGTCCTTTGTACAGGAGAATACGAGGGAGATTATTGGATAGTACCAATGTGGTTCCGACCCGATCAGTCATCAATTGACCAAATTCATCTGCCGAGGCAGACACTGGCGAAATCATATGAGTACCACATCACTTTACACCAGCTGTTTATTGACTTCAAACAGACGTTTGACAGAGTTAGCAGACACGCTACAGCACACAGTATTTTTAGGCAGGGAGTACCCACTACTTTACTGCCTCAATGCTCTAGCGGTTGACGTATGCGACTGCACATCAAGAGGTCTCAGGTTCGAAACCTGGGTCGGGCCAAAAGTGTTATTGAGTTTTTCTGATTATAGAAATACTTAATAACAGCTTGGCATTTGGAAGTTGGGGTCTGAGCCCCGTACCTTGGAGAGCATGTAAAAGCTGTCGGTCCTGTGCCTGATCTCTCCCCGGTCGTTTCGGTTAACCATCCCATCGGTTTATGAGAGGGAACAGAGAATGCACCTGTTTTTGTGCGCACACACTCATGCACCATAATATCTCCTGCGGCTTTGCCTAGTCTATTGACACTGGCCGCCGTGGCCGTAATCGGCTAGGAGAACATCATCACCTAGTAAACTAGTAAGATTATTGGAGATGACAATGGCTGGTTCGAAATCGGTTGTGTCCGTACATAACACATTAACTGAACCTTTCGATATTAAAACATTCAACTTCATTATTGAGTCTATTATGCGTGAGCTCAACACCCAAGGGCTTTTAGGCTTCAATAGCACTCAGATTGCTGTGTATGCCGACGATATAGTGATCACAAGTAGGACACAATTCGGCATTACGAGGCATTTGCGATCCTTTGTTAAACACGCCACCAACTTTGGGCTGGCTATTAATGTGACAAAGACGAAATACCTTATTAGTTTTAGGCGCCCTCAAGTATTAGAAAATCTAACAAATTAAATAATCCTTAAGTAATCCAACACATTTAAATAACCTGCGGTTTCGTTTAGTGTCGTATTGTCATATCTACCTTGTATAATAAACAAATAGGGAGTAAGATAAAAATGTTCGAGACATACTATTTTTGAGGACTTATAGTCCATCAAATCCAAAAGATACCGTATGACAGTTCTGACATATTAATACACGACTAGTGTTTAATTACCAGAGAAAAAAGTGGTGATCAGTATTCGATACCGAGCTCATCCATCTCATTAAAACAAAAAACAAATTACGTCAATTTTGTCCCTTAAACCACCAAATATTTGTTCATGAGGCGTGAACTTTACGCTTTATTTAAAAATATTATTAACGACACATATGTTTACGCACGTGTACGGGACACGGAGTACGCTTGCGGCATTTATTTGCACTTGAAGTCAAGTGCCGACTAAAACGTCACTAAAGGCACGCATTCGTCAAAACGACAATGGCGACGTACCAATTTATTTGTTAATCGCGAATATGTATTACATAATGTTAAGTACACATCCGGTGAGAAAGTGACTCTCACATCACGATATCCGACTCGCAAGCTTACAAGGGCTGTGGTCCCAACAAGTATCTTAATAATCAGTTCCTTTCATGAACACACGACACAAGGAGATGTTTTTAATAGTACCTATAGGATAGGTTTAAGTTAGATCCCATTTAAAACAGAAATGTGAAATGAGAGCCAAGTTCAATATTATGATACATACCTGGGTTGTTTACTTGAAAGACAGACGTGAGATTAATTATTATTTATTAGCAAAAATTACATTTTATACAGATTTTTATACACTTTCTACAACATGTCATAGTCTACACATTTTTCAACTGGTGCCTAAAAAGGAATACCTGTGTAATAGGCACCAGTCTCCTTCCAGTTTGACAGGATATGCTGTTATCACTTAGTAGTTGATTTATAATTTTGCCCTATTTCCTAACATTAGTTTATTTTAAATTACGATACTTATGTACAATTTTTTAATGTGTGAGTATGTAGGTATCTAATAATAAATGTGCGTATGCCTATATGTACTTGTAGCTGTATTAATCTCTGGATTTGCGTAAGTTCCTGTAGATGTGTGTGTGTATGTGTGTGTGTGTGCGTGCATGTGTATGCATGTCATGTTCACAACTTTATTGACAAGAGCTTCTGTCTCTTCGTAAGATATGTTATAATTTATTTAAATTTATATTTAGTTTTATTATGAAAGTCAAGAATTTTTTATAGTTTGTTATATAAAAAGCCTCCAAGAAAGAAATATAACTTTTGCCCAAATTATGTTTTAATAGGTTTGAGAAATCTTAAATCTACGTTTGGTGCAAAAAGCAACAGCGGTCTGTGTCAGGCTCTGTGGTGTTCCTTGGAAGAGGCTTATGTCCAGTAGTGGACTGCAACGGGCTGATGATGATCTACTAACATAGTCATGAGAGACCTATGTTCGGTGGCTAGCAGAAACCAGCCAGCCAAATTTTAGGAACAATAAAATATAAACTTACAGTTTTCGAACTTGCAAAGGCAGATGTATAATATGATTCGTGTTGTCTGTATTTAATTTTTGAAAAGTTTGCTTTGCAAGACTTGGGGACTTTGCTAAATATATGTGAAAAGTTTATTAATCTTACAAAGAGAATCAGCTGCACGCTGCGGATAAAGTATTTGATTTGTTAATATTACATAATTCTTACCAAGACAGTTTAACTTTTTCTAAGACTTCCCGAGTTGACTCGGTGTGTTCGTGGGTCACTGCTGGTATTCAAGAGTTAAAGTGGTCGACGTGTGGGCGAGAATAATTCCAATTATATAATTATTTTATAATTTTCCATTATATGTCCCTTATTTTTTTTTTTTTTTTGTAGTAATTTCGTTTTAATTTTTCCATGATTCTCTTTAACGTGTTTCTGTAGCTAATGTACATTTTTGAAGTGAAACTTCTTTAGAATCGTTGTAATTTCAAACCGGATGCAACGGAGAAAACAACAGGTAAAAGACAAAAAAATAAAAAGTCGTCTGTAATTAGTGAGCCAGAGCGAGAGAGCAAATGTCGGTCTCATTCTTTTGTCGATTTACTGAAGTTTTACTTCTATTGTGTGTGAATCGCACACGCCTTTTCTTTTATCGAATAGGGGGCAAACGGGCATACGATTACCGTCGCCCATCGACACCCGCAGCACCAATAAACTGCGTTGCCGGCCTTTTAAGAAGGAGTATGCTCTTTTAAGTAGGGGTATGCTCTTTTCTTGAAGGTTTGAAGGTCGCATTGGTACGGGAATACAGCAGGCAAAAGTTCATTCCACAGTTTTGTTGTGCAAGGCAAAAAATTCCCATCTCAGTACATATATCTGTCATTTGAATTACAATTTTCTTTTGCTTTTTGGTGCATCGTCTCGCTTTTGTATTGTTTTAATTACTCCTATAGTAATCCAAGGTTTTAAATGTCTACAAAGCTTTGTGATTGTTCTTTCAATACGTTGACATTTTATTTTATTTATTGGAACAAAAGACAGATACATGTTAGATTATAACGAGATATAATGTGTACAAAAAATTTATGAACATGTAACCAACGCCAGTTCACAGATTACCAAAAAGATAGGTCATATTACTCAGTAAACAAATGATTTTTAACAGTAACAATATGTAACTAGACAACAAAAATACTCGTATCTCAGCAGTAAGTGAAAATCAATTAAATTAAAAATGGTTAATTACAATTGAGATGCCAATGTTAATAAAAGATGCGGATCCAAATCGGGTCGTCAGACGCTCTTTGGGGGAGGTCTTAGGCGGCAATAGGCTGACATCAATGTTAGTTTCTAGTTTTGTTGTCAATAATAGTGCATAATGCCATCGGTCGGAATATAAATCACTCCATGGTTCCTTCTCCACACACCCACCTACAGTACCGAAGTCAATGCTAATTTTGCTAATTCAGCTAATTTCGTAACGTATGTAACATTCAGCTAATTTCGTAACGTATGTAACATTCAGCTAATTTTGTAACGTATGTAACATTCAGCTAATTTCGTAACGTATGTAACATACAGCTAATTTTATAACGTATGTAACATTCAGCTAATTTTGTAACGTATGTAACATTCAGCTAATGTTGTAACGTATGTAACATTCAGCTAATTTTGTAACGTATGTAACATTCAGCTAATGTTGTAACGTATGTAACATTCAGCTAATTTTTTATGAAATGTTGTGTGCATATCGGTTAGGTCTGAGAATCGGCCTACATTTATTTTTCATAACCCTAAATTTTAAGGGTGACCCGACCCACCTCTAATTTTAATTTTTAACTTTATGGCAACAGAGCGTTTGTTAGTTCAGCTAGTTTATCTAATGAATGCTAGTCGGAACGTTTTGAAGATAAAACTGTGTATGTTCTAATTAAAGTGAATCTCCACATTCTTATGAGAATAAAGATTTCTGAGAAAATAACAATAAAAAAAAACGGCCTTCAAGAACTGGACTAAATTAAAATGGGACCACATGAGAAGCACCAGCTTCACTACATAGTATAAAACAAAGTCGCCTTTTCTGTCCCTATATCCCTATGTGCGCTTAAATCTTTAAAACTACGCAACGGATTTTGATGCGGTTTTTTCCAATAGATAGAGTGATTCAAGAGGAAGGTTTATATGTATAATACATGCATCATATACTAAGGCAACATTGCTAATTTTAGAGGTTTCTAACGTGATGTCGTAAATTACCGTGCAAAGTCGGAGCGGGCCGCTATGTTTTTATATACAACGTTCATAGTTTTTCTGTAGTGTATTTAATTTAGTATCAGCATTGCACCCGTGCGAAGCCGGGGCGGGTCGCTAGTCCAAATAAAAAAGAATCATTAAAATCGGTTCACCCAGTCGAGAGTTATGCGGTAACAAACACGAATAACCTCCTCCTTTTTTAAGTCGGTTAAAAAAATATAGTTCGCTTGGAAACAGATGTAGTATCAATGAGCAATAATTTAAGTGAGTGATCACTAAGTTCGTCAGACATAAAATTAAGAATTCTTGTGATAAAATTGAAATAGCTTCGTAATTGCGTAGTTTCATGTACACTGCGTGAGTTACGCATATACAAAGTTGTTTCGTATTGATATGTTAAAACGTCAAACGATACCTTTTAGATTATATGGACTGTAGTTTGCGTTAAAAATAAATCTAACTCTTTGAAGTTATACTTCTTTTGGCGCGATGGAGAAAAATGATGAGAGTGAATGATTACTTAGCGCGCGCACACCGACACCTCAATTGTACATCGTGAAGTTAGTTCTAGGTGGCATGAAAATCGATAACTATGTTCAACTTGTATATTCTAGTATTTTTATATTTAGAACACGTGTTTCGTAACAGTACAATTAAACAGTGTGAATAAATAAATATTATTTATTTAAATAAAATCTTTTTGAAGTGAAACTTCTTTATCGGGGTTGTCAAAAAATTTAGTATTTATCCGTTACGTTACGTGTAACATATTTCTGTTACGTTACGCGTCAAATTTATAAAATAAAACAAAAAACATTTTCAAACACAAACAGGACCAAATTAATACTACAATGAAATATCACATTACAAACAATATTATTTTATTTAGTCCACAATGTAAATAACTACACACATCACATTCCACAAACTTACTTCATTCACACCACAGATCGCGAAATATTTACTCAGGTCTCGCTCCTTAACTTTTATTGCACTTGAAATAAGAATTGTCACGAATATTGCTGGTTTATAAGTCTTTTGTCGTTATACCTTACGTCGACATATGATACTTATTTTTTGAAAAATAACGTCATAAAGAAGTTTCACTTCTTACGAGTGTACGCTAGTACACGCACACATTTTTAATTAATTTTAATATTTATCGTTAATCACTACTGCATTTTAGTTTTTTTTTCCATACGCCAAAGAAGTATAACTTCTAACGCATGTACATAAGTACACACACTCATATTTTTATTTTTTTAAACAACTCCCTTTCTTGGCCTATGTCCTGTGTCCTGACTACAAACAGACTCGGAACAACAATTTGTGGATCAAACAAAGTATTGTATAACCGATTTAAACACTTTTTTTTTACGTGTGGAAACCCTCTCGGGTCGTCCGGGGTTTGCGGCGGGGCGGTGTGTCGGAATCGAACCGACTAAAACCACACGGTGTGCTAACTCTGCGCCTGAGAAGGGAGGGGTCCGGGAACTGATTTTATTAACATGACCGGACCCAACCGATTTAAACACTAGGACAACTGTGTCACATTAACAGTATACATACCTGTTTGATGTCCGATTTGTTCCCTCACAGTAATTACAAAATTGTTGTCTGGGACTGCCGACAGTCTGTTGTGTTCCTGCATAGAATTCTCATGGATATCTGTAAATAACATTAAGTCTTAACAATGAGTCGATTTGTAACAACGAGAATAAGTAGAGTTAAATATGTAATCACTTTTAGAAGCAAATTGTGGAATGAGCTGTCGCCCGCGGTATTCCTGGACCAACATGACCCTCAAACCTTCAAAAAAAGAGCGTACTCCTTCTTAAAAGGTCGGCAACACCTCAGGTGTTGCGGGTGTCCATGGGCGGCAGTGATCGCTTACCATCAGGCGATACATTTGCTCGTTTGACTCCTATTCAATAAAAATAGCTCGCAAAGCTGATACTCGCTATCTCGTCTGTACTAATTTGTAGACGTGTATTATAGCAAAATAACTGTGATTGTGATGAATATACGAGCTGACCCACGCAACCTCGTTTGCGTCTTCAATTGCCCGTAGCGTGAAAATTTTCAACCGTTTTTGAAACATTCTTCGTTGATGTTCCGCTCCTATTAGTATTAGCGTGATGATATATAGCCTATAGCCTTCCTCGATAAATGGACTATCCAACACTGAAATAATTTTTCAAATCGGATCAGCGTTTCCTGAGATTAGCGCGTTCAAACAAACAAACAAACCCTTCAGCTGATCCTCAGCTAGTTTTGTAATATTAGTATGGATAGGATATAACTTAAAACTTTCAAAGTATCTCCATGCCAAATTTCATTGAAATCTGTGCAGTGTTTTTCTTTTATTGAATAGGCGGCAAACGAACAGACGCATCACCTAATGGTAAGCGATTACCGCCGCCCATGGACACCCGCATCACCAAAAGCGTCACAAGTGCGTTGCCGACCTTTGGGGGATGGGGAGAGGGAATGGGGCGAGGGTTTGGGGTATGGGCCTCCGGTATCCTCACTCACTCGGTGAAACACAGCGCAAGCGCTATTTCACATCGGTTTTCTGTGAGGCCGTGGTATCACTCCGGTCGAGCCAGCCCATTCATGCCGAAGCGTGGTCCTCCCATGGACAGAACGGTTTAGCCGTGAAAACGTGATAGACAGACAGACTTACTTTCGCATTTATAATATTAGTATTTATTATTATTTAATTAATTAATCGTAAATTATTACCTTCAGGGTCACTTTCTTCATCTTGCACATCAAACACCAGGGTCTCCACACCAACGTCGTCCGCATCCATCTTCAGTATACCCATGCTATTCTCCGAGTCTGAGACTGTAGGCAGTTCGTTGTTAGAGACACTGCTTCTCTTCAGAGCATCCCCACTGAAATCTGTAACCAACGCCAGGTCATAAACGCGAGTCCGGTTTGTCTCACCGTGGGAGAGCCACGCTTCGGCATAAATGGGCCGGCTCGACCGGAGTGATACCACGGCCGCACAGAAAACCGGTGTGAAATAGCGCTTGCGCTGTGTTTCACCGAGTGAGTGAGGATACCGGAGGCCCATACCCCAACCCCTCCCCCATTCCCTCTCCCCATCCCCCAAAGGTCGGCAACGCACAATAATCCTTAACTGTCGCCGAGGTCGCTAACTAGTACCAATATAAAACATCACCGATATCACTCTCATATTTATCTCATTGTAGCTTAAACTCAACTAGACTACGCCAGCGAATGGATTCTAAACACGCGACAATCAATCTATATTCGACACTATGTATATCGATGTAAAGTTCATTATTCTGTGCCTCAAGAAACAACCAGAACTTTCTCAATGTTTTGCCGTGTCGAGTCTCGTTCTGGAATAATCTTTTTCCTTTCCAATACTAAAGTACAAAAGATACGGTTACAGGTACAGAGATACGCGGCACCTCACTGGACTATGATCGGAAGACACCTTTGATGCATCTTATGTTTGTGTCATGTAAAGCGATCAAACAATTAGGTGTCCAACATTACCTTTAGAATCATTTGATTCGTCTTTTACATCACACAACATGACCAGAGTCTCTGAACCATCACTATCTGCATCCATCTCTAGTTTATGTTCCATGCTCTCCTCATTCTTGTTGTCTGAGTCTGCAGGCAGTACGTCATCAGAGACACTGCTTGCCCCCAAATCATCCTTATCAATGTCTGTGAACAACATAAAAGTGTTAAATTCAACAAAACTGTGGAATGAGCTGTCGCCTGCGGTGTTCCCAATAGGACCTTCAAACCTTCAAGAAAAGAGAGAAGGAGTACTCTCTTAAGAGCGTACTTCTTCTTCCGGCAACGCACTTGTAACCTACCTCTGGTGATGCAAGTCCATGGGCAGCGGTAATCGCTTACCATCAGGCGATACGTCTGTTCGTTTGCCCCCTATTTAATAAAAAAAAAACAAACCGCTTTGTTCATTCGAGGTGTGAAGTGTACTAATACTTACATACTAGGGTTAGTAGATTTGAAATAAAAAGCCTTTAGTTTAGACGACTAAACCAGTCTTATTACTCAATCAATTTCAATAGCTCACCAACGATCTAAAATAATCGACAAATACAAAATAATAAGCCGAGCAGCTAACCAAGTGACTACTACCACGACTCGAGAAGATATTATATAACAACACTGAAGGCCCAGGGTTCAAATTAATACGAGATGCCAAATCGGTGAGCGCCCAAATTCCGTTTCAACAACAAACGTATATTCTACGACACGTGAGACGCTGACGTGTAGGCTGATCTAACTGTACTTAACACGAGCGTTGTATCCCTAAACGCCTCAATACTTTCCTGCAGAGAGATGAGCAAGTCGACGGATATAAGAGTAGAGGACAATCAAAGAAAAAATAATAAATAAATAAATATTTCGAACATCTAACACAAAAGCTATGTAGTCCCAAGCTAAGCAGAGCTTGTGTTATGGGTACTAGATAACTGATATATAATATTTATGTATTTTTGTAAATACATACATATTATACAAAGAAAACACTATTTGCAGATCATACAAACATTTGATCCGACCTGGAAATCGAACTCGAGACCTCAAGCTTAGCAGTCGCATACGCCACCGAGGCATTGGACTGCAAAAAAAAGGATATGGCCAGGGAAGTAAGCAGTGAGCTGACGAGTTATAGAGGAGAATGTAAGAAGAAAACTCATTGTACCGACCCCAAATAAAGTAGGGAAATGATGATTGCTGTCGTGCCCGGCCGACCGTACTGAACGGTTGAGGGTCACCAGTAAGTATTCTATACAATCCAGGATCGTATTAATTTTTCTTTTATTAAAATTAATTAGATGACAGCCATGACGTATGGTGCCGAATGCTGGCCACTCAAAAAGCAGCACGTAAATTAATTACACTGCGCAGAGATGAAGATGCTCAGGTGGGCAGGTGGTGTAACTAGGCTGGGTCATGTCAGAAATACACATATAAGAGGCACCTTCAAAGTAAGACCTATCCCAGATAAACTATAGGAGAGCTGTCTGCGGTGGTACGGATACGTTATGAGGCGACCACATGACCAGAAAAGTACTGGACATCAAAACAAGACCCCGAAGACGAGGAAGACCCCGAATCACATGGATGTCCGTAGTAAATAGGAACCTCAAAGAGGCCCAAGTCAACAAAGAGACGACCCAGGACCGAGCTACCTGGAGACGCATGATACGGAGGGCCGACCCCAAATAAAATAGGAAAGGGCCAGGCAAAGAAGAGAAGAAAATTAATTAGATGGAGTATATAATGTTTCATACGTTGCCTGAATTCCCAGGTAAAGTTTTAAATATTGCTTAGTACAAGCAAGTTTAGTCTGAAGGTAGATGACATTGTGTGTCAAATATCTATTTTAGTTTTAAATATTATTTAAATATTAACACATACAGCACACATACTTGTATTGTATCCGATCTGTTCCTCCTTCACAGTAATTACGACGACGATTTCCTCGTCCAAGTCTGCAGATTGCACGTTGTCAGAGACACACTTTTCCTCCAGAATAGGGTTATCGACATCTGTAAATCAGAATAGGTTTGTACTAGAGGTGTGACGAGAAAAGAAGTGCTCAATAATATGCTAATAATAATAATAGATCTTTTAATTGTACACCAGATGCATTCCAAGGTAAGCTTAAAATTAGAGAAGTACAATTAGCGGTCTTCTCGCCCAGAGGCAATCTCTTACAGGCAACCATTGGAGAGAAAACATTATTAAGATAGTGTTGGGTAGTGTCTGGTGTAAAACTAGGTAAGGCTAAAAAAATATTAAAATGATAAAGATTATGATATACCGTAATAGTAATACATTGTTATGAAATAAATACAAACAAGGAATAAATTAAAAATACAAATAATTACATACTTAAATGTAGTAGTGAGCCCCAATTGCTTAAGAAAATAGTAGGTTAAGGGACCTTCAAACCTTCAAGAAAAGAGCGTACTCTTTACTAAAAGGCCGGCAACGCACTTGTAACGCCTCTGGTGTTGCGGGTGTCCATGGGCGGTGATAATCGCTTACCATCACGCGATACGTCTGCTCGTTTGCCTGCTATATAATAAAATAAATAAATAAGGGATTCTGTAAGAGCAATTTTAGTAGAGGTAGGAAGTTGCATAATCTGCGCAAGGGCCCTTCAGCTGCAAACATTTTGCGACTCAGCTCCTTCAGCTGAGGCCCTGCAGCTGGAGGAGAAAAATATTCTAAAGTAAAAAGAGACACGGCTACAGATACACGGCACATCACTAGGCTCAGATCGATAGGTACCTCTGAGACATATCATATATTTTTTTTTATTATTGAATAGTGGGCAAACATGCAAACGTATCACCTGATGGTAAGCGATTACCGCCGCCCATGGACACCCGCAACACCAAAGGCGTCACAAGTGCGTTGCCGACCTTTGGGAGATGGGAAAGGGGATGGGGGGAGGGGTCGGGGTATGGGCCTCCGGTATGAGGATACCGGAGGCCCGCTGTGTTTCACCGAGTGAGTGAGGATTCACTCGGTGAAACACAGCGCAAACGCTATTTCACACCAGTTTTCTGTGAGGCCGTGGTATCACTCCGGTCGAGCCGACCCATTCATGCCGAAGCATAGCTCTCCCACGGCGTTATATTTGTGTCACGTAAAGAGTTCAAATACTTATATGTAAAATATTACCTTCACTATCATCTTGCACTTCACAATTCAGAGTCTCCACATCAACACTATCTTCATCCATCTCTACAATCCATTCCACGGTATTGTGAATGGTAAGTCTCTTCTTATTATTTATTGCTTGTAGTCTCACTTGTTCATACTGTGGACAAGTTCATTTGCTAACATATAACTTTGTACATGTACAAAAATGTACAAAAACATCCTACAAATTGTGATACATCCACCAATTTTTTTGTAAGCCCACATGCGATATAATGTTTTGAAACTATAACCAACCTCATTGCAGCTCAGCATTTGTGTGAACAGCTTCTCACTCTCGAGACAGCTCTTCCTCAACTCGTAACAATTCTGGAGCCTAGCGCGACATATATAACACAACAGTAAAGGCCTGCCATCTGTAGTTTCAAACTGTAAATAGAGTTATGAAGTTGTTAGTTACTGGCAGCGTCACTGCTGCTCTCTTGGCTTAAACTAATAACAATAGGGTAACACCTTTGTTTGTTTTATGGGGCCATTTACACTTCTATACTCACTTAGCCTCATGATTAGGTTGTTGTACGTGCACACTTCTACATTCTATGAGAACATGCATCCCCTGCACAGAGGGTTGTCTCTTACACCTATAGCGAATAGGTGCTTGTTCAGGAGACAATGCCCTGTCAGGATACCTGTGATCTTCCCGAGATTGTCCCTTTTTAGTCTAATCAGGTTGCGGATTAAAGTGTCTATTTAACTTAACTACTTTAAATTAATATAACCTGTATTCTATAATTGCTCTATAATATCCATACAAACAGATAAAAGCGATAGACGAGATATGAAAAGGCACAAAAATCAGAAAAGTGTGCCAAAAATAGAATATTACTCACACAATAACTAGATTATTGATCTATTTAGTTAGTGACCACAAACTGATTTAAAACAAAACTTAATTATTGCGATTAGTACTTTTTTTTTCATTTAACGTATAATTTTGATTTACTGGTTTACCATTGGTAGAATATTTGATCTATTACTTTTTCCACCTTAGGCACATTAATTTCTAGCTATAAATAAACTTAACAGCTGATTTTATAGTAAATAAGGAGTAAGCTGAATAAATTTGATTCAAAATGCTCCCAACCTATCAGACAGTCTCGAGAGGGGACAACACTACGGAGCTACCAGAAGATATATACATTTATATTACAATTACTTACTGGCATCAAAGTCAAAGAATCGTACACTTCTTGTAGATGAGTTCCGACAATCGACTTCGATCGATCGTCTTCTAATAAACACACTCTGCACATCAAAAGGTTTTTCATTTTTAACTCTACAGATGGTCCGAACTTTAACTTTTAACCTTTATAATCACTTTTGTATTTTTTCACAGTCTATGTGTTTGTTTTAGGTAATCTATTTATACCAAAGTAGCGCCCAACTTTTTGTTTTTTTGATGATGAATGGCAACTAGCCGGATCACTCGGATCAGCTATTTCTGCCAATGTCATGTATTTATCGTCTTCAATTATCAAGTCTTCAAGTCGTCGTCGTGATGAAATTAATGATAAAAAATATATAAAATGTGGATGACATGAAATGGGGACCGTCTTCCGATAAAACAAAAAACGATCCCTTTTTATTTTATCTGGCTCATTGAAGTCCGCCCAACTTTTAGAACTGTACTTATTAAGTAAATTTCTACATAACGTCAATCTGTCAAACATGACATTTCGGGCAATGACTTTCGATGTATACCATAATTTCAAGGTGGCGTTAGTGATGAGCGATGGTTGAATGTCGACTCGACTAAGGCCATCAACTCCTATAGTTCTAAGAAACTACATTTTGTCCGAAGTTTGAAAGTGACGTTCCGTAACGACAGAACGCAACCATCTAAGTTTATTGTTTAACTATCAACGTAAAAAAAATAATTGAATGTTATAAGTTATACTACTGTCATGTATAAATATAATTTGACACATTTCGGTTAAATTTTTACAAATAATATAAAATAATCTAGTGATTCTTAATTTCTAAGAGTTGCCGTAGAATGGTTACATTCTGTTGCTTTTATTGCATAATTTTAATATCTACCTAATGTGACATTTCAATAGCGTCGGAGGTAATGATTATTCGATTTATTTTATAAATCTACTAAAGTGTAAGAACTTTTAAACTAGTTGTCATCTTCGATATAATTAATATCTGTTATTTCTTATTCGTTTCTTTAACGTAATTTTGTGTTTTGTTATAGATATTGTAGTATACAGGGTCTGTCGTAAATAATGGATAAGTCGTAAACTGGAGTTGGTCCGGCTATGAGACTATTAGAAAATCGTATCTTTTTGCCAGGGTTTCTAACCGTATGGAAATGGCGTAGACTTTTATGTTTTTTTATAAATTTCGCTACTCTTTGCATTCATTCCGTTGCCATTTCGTTAAATTTAGGTATTTCTGTGTCATTTTTTTTGTATTATAGTCTTGAAGATGTGTATTATTTAGTTTTAGTACTGTTTTAGGCGTTTTTAACGTTGGTCATTTTCAAAATTGTCATTTTAAGATTTTTTATGTTTTTGTTTTACTTAGGGTCAACTTTTGATCATTTACTGTGTAAAAAAAAAGTACGGCGCTATAGCTGCCCATGATCTTAATAAATTATCTAGTATGTGTAGATTCTAAAAAGGTATAACAATGCATACTTCACAAGTAATATTAAGCTACATGAGCGAGATCAATATCAAGGTGAGAAAATATTTTTTTCATGTAATGTTGTAAATGGTTATAAAACTTCGTCATAATGATTTATTTCTGCCAAGATTCTTTACACAAACACTATGGGGTCACTATTAAGGATATTCAAAAGAAAACTAGGTTGTTTTAGTACGTAAAAATATTTATTCAACAACTTAAACTAAATGTTTGAAGTGTCCTCCGCCGGCAGCTATGCACGCTCTACATCGCCTAATAAACGATCGCTTAATCCGGCGCACATAACCGGCTTCTTCAATTTTTCTCGCTGCTACTTGAATGCGCGCACGCAACTCTTCTACAGAACTTATTGTTTCACTGTATACTTTTTCTTTTATACAGCCCCAGTAAAAGAAGTCCAAGGGGTTCAGGTCTGGCGAACGTGGAGGCCATAAAATTGGCCCCAATCGCCCTATCCATCTATCTGGATAAGTATTATTTAAATGTTCCCTGACACGAACAGCGTAATGTGCTGGACACCCATCATTTTGTAGCCACATCTCATTTCTTATCTCTTGTGGGACGTCTTGCAGTAAACTAGGTAAAGTATTTGCTAAAAAATTCAAATACATATCCGCATTTAATATTGCCGGCAATTCGAATGGACCAATGATTTTGCCATTAATAATGCCAGTCCATAAATTAATTTTAAATTGATATTGCGATCGGTCTTCTCGGATAAGTCTTGGGTTTTCGAGTTGCCAGCTGTGTATGTTGTGAAGATTCAAAAAACCATCTTTTCGACACGTTGACTCGTCACTCCATAAAATTTTATTAAAAAAACTTTGGTCTTCCCTCATCTTTCGCAGCATTATGCGACAAAATGTTATTCTCGCAGCAGCGTCCCTTGGCATTAATGTTTGGACCCTTTGATAATGATAGGGATATAATTCATGCCTTTTTAAAATCCTGTGTACAGATTTTTGAGGTATACCGGTGCGCCTTGAAATTACACTCATGGACGTACCAGGGTCTTCTGCAACTATTTCCAGTACTTCGGCTGCACTGTGGCGTTGTGGTCGTCCTTCACTCGCCCCGCCTACGCCGGTCCCAGGAAATCGTCCTTCCAAAAATGTGTTGTGCACTCTTATGAAGACACGATAGTCAGGATGCCGGGCATTTGGATATTTTTCCCGATAAACTCTAGCAGCTCTATTGGCGTTGCCATCACATAAACCATAAATGTAATGCATGTTTACGTATTCGGCCGGCGTGTATTGTTGAGGCATGATATACAAAATTTTCCAAAATAACACGTGCAATCGATAGCACAACACGATGCCCATAAATGAGAGCTGAGTTGTCAATATCACCAGGTTAACAAGTCCAAATCACAAAGAAAATCTAAGTCCGATATTAGAAAGCAGTAACAAATTGACGACAGTAATGAAAACGAGAGCACATGCGATGGTCAAAATCACACTGAGAGATGTATCAGGAGTGCGCCCTAGCTAAACGCATGCTAACCTTTTCACACATCGTGAGTGTGAAAGGGACGGTGCATCATGCAGTGTGCCTAGTAACAATGTCCTTTTCACGCGGGGAGACCCTTTGTATTGCTGTCTTTGTTCATTTTTTTACCTGATGATCCTTTTTACGAATAAACTTGTAACATGTTTGTCGCATGTAACTATTAGAGCACATCAATTTTAAAATTAAACACCTTTATGAAATGAGGAGGCATGAAATTTTTTTGACAAAAAACTACCTAGTTTTCTTTGAATATCCTTAATAGTGGCCCCATAGTGTTTGTGTAAAGAATCTTGGCAGAAATAAATCATTCTGACGAAGTTTTATAACCATTTACAACATTACATGAAAAAAATATTTTCTCACCTTGATATTGATCTCGCTCATGTAGCTTAATATTACTTGTGAAGTATGCATTGTTATACCTTTTTAGAATCTACACATACTAGATAATTTATTAAGATCATGGGCAGCTATAGCGCCGTACTTTTTTTTTACACAGTAAATGATCAAAAGTTGACCCTAAGTAAAACAAAAACATAAAAAATCTTAAAATGACAATTTTGAAAATGACCAACGTTAAAAACGCCTAAAACAGTACTAAAACTAAATAATACACATCTTCAAGACTATAATACAAAAAAAATGACACAGAAATACCTAAATTTAACGAAATGGCAACGGAATGAATGCAAAGAGTAGCGAAATTTATAAAAAAACATAAAAGTCTACGCCATTTCCATACGGTTAGAAACCCTGGCAAAAAGATACGATTTTCTAATAGTCTCATAGCCGGACCAACTCCAGTTTACGACTTATCCATTATTTACGACAGACCCTGTATATTGAAAAAATTATCTACAGAATTAAAGTTTATAATGGAGATTGTTTCTTGTTTTTTCGGAAGACGGTCTCCACATTTTATTTATTTTTTATCATTAATTTCATCACCACGACGACTTAAAGACTCGAAGACTTATAATTGAAGACTATAAATACTCGAAGACTTATAATTGGCAGAAATAGCTGATCCGAGTGAACCGGCTGGTTTCCATTTTATCAAAAGAAGTTTATAATTTTAAACTAAAACATTAATCCGTGTTTATTGTCAAACTACTAGACTTAAATTATTAAGAGCGGTTACGCCAAATTGTTACTTAAATGATTTGCTTAAGATCTATATTTCCTTTCCTCAAACATACCTTACACACACATACAAGAGGACGAGAGGGGGACGCATGGAAGTTTAGAACATTCGATGAGCGTCCTTCTCTGCCCCTTAGCGCGAGCGCCGCCGACGAGTACAGACGTGCGCGCGCCGCCTTTTTGCTTCGGCGACGCGACCAAGGTCGGACGTGTCTTGCGTACGCGCCGTTGTCAATGCCGGACATGTTCTCCGCCACGCACGTCTTAGCGTGGTTGCACAATTATTAAGAGAGACAAACTTCTTAGCACTCCATGGATTCACCGGGCGGGTGCCGGGTCCATCGTGTGGCAGAGGGAGAAACTCAAAGCAGTTCCCAGGACTTACGACCTGAATGTAGGTTTAAGGAGGCCCCCTTTAAGATGCGCATCAACGCTCACCTTCACTGCTCGAGTTTCCCGCCCTACCTAGCCAAATTTGGTAGGAACCTGTTAGTGCAGCTTTGGATACTCGTTCTAAAATAGAACTTACTGCAGATCTCGACAGGCCAAGGTCTTTCAGAAGGTTATAGAGAGATTTAGCTGGTATACCTCTCGCTCCTACTTCTACCGCGTATAAATTAACCAAATAGCCATTTTTGTTAAGTTCAGTTGTTAGATCGTAATATTTATTTAATTTTATTCTATGGTCTTTAGGAATATTAGTTTCCCACGGAACAGTAAGCTCTACTAATATTATGTGTTTAATTTGTCTAGAGAAAAGGAATATGTCCGGTCTGGATGACGAAACACCAACATCCTCTGGGATTTTATAGTGCTTATCATACGTATCCATCAAAATAGTCCAGTCAGGTGCAGTACCTACGATTGAGAAAGGCTTGCTTTTAGATTTGGTAGTTGAGCCATCCTTTATAAAGTTAATTTCTCGTTTATTTGTAGTCAATCCTTTTTGGGCTCTAGCTACTGAAAGACTTACTGCTTCACGTATGATTTCTAGTACTCTATCATGTCGGCGTGAGTAATAACCCCTATCAAGCAGCACCCTGCAACCTACCAGTAAGTGCCTAGCAGTACCTACTGCCTCACCACACGTATAGCAAGATTTTTCAGATGCTTTCCCCCATCTCACTAGGTTACTTTGGTCTGGGAGGGTCATTTGGAAGGCATTCAGATAGAATTTTAACAGGGCAGGAGACCAATCATATAGCAAGGTGCGCCATTTCAGGGCTAACGGGATGCAGAACTCACCTATAGTTAACCACTCACTTTGCATTTCTAGATTCATTGCATGCACTTTATAGATATCATTTTCATCTTGTTGTATAAAGGATTTTATTATTTCTCGGTCTCCCTTCTTCTTTGCGAAACCCAGCCCGACTCTATTAAACTGTGCACCAGCCATAAATTGTTTATGGAACTGAAGTCTTGACTCAAGCTCTGTAACATATTTATCTTTTGGGAGTGATGAGACTATTTCATCCTGGGATTGTCCCAAGACATGCATTTTGGTAACTCTGAGGTGTTTATAGAGTTCCGATGGCTTCTTTAACTTCATCCCAAAATTGTTTTGATCCCTAAATAGAGTTGAGGGGTCAGCTGAGTGTGCAATTCCGAGCCATAACTTCAATATCTTTTTGACTTTTGCATCTAGTTTTGCCAGGAGTCTTTTACCGATGTCATATACAAGGAAAGACCAAGTCAGACGCGACGTAAGATAATTGTCGTATATCCAAACTTTTTTAATATTGTTTAATGGTTGTTGGTCTACCTTATTTAAGTCATTAAGAAAATTTTCGACAGTTATCTCTAAGGATGGTGTACGTCCTTTGTAATCAATCTTTCTACCAAGAAATTTGAAAGGCACTGCTTCAGCAATCGTGGTTACACATTGTCCTATTAACCGCCCCATTGAGATGTACTAAGCTCATTGGTGTATCAAGGAAGTGAAGTTTCTATCCGAAGTTCGCTTGCATTAGTGCCGTCGTGAAGAATGCATGGTTCTCGCGCGAGTGTACAAACTTGCTAATATATTGCTAATCGCCCTGTGGGTTGTATTCAGCCCATAGTGTATCTCCGTACGGAACTTACAACTCTGTATTGCTTGTGTGTAAATTACTGAAATTTATATACTTTTTGCGTAATACTTAAACCATCTGCGTGCTTGCAAACTCACGTGTGAATTTAATAATCTATAATCTAATTCGCTTAATATCGCTAATTCTACGGCAATGTGTCCCTTTGTAAACTAACCCCAATCCCGCATATCGTGGACGCGTCGTGCCGCTATTCGAAGCAGTGAGAGGACTCTGGAGGATACGGGAAGTCCCGGCCTGGTCGCAGCGCTCTAGAGACGCCGACGTTCCTGTCTTATCCTGACCGTTCCTTGTTGCTTTGAAACCATTATACAGTCCACCTATCATCGAATAAATATATAACGTATTTGGCGCGTCCAAAGAGGAAAGATTTGTATTATTGTATTTAACGAATAAACCCAAAAATTACTGCAATGATTTGAAAAATTCTTTCACCATTATATTAACCCTGAGTAACAAAGGCCATTTAGTATTTGCAAAAATGTTAAGGGCCCATATGAAAACTTTGATAATGTAACCAAAGGTATTCAAAATACCCACGAAAATCCCTATTTCGCGTGCGCTGCGGAAGCTCTTGGCAAAATGATGTTGTGTATGTGTTGTGACGTTCGTCAGACCAAATGTTTATGTGATCTGCAAATATTTGTTTTGAAGTTTGGGTGTTTTCAAAAATATACTCTAATATTTATTTCTATTCTCTAGTACCACTAATACAAGCTCTGCTTAGTTTAGGAGTAGATGGCGTTGTCTGTTCATCATATGCTTCCATCTCATCTGCGATCTGCGGACTGATTTTTTATCCAACTCGGTCCATTTCAAGAGGTCTTTAATAAATAAATAATATTTATTTTGTAAATAAATTTCTGAAGATTATTTTACACATCGGATTTTACAGCTAAAAGAGCTCGGCATTTACTAAATATAAATAAAAATCATATTCTATTACTTTATTATCAATAGAAAGACTGTAATTATTAAATTAGTTCTTTGCTTTTTCACTTTCAGCATTAATTATTGCCCAGGTCATACGAACCTTTTTTGAACTATTATTAATTTTAGATCTCAAGTATCTTTACATTATGACATACCTTCTTTAAATAAATTAGAATATTGTTTAACATATTTTTGAAATGTCATACTAGTGTTATAATTTCTTTCTTCATAAAGTTCCTAAAGCCTGGTTCTACTTTTATAAATACCTACTGGTGGTCCATTCACTAAAGGTTGTAGCACCCCTAACCGACAATTTAATTGAAATTTTGAGCAATACACGTTAAAAAACGTATCATGTTAGGATCATCACTATAATAATGTAAGTGGGGTACCTAAATATAGAATATAGACTAGTTTGTTTTTAAAATCTTCAGTTTTGGGTACTACAATAAATCTCACGTTACCACCTCTTTGTTTGTCATAGCAAAAGCACACTTCTGTCCACAGTGATCAGAGTGTAGTTTTTTTTTTATTTTGAAGTGGGCAAACGAGCAGACGTATCACCTGATGATAAGCGATTACCGCCGCCCATGAACACCCGCAACACCAAAGGCGTCACAAGTGCGTTGCCGACCTTTGGGGGATGGGAAAGGGGATGAGGGAGGGGTGTGGTATGGGCCTCCGGTATCCTCACTCACTCGGTGAAACACAGCGCAAACGCTATTTAACACCTGTTTTCTGTGAGGCCGTGGTATCACTCCGGTCAAGCCGACCCATTCATGCCGAAGCATAGCTCTCCCACGGTTTATTTATTATTTCTTTTTGTGCACTATGTCAAAGAATATATTATTCAAACACCTGACACCACTGCTAGGCTCCAAAACCATGTTATCGAGATTGTATGATCCATGAAGATTCTTAAATCGTAAACTTAAAGATGTATCTTCTAATATGGAATATATTAGAAGATACATCTTTAAGTTTACGAAGTCGCCACACACAACCTTTTGAAATATTTCAGTCAGTACTTTGTTTAAATTAACAAATATATGATGAAGATGGAGGTCTGTATACACTCAATACTCTAACTCCACACATACTATTTCTATTGTCTGTTCAACAGAGAAGCCAGCAACATCAGTACAGTTCCTAAAAGTTTTTTTTCTAATCAGAATCAATCGTCATGCACAAGCCTACATAGCTGATGACTTTTAGCAAAATTTTCTGTAATCCAAAAAATGACTTTTTTGTCATGAATAATTAAATTTCTTAGTGCTAATTCCTTCAATATTTTGATGTGCTACAGTGAAAGTGTTAGCCGAACATTTCTCTGACATCATTCTACTTGGTAAATTTAAGTCTGAGTTGGCCTCTATTGTCCCTAAATCTAGTTTAAAATATTGAATGTTATAGTCAAGTGCTGTTACATCATCATAAGTGGCTGTATCTATACAAGTTGGCTGAACAACTGGTTTAATAGCCAAATTCTTGGCTGTTACGTCATAAAAATATTGCTATTGCATTGCATACTACACGAGTCATTGTCCATCAACGATTGACCCTGATTACAGTTTAATGAATGAGAACTCACCAGCTCATGCATTGCCAGCATGTTCTCCCTCATTTCATCATTCATCTCAGAACTATTATATTTATTTGTCATAGACACAAGTTTCTCACTAATACAATCTAACCGAGAATTAAGTTGTTGTTGTGTTGTGTCGGTGTGTCATGGTTTAAGTGTCAATTTTTCTGTGTGTTACTTCCACTTGAATGCAGACCTCCTCAATAAAATAGACCATGTTCTCAATAACTGTATACGATTCGATATTTAATCTTTGCAAGTGTGATCACGTTTCTATTTTCTGTTGCCAATTGAAATGGTTACTAATTTGTCTGTTCCTTAATCAGTGAGCGTTAAACTGTCTGTCCTGTCTCTTTTTGTTTCTCAACTCCCTAGTCTTACCCGCTTACCTAGACCCCGACCTGCGTTCTTGTCCTCTAATCACGACTGAAATCTTCGTTCAACGAATAATTTGCTCTCCTCTGTCCTTTCCACAACTCCGGTGTATGACATGACATTCTCATTTATACAATGTGTCCACTTCATGCGGCGCACATCACCACCGAGCGGGGGCCCTGTTCGAGGTCAGTGGTCTTCGGGATCCCAAGCTGGTCGGTGGCTGGCCTCTCCCCTGCCGACGTACAGGTGTTGGCGACGTCGGCGGAGAAAAAACTCATAGCTGGAAAAGAGCTCGACGCCTCATGAACAGCCGAAACTTCTACTGTTGCTGCCATGGGTGGTAAGGCGGAGCGGATCGATGTGTCCGAGGGTGACAACTGTGCTCTTAGCCTAGCTCTTGTTAGCATTATCGGAATTTCTTGTTATAATCATAACATGACGTTCAAATTGTCATGTCTTACATAAAAATTTATTTCTTTCATTATGCATTTTTATGTGGTTTTAACCTGCTTTGGTGCCAATATTCCATTTGCAATAATGCAAAAATGCATTATGAAAATCAGCCACTTGGTGTTGTTATTATTATTATTACTTTTCTCCTTATTATTATTGTTTGGAAGTACAATCAGCTTATCATATCTAATAAAAGCCCTTTTGCCTGATTCAATTTCTCTTTTAAGTTGAATTTCTGTATTGAGTCTAAAACTTTTCTTTCTAAATCGTGATTCGAGTTTTCGTTTTCCGAAAATAACCAAATTTTTACGTCTAATGTATCTTTCTAAATGGGTAATATATGAAGACAGTTCCTCTAATTTCTTCTCTAAATCTTCATTCTTAATTTCAAGACTCCTAATTTTTTTATTAATATTATTGTTAATTGTAGTTTTTATTTCTTCTTTTATTTCTAGCATGTCTTGTTTTGTTGTTTCAGTTCTTTCTGAATGTTTCCTAGAATGATTATTATTTCTTACATTATAATACTTTGTGATCAGGCTTCTCTGTTGTCTTCCTTCCGAAGCGATACACCACCTAAGTGTTATCAATATCGTACTTAATGTGATCAATCCAACTTCAACTTTTATATAGTAAATTGTTTCAGGTTTATAAAAAGCTTTCTGACAGGCCCAGTGGCAATATCTCAGTTTGAGCGTCTTTAATGTTACTAACGATATGGTCTATACATGAGTTTTATCTTGTTGGTTGGTTTATTTGTAAAATAAGTTTATAGCTATTAAGTATATCCATTAAGTCTGTTACTATTTTGTTAGGTCACAATGTATCTATATTAATATCTCCAACTATTTTTTTGTCCTGTTAGAGGTTAAACTAATACAGTAGAGTATTCAGATACTTAAGGAAAGTGTCTGTCAGGTCCAATTTGAAAAATTCTATCAGTGTTACTGAGCCCATTTATCGAGGAAGACTATAGGCTATATATCATCACACTAAGACCAATAGCAGTGGAGCGCTAATGAAAAATGTTACAAGAAACGGGGAAAAATATTACACTACAGTAAGAGATGTAAACGAGGTTGCGTGGGTCAGCTAGTTATTTCATAAGGAACTTATAGAAAGTGCAATAAACAGTCAGTGTAAGTTAAATCTTTAATTTGACCTTTCCGAATACATGTTAGGATACCTACAGAGTCTTTTTGATCTGATTGGTGAATTGTAGTTCTTGCAGGAGGAAATCTCGGGCCGCCAAGCTTTTATATATGAAATACTTGTCGTTTTCCATTTACAAAGCCAACAACAGGCTGTTTATATAGATGTATCAAAAATACAATTAGCTATGATTACTTTAAAGTGTACCTAAATAGAATACTTGCTCTAAAGGTAACAAACATATCCGCAAACAGTTGGACGACTATCCTTCTTAGTGCGGATACTTGACTGCACGGTTGGCCTAGTGGTTTAAACGTTCACTACTGCGCCAAGTGTCGTGGGTTCAAATCCCACGTGGGACACCACTTTGTGTGATCCACAAAATGTTGTCCTGAGTGGGTGTTATTTGTGTCCGTTAATGTATGTTTGTAAAAACCCCCGCGACACAGGATGTATATTCCCAAAGCGGGAGTTGTCTTTAAAAAAAAAAACTTAACATACTTACAAAATAAATATCACACAATAAACAGTTAAACGTTATAAATCGTGTAATTTACTCTAACTCTAAGGCATGAAAGAAAATAAAAGTTAATTGAAATCACAATCAGTAATAAAAATAATATAAAGAAGATCATTCTAAAATGACAGCATTCGTGTTGTCGCCTTTCGTTGGTGAGAGCGAGACCGGAGGCCCAATGATGCGGGGCATGCTGCACTGTTGCATTGTCTACATAGACAATCACCACTCTTGGATTCTGCTTTCTACTTTGGCAGGCCCATATATAAAAACTTACTTACTAATATATTTTCGACGTCAGTCGAAGTGACGACACAGAAGATTTTTGTTCACACAGACAAAACACATGCCACTGCAACAGCATGGATAACAATTAAGTGCTAATTAAAAAAAAACTATCAGTTTTTAAAAACCTAGACAAATGTCCCCTTCAGACAACTATCCGGTATTTACCTTAGGTGTCTGACCACGCACACGGCGTTCCACACGCTGGCAGGATGTCCGGCGTGGAACGAGCCAAGGCATGATCTCGTGGCGGCCATCGGGGTGGGGGTTCTCTCGCTCGGTAATATGATTGCGGCCATGTTGCGGAGCGAGAGCGCGTGGAACTCTGCCGTCTCCTTCTGCGAGCAAGTTATGCTTGCGAAGGAGATGGCGGAGCGGGACCGGGAGAGGTTTAGGACTTTCCCTGCCCGCCAGACCCGGGAACGGTCCAGGTACCGCAGACGACTCAGGCGGCGGAGATCGCTAAACGATTTCCGTCCTCCATAAGCGCATACCTGAGGGTGACAGGTAAGGCCACCAGTCACCTTAGCAGAAGCAGGCCGGGGTGGCGGCACGAGCCCTGTAAAGTGCCCGCGCCCCTTTTATAGTATAGGAATGTTTGGGTTCCTACACGGGAAGGGGCCACCTGCAAACAATGGGTGGCTCGACGTACGTCGGGGTTCCAGGGATTTCCTTCCGAGGGTGCACCTGGTTCCCCGGCTTCTAGTACCCCAGACGGTGTGCGGTTTTTAGTCGGTTCGAGTCCGACATAACCAGAAGTGGTATCCGAGGGGATTTCCGCACAAAAAAAAAAAAAAAATTGTCTGACCACGCAGGGCACTATGCAAGGTGGGACATCGTTTGAAATGCATAGCATAAACCTATGTAGACATGGTCCGCAAGTCTCTTATTCAACTTAACTCTCATATTCTCCTTGCTTCGCCCGACCTGAGTGATGAGTCCGAAGTCTATTGAAAGAACTATAGATTGGCCACGTTAATTATTCCAGTGGCAGACAATCCAAGACAGACAGCCGACAAAACAAACACCTCACCTTCACCTCGCTCGAGGTGGGTTCAAGATCAAGGTCAACATTTTGCATATTAATAACAAAGGATGAAATAAAATAAAATACGGAATTAATAGTATATTTATTACTCGTATATGTACTTTATAAACAATTGAGGTACTCAATGTATTTCATTTTTATAACATGTTTACAATTATAATAACAACAATATCATTTAATAGAAAAACCACAAATAGGCTCACTTCAACTATTTGGTAATCTGTTAAAATGCAATAAATAAAATGTCAAACAATTAAAGTTTTGAGCACCAAGGCGTCCATACACGTCAAAAATATGCCAACATCTTATGCTCGACGTACCGCGTCCTTATCGGCTCAGCAAGGGAGGTGATAGGCGAGGATAGATATCCATAGGCGTGGATAGACGTCCATAGGTGTGGATAGACGTCCATAGGCGTGAATAGACGTCCATAAGCGTGGATAGACGTCCATAGGTGTGGACAGACAGTCAAAGGGTTAATTTACAATGTAAAGTATAATCATATTACATATTATATTTTGCTGTATTTTTGTGTAGTTTATTATAAGTCCTAAAATTGAAAATAAGTTTTCGACTATACAGGGTGAGTAAAGACGACTACCGAAAACGAAATGGCTGATCCAACACCCCAAAAATTATAAAAAATCGGGTGGGGCTGTGCCGGTTTCGCACAGTTAACGCAGTATCCCTCCCCCGCCGCCCCGCTCGACCCCGACACGAACTCAATGTCATAACAGCGAGCTGACTATATAAGTGAAATAAATATTCACACCACATTTTTGTTTCTAAGACTAATAGTTTTTTAATTATTAAGGTACGATGATATATACCTTTTCGTTACGGTCCACTTTTTAAACCTGGTACTCGTATGTTTCTGCGCGATTTTAAAGACGTTTCACGTCAAAAAACAAACAGTTGTTCTTGAAAAAAATTGTAGCCGGAAAAAACAATGTGTCAAGATTTTTATTCATTTCAGAAGCCAGCAATGTATTATTACGCGTGCACCGCGTAGTTACTCGAATGCCTATTTATAACTATGTATTGTAACTACCTACGCGTCGGTAAAGTTGCTAATGCCTTCTAACGAAAATAGGTAGTCACTTTGTACTCTACTTACCTAATTCTGCGGTAGCCTCGGTCGAATCAGAAATGGCTCAAACTGAGCTCCTTCTCGGTCATAGCACAGCTGAGCTCGTCTGGATGTAGACCGATGAACGCGATCCAGTAATGTAGGGTCCTCGGCACTTCTTGCGTTCAGGTCTGAGAATACTGAGATGATACGGCTTCTCATTTCTTCAGCCGTATCACACTCCCGATCGAAGACGCGTTCCTTGACATGACCCCACAGAAAAAAATCCAAATGGATTTAAGTCGACTGAATATTTGTTTCGATTCGACTTCACAATGCAAGGGATGCGGAGAACGACTCAAATACGCTGTGATTGGATAGTTCAAGGTTAAACTTATAATGCACCGAACCATAGTGATGGGACAGGGTAAGGATGTTGATCGATAAATTTGGTTGGATCTGGAAAGTCGATATTTTATTTTGGAACGAAGTTCCTTACCGCGCGTTGTGAAAGGGGGCTAGACGGAAAAAATTCTTACGAAAAGTTGTCACGACACTTTTTGCTATTTTAAATTATATTTGTTATTAGTTTATTTTTCATTGCTTGATTCACTATTGTTGTTATGGGAACGAAGTCTTAATATTTTTTTATTACGAAAGTATTGTTATTATTTTTTAAAGAATTGGTGAAAAACATTTTTCAATTTTATATATAGCGCCATTTTTTGAATAGAAACTGAACTTACATTTACGTGTTATAGTTGTCGTTGCCAGTAGTTTAATATTAATAATATAGATGTCGCTGTAAATTAATGATGTTTAAAATTCTGTATATCAAATATAAATACAAAATATATCAATAAATAAGTTTAGCAGTGAACTGCGATAGGCTGGTAACGACACTTTTTGCTACAGTAATCTATTGTAAGCCGTGCGGCGTGCGCATGTTTCTCTGTCTGTCTCTCTATCTCTCTTATAGAAAGCAAGCCAGATATTTTCGTTTCGTCTTTCTATTTCGAACTTCGTTCCATCCGGGTGTCCCTTGACACCTCTCAAGTTTTTTCATTTGCTTATTATTTATTAATAAATACATTGATTAATGTTTATTAATGATTTATTAGAAAAAAAAGTAGGTACGAATATTTTACTGATTTTTAAAATGAATCAGCTTAGTAAAAATTCGTCTTACAGAATTTTTAGGATCTGCCTTCCTTGATAAATAGAGCAATCTTATGTCTACTTTGCCACGACACTCTTGGCTAAGTCAAGGACATAATTACAATTTTCATGATCAAATTGGTGATATTTAATCTGAGAAAAAATATCTTCACCAACAAAACTACTCAATGTCTGTATCATGAATTGTTTTTGGTCTTTGTAAAATATTTTACAACCTGGGGTTACATCAATTTAGCTTCGTATGACTTGCTCAAATCTTCTACAAATTTTGGTAACCGTGTTGGACGAGAACAGCAGTCCTCCCGCATTTCTTGCAAAAATCAAACTGTTTTTATTTTATTAACATGAATATTGTCTTCTGTGAAGTGTTTTGAGCACATAACACTATTTTTGGTGGAAAGCCATTCGTCCCCTCGACGAAATGCGTTGATCCATTTTTTTTTCTTTTAGGGCATTTAGGAAACCTTTAACATAATAATATCACAATAATACGACACTACTTTAAGAAAATGTAATTGCTTTAACAAAAAGACAAACAAACAATGAGCAAACAAATATCGACTTGTGAATTACAACACTATCGCTACACGTGCTGCATTAAACAAAGACAACTATTGTAATTTACGTAATGAGTGAAAAGGACATACACACACGCCGCCGAAAGGCGTTTCGGTCGCATCGTACCTACTAGCCCTTTGATTTTAGCCGACAAAGGCGCACCAAACGCGCCGCTTCCGCGCGAATCCTTTGAATTTAGGTAATTAATAAAATGACGAAAGTTTCATAGTTCTAGGGCTCGATGCACGCGTAGGGTTTCCTGGTTAAATTTCGCGTTTCGTATTGGAAATTTTATACGACACCAGCACGAAATCAGTGTTAGATTTTATACGTTCGGGCAAAAATAAAAACATGAGCGCCTAGTTGAATTTTTTTTGTATTTTTTTTTATGGAATAGGGAGAAAACGAGCTGACGTATCGCCTGTATACCTATTCACCTATAAAACCAGATTGATGAGTGATTTCGTTTAAAGTTTTCCAGCGTTTTCAAGTAAGTGAGTAGGTACCTACTTTATTAGCTAAGAATTCAATAACGTAGGAAAATAAAGTTTTGTACCTGTAAATACAAATTTATCTACATAGACAATTGTTCCCACAGATGCACGCTTCATAAAGTTAGCGCCTTAGATTCTATTCATTTTAATAGGTACCTACCTACTTTAATATTTTGCATTTTATTTAGAACTTAGGTTTCTTGGAAGTTCTATTTGTAAAATTAAGGCAGGCTTTGCTGTCTAGGTACTAGGTTTGTCCTAAACAGCATTATTAATTAGGCAGTCTGGTAATAATGACAACAGAAATCATCTGTCGACAATTGACAATGACATGACAGCTTGTCTTTGTGTATCAGATAAAGAATACTTATAAGAATATTTCTTTATCCTTGGTTCGTTTGAATTTGCAGTAAATTTATTTTATTAATAATAATAATTTCTTAAGCGTAATTGTTTAAAAATTTAATCTATATAGTTTTCTATTTCAGGTTTTACTTAATTGACGACATAAGTGCGTTTACTTAAATTGAAATTTCTTTTCTTTTCTTTTTTTAAAAGACAACTCCCGCATTAGGAATATACATCCTGTGTCGCGGGGGACTTTACAAACATACATGTAACGGACACAAATAACACCCAGACTCAGGACAATACTTTATGGATCACACAAAGTGATGTCCCACGTAGGATTTGAACCTACGACACTTGGCGCAGTAGTGAACGTTTAAACCACTATGCCAACCGTGCCAAATTCGTAGGCTTGTTTCGATACATACATGAGGTTTTGGACTTTAGTTAATAGTAATGTCTAAGACAAAATAGTTCAGGTATTTAATTAATTTAGTTTATATTTTGTTAAGAAGCAAGATTATTCCAGAACAAGACACGGCTAAACATCGTGAAAGTTCTCGTTGATTTCTTAAGACACAGAACAATGAACATTACATCGATACATATAGCGTAGATTCGATTGCTTTCACCAAGTGATATGTGATTGACCTAGCAAATAGTAAGGTACATTATCCTGAGTTATTGTTTTTAATAAAATCTCTTTTACTCGGCAGGTTTTTGTCTTTAAATTCATCGAACTCTTTTTTTTGTTGACGAGGTGGAAAATACCTTCAGATCTCCGGCTTTTCGGAGACTGAGGAGCCAGGTGATTCCACTAAAAACCACCCGTTTGGTGCCCTGCTTTGAGGAGAACCGGGACCATGTTATTTCAGGACCCCCCACCCACCAGGAACGACGCCGCGTCTATCCAGAGTCTATCTGTCAGCCCAATTGTTATATGTTGCGGCCTGACCGCAAATTTGCGACCAGACTGCCCCCTCCTCCATCGCTGACCATATCAATTAATCAGCTACCAGAGATCCCCACTCTTTGGCAGTTTGCGGTCTTGTCGGCGGTTGGTGTTATCGGCGACATCGCATACGCTCTCTCGATCCCGTACAGCGGTCTCTTTCCGGAGCATTACAGCCTGACCGAAAGAGACCATTGTGCCCCAATCCGCCTCACCCGCCAGCACGGCAGGAATGATTGCAGGCGGGGACAGGTCACGTACGATTTGGCCGACTAGGACTTCGCGTTCAGACGCCCACGGGGGCATTCCTCTAGCAAATGCTGGGTGGCGTCCAAGTCGGCTGCGCAGTGGTGGTATTGTGCATCCGATCATATGCAGATATTCACCGAAGCAGTCATGTCCAGTGAGTATTTGCGTCAGTCGGTAGATATCGAAAGGCAGGGAACGAATCAGGACTGTCACCGCCTCTAACAAGGTGGTACGGCATCCTCGTACGATCCGAATGTCCGCTACCCGGTGCGCTTGACTGAGCTTAGTTTGGCAGCGGGAGCTTGGCCCATATCGGCGCTCTTTAGAGGCCATGGATCGTATCACCCCACCGCGAAGGCGAACTTCTTCCCGCGGACCCCCTAAGGGTGAGGCCGAGGACCTTGATATGTCGCCCCACCTCGATCTCCGTTCCTCCCACTCTAATAAGCGAGCGGTTAGGAACGGCACCTCCGGGTTTCTTGTGAAACCACAGGGCTTCCGTCTTATGAGGTGCAACACTTAGACCCAGACCCCTGATCTGATGGACGACACAGGCCACCCCTACTTCGACGAGCTCCAGAACTTCCTGGAAGCCAAGCTTCCAAGCCAGTACTGAAATGTCATCCGAATGACAGACGTCCCTAAATTACTAACACGTAACAACTGGTGTTAGAATCAAGTTCAACCTAACAACTAGCGAGCAGCACCGTGTGTAATGTGTGTGTTACACATACAAAACCATTGAACCATTTGGAACAACTTTCGTCACTTATAACTCAAAAAGTATTTCACATAGACATGTCAAATTTGGCTTATATATTTAGACTTGCGAGATACATATGCCTTCAAAATCTCATGGACACACCTCAAACGGCCATTTTAATTTTAATCGTGGGAGAGCTATGCCTCGGCATGAATGGGTCGGCTCGACCGGAGTGATACCACGGCCTCACAGAAAACCGGTGTGAAATAGCGTTTGCGCTGTGTTTCACCGAGTGAGTAAGGATACCGGAGGCCCATTCCCCAACCCCTCCCCCCATCCCCTTTTCCCATCCCCCAAAGGTCGGCAACGCACTTGTCACAAGTGCGTTGCCTTTGGTGTCGCGTGTGGCCATGGTGGGCGGCGGTAATCGCTTACCATCAGGTGATACGTCTGCTCGTTTGCCCACTATTCAATAAAAAAATAAATAATTAAATATTAACTTCAAAAAATCCTAATTTTTATCGTTGACACACTTTATATGAATCAAAATTCTAACCCAGTTCCAGATGACGTAGAAAGTTCAAATTTGGCAAACAGATAGGTAGCTATATACTCGTATATATATAGGAATAAATCAGAAACTGGTAAATTTTTATCACTTTATTATAACCTTTCTATTAATTGACTCTATTAGGAACACTTAGTGTGTAGTGACTGTAATGTAAGAATCGACAATCAAAATTGATCGCAGCCTATCTCCATGTGGAGTTTAAGGTCTTCACATGAATACAATAACGTATCACCATTATCACCATTTATCAGTTTTAGTACTAATAACTATGTACTTATAAACCAGCACCATAGTCAACTTTTATAATAGATCTTTTCCTATGAAATTGCGTTTCTTCAGTACTGGTCATTTCAAATAAAAAAAAGTTTGTAATGGCTCTGTATTCTAAATTCAAATTAATTTTGTTTTAAAACCATGACATTCTATTTACATACTCAGTCTTTTGTTTTTGATTAGCGTTGTATTTTCATTACATTTGAACATTTTTCATCATAATGGATACTTTAAAAATTTGTGTAATTATGGAATATGAGTTCCGTCGTGGCACCAACGCGACACAAACGGCACGTAACATCAAAAACGTTTACGGAGAGAACTGTACAAACGAACGCACAACCCTTTATTGGTTTCCCCGGTTCCGTTCTGGAAATTTGGACTTGAAAAATGAAGCTCGTGGTCGTCCGGAGACTTTGGTTAACAATAATGAATTAAGGCGATTGTGGAAGCTGACGAAACTCAATCTACAGCTGAGCTAGCAGCAGCTTTTAATGTAAGCATCAAAACAATATTGATCCATTTGCGACAAATTGGCAAGGTAAATAAGCTTGATAGATGGGTGCCCCACGACCTTAACGATCGCCAGCGCAACGTACGCGTTGAGACCTGCCTTTCGCTGCTCAACAGGCAAAGAAATGAAGGAATTTTGAAACGAATAGTTACGTGCGACGAAAAATGGATTCTGTTCGACAATCGAAAGCGCTCAGCAAGTTGGTTAGACCCTGGTTCAGCACCAAAGCAATGCCCTAAACCAAAAATGACCCCTAAAAAGGTGATGGTCACGTTTGGTGGTCTAGTGCGGGTGTGATTCACCACAGCTTTTTACAAAACGGCATGAGCATTAATGCAGATGTGTACTGTGAAGAACTGGAGAGAATGATGGAGAAGCTTGCACATCTGCAACCAGCTTTGGTCAATCGGTCATCCCCACTGCTCCTTCACGACAACGCGCGACCCCATACTGCGCAACAGACAGTCTCCAAGCTGCAAGAGCTGGGGTTGGAGGCTCTCCCTCATCCGCCATACTCACCAGACCTTGCACCTACCGACTATTACTTTTTCCAAAATTTAGACAACTTTTTAGTGGGTAAAAAATTCAATTCCCGAGAGGCAGTACAAAATGCCTTTGAAGAGTTTGTTGCCTCCCGTCCAGCTGATTGTTACAAGAAGGGCATCAATAAACTGCCAATGCGTTGGCAAAGATGCGTCGATTGCATGGGTGATTACTTCGAATAACAGAAATAAAAAAGTTTGAAAAAATAAGTACTTTCACTTATTGCATACAAAACGGCAATTTCATAGGTAAAGACCTTATATTTATTACGTAACATTGAAATAATAAATAATAATTAATACCAAGCCACAATTATTATGGAATTGGTAATAATTATCATTTCAATATTTAGCACCTGTGGCGACCTCCACATACAGCGCCATCTACCGAAGATACACTGAACTACATTGATAGTTACACGGAGTACCTATCAATCCTGAATCGCGCAAATAGACGTTCTCCCACCGATTATCATATATACAACATCCCAACATCAACTGTAGGGCAGTAGCCCGCCTGGTCGGAGGATTCTACTTTTTGTGTTGGTGGAACATGATACCCGTTCCCCCACACACCCATTAATATTATAAGGTCATTACTTATAAAAATTAAATAATAGGTATTTCGAACCATGACACTTGCACAAACCACAAAGCCTTAGCCTTGACAGAGTTCTTGTCGATTTCAGCTCTTCTATGTTTATTTAGTAAAGGGCAAGCGTTGGACTCTCCAGAGTTAAAGCCTTATTAAGTACATGTTATCAATATAGATTCAATTAAAATCAATGCACAAGAGAGCTCTACTGTAGAATACAGTCACCTGCGCACGTTATACCGTCCCGACTTCGCTAAATTAATTACAAACAGAAAACACGTAAAAAATCGGGATGCTGAATAGGCAATTCACTCGAAAATTTCAAAGATACTATATATAGCCCGGTCAATTTAGACATTTGATGGCACATAAATTCCCAACAAGCTGAAAATTAGTAAAATTGTTCAAAACATAATTATAAACAATCCCTGAAAGTTCCCCATTATTACCGTGTGAGGAAAAAAAAATAATCAAGGTCAAAGGTCAAAAAAATGATATTTTCACGATTTTCAGCAAAACGGTAGGTTTTATCATAAAAGTACCTTGGACAAAATTGTAGATCATAAAATTATCTATAAGAAATGGATCAATACATTTTCGTACGAGTCACCGTTTCCGAGATATAACGATTCAAAAAGTTATAAAAGTTGTTATTGTCATAATATGCATGAGTACGCCGCGTACACACATCTCTAGAGTTGTAATATTTTTTTTTTTTTACTCGAGTTTTTTCTCAGTTTTTATCCTGATTCCCGCTCTGTAACCTTCATAGAAGAGGAGGTTAGGATTCCCTGGAATTTAAGAATACAGTGTCCCCTAAAACTTTTGTGAGTATTGTGCATGAGGCAGCAGCAGTTTTCCATCGTCCTCCTCATGTCCTGATCACAACTGACCCGTGGAATAGGAGGAGTAGACCTACTGGGGAAACCACGTTACAAAAAGCAGTAAGCTAGCACTAGCTCATAGGTGGCGTGGAAACGTGTGCACATTATGACAGTAACAGCTTTTATAACTTTTTGAATCGTCATGTCTGAGAAACGGTGGCTCGTAGGAAATGAATATTGATCCATTTCTTATAGATAATTTTATGATCTACAATTTTGTCTAAGGTACTTTTATAATAAAACTTACCGTTTTGCTGAAAACCGCGAAAAACTATTTTTTTTTTCCTTTGACCTTGAATATTTTTTTTCCTCACACGGGAATGATGGGGAACTTTCAGGTATTGTTTATAATTATGTTTTGAACAATTTTACAAATTTTCAGCTTGTTGGGAATTTATGTAGCTTCACTATCATTTTTTGGTCTAAATTGACCGGACTAATATACGATAATAGGCTTCAATATATTATCCTAAGATTTAAGAGGACATGATATTTTAAGTTGTTTTAAAATATTTTATGTTGTTATAAATAAATTTCAGGACTGATTATTGAACTTAGCACCCATTTAGATCTTACATCTTTTGTCGTTGAAGTGAACAACCAAGGCATGAATTATAATATTGAACTTGGGCTCTAATTTCACATTTATGTTTTTGATGGGATTGAAATTAAGCCTTGCCACTGGTTACTAGTACGCTCCCTTCGGAATTAGTACCGGTTAGCCACACTGCTACGGCCATGCCTGCACCCGACTTAGCGAATTGCACATACCGTAAAGTAATATAAAATATAGAATTATATTAGATCCGTGCCTAGAAAAAATGGCGGTTTTGATGTGAACTAACTGTGCCAGGATTAGCAAAGTAGAAATGCCACATGTCACTGACTGACTCGTGGTCTGACTATGGCTCACCGTGTGTGGCCTGTAGTGACACAAATAAGTGAACTCCAAAACTGCATACCTATATCGCGCATATGTTTGTTATTGGTGTGTAGACGCTTATGTTTCACTAAGTTTTTCATGACTGTATGAATGTTTTCATACATATTTCACACTGAATCATTTCAGACAAGTTTTTGTAAGTAAATGCTGAGTCAAGTACCTCTTTTGTCCGAATTGCTTATTACATATATGACAATGAAATGGTTTCTCACCGGTGTGTGTGCGCATGTGTGATTTTAACGAGAAACGTACTGTGAATTTTTTCTTACATATACTACATTGAAATGGTTTGGGTCGGACACCTGTGTGTGCACACATGTGTCTTCTTATGACGCTCTTGTGTGTGAACACTTTATTACATACATCACATAGAAATGTTTCGGCAGCAGCGTGTGTATGTATATGAAGCTTTAACTCATTCTCACATTCAAAATGGTCATTACAAATAGTACACTTACTAATATTTAGGTTCCCCTTATAGTGTGTACGCTGATGATACATTAAAGATTCTTTTGTTGTATATTGTTTTTTACATACATCACATTGAAATCGTTTCTCACCGGTGTGCGAACGCATATGTCGGCTTAGACTTCCCTGTACTGCGAATTGAGAACTACATAAATCACATCGATATGGTTTCTCTCCTGTGTGTATACGCATATGTATATTTAGTGTGCTTTTAATTGAGAAGACTTTCTCACATATATTACATTGAAATGGGGTGTCAACGTGTATTTTAGTATGACGACGCATAGACATTTCGGAAGCGAATCGTTTCTTACATATATTACACTGATGTGGTTTCACAGCGGTGTGTGAATGCATGTGAGAAACTAAGTATCGTCGCTGTTCAAATCTTCTGTGACATATACTACAATGATGTGGTTTCTGAGTGGCGAGTGTAATCTCCTTCGATAGGTGGTCTTGTGAAGTATTCTGTATTAGTATGTGATACTTCAGGCCGGTGGAGGTTGATTCTTCTGCATTCCACTGGTCATCCTGCGTAGAATTCTTCAGAGCTCGGTCAACTAAATAATAAAAATGGTGATTACAGTCATTTGAATATTATTGGAACTGCACCGCGCTGTGGGCACCATCGCGGAGCCAGACTAGTTTACAATAAAAGCAGCCAAGTCATAACTTATATCTTTAGCGATCTGCGAAAAAAAAACACGTCCATTTCGGTGTAGCTGTTTCAGAGATTAGCCGCAACAAACGACAGACAAAAATATGTTTAAATATGATAATTTCTATATCTCGTCGCTTCATATTCAAGACGAAAGTATACGATCTACTCCGGAATGAATTGGCAGTATTGGTTTGTGTATATTAGTTTTATTCAATGCTATCGCTCGCGTACCTCTTCGGGCGGAGGACGACAACCGTTCTCCGCCCGGAATTCAGCCGTTCGTCGATAAACTTCGGCGAGCACTCCAAATCCCACGGCGGTGTCCCGGCCAAGGCGCACGCCGCCTCCGTCGACACGGTGCGGTATCCGCGTAGGGCTCTAACCGCCAATATCCTCTGAGGTCGCCAGAGGCGCGCCTTATTCTGGGCGGTCAGAGCCGCCACCCACACCGGTGCACCGTACAGTGCCATAGACCGAACAATCCCCGTGTACAGCTGCCTCGTTGCGACGCTGGCTCCACCCAGATTGGGCAAGTGTCGCTCAAGGGCAGAGGCAGTGCCGACCACCTTCAGAGCAAGCTGTCGGAAGTGCTCGTCGAAGAGCCACCTACCGTCGAGGATCATGCCCAGATACCTCATCTGGGCCCGAACCGGTACGAGGACCGAGTTGACTTCTACGGAGGCGCCAGTGGGTGGACCACGACGGGGCCCGTGGAAAAGCAGGGCCTTCGTCTTGTCAAGGGCCACCCGTAAGCCCAGCGCCTCAATACGCCCAACCACCAGAGAGACACCCCTGGTGGCCAGGCGAGCCGCCTCTTGGAAATACGACCCCCGGGCTGTGACCAATGTGTCATCGGCGTAACAAATTACGCCCAGCCCGGGGGGAAGACGACCTCGAAGGACCCAGTCGTACACCACGTTTCACAGGAGTGGTCCGAGGATAGACACCTGCGGAACGCCGCACGACATGGGTCGCCGTCTCAAGACGCCCTCTCGGTCCTCATACACGACGGTACGCTCCTTCAAATAGTCAGCCACTAGTCGCCTCAGGTACTCTGGCACCCCATGATACTGGAGTGCTTTCCCGATGCAGCTAAATGGCAGACACAAATACTGACAACTAATTTAACCTTCGTATTCAGTTCATCCTTAGGGTTGCGGAGGTCCGATAACAGTCGCTCTGTGTAGGAACTCGTGTTCGGGTGGAACCGGTTGAACTGGTGGCCGGCCCCGATAGCCTTGAGAGTGGCGAGGACTGAGAATATGATGATGAGTATTATGTCTGATGGGGATTGGAATGCGACGGTGCACATAGTGGAAAATGAAATTATTCGCATAGAAGAGGTTTTCGAAAATTCTAGCCTGTCGACATTAAACATACAAAATACTTTCGAAATTAAGAAAAACCTGCTCTATAGGAAAACTAATAACGTTGATAAACTTATGATACTTAAAGATGATACAGAACATTTTGCTTACGAGAAAACTTTAGCGAAAATCAAAGAGCATTATTGGTTTAAGAAAATAATTGAATTGATGAAAAAGTACGTAATCTCTTGTCTAGAGTGTGCGTACAATAAAGCCCCAAGTTAAAATAAACAATGAATGATATTTGACGAGGAAAATTAACTAACCCTGTGTCCTACTTATCTAGTACCTACCTATTGCATTTATAATGAGTAGGAATATGCTTATATATGATTAAGGTGATTTATATTAGCGAGTGGTAATTAGCTCAAAGTCGATGTGAAATTACACCTACAAATGAGTAAAAGGGTTGAAATTAGCCCAATATAACACATAAGTATTATTATAGTCAAGAGTTGAAATTACTTCAAATTCGGTGTGAAATTATACTAAGATAAAATCATCGGTGGCTGAAATTAGCTACATAATGTCTTTTATTTACCACCTAGGTTGAAATTGAATAACTAATGTTTAAAGCTATATATTAAGTCTAATGTATTTTGAATTTAAATTGTTATTATTTCAGTGTACTATAGTAAGAAACGTGATAGGTTGTATAATACATTTGTAATTTCATGTATAATTCTAATTGATGTATGATCGACAGAAAAAAATTAATAAATACATATATATCATAAGTTGGAATATATATTAAGTATAATGAATTTTTAATTTGTTATTATTTCAGTGTAACTGTGAGTTTACTTTAGTAAGAAACGTGATAGGTTGTAAAATACAATTGTAATTTCATGATGAGTATAATCACAAATTCACTCGAAAATTTGAAAGATACATGAAAATAATACAAAATTTGGGGCATTTGGGCTTCAATATATTATCCTAAGAAGACATGATATTTTAAGTTGTTTCAAAATATTTTATGTTGCTTTAAATAAATTTCAGGACTGATCATTGAACTTAGCACCCATTTAGATCTTACATCTTTTGTCGTTGAAGTGAACAACCAAGGCATGAATCATAATATAGAACTTGGATCACATTTATGTTTTTGATGGTATTGAAAATTAAGTCTTGCTACTGGTTACAGGTACGCTCCCTTCAGAATTAGTACCGGTTAGCGATACTCCTACGGCCATGCCTGCACACGAATTAGCGAATTGCACATACCATAAAGTAATATAAAATATATAATTATATTAGAAAAAATTGCGGTTTTGATGTGAACTGTAACAGGATTAGCATAGTTGAAATGCCACATGTCACTGACTGACTCGTGGTCTGACTATGGCTCACCGTTGTGATGTATATTACGTAACGACGGTAGTAGTAATTATTTTTATATAGTCTAAATATTACACTACCGTCAACCTTGTCTTTTATTATACTATCAAAGGTACGGTCGTCTTTAATTTCGCTCCCTGAATAAAGCCTAAAAGGGCTACTTAAAGGCCTAGACTTATCAGTGGCGACGAGTAAGTGCTTCGTTTCACGTGTGCAAATAGTTTTTTTTGTTGTGTTTCGACAATAACACAGAAAAATGTCAGTTGGCAAGATCGGGCCGTTCGACGTGAACAAAGATAATTGGAGGTCATATGTGGAAAGGATAGAACAATATTTTGTTGCTAATGATGTGAAAGAAGCTATAAAAGTGGCTACATTAATTACAGTCATAGGTAGTGACGCTTATGAGTTGATGGTGAATCTGTGTACACCTGAGCGGCCAGCTACAAAAACGTTTAATCAGTTAATAAACGTTATGCAAAGTCATTTGCAACCACAAGCTAGTGTATTAGCGGAGCGTTATAAATTCCGACAGCGTAAACAAAGTAAAGACGAGACGATTGCCGAGTATATGGCGGAACTAAAAAAGTTATCAAAAACGTGTAATTTTAATGAGTCATTACGTGATAACTTAAGGGATCAGTTAGTGTGCGGTCTACATAACGAGACAATTAGACAGCGGTTATTTGCAGAGGATGATTTACAAGTTTCATTTGAAAAGGTTTATAAGTTAGCGGTGACAATGGAGGCAGCTAAAACAGGCGCAGCTTTGGTGGAAGGACGAGATGTGGACCATCGGGAACCGGCATCAGTGCACCAAGCTACGATAGGCGTCAGGCGAACGGGAAATTACAAACAGTGTGGTAATCGCGGAGCGACAGCACCACTGGCGGAGGGGTCGCGCGGACCCGCGCCGATTAGGCGCTTTGCCAGTCGGCCAGAGGAGCCGAGCAGGGGTTCACGAGGTGCGGAATGGACAGAAAGACAGCGGCAGTGGGACTGCGAACGATGTGGAAGCAGGCATGACACAAAGACTTGCAAATTTCGATATTATGTATGTCGAGTATGCACCGAGGAGGGGCACCTCAAGAACATGTGCCCTAGATGGACAACAGGTTGACGGCAGATCAAGCACGCCACAATTTTATAGAGGACAAAGTCGAGGGTAATGTAATATCGGGTACTAGTGACGAGGTAATTATTAACTCCATGTACCACAATAATCTATCACTTAGTCAATATAGCCCTTATTATATAACATTGAGTGTTAATGGAAAAACGTTAGTATGGAGTTGGATACCGGAAGTACCATTTCCTGTATAAGTTATACTAACTATTTAAATTGGTTTCCTAACAGCAGTATTTTAAAATGTAATCTTGTTTTGAGATATACGGGTGAAATGATAAAGCCTATTGGAAAAATAAACGTATTAGTTCGTTTCAAAGATAAAAGTAAACATTTAGATTTGTTTGTGATAAATAATGATAAGACCACCTTATTAGGGAGGCACTGGCTGTATGAATTAGGAATTACTTCACCTTTTTTAAAGTGTAATGTATTAGAGGTGGCTAGTTCGGAGTTTAACTTGACGGATTTCAGTTCCAGATTCTCTGAGTTGTTCTCTCCTGGCTTGGGACGGTTTACCGGTGGGCAGGTGAGCCTGCGAGTGCGGCCTGACTCCCGACCGGTGTACATGCGCGCGCGGCCCCTTGCCTACGCGCTGCGGGAGCCTGTCGAGACCGCATTAGAGGAGTTGCTGCGTGACGGAGAGATTGCACCCGTCGAGACTTCGGACTGGGCCACACCTATAGTACCCGTGGTAAAGAAAGACGGCACCATACGTATATGTGGTGATTTTAAACTTACTTTAAATAAATGTTTAAAAGTGGACCGTTTTCCCCTACCAAAAGTTGAAGGTCTTCTTGTTAAATTACATGGGGGTCAACGATTTACAAAAATTGACCTTTCCCAGGCGTACGCCCAGTTGGAATTGGACGAGACTAGAAAATATGCTGTTATTAACACCCATAAAGGACTTTTTAGGTATAATCGGTTAATATACGGTCTGTCCTCTAGTCCTGGTATATTTCAAAGGAAACTAGAACAGTTATTTTGTGATTTGCCTAGGGTGGGAATATTCCTTGATGACGTCATCATTACGGGGGATAATGACAGTCATCATAGAATGTATTTAAATAAAGTTTTTGAGCGATTACAAAAGTATGGTTTAAAGATTAAAAAAGAAAAATGTTCATTTTTTGCTAAATCAGTATCCTATTTAGGTTATGTCATAAGTAAGGATGGTATTCATACATGTCCCGATAAAATAGCCGCTGTAAGGAACGCCCCCACTCCAAAGACAGTTACAGAGCTTAGGTCATTTTTAGGACTAGTTATGTATTATGCAAAATTCGTACCCAACATAAGTACCTTACTGGAACCATTGTATGGGTTATTAAAGAAAAATAGTAGGTTTGAGTGGAGCGTTGAATGTGAACAAGCGATTACTAAGGTTAAATCTTTGTTGACTTCGAGTGAATTTGAGTTCTCGCGCATTACTCACCGGAATTGCCAGTAATATTGACCACAGATGCTAGTTCGGTCGGAATCGCCGCCGTGATCTCTCATGTAATGTGAACGAAAGACCTGTCGCGTACGCGTCACGTTCACTCAATGCGGCAGAACGAGGTTATGCACAGATTGAGAAACAGGCTTTGGCTATAGTTTATGGAGTGCGTGAATTTCACCAATACTTATATGGTGGGAAAATCATTTTAAGAACTGATCACAAGCCGTTGGTCTGTATTTTCGGCGATAAGACAGGTATTCCAATTATGGCAGCGAGTAGAATGCAAAGATGGGCGGTTTTGCTGTCAGGATATAATTACGATATCGAATATGTACCCACAGATAAATATGGAGCGGATGGGCTCTCAAGGTTACCATTGCAGTCGGGTAATAGCTTAAACAATAACGATAAGACCTATCTAAACTTTGTACAATTTTTTTTGCCGATTACTAGGGACGATATAAAAAAAGCGAGGGTCTCAGACAATGTGTTGCGAAATATAGTTTTATTTCTAAAATCGAGTTGGCCGGCTAAATGTAAAGAGGACGAAATAAGACCATACTGGGTAAGGCGAACGGAGTTATACCTAGATATGGGCTGTGTCATGTGGGGTTATAGGCTAGTAATACCGACTGCATTAAGGGAATTCATTCTTAAAGAATTACACGTAGGACATTTAGGCATAGTTAAAATGAAAGCGATTGCGCGTAGTTACGTATGGTGGCCAGGTATAGATGTAGATATAGATCGAACGTGCAAACAATGTACTACATGTATCGAAGAAAGTATAGCACCACCAAAGGCAACTATTAAACCATGGCCTTATATTACAGAACCATGGAGTAGAATTCACGTAGATTTTTAGGACCTTTTCATGGTAAAACTTTTTTAGTTATCATAGATTCGACATCGAAATGGATAGAGGCTTTTCACATGATACGCACTACAGCAGCGGCTGTGATTAAAGTATTAAGAGAAACATTCGCAAAATTTGGGTTACCTAAAGAGATAGTATCGGATAATGGTCCTCCGTTTTCAAGTAAAGAATATGCAGAGTTCATGCGTAAAAATGGTATTCGTTTGACATTCTCGGCAATCTACCACCCATCCTTTAATGGGGTGGCAGAAAGCGCGGTTAAATTATGCAAACGGGCTGTAAAGAAATCATTACGAGATGAGCAGGATACAGAAACAGCTTTACAAACATACTTATTGGCGTATAGGAATGTGGAACATAGTACCACGGGGGTGTCGCCAGCAGTGATATTACAAAAACGGAATCTTGGGACTAGGTTAGATATTTTAAAGGGAGAAAGGGAAGTAGTTGACAGAGTCCAGAGGGTACAACAACGGCAAATAGAGAGTGCAAAGGGTGTGTCAAGGGATTTTAGAGAAGGTGATAGTGTATGGTTGAGAAATTATGGGGAAGGAGATAAGTGTAGTGGACAGGTAAGAGAAAAGTTAGGTTCTCGTAACTATACAATAGTAATGCATGACGGTTCACTTGTCAAGAGACACGTTAATCGGTTAAAAAGTAGATCAATACCAGGGTTGGATTGGCCATGTCCTAGTCCGGAGTCGGTAGAAAATTCAGAAACAAGTGCATCAGAGGTAACGGCTAGCGGGTCGTGTGCGCAAGAGCGCACCGTGCTGGAACCAGCAAGCGTAAAAACAAACGAGGCTGCACCGCCGGTAGGCCGTTCCAGGCGAGTACGTAAGCCAGTCATAAGATAAGGTTTTGATGTAGATCATACTCGTAGTTCATAAGAATATAGATCATAAGTTAGTAATTTTTTTTTTTTAATACAACTAAGTTAAGTGAAGGGGTGTGATGTATATTATGTAACGACGGTAGTAGTAATTATTTTTATTTAGTCTAAATATTACACTACCGTCAACCTTGTCTTTTATTATACTATCAAAGGTTGTATTTAATTTCGCTCCCTGAATACAGCCTAAAAGGGCTACTTAAAGGCCTAGACTTCTCAACCGTGTGTGGCCTGTAGTGATACAAACAGGTTAACGCCAGAACTGCATACCTATATCGCGCATACGTTTGTTATTGGTGTGTAGACGCATGATGACTGTAAATGTTTACATACATATTTCACACTGAATCATTTCAGACACGTTTTTGTAAGTAAATGCTGAGTCAAGTACCTCTTTTGTCTGAATTGTTTATTACATATATGACAATGAAATGGTTTTTCACCGGTGTGTGTGCGCATGTGTGATTTTAACGAGAAACGGACTGTGAATTTTTTCTTACATATACTACATTGAAATGGTTTGGGTCGGACACCAGTGTGTGCACACATGTGTCTTCTTATGATACTCTTGTGTGTGAATACTTTATTACATATATCACATACAAATGTTTCGGCAGCAGCGTGTGTTTGTATATGAAGTTTTAACTTATTCTCACATTCAAAATGGTCATTACAAATAGTACACTTACTAATATTTAGGTTCCCCTTATAGTGTGTACGCTTATGATACATTAAATATTCTTTTGTTGTATATTGTTTCTTACATACATCACATTGAAATCGTTTCTCACCGGTGTGCGAACGCATATGTCGGCTTAGACTTCCCTGTACTGCGAATTGAGAACTACATAAATAACAACGATATGGTTTCTCGCCTGTGTGTGTACGCATATGTATATTTAGTGTGCTTTTAATTGAGAAGAGTTTCTCACAAATATGACATTGATATGGGATGTCAACGTGTATTTTCGTATGACGACGCATAGACATTTGGGAAACGAATCGTTTCTTACATATATTACACTGATGTGGTTTCACAGCGGTGTGTGAATGCATGTGAGAAACTAAGTATCGCCGCTGTTCAAATCTTCTGTGACATATACTACACTGATGTGGTTTCTGAGTGGCGAGTGTAATCTCCTTTGATAGGTGGTCTTGTGAAGTATTCTGTTTTAGTATGTGATACTTCAAGCCGGAGGAGGTTGATTCTTCTGCATTCCACTGGTCACCCTGCGTAGAATTCTTCTGAGCTGGGATAACTAAATGATAAAAATGGGGATTACAAAGTTATTGATTATAATTGGCACCACCGCGGAGCGAAGCTAATTTACAATAAAAGTAGCTGAGTTACGACCTCATATCATTAGCGATCAGCGAGTAAAAATCTCTTCCAATACGGTGCAGTCATTTCAGAGATTAGCCAGAATAAACAGACAGACAAAAATTTAAAAATCCTTTCTTAGACGTAATTACCGTACATACTTGCAAATGTATGAAGTGAAAAGTCATTAATTTGAAATTACAAATATACTCTTCAACATTTATTATTATTATTATATGCTAGACAGACTGTACAATTTAACAGCTTTTTTTGATGTCGGTATAGCCAAAACACTTTGAACTATACCGACATCCAAACGATTCAGATGTAACTGCTTCATTACTGCATTTCTTTTTGGTTGATTCTTGACACTTGTTGGAGTTAACAACAAAAAAAAGGATAGATACGAGTATATGGACAAATACGGGGTAAGATCCACGTTTCGGCTCCGTATGTCATTACGGGTAGGACGCACTCATTGAAGACTTTTGTCTATACTCTTTGTAGCATGGTGCGGGTGACAGTTTCAGTAACACTTCGTTTCACTCTTGAAAGTCGCCGCGTTTTATAAATTATGACTGAGTATTTCAGCTGTACCACATTCGCAATATATTCAATCATTAATAACTGTAGTAAATTAAATTAAACCAAACCAGAATGTTCTAATCTACAAATAAAATCAAATTTAATGAAAAATTAAGCAGTGTGCATAACACTGCTTAATTTGACGTAACGCCATAGAAGTATTTAGTGATAGGATGTACTGCTACCATGGATAGTCGATATTTTTCATAATAAAAAACGGTCATTTTTTATTGTTAAAATTAGTCTATAATTATATAACAGAACATTTATATGGTAAGGTTGCTTAAAAGGTTGCTAAGAAAAAATACATTTTATTTGTCCAACTCATATCAGAGTCAGGAACATCTGAATTGTCACTCAATTCATCATCTGAATCTGTGACGGAAATTGTTAACGAACAACAACCTCCCTGGCCTGACTACCCAAAACAGTTTATTTTTGTATGCTTAGACATGGTAATAACATCCAACTCAACAAACAAATAACAGTTACACTGCACAACTGTATAACAGACTCATTTTCATAACAATATTAAAGAGAACTAGATTTATACTACGAGTATCGTTAGCGATAAAAATGAATTGCATAACGTCACATCCCTTAGTTATGTGGTACTGATAGATGTCAACGTTGTACAGGCAACTGTCACCCGCACCATGCTACAGCGCAACGAGTATAGGCACTGTGGGATCGATGATGAGAAGACTCGACGAAGCTTCCCAAATGCTGCCCAACCCAGCCGGATTCTTCTGTTCACCTTGTTTCTCCCTAACTGCAAAGTCTGCCCGAGGTACACTAATTTTGGACAACTTCAAGCAAATCGCAAGTGAGAGATGTATTGGCCATTGATGTTGATTTCGCGTCCTTTCCAGTGCAGCGTCTTGAAGAAGTCCTCCATTGCATTAATGAGCAATTTCGGGGATATAACGTCGCCTTGTTTCACTCCTCGACGCAATGGTACGGGTCTTGTATGCTGATTCTGTACTTGGACGGACATTGTGGCGGCTTTGTAGAGACATCTCAACACTTGTATGTATCGCTAATCTACTTGGCAACGCTGCAAAGACTCCAGAACAGACCAGATCTCTATCGAGTCAAAGGCCTTCTCATAGTCTACGCATGCTAGACATAGGGACGATTATACTCTTCGGTCTTCTGTATAATCTGCCGTACTGTGTGAATGTGGTCTATGGTGCCATATCCGCTCCGAAACCCAGCTTGCTCCGGTGGTTGAAATTCGTCGAGACTTCGCGCAAGACGGTTCGAAACGACTCTTGAAAACAGCTTGTAGACGTGGCTTAGAAGGGAAATGGGCCGATAGTTCTTCAACATGGTCTTGTCACCCTCCTTGAAGAACAGGATGAGCATTTTTTATTTTTTTTTTATTATATAGGGGGCAAACGAGCAGACGTATCACCTGATGGTAAGCGATTACCGCCGCCCATGGACACCCGCAACACCAGAGGCGTCACAAGTGCGTTGCCGGCCTTTTAGGAAGGAGTACGCTCTTTTCTTGAATATTTGAAGGTCGTATTGGTCCGGGAACACCGCAAGCGATAGCTCATTCCACAGTTTTGCTGTGCGTGGCAGAAAATTCCGGGAGAATCGCACAGTTGTGGACTGCCAACCATCTAGATGATGGGGATGAAAATTCTGTCGCGTAGGACGATGGCGGAAAGATGCGGCAGGGATCAAGCCGAACAATTCCTCGGAGCACTCCCCATGGTAAATGCGGTAGAAGATGCACAGTGAAGCCACATCTCTACGCAGCGCCAGAGAGTCTAGCCGAATTGAAGGATCCCGGCAATCGACGATACGAGTCGCCCTCCGCACAGGACAGCGTTAAAAAGCTTTTAGAGCTCCCTCAATACGGGCGTACCTCCAGCCTTTAACAGATCTGTTGTAACGCCGTCTTCTCCAGGGGCTTTTCCATTTTTCAGCTGTCCAAGAGCCATTTCGATTTCATCAGTGCTGACTTCTGGCAGATCTTCGGTGTTGTGGCGTGTTAATGTAGCTCTAGGGTCCTCATTTTCGGGATCAGGTCGAGATATACGCGAAGCGTATAAGCTGCCGTAGAAGCTTTCGACTTCCGAAAGGACGGCCGGCTTGGAAGCAACGACTTCTCCACTTGATGTGGTCAACTTTGTCAGGTGGCTTCTTCCAAGAGATTGTACGAACTCTTTTGACACCCGATTCTGCTCGATCGCTCTTTCAATCGAAAGAGTATTGGAGCATCAGAGGTCGTGTCGAACAAGTTTAGTGATCTCTCGGTTTCTAAGCCTGCTTTACCGACGAAGTGGCAGGTGGGTTCTCACGTCGTTCCCTCATTAGCCCTAATGTCCTCTCTGAAAGCTTCGACTTCCCGCTTTTACGTTGCATTTTACAACTTAGTTCATCAGACATAAAATTAAAGAATTGCAATTCTTGTGATAATACTGAAAAAGCTTCGTAATTGCGTAGTTTCATGTACACTGTGAGTTACGCATATACAAAGTTGTTTCTTATTGAAATGTTAAAACGTCAAACGATATCTTTTAGATTATATGAACTGTAGTTTGCGTTAAAAATAAATTTAACTTATTTGAAGTTATACTTCTTTTGGCGCGATGGAAAAAAATGTAAAATAGTGAATTTTTACGATGCGCGCTTCAACTGAATTCTACATCGTGAAGTTAGTTCTAGGTGGCATGAAAATCGATAACTATGTTCAAGTTGTATATTCTAGTATTTTTATATTTAGAACACGTGTTTCGTAAGATTACAATTAAACAGTGTGAATAAATAAATATTATTTATTTAAGTAAATTATTTTTGATTAATTTTAATATTTGTCGTTAATCAGTACTGCATTTTAGTTTATTTTTTCCATACGCCAAAGAAGTATAACTTCTAACGCGTGTACATAAGTACACACACTCATATTTTTATTTTTTTAAACAACTCCCTTTCTAGGCATATGTCCTGTGTCCGGACTACAAACAGACTCGGGACAAGAATTTGTGGATCAAACAAAGTATTGTCCAACCGATTTAATCACTTTTTTTTACGTGTGGAAACCCTCTCGGGTCGTCCGGGGTTTGCGGCGGGGCGGTGTGTCGGAATCGAACCGACTAAAACCACACGGTGTGCTAACTCTGCGCCTGAGAAGGGCCCCTCCCTTCTCAGGCGCAGAGTTCGGGAACTGCTTTTATTAACACGACCGGACCCAACCGATTTAAACACTAGGACAACTGTCACATTAACAGTATACATACCTGTTTGATGTCCGATTTGTTCCCTCACAGTAATTACAAAATTGTTGTCTGGGACTGCCGGCAGTCTGTTGTGTTTCTGCAGAGCATTCTCATGGATATCTGTAAATAACATTAAGTATTAAAAGCGATCGTGCGTCTTCAATTGCCCGTAGCGTGAAAATTTTCAACCGTTTTTGAAACATTCTTCGTTGAAGCTCCGCTCCTATTAGGATTAGCGTGATGATATATAGCCTATAGCCTTCCTCGATAAATGGACTATCCAACACTGAAAGAATTTTTCAAATCGGACCAGCGTTTCCTGAGATTAGCGCGTTCAAACAAAGAAACAAACCCTTCAGCTGATCCTCAGCTAGTTTTGTAATATTAGTACGGATAGGATATAGCTTAAAAGTTGCAAAGTATCTCCATGCCAAATTTCATTGAAATCTGTGCAGTGGTTTAGCCGTGAAAACGTGATGGACAGACAGACTTACTTTCGCATCTATAATATTAGTCATTCATCTTCCTAGCCTTTATTATTCCCAATATTTGGGGTCGGCTACCAGTTCAACCGGTTTTACCTGAATATCAGTTTTTACACAGAGCGACTGGCATCTGGCCTCCGCAACCCTGAGGGCGAACTGAATTCGAAGGTTGAACTAGTTGTCAGTATGTTTGAGGGCACTGACTTCCCAATAACGATTGCCATAGATGTTCATGACAACCGGGACCGACGGCTCAACGTGCCCTCCGAAGCACGGGCGGGAAACACCGCCATCTTCCATACTCCGGGCTGCTATTAGGAATTTCTTGTAGGAAAAACCCAACAGCAGTTCGACCGGGAATTGAACCCGAGACCTCTTGATTTGCAGTCGCTTACGCTAACCACTTGACCAACGAGGCAGTTGCATCTATAATATTAGTATTTATTATTATTTAATTAATTAATCGTAAATTATTACCTTCAGGCTCACTTCCTTCATCTTGCACATCAAACACCAGGGTCTCCACACCAACGTCGTCCGCATCCATCTTCAGTATACCCATGCTATTCTCCGAGTCTGAGACTGTAGGCAGTTCGTTGTTAGAGACAATGCTTCTCTTCAGAACATCCCTACTGAAATCTGTAACCAACACCAGGTCATAAACGCGAGTCCGTTTGTACGAGAAGTGTGGAAAGGGAATAGGTGCTCACAAATATACCGTTACGTGTTAGGGTTCGATTAATTACCGAAATAAACATTCTGACGAGTTAAAGAAACTTTATTAAAAACACTTTTAAAAACACAGTAAAAATAAAGTGCCGAATGTGTATATCAGAGGCAGCTTCAAAGTGAGACCAATACCGGAGAAGCTCAAAGAGATGCGTTTGAGGTGGTACGGTCACGTCATGCGTCGACCTGACGAACACATGACCAAGAAGGTGCTGCAACTGGAGTCGGGACCAAGAGGACGTGGCAGATCCCGATCTACATGGATGTCGACCATTAAGAAAGACCTCGAAGAAAATAAGGTGAATCCTACGACGACCCAGAACAGATGTCTCTGGAGTAAAAGAGGAGAGCCGAGCCCGATTAGAAACGGGAAAAGGCCAGACGAAGAAGACTTTTAAAAAAAAAATTGGTTGCCTGTAAAGTCGGTATACGGGCGAAAGTTTTACGTGACAACGACTTTGAGTGGTAAAATAATTTTAATGTGAATATTCATTCGTATAGTAGGAAGAAGGATGAAATAATAGTAACAATTTAAAACATTTATTTATACAAAGAATTATATTTAAAACATTAATTTTAACGTTTTAAATATAATTCGACGCATGCCTTTCACTTTTTATGTCTGTCTCTCTCGCTCTTAGGCGGGCTAACCATGCCCGAGTGGAAGGGACGCGTGCCTCTCACTCGCTCTCATTGTGAGCGCATAACGTGAGCGGAGCGTAACGCAGTTTCTTGAAGTGTCACCCGGCAAACCAATTTATAAGACGTTGTCACGTCAAAACACAGTATAACTTAGAACAATAATCCTTAACTACCTCACTGGACTATGATCGGAAGACACCTTTGATGCATCTTATGTTTGTGTCATGTAAGGGGATCAAACAACTAATAATAATAATCGCTTTATGGTACACCAGATAGTTAGTACAAAGGTAACTTAAAGCTAAGAGGTACAATTGGCGACCTTATCGCCCGAAGGCAATCTCTTACAGGCAACCATTGGATGGAAAGATAGAAGTGGAAAGTTTAAGGTAGTGCCTGGTGTATAAAAAGTTGATAAGAATAAGAAGTATTTACATTTACATATTATATAAGATAATAGTAACATCTAGTGTGGATGTTAAAATAAATAAATAAGTACGTAGAAATATAAATTAATAGATACTCCATATAAACTGCAGTGGCACTTGATACTTCATTCAGAGCGAGGTCGGTTAAGAGTCTTTGAGGTCTCCCATGTAATATGCCTTCACTAGTCTCTTGAACGCAGCTGATGTCTGCGCACGTCTTATATTAATTGGTAAAGCGTTCCAGAACCGAACTGCTTTGGCAGTGAAGGAGTGGTCGAGGAATTTGGTATTATGTCCAGGCATTTTCAATGTCAGATTCTCTGACGATCTCAACAATTTAGAGTGTGTTTCATGTAGAAAGGTAAACCAGGATTTAAGGTAACGCGGAGTAAGAGGATTGAATAGAATACTAAAAAGAAGAGAAAGTACATGAGCATTCCGGCGAAGGCGAATGGGTAACCACTTAAGCTGTTTACGATAATCGGAGATATGATCATATTTGCGTAATCCAAATATAAATCTTATACAGAGATTTTGGAGTCTTTCAAGCTTATTCAATTGGTCTTCAGTGAGATCTATATAACTGGCATCAGCATAATCAAAGATGGGGAAAAGAAGGGATTGTGTAAGAGCAATCTTGGTGGATATAGGCAGAAAATTGCGTAATCTGCGCAAAGAACCTGCAGCAGCAAACATTTTGCGACTCAGTTCTTGTAGCTGAGGACGCCAGGATAAGGTATTATCAATGAAAATCATCAAGTTCTTCACCCTGTCACTGTACGGTATCGTTGTGCCATTACAAGTGATTCGAGGCAGTCTCGACCAATCAATTTTGGAAATCATTCGCGAGCTTCCAATGACAATGACCTGAATTTTAGATGGGTTAATTTTTAGGCCATAGGTGTTGCTCCATTTGCAAATTTTGTCCAGGTCATCATTAGTGGTGTTAACGGCGTCAGTCAGATTAATCAGTGATGCCCTGCTATAAATTTGGAGATCATCCGCGTATAGGTGGTAGGAAGAAGACAGACCCGCAGTGATGGTGTTTATGAAAACACAGAAAAGTAGGGGAGAGAGCACGCCGCCTTGTGGTACAACGACTGTAGTACTGCACCAAGAAGAAACGGTGTTTTCAATACTAATGCGCTGCCGGCGACCACACAGGTAGTTGTGAAACCAGTCCATCGCAGTTGGAGATATGTTAAGAGAGCGTAGTATACACAGCAGAACGTCGAAGTCAACGGTGTTTTTTTTTTTTTTTTTTTTATTGAATATTGGGCAAACGAGCAGACGTGTCACCTGATGGTAAGCGATTACCGTCGCCCATAGACACCCGCAACACCAAAGGCGTCACAAGTGCGTTGCCGACCTTTGGGGGGATGGGAAAGGGGATTGAACGCGTTACTGAAGTCAAGAAGTGTTAAAACTGTCAGCTCGCCATTCTCCATAGCCGATCTCACGTCCTCTGTGATGTGTACAAGGGTGGTAGTGGTGCTGTGACCGGGTCGAAAGCCAGACCTTAAAGGATTCAGTAGAAAGTTTGTGGACAGAAAATTCGAGAGCTGAGTATGGATTAAACGTTCGAGGACCTTGGAGAGGAAGAGAAGTATAGAGATAGGGCGGTAATCAGAAAAGGACCCGGGATTTTTCTTTTTAGGAATGGGTATAATTACAGCATCCTTCCAAGCCTTAGGAAATACACTAAATGAGATTGAATAATTCAGGATATGGGAGATAACAGGAAGAATTTCGTCAAGGATAGGGAGGATCATATTACGGCTTAGACAATCCGAACCCACTGCGTTTGAAGTCATAAATGATATGCTCTTCTTAACTTCACAATCAGAAAATTGACTAAAGAAAAATGGAGTACAGTCAGGAGTCGGGGCAGAATTAAGAAGTTTTAGTGTAGTGTCTTCTGTCATTTTATAAAAATTTGACGAAGCAGAGAAATGTTGATTTAGTGTAATTATACTCGTTGCGCTGTAGGATGGTGCGGGTGACATTTGCCTGTACGACATTGACATCTATCAGTACCACATAACTAAGGGATGTGACGTTATGCAATTCATTTTTATCGCTAACGATACTCGCAGCATAAATCTAGTTCTCTTTAATATTGTTATGAAAATGAGTGTGTTATTCAGTTGTGCAGTGTAACTGTTATTTGTTTGTTGAGTTCGTTGTTATTACCATGTCTAAGCATACAAAAATAAACTATTTTGGGTAGTCAGGCCAGGGAGGTTGTTGTTCGTTAATAATATCCGTCACAGATTCAGATGATGAATTGAGTGACAATTCAGATGTTCCTGACTCTGATATGAGTTGGACGAATAAAATGTATTTTTTCTTAGCAACCTTTTAAGCAACCTTACCATATAAATGTTCTGTTGTATAATTATAGACTAATTTTAACAATAAAAAATGACCGTTTTTTATTATGAAAAATATCGACTATCCATCGTAGCAGTACATTCCATCACTAAATACTTCTATGGCGTTACGTCATACGCATAACACTGCTTAATTTTTCATTAAATTTGATTTTATTTGTAGATTAGAACATTCTGGTTTGGTTTAATTTAATTTACTACAGTTATTAATGATTTAATATATTGCGAATGTGGTACAGCTGAAATACTCAGTCATAATTTATAAATCGCGGCAACTTTCAAGAGTGAAACGAAGTGTTACTAAAACTGTCACCCGCACCATGCTACAGCGCATGGAGTATAAGTGTCCAACATTACCTTTAGAATCATTTGGTTCATCTTTTACATCACACAATAAGACCAGAGTCTCCGCACCATCACTATCTGCATCCATCTCTAGTTTATGTTCCATGCTCTCCTCATTCTTGTTGTCTGAGTCTGCAGGCAGTACGTCATCAGAGACACTGCTTGCCCCCAAATCATCCTTATCTGTAAACGACATAAAGTGTTAAATTCAACAAAACTGTGGAATGAACTGTCGCCTGCGGTGTTCCCGAACCGATACGACCTTCAAACCTTCAAGAACAGAGTGTACTCCTTCTAAAAAGGCCGGCAACACGGCCTTTTAAGAAACGGAAATAGAAGAAACGGCGATGTTGTGTGTCAAATATCAATTTTATTTTTAAATGTTATTTAAATATTAACACACGCAGTATACATACTTGTATTGTATCCAATCTGTTCCTCCTTCACAGTAATTAGGAAATCGTCGTCCAAGTCTGCAAATTGCACGTTGGCAGAGACACACTTTTCTTCCAGAATAGGGTTATCGACATCTGTAAATCAGAATAGGTTTGTACTAGAGGTGTGACGAGAAAAGAAGTGCTCAATAATATGCTAATAATAATAATAGATCTTTTAATTGTACACCAGATGCATTCCAAGGTAAGCTTAAAATTAGAGAAGTACAATTGGCGGTCTTCTCGCTCGGAAGGAATCCCTTACAGGCAACCATTGGAGAGAAAACATTATTAAGATAAAGTGTTGGGTAGTGCCTGGTGTAAAACTAGGTAAGACTAGGTACTAGGTAAAAAAATATTAAAATAATAAAGTAATAAATATACCGTAATAGTAATACATAGTTATGAAATAAATACAAACAAGGAATAAATTAAAAATACAAATAATTACATACTTAAATGTAGTAGTGGGCCCCAATTGCTTAAGAAAATAGTAGGTTAAGGGACCTTCAAACCTTCAAGAAAAGAGCGTACTCCTTCCTAAAAGGCCGGCAACGCACTTGTAACGCCTTCGCTTACCATCACGCGATACGTCTGCTCGTGCCCTCTATATAATAAACTAAAAAAAAATAAGGGATTGTGTAAGAGCAATTATAGTAGAGGTAGGAAGTTGCATAGTCTGCGCAAGGGCCCTTCAGCTGCAAACATTTTGCGACTCAGCTCCTTCAGCTAAGGACCCTGCAGCTGGCGGAGAAAAATATTCTTAAGTAAAAAAATACAATGCTACAGATACTCGGCACCTCAATAGATTCAGATCGCTAGGTACCTCTGAGCTGTCTCATATTTGTGTCACGCAAAGAGTTCAAATACTTAAATGTAAAATATTACCTTCACCATCATTTTGCACTTCACAATTCAGAGTCTCCACACCGACACTATCTTCATCCATCCCCAGAATCCATTCCACAGTATTGTGAATGGTGAGTCTCTTCTTATTATTTATTGCTTGTAGTCTCACTTGTTCATACTGTGGACAAGTTAATTTGTTAACATATAACTTTGTACATGTTACACTTTACTGATTACTGTTTCTTACAAAAATAAACCTTACAGCATACGTCATCTCAGACACAGATCTTCAGACCGTTGGATCGGCGTCAACTTCTAGTAATGCCATTAGATGTACGAACGACAAAGAAGAAGTAAAGAATTGTGGGTGCATTCAGACAAATAAATAGTATAGCTAATGGCATGGCATCTCAAATCTTATGTGTACGAGCTCTTACATGATTTGATGACTTCGCATTCTACAAATATAATTTTCTCCTAGCCGATTACGGCCATGGCAGCCAGTCTCAATGGAGATTAGCCAACTACGCAGGAGATACTATAGTGCCCAAAACACTGGTGCACTCTCTGTTCCCTCTCTCTCATAATCTGATGGGACGGTTAACCGACACAATCGGGGAAAGATCAGGTGCAGGACCGACAGCTATACGTACTCTTTGGATCCAGTTATGTGTGTGTTCATGATCTGATAATGCTATTAATGTAATTATTTCAGGTACAACTATGAAGAATCATAACACATTAAATTTAAATACTTATTACCCAATAAATGCATAAATTATCAGTTAGTTTCTATTGAGCACAAACATTTAACAAATCAATGCAGGATTTTTAATAACGGATACTAGGTTCAAAACAATATTATCTTCCAGGTGCCGCATCATACACACTACATAAAAAAGAATAATAATAAATAATACATCAACCTTATTACAGTATTGATCAAAAACATCCTACAAATTGTGATACATCCACCAATTTTTTTGTAAATCGACATGCGATATAATTTTTTGAAACTATAACCAACCTCATTGCAGCTCAGCATTTGTGTGAACAGATTTTCACTCTCGAGACAGCTCTTCCTCAACTCGTAACAATTCTGGAACCTAGCGCGACATATATAACACAACAGTAAAGGCCTGCCATCTGTAGTTTGGAACTGTAAATAGAGTTTTGAAGTAGTTAGTTACCGGCAGCAGTGACGTCTTGCCTTAAACTAATAACAATAGGGTAACACCTTTGTTTGTTTGTTTTAGGCCATTTCGGCACTTAGCCTCTTGGTTGGGTCGTTGTACGTGAGTTTGTCATCTTCCTACTCCAGCCAACCTAGTTTGTCCCAGAAGCTAAGCAGCCTTTTCAGGTTGCTACATGCTTCCGGGAGTGAAGCCGATTGGAGGATGTCTGTCCGTTGGTCTGCCACACTTCTACATTCTGTGAGAAAGTGCTGCAGCATTTCTTCTGCCTCAATGCATCCCCAGCACAGAGGACTGTCTGTTACACCTATAGCGAATAGGTGCTTGTTCAGAAGACAATGCCCTGTCAGGATACCTGTGATCTTCCTGAGATCATCCCTATTTAGCCTAATCAGGTTGCGGGCAAGCCTTTTGGTGTTACCGGAACTGCACTTTTTGGTTGGGGTAACACCTTTACGTAAGGTTGATTACTTTTGATTCAAAATAATTTGTATCTTTGATCAATCAAAGTAGACTGTCACTTTCTTATTGTTTTACGATAGACAACTCCCTTGTTAGCCATAAATCCTGTCTGGGCTGAGCTTTTCATAAAAATACATTATCTATACTAATATTATAAAGAGGAAAACTTTGTTTGTATGTTTGTTTGTTTGTTTGTTTGTTTGTAATGAATAGGCTCAAAAACTACTGGACAGATTTAAAAAATTCTTTCACCATTCGAAAGCTACATTATCCACGAGTAACATAGGCTATATTTTATTTTGGAAAAAAATAGGGTTCCGTAAGATATTGGGGTTTTTCGGACACAAGGTGTAAAAATCAACCAGAAAAGTTACTTATTTTGCGAAAATTTTCATGCTACGGGCTATATAAGACGCAAACGAGGTTGCGTGGGTCAGCTAGTACATTATACAGAAACAAAGAACATCCAGCCTCAGAAATAAATATTTTTTATTTTGGTATATGTACCGTGTATGTATATACATATGCATTTAATAAAAAACGGTTATTTTAATATTACAAACAGACACCCCAATTTTATTTATTTGTATTAATAAAAAAATGAAAATAATTTTTATTTTTTTAATATTGTTCTTGTCTTCTGACTGACGGCCTCGGTGGAGCAGTAAGAGCATATGTGACTACTGTAATTGAAGTCTCAGGTTTAATCTCGGGTCAATCAATTCAATATTTGCAGTTATGATGCTTTCATTGTAGTCTTGTATATATATTTTGTAACCGCCGTTTAAGTAGGCGCTTAATTCTTTATTAAGTGATGTGTTTGTTGAACACAACTGCCAACAAATATTGACATGTTGCTTGATTTTTGCTTGTTTTCTATGTGTAATATGTATGTATTTACAAAAAAAATATTTAAGTATTAATATTAGTTGTCTAGACCTATAGTACAAGCTCTGCTTAGTTTGGGACTAGATGGCGTTGTGTGTTAAATTAATTTATTTAAATATATATTTATAACAGCTGTAAGCTGTATAAATTTGATTCAAAATGTCCCTACTGGTGCACCCACCCCATACAAATAACACTGAAGACTCGCAGACAGTCTTGTGAGGGGAAAACACTAAACAGCTACCAGAAGATATAAACATTTATATTACAATTACTTACTGGCATCAAAGTCAAAGAATCGTACACTTCTTGTAGATGAGTTCCGACAATCGACTTCGATCGATCGTCTTCTAATAAACACACTCTGCACATCAAAAGGTTTTTCATTATTAAGTCTACAGATGACCTGAACTTTAACTTTCAACCTTTATAATCACTTTTCTATTTTTTCACAGTCTATGTGTTTGTTTTAGGTATTCTATTTATACCAAAGGAGCGTCCAACTTTTAGAACTATATCTAGTAAATTCCTACGTAACTTCAATCTGTCAAACATGACATTTTCGGCAATGACTTTCGATGTATACCATAATTTCAAGATGACATTAGTGATGGGCGATGGCAGAATGTTTAAGGCGATTAATAAACCTTAAAGATCTCGACTAAGGCGAAGTTTGAAAGTGACGTTCCGTAACGACAGAATGCAACCATCTAAGCATTTACTAATCGAACTCTTCATAAAACTATCAACGTAAAAAAAATAATTAAATGTTATAAGTTATACTACTGAGATGTATAAATATAATTTGGCACATTTCGGTTAAAGTTCCTACAAATAATATTAAATAATCGAGTGATTCTTCATTTCTACTAGTTGCCTTAGAATGGTCACATTCTGTTGCTTTTATTGCATAATTTTAAGGCTGAGTCTATTAATACGGGTAATGTTATTTTGTCAATTAGAGTGCCTATTTAAAAAAAAAAATTGCATTTCTATTTGTTTTTAATTGAAACCAAAAAAATCTTGCCGGGCATCCCTAGCCGAGTCGCGGTGAGCATACTATCCCGTGGCTCGGTACTAGGTGAAGTGGAACAACGTGGGGTTTACTGGGTAGTCTGGCCCCCCTCCCGGAGTCCAGGAGTCCCACACGAAACGAACCCACCGCTCCCGCTCAGTACCCGTACTAATAGTCACTTCGTAATTATATCTACCTAATGTGACATTTCAATAGCGTAGGAGGTATTGATTATTCTATTTATTTTATAAATCTACTAAAGTATAAGGACTTTTAAACTAGAAGTCATCTTCGATATAATTAATATCTGTTATTTCTTATTCCTTTCTTTAAAATAATTTTGTGTTTTGTTATAGATACTGTAATATATATTTAAGAAATTAGCTAGAGAATTAAAGTTTATAATGGAGATTGTTTTTTGTTTTTTCGAAAGACGGTCACCATTTCATGTCATCCACATTTTATATATTTTTTATCATTAATGATATCATCACCACGACGACATAAAGACTTATAATTGAAGCCTATAAATACTTGACATTGACAGAAATAGCTGATCCGAGTGATCCGACTGGTTGCCATTTTATCAAAAGAAGAAGAAGTTTGGGAGATCGTTTTTTGTTTTTTCGGAAGACGGTCCCCATTTCATGTCATCCACATTTTATATATTTTTTATCATTAATTTCATCACGACGACGACTTGAAGACTTGAAGACTTGATAATTGAAGACGATAAATACTTGACATTGGCAGAAATAGCTGATCCGAGTGATCCGGCTAGTTGCCATTCATCATCAAAAAAAAAAAAAAGAAGTTTGTAATTTGTTACCTTGTTTATTGTCAATAATTACTACACTCAAATTATAAAGAGGAAAGATTTGTATTTTTGTGTATTTCGGTGTAAAATAGCGCTTGCGCTGTGTTTTACCGAGTGAGTGAGGATACTGGAGGCCCATACCCCAACCTCTCCATCATTTATCGTCCCCATCCCCCAAAGGCAGGCAACGCAATTGAGACGCCTCTGGTGATACGTCTAAGAAAACAAAAAGAAGACCCTTTTGGATCGGTCAGACTGTAGTTCACTTTACTCTAGCATCGAAGTCAGTGCACTAGGTAAACTGGTTCATAATTTTATTCTTCAAATTAAAATTAGAGAAATTCAAACTAACTTTCAATTTAATATTTTATCATTGGCAGTATGCATATAATTTAAATTTGTTTCTATTAATTTTTATCTTCTGCACAATAAACTCATCATCAAATCTTCCTAATATTTATTATTCCCAAGATTATTTAGGGTCGGCTACTAGTTCAACCGGTGTTACCTGAATATTAGTTTTTACACAGAGCGACTGCCATCTGACCTTTGAAACCCTGAGGGCGAAGTTCGTTCGATGGTTGAACTAGTTGTCAGTATATTTGAGGGCACTGACTTCCCAATAACGACTGCTGTAGATGTTCATGACAACCGTGACCGACGGCATAACATGGTCTCCGAAGCACGGGCGGGAAACACCGCCATCTACCATACTCTGGGCTGCTATTAAGAACTTCGTGTAAGAATTTGTACAAAACCCCAACAGCAGTCCTACCCTGAAATCGAACTCGAGACCTCTTAATCGGCAGTTGTTTACGCTAACCGCTAGACCAACGAGGCAGTCTTATCATAGTATTAGTTATCTGCAGTATATTTTTAAAATCTGAACATCGTCTATGATTTATCATAACGATGACTCATACAGTTCTGTCTGAGCATTAAGATTCATAACGAGGAAAGCAGTTTGATCATTGCAAACCCCACTCAGACCAGAAGCCTCCCACTGTTGATAATTCTATTAAATAAATTTCATAAAAGTTTTTTTTTATCACTTAAAACAATAGTACAGTATTTGCCTTAACACGATAAACCTCTAGGGTTTGTGTTATTCGGTATCGCATATTTACAATGTTTTTACACAAACTGTAAGCGTGTGTTGATATATCAACTGCGGTCCGCCTTTCCAGTATCCCACTGTTGATTTGTACAGATGAGATGTTCTCATAATCCGAAAGACTTTTATATTGCCCGTAGTCTTGAAACTATATGCGATGCTCAACTACGATCCTGCCCTGCTAAAGGATAAACGCCGTAAAGGGAATGTATGTGTAAGACAGTCTTCGCGCACCATGACCTCGGGAAGATTCTTTTGTTCAGCTGGTTCATTTCTCTATAATAAGCTAAACAAAGTATTAAATATTTATCCTCTTACCAGATTGAAATACAAAGGTGTAGTAACTTTATTTCTGAAAACTCTTGACTATGAGGCAACTGAACAACTACTGACTTCACCCGTTTAGTGGTAGATTTGGATTAGGTGCTAAAAAAACTAAAAACTAGCTCCTGTTCAGTGGGTGTTACTCGAAATATCAACCAAACTTGTTGGCTTACGTTACTACCTGTTAAAGCTTGTTACTTTTAAAGTTCACATCACAAAATACTTACTTAATTCAAACTCACACACTTCCTCAATTTACATTATACAAATGTTTCTACTTTACAATCACTACTTTACACTATCACAATACACGTTATACACTTTCAAAATTTCTGGTTCTTCAAAAATTTAGTTGGTCAATTTTTTTTTAAGATTTTGTCTTCCATTATTTCCCTGATTACAAAAATTGTTAACTGACGACAGACTATGTGGATCAAAGTTCCTGCGGATGGTGCCTGGTGACCAGTAATACAGGTTGTGCTCTAGCATATACCTACTACAGGCACCAGTATCTCACAATGCTAGCTTGATCTCCACGATTTTGTTGAACTATGTTATGTTAACATTGTGAAGGAAGAAATAAAGTATATCAACACGAGAGCCAGATACATACCTCCCTAATGGAACCAATTACTTCTATAAAAGATTCGAACTGTCGTCCAAGAAAAATGCCTTTAACTTAGTTCTAATTTTACTCTGTGTAATTTTATTAATTAAATCCGGCCGGTAGCTTTTACCGTGGGAGAACCACGCATCGGCATGAATGGGCCGGCTCGACCGGAATGATACCACGGCCTCACAGAAAACCAGTGGGAAATAGCGCTTGCGCTGTGTTTCACCGAGTGAGTGAGGATACCGGAGGCCTGTACCCCAACCCCTCCCCATTTTCTCTCCCCTACCCCCAAAAGTCGGCAAGGCACTTGTGACGCTTTTGGTGTTGCGGTTGTCCATGAGTGGCGGTAATCGCTTACCATTAGGTGATGCGTCTGCTCGTTTGCCACTTATTCAATAAAAAAAAAGCATGTTTATAAGGCGAGGGATTATGTAGGTAGAAGTTCTTTCGCCGTAGGTGTTGCTTGCGCGCACTGTACACAACCGGTTTTGAGCCGCCGCTTCAGTATACACAGCATGCTCCGTGACAAAATTTAAATTTGCTATTAAAAAAAATTCAACGATATGAGGTAACAGAAAAAAAACAGATGAATTGAGAACCTCCTCCGTTTTTGAAGTCGGTTAAAAACAGGACAAAGTCAGGAGTTCTTCATTACTCATAAATGATTAAACATGGTACAGGTCACCATGCTGCATTGTCTACATTCGCAGTGAGTGTGGTGACCACCATTCTTGGATTCTGCTTATGCTTTCCATCAGGCAATGTAGTCGTTTTGGCAGGTTCGCAAATAAAAATACATATTAAAAACCCAAGTATTGTTTATATAATGCCCATAACAACAAAGGAAGATTATCGTGTTCCTTGACCGAATTCAAGAATAACAAAATTATAGAATATGTTTTCCTTAGGTTTAGGCGAATTTTTGTATCTCACTAACGCCTATATATATATATCACTACTGAGGCGGGCGGGGAGAGACGCGACCGCGCGCTCGGCAGCGGTCATTGAACTCACATAGGCCAGCTGTTTTGATATTAAAATACATTACTGTTTTATTGATTTTATTTGTTTTTTGGTTTTCTAAATGAGATAATTAGGTAGTTTGGGTCCTATTATGTTTTGCTATGTGTATGTAAACTTTTTGCGTTTTCTTTTCACAAAATCTATTCAGTATCATAGTCTTATTGCAACCCCCAAGTTTTCGGTAGTAGTCTGGTTACACCCTGTATATCACAATGATGCTTTGCAGAACTATGTGTAAACATATGTGACCTTAAATATCGCTTTTGTGAGAATTGTTTCTCACATATATCACAATTATATGGTATCTCACCAGTGTGTGTACGCATATGTGTTGTAAAATAACTCTTTTGTGTGAATTGTTTCTTACATACATCACAGTGGTATGGTTTCTCACCGGTGTGTGTACGCATATGTGATGTAAAATAACTCTTTCGTGTGAATTGTTTCTTACATACATCACAGTGGTATGGTTTCTCACCGGTGTGTGTACGCATATGTGCTGTGAAATTACTGTGATCTGAAAATTGTTTCTTACATATATCACAATGATAAGGTTTCTCAGCAGTGTGTGTGCGCATATGTCCTGTTAAATTACTGTGTTGTGTAAATTGTTTCTTACATATATGACAATGATAAGGTTTCTCACCAGTGTGTGTGCGCATATGTGTTGTAAAATGATTCTTTCGTGTGAATTGTTTCTTACATACATCACAGTGGTATGGTTTCTCACCCGTGTGTGTACGCATATGTACAGATAAATTATCCTTTTGTGAGAATCGTGTCTTACATATATCACAATGATACAGTTTCTCACCAGTGTGTGTACGCATATGTATTTTTAAACAACCCTTTCGTGAGAATTGTTTCTTACATACAACACAATGATATGGTTTCTCACCGGTGTGTGTACGCAAATGTCTTGTGAAAGCATTCTTGTGTAGGAATTTTTTCTTACATATATTACAATTATGTAATTTTCCACCAGTGTGTATACGCATATGTGTTGTAAAATTAACCTTACCCGAGAAATCTTTCATACATATATCACAATGATGCTTTGCAGAACTATGTGTATACATATGTGACCTTAAATATCGCTTTTGTGAGAATTGTTTCTCACATATATCACAATTATATGGTTTCTTACCGCTGTGTGTATGCATATGTGCTGTAAAATTACTCTTGTGTGAGAATTGTTTCTTACATATTTCACAAAGATAAAATTTCTCACTAGTGCATATAAAAGAATTACAAGTTAAATTGTGAATAGACGAGAACGGTTTGTTACACACGTTACACTGATGCGGTTTCGGAGCAGTGTGTGTGTGAGCATTTGTAATGTTCATACGTGATAGATCTTTCTTCCACAAACAAACGTGTCCCTCTAACTCACACTTAGAACTGTAACACTGCTGACACGTGTCGCACGTATATTGTTCACTTGCAGTTCCTTCTTTACTGTCATCTGTTATGTCTGCAGCAGTGACGTCATTAAGTGTTTCGAACGTATCCTGGACGAGTTCATGTTTATTCGGGTTGCTGGAGGTGGAATCTTCAGAACTCCTCTGTACAGGTTGTTCTTTGGGTGTGGAGGCACCTAGACGATAAAAATATCAATTACAATAATGAATCTGGTCAGCGTGGTGGAGTATGGTAAAACCACTGTTCTAAAAAGTTTCTTATGTCCTATGTCAATTGAATTTCAAAAACTTATTGAAGTAAAACTTCTTTAGAATCGTTGTGATTTCAAACCGGATGCAACGGAAAAAACGACAGGTAAGAGACACAAATACAAAAATTTGCCTGTAATTAGTGAGCCAGAGCAAGAGAGCAAATGTCGGTCTCATTCTTTTGTCGATTTACTGAAGTTTTACTTCTATCGTGTGTGAATCGCACACACACCTTTTTTTTAATAGTTGTAGTTTATAAGGCTATGATTATCACTGCTTTGTTTGCCGCAGAATAAATTAAAGAAAGAAAATGTTGAGTGAACGAAATATCACTTCATAGAAATTGAGGCCGTGAATACTAGAACGAAAATTTGTATTGCTGCAATACACAAGTTCGTACACCAGTACAGTCTCGAGACGAACCAGTTCACAAAGAAGTACGGGCGTCCTCGTTGGCTCGTTACTTGACCGCGCTTTGAGTTGCTCTCCGTCATTTTAATTTGTAACATCAAACATAGTTGAATTATAAGAACTTTAGGTTGAATTTAAATTGTAACTGTATTATGCCCAGTTCCTATATTTGAAAAACGATCCGTTCTAGGTACGAATAGTAGTAAATTATACGGGTGTAAGCTAAAATCGTTCCTATAAAAAATAAATTGAGGAACAGCATTTAGTCGTCCGTAGTCGGTTGTAGAACATTTTTACACGATGACGATTCGCTAAATATAGGAACCGGGCATCAGTCCCTTCGCCGCCACTCCGTCCGTAGGCACGATGCGCTTAAGATCTCGGGTTACTTAAGCATTTTACCTTAGCCACGGACTTACGTTCCAGAGTTTTGGCCTCAACCCGGTGCGTGAAATCGGCTTCATCAATTACGTAAGTAAATTATTCAGACAAATTTCAATACTTTTCATTAACCTCGTAAAAATTAATAAATAAATAAATAATAATAAATATTTCGGATAATTTATTAACACACAACGGCGTCTAGTCTAGTTATGGGTACTATAGTCGTTCCAATAGTTTATTTAACTTTTGACAGCTCTAATACTTAATCAAATAGTGATACCCTGACCCGTTACCTATTCGATTTCTTTCATCGATCGATTTTATGCATTAAGAAGTTTTAATCGATTTAACAAACTCATTATTTTATAGATAATTTCGTACTTCATATTTCTATGTGTTTCAATGTGCGACCTCCTTTGTCAAAATAAAGAAGAAATGGATTAAAAGAATGTTGTTCAAATATGACGGTTCTATGTCATGAAAAAATATATAAAAGGAACTGAATTTTCAAAATGTATTATTGTATTGTGTTGTAATTCAGTGGTTAATATTGTATTTGTTAAACTATTGATGATCTTTATTAAATCTCTCTATGTCTATTTTAAAATAATCTACAGTATTTCAATGAGTAACCTTCAATATAGTTAAGTATTTATATTCCTCCGTATTGATTTATTTGTGAATTCTCACGTTTGGTTGAGTTGAGCGTATCGTTCCTGCCTTCGTTACTGTCAAAATGCCAAAAAAGAAAGTACTCAAAGGACAAACAAGAGAGTTTGTCTTGCGACTTCGTGAATACTTTGAAAAGGAAAGCCGTAATGGTGGGCCTCTTATACCAGTGACTCAAGTTAGAGACCGTGTTGCAGCAGCATTAGGTATTAGTGCTCCAACAGTGGCAAAAATAACAAAAGAAGGCTACGGCAGCAGTGGCATGGAACAGAATAAGCTATCTACGCCTAAGAAAAAACGTCCGCCTAGTAAAGTTACAGCCGTTGACAATTTTGACGCTGATGCTATTCGTCGTCATATATACGACTATTACCAAAGAAAAGAGATTCCAACATTAAAAAAACTAACACAATCTCTTCGAAATAGTGGTTTGTTCCGTGGTCAAAAATCTTCTCTGACAAAGGTATTGAAAGACATTGGAATGTTATTCCAAAAATGTGACAAACGAAAAATTTTAATGGAACGCAATGATATTGCTTTGTATAGATGCGATTTTTTAAGACAAGCAAAAAAAATAGAAGATTGGTCGAATGTTGTTTTCACAGATGAAACTTGGCTCAATGCGAATCATACGCTGTCAAAAACTTGGACTGACAACACCGTTGGCTCCACTTCTACAGTACCAATGGGAAAAGGCGAACGACTGATTATTTGTCATGCAGGAACAGTAAAAGGATTTGTGCCAGGCGCTCTATTAGCTTTTAAATCCCAGAAAACAGGAGATTATCATGAGGAGATGAATTCGAACGTGTATGAAAAGTGGTTCAGAGAAATGCTTACATCACTCGAAGAGCCATCAATAATATTTATTGATAATGCACCTTATCACTCTCGTCAAATTAATAAAATACCAACACAGGCCAACAAAAAACATGAAATTATAAACTGGCTCCGTAACAATGGCGAAGAGGTGAATGAGTCCCTACTAAAAGTAGAGTTAGTAAAGATATTAAAAACAAAGAAGCTGCCAAAACGATACGTCATAGATGAAATGGCAGCAGAGCATGGGCATACCGTCCTCAGAATTCCCCCATATCACTGCCAATATAATGCAATTGAAATGATCTGGGCACAAGTTAAAGGATATGCTGCGAGGAACAATACAACTCCTCCTTTCACCGCAAGAAAAATGCTGAATTTACTGAAAAATGCGTGTGAAAAAGTAACTCCAGAAAACTGGGCGAATGTTGTAGAAAAAACAAAGAAGGTGATAATGTCGGATTGGGATCGGGATGTTGCATTCGACAATTTATCTATCCAAGAAATGATAATCAATATTACTGAGAACTCAAGTGATGATGATTCCTGGTCATACGAAGAAGACGATTCTTTATAATTAAAATTAGTATTACAGTACCTCTTTTGGTTGTTTTATTTTTAATCCGTAAATTACTACGAATTTCAACATTTTGTACCTGTTCATTACAAGTAGGTACCGCAGGTAGTTTTTATTTGAACCAACTATAGTAAGTCTAAACAATTATTTTAGATTCATTAATTTGCGGCGAATACATTCGATCCCATTACTAGGTACGAGTACGATGGAACTGTTTTCATTACGCAAATTATTTATGCATTGAAACAGAGACATTTAGGGCATTTTAATGCAAAATAATAAAGCTTTTTACGTGATTTGATATAAAATATAATCACAATAATTTTATTGTATGTTTTATTAATATAATCGATAATCGATTTATTTCAAAACCGTTTTTATAGTCTGTGGTCATTAATTACGAATGACACATCCCTAAGTAGGCGGAGCCCGCCCATAAAGTACAGTATTATCTGTAGTACATTGTATCAAAAATTATTACAAAACTTTATGTGCGTGATCTGTCAAAAGTTAAATAAAGTATTGGAACGACTATAGACAACTGATACAAATACTTATATACTTTTTTTTGTAAATACATACATCTTATACATAGAAAACACCCAAACTTCAAAACAAATATTTGCAGATCATACAAATATTTGGTCCGACCCGGGCATCGAACCCGAGACCTCAAGCACAGCAGTCGCTTACGCTACTACTCGCACCACCGAGGCAGTCAAGTCAAAAGTCAAATTAAAAGGTGTTACTTTTACTTTCATTACATATTTATACTAGCTAGCTAGCTTTTTCGCAAGACTCCGCCCGTGTGTTTGTCGGTTGGTCGTGTGGTGTCAGCAAAGAGTAGCCTATGTACTTTCTCAACAATCAAACTATCTCCATGCCAAATTTCATTCAAATCGGTGAAGCGGTTTGGCCGTGAAAGTAAAACAGACGGACAGTTACTTTCACATATCTATATATACTCGTATATATAAAAAATCTATATATATAAAAATGTTACGTTGGTTTGTGTACGCTTCAAAAAATCAAAAAGTTCTGCACCGATCGAGCTGAAATTTTAGAATGATATATAATCCGCATCAAGAATAGTTTTATCTAATTTTTGCATCAGTCACAAATCCTCGACCGCGAAAAAACCCGACATAAACGCGGGCGGTGCCGCGGGCAACAGCTAGTACAATATAAGTATGTATATATAGTTAGTTATGCGAAACGCGTGATGATTATTTAGGTTATTTTAATTACTTGTTGGAAACAAAATAAATCAAGACTTAAATAAAGATAGGCGTGTGTCCTTGATGAAAGAGAAAAGGGAAGATTATTTAACGTTGCTGTCTTAAATAGAAACTAAAAGTTGAACTGTGAGCGTCGCGCTTGTTAAAGGTGAGATTGATTGTCCCAAACTGATGTTTATACGAATAAAAAAATTGAGAGGTCAAGGGACACCCGGATGGAACTAAGTTCGAAATAGAAAGACGAAACGAAAATATCTGGCTTGCTTTCTATAAGAGAGAGAGAGACAGACAGAGAAAGGGTAATGATCCCTGACAATTTCAGAGTGTGCAAGGGGGGACTAAAAAATGTCTCCGAGCGATAGTTTCGGAGATAGAGGGGGTATCTTACTTAAGGGATGATCTTAGGGGGTGGGCGTGATCTGGGTAGTGGGGTGAATAGATTAGGGGTGCTACGCTAGATAAATAAACACACAATATGGTATAATTAATTCGTCTTGACTAAATGTGTCGTTGACATATGTCGAAAGTGTCGTTGACATATGTCGACAGTGTCGTTGACGTATGTCGAAAGTGTCGTTGACGTATGTCGAAAGTGTCGGTACAATTCCGTCTAGTCCGTTCCGCAACGCGCGATAAGGAACTTCGTTCCAATAAATAACTTTATATCATTACCTTTAAGATTACTTTGTTCATTACACAACACGGCCGTAGTCTCCCCACCAACACTATCCGCAAAATGATGTTTGTAAAATTGATCAAATAACTGTAAATTATTATCTTCAGAATCACTTTGTTCATCTTTCACATCACACAACACGACCAGAGTCTCCACACCAACGCTGTCTGCATCCATCTTGATTACATGTGACATGCTGTTTTCATTCTTGCTGCCTGAGCCTGCAGACAGTACGTCGTCATAGACACTGCTTTCTTCTAGGACATCTTCACTGACATCTGTAAACAACATCAAGTCCTACATGTGAATCAGTTTGTATTACCGACTAGGACTTGGGCTCCAACTATCCGTGGCGATTGACTAAGATGTTGGTATGGCAACAGGGACCGACGGCTTAACGTGCTCTCTGAGGCACGGAGGGGTCTCAACATGTTAAGAAGTTGGCTAGGACTGCTTGCAACTGGCATTAACTGGTTACCACTGAGCAACGGGCCCAATGAGCTTAATTTTATTACTAACACAATAGGCATGATGACGGTAACCAAGAACTTATGTGTTTATCTGATGAAATCGGGTTCTTAGAGTATAAAAATAGTATTTATGTCATATTTAGAGCGAGATTAATAGTTAATTAACAAAAACAAAACTACTAAATATAGCGATCCGCCATGTTAAGTTGAACACCAATAAATAAATAAATATTCCGGACATCTAACACATAACGCCATCTAGTCCCAAGCTCAGCAGAGCTTGTGTTATGGGTACTAGACAACTGATATAAATATTTTTATACTTTTGGAACGAAGTTCCTTATCCCGCGATATGAACGAAAAAACGAAGGGGGCTAGACGGAAATTGTCGCGACATAATTTGTTGTCACGACACTTTTTGTTGTCACGACACTTTTTGCTATTTTAAATTTTATTCGTTATTAGTTTATTTTTCATTGCTTGAAGCAACCCAGATACTATATATATATCTATATATATATATAATATATATATATATACTATATATATATATATATATAATATATATATATATATAATATATATATATATACTATATATATATATATATATAATAGATAGATAAGATTTCGAACTTTTATATATACATATCATCATTATCATCATTATCATCATTATCATCACTATTATCATAATCATCATTTCATCATTTTCATCAATTCATCATTTTCATCACTTTCATCATTTTCATCATCTTCACGTTTTCATCATTTTCATCATTTTCATCAATTCATCATCTTCATCATTTTCATCATTTTCATCATTTTCATCACTTTCATCATTTTCACCATTTTCATCATCTTCATCATTTTCATCATTTTCATCATTTTCATCATTTTCATCACTTTCATCATTTTCATCATGTTCATCATCTTCATCACTTTCATCATTTTCATCATTTTCATCATTTTCATCATTTTCATCAATTCATCATCTTCATCACTTTCATCATTTTCATCATTTTCATCATCTTCATCATTTTCACCATTATCATCATTATCATTATTATTATTATTAATATTATTGTGTATCATAAAACTAGAAATTACGTAAAATATTGAAGTAAATATAATATTTGTATCGTCTTTCTATTTCGAACTTCGTTCCATCCGGGTGTCCCTTGACACCTCTCAAGTTTTTTTTTTTCTTTTTGAGAAAACATATATACATAGAAAACATCTAACTTCGAAACAAATATTTGTAGATCATACAAACATTTAGTCCAACCCGGGAATCGAACCCGAGACCTCAAGTTTAGCAGTCACATACTATCACTACGCAACCACTACGCCACCGAGTGGCGCCACCGCAATCAATCAGAACGACTTACGTCACGTTTATGTAAAAAAGTCATTTTGTTTGGATATAATCAACAATCACTTTATTGTTCATAAGTGCTATAATTGACACTATTTGACAATTGGTGACGAAATTCCTACAAAGAGACGTCACAAGCAGACGCCATGACACATCCGAGCGTTTTGGCGAGAATTTTAAACTTAAAATTTAAATCGCACTTTTTTGATACTATTGTGGGGGCACGGGTATCATGTTCCACCCAACACAAAGAGAGGATCCTCCGACCAGGCGAGGTGATCATGCCTGGCGGGCTACTGCCCAACAGTTGATGTTGGAATGTTGTATAAATGATAATCGGCGCGAGAACTATTTATTGCGCGATTCAGGATTTCTAGTTACTCCGTGTAGTGCGTTACATCATAGTTCATCGTGTCTTGGGTAGATGGCGCTGTAGTAGCTTATTGTGTGTTATATGTTGAAGTCGCCACACTATTACTACCCTAACTTTATTTTTTGTAGAAATAGGATTGTTTTAGACAATAGGAGATACTTCCGAACATCAAAAAACAGTTTTTTAAAGTAAGTCATGCCAATTAAAAATTTAAACAAGACTTGAAGTCGGTGAGTTACTTTTGTATTTGCTTAGATTTCCTTGGTGTTTATCACACGTTGTTTATAATTAAATGTAAAATAAATAAATATTACCTTCACTATCATATGGTTCGTCTTTCACTTCCCACTTCAGAGCCTCCACACCAACATTGTCGGCATCCATCCCCAGTACGTGTCCCACACTAAAGTGTATGACATTGTGCGTGGTGAGTCTCTTCTTATTGTTTATTGCTTGTGTTTGCAATTGTTCGGGCTGTTGGAAAGTTTTTCTTTTTTAATGAATAGCTCGTTGGCGAGCAGACATATCGCCTGATGGTAAGCGATTACCGCCGCCCATGGACACCCGCAACATCAGAGGCGTCACAAGCGCGTTGCCGGCCATTGGGGAAGGGGACGTGGAAGGGGATGTGGAAGGGCAGAGGGAAGGGGAGGGTGATGGGGGGACGTGTTGGGGTATGGGCCTCCGGTATCCTCACTCACTCGGTGAAACACAGCGCAAGCGCTATTTCACACCGGTTTTCTGTGAGGCCGTGGTATTACTCCGGTCGAGCCGGCCCATTCATGCTGAAGCGTGGCTCTCCCACGTGAGTAAGTTGAATTATTTAACAAATCAAAACCTTACAGCAGTGTAAATAAATTTGTTTTTCATAAGAAACATTAGAGTGAGTCAACCTTAAGAGATAGACAATATGTCTGTTGAGGACACTTTTGATATTTTAAGGGAGTACAATTCTTTCACACTATGAATTAAATTGATTGTTTTTATAGAATAGACGCATCGCATGATGGTAAGCCATTACCCCCGCCCATGGACACCGGCAACACCAGAGGCGTTACACTTTAACTGTCTCGATACATCGTAATACAACTCTTCTGTTTTTACAGCATTTTTAATTGATCCTACACTCCTTTTGATCATAATGTGAAAAGCTTCTCTCAAAAACTAAGCTATCTAACAAATAAATATTTATTTTATTGATGACATTATAAAACATATATATTTGTATGCTATTCTAGTTGGGTTTATTAATTGTATATCAAAAATACCTTAAGTGATATTACTAAGACTAGTAGCGACATCTAGTTTAAGATATGTCAGTTGTGCATTGTATAGACATAAGACATCTTCCTTCTTTCAAAACTTTTTTTTTTATTGAATCTTGGGCAAACGAGCAGACGTATCACCTGATGGTAAGCGATTACCGCCGCCCATGGACACCCGCAACACCAAAGGCGTCACAAGTGCGTTGTGCGTTGCCGACCTTTGGGGGATGGGAAAGGGGATGGGGATAGGGGTTGAGGTATGGGCCTCCGGTATCCTCAATCACTCGGTGAAACACAGCGCAAACGCTATTTCACATCGGTTTTCATTGGGGCCGTGGTATCACTCCGGTTGAGCCGACCCATTCATGCCGAAGCATAGCTCTGCCACGGTAGAATCAATTTCAATAAATCTCAGTCTGCTATTGGAACTCAAACGTGTTGTTTTATTTTAATAGGTATCAAACTAAATTCTATTTGCTATATTTATAACAATGTAAAATAAAGACAACCATCATTAAAATTTGCAAATATTTCAAAACTATAACCAACCTCATTACGGCTCAGCATTTGTGTGAACAGCTCCTCACTGTGGAGACAGCTCTTCTTCAACTCGTAGCAGTTTTTGAGTCTTGCGCGACATATATAGCAAGCCAGTATAGGTCTGCCATCTTCAGTTTGAAACTGCAAATAAATGTTATAAAATTGTTTATCATCAGTGCCTGCCTTGCTCAAGCCAATCTAAATTACGTTACATCTACACGTTTATACGCGGTAGAAGTAGGAGCGAGAGGTATACCAGTTAAATCTCTCTATAACCTTCTGAAAGACCTTGACCTGTCGAGATCTGCAGTAAGTTTTATTTTAGAACGAGTATCCAAGGCTGCACTAACAGGTTCCTACCAAATTTGGCTAGGTAGGGCGGGAAACTCGAGCAGTGAAGGTGAGCGGTGATGCGTATCTCAAAGGGGGCCTCCTTAAACCTACACCTAGGTTGTAAGTCCTGGGAACTGCTTTGAGTTTCTCCCTCTGCCACACGAAGGACCAGGCACCCGCATGGTGAATCCATGGAGTGCTAAGAAGTTTGTTTCTACTTTTTAATTTTAAAGCGCATAGTGAACACACAAATAATAATCAAAGTTAAATCGGAAATTAAATTTTACAATATGTTTATAGGTAGTTTCAGTTGCCTCGGTGATGCAGTGGTACATATGCGACTGCTGTGCTTGAGGTCTTGGGTTTGATTCCAGGGTCAGACCAAATGTTTGTATGATCTGCAAATATTTGTTTCAGAGTTTGGGTGTTTTCTATGTATAATATGTTTGTATTTACAAAAAAAGTATATATGTATTTATATCAGTTGTCTAGTACCCATAACACAAGCTCTGCTTAGCTTGGGACTAAATGGCATAGTGTGTTAGATGTTCGAAATATTTATTTATTGTTGGAAAAATAGTTATTACTCTAAACATATACTTAGTAGATATTTATTAGTTTATTGTTCAGAAATATGAGAATGCAATTTATCAATAAATTGCAAACAGAAACAGACACACACATTAACACTGTCTACTGTGGATTAGTTAAACTCAGTCAATCAAATAGGTTTCTCAACAAGCATTAACTTGGGTGTAACTTACATTGAATTTACAATTACTTACCGGCATCAAAACCAAAGACTCATATGTTTCTTGTAAATGAGTTCCGACAATTGGAACCAGTCGAATGTCTTCTCCTAAACAAACCCTACACATCGAAAGCTTCTCCATGATTAATTCTACAGCAAGTTCGCACTCTTGCTTTGTAACTTTATAATCACTTTGTTATTTTTTTACCGTCCGTGCATCTGTCTGACATTATACAGTGCATTAAAGTTCTGGGAATAATTTTGAGTGTATTTCGTTTTATTTATGGATTTATAATAGGTGAACTTCAACTTCTTCTTTTGATGAAATCGCAACCAGCCGGATCACTCGGATCAGCTGTTTCTGCCAATGTCAAGTATTTATAGTCTTCAATTATAAGTCTTCGAGTCTTCAAGTCGTCGTCGTGATGAAATTACTGATAAAAAATATTAAAAAATCCAACTCATTGGCCAACCAATACCCACAGTCCCCACAGATCTTATTGTTTGACGTTTGACAGTTCTGACAGTTTGAATTGAAGAATAAGGAGGTGGAGCAGAAATAAATCGCTTTGTACAATTACCGATTTTTAATAGTTTTCTTTTTTTTTACATTTATAATAAAAATATTCGTATTTATAAAATATTTACCTTTCATGTTTATATAACCTGTTGCACTAACTAATAGTATAACTTTCTATTGGTAAAAGAATTTTCCAAGTCGGTTCGTAAATATTGAAAGTAGAAAAAAGGGTTTGGTTGCGTCCCAACTTATTGGTTTGGTTACTTGGTTTTATCGTATTAAATATATAATATATGTCAAATTATACTGTATTCTCATAAGAACCAACCACATCATATTTTTAAATCACCTTAAGGTTGACTAGCAGAGAATGCCCCGTAGGCCGTAGCATTAAGTCTTTGTGTAAAATGTGCATCAAATTTAAATAAATAAATAACTGTAAAACCAAAGATATTATCCCAAACCACCCACCAAGAACCAAATAATCAACTTACAGAACAGTGTATCTTTTAGTAGCATTTTTTCATTCAAGATTACTTTAAAAAGTTTCAAAAAAATTAACCGTTTCATTTCAAATAGTGTTCAAATTACACACTGCCCATCCAGTTTTTCACGCATATACTATGTTTGGCCATCTTTAGTTTTTAAGAACTTGACTGAAACCGAAATTATAGCTACCCTAAATGTCAATGACTTTTGACTAGTATGGATGCTTAGATACCATTGAACAACCTATTTATATAATAACGATAATTTGAACACCATGTTAGCCAACATAATATTGATAACAGATAGTAAAAAAAAATATCTATGACAACAACCGAAATTGCTCTCGCCCCCTGGCCCAGAACCCGGGTACGCGCATGCCGACTTCACATATGATGTTGATAACGGTATTATATACTTGTACATTGGTAAAAGATATGTTATTTGTCATCTTTATAAAACTTATTAACCTAAGACTTCAGTGTTCTTATTAGAGTAAGATCCCAGAGCAATCAGACATAACTTATTTTCACACGGATGAAACCTGAAGTTTTCAGTAGCGTCTCGTGTGCCTTGAATACCTACGCGCTTTGTGGAACTTGCCGAGTGACACCTGGGCAGGTACCAGGTGAGAAAGGTAACTAAAAATAAGAATTATTTAACTTAAATTCACATGGCTGATTTTTATATATGTCATTTAGAATATTATTTTAAAATAATATCATAAGTGTCAGACACTTTTGATGGACCAGAGCTCTTGTCAGACGCTTTTAAGCTACCCATAAAATAAATGAACTTTACTTATTTTTACATGTCTGATTTTTTTATATGTTATTGAAGTATTTATTTAAAAGTTATATTCAATCAGTCTCTTTCTCAGCATTGCTCCTTCAAAATGGCTTCATTAGAAAATTTATCAAAATATGTGGTTTAGACTTAGAACCCCACTTGAGTCGATTCTTCTTTGGGATATGCACCATTACCTGACTCCAAAAATCCGGATGTGACTAAGATCTGGTTTTCTATCTGTCCAGAGCTGCAATGTCATGTTCTGTAATCCTGATGCTAGTAACCTGTTTCTAAGGTAAACGGCTGTATTTATAGCCTCGGCCCAAAACCTTTTGTCTAGTCCGGCATAGAACAGTATACAAAAAACCTCTTTCTACCAAAGTTCTGCTCAAGCGTTCACTAATTGCATTTTGTTCCGGGGTATAAGTATATGCCAAATAACTGTCAAATAATGCATTATAGAATTCCAGATCATTGCCAGTACGATATATTTTAATTTTCTTATCCTGTTGATTTTCAACTAAATTTTTAATTAAACACTTCGTTTTTGACCTTAAAAAATACTCAAATGTCATACTTACAGCCACCAACAGAAGGAACTCGCATGGCATTCGTCTGCGTGTATAATATTGAGTGCGTTGGAAAGCGTCCGGTGGATTCACCATCCTGGTATACCACTGCCGAAATAGTCGAGGTTCGAGGTCTTGCTGTCGAGTGTGTGCTGGTGTCACTATAGCAACATTCACAGCAGTACTTGTGAGCTACAAAGTTTGGATCCTTGCTCTTAAAGTCCACAATTGGCTACAGGACTAGAGGATAAAAGCACGTGACGACCTCCACATACAGCGCCATCTACCGCAGATACACTGAATTACGGAGCAACGTACACATTCGTGAACATAATACCACACAAGCACAAGAGGGCACATCTACAAATCGTAGGTGGCTCGAGGTACGTCGGGGTTCGTTTGAGGAGCAGCCGGTGGTATCCAAGGGGGTTTTCCGTACAAAAAAGGGCAACAGTCCACAAGTAAAACGCAGAGAAAATATCTTGCCGTAACTTGAGTGTGTAAAGCACCTTACGGCTTACGCATAGATCAGTGGAAAAACCATATCAAAGCACAAAAATCTGTTCTCGATGCTATAAACAACAACAAAACTCCAAATTATCACTGGACAAGAAACTTCTGATATACAATGTTCATTTCCGGACATGTTTAATAATTTTAATTTTACAACATCTGTCGTAATGGCAATCCCGGACTGTTCAACGACCATTGTACGAGTATCATGAAATATTTATCGGGCAATCCTGCTAATCCACTCATCATTTACCAAAAAAAAAACCAGAATTTTAACGAAATTGGGACATCAGAAGCTAAATTAATTGCATTATCACAATTAGTTAAAATTAATTTAATTTTTTTCTTACGCCCACGACAGGTTTAATAAATTTAAATAAGGTTCCAATTTGAACGATTTCATTTTCTTCTAGTTTAAGAGTCATCTTGTTAAATTAAAACAATTTAATGTTCACAAAAAGCAGAGATTAAATACGATTCGATGTAATAGACGGCCACTGAGTTCAGTGCAGTGAGGTCTATACAAGACTGAATGTTTGGATATCGAATTACAAATTATTAAATGCAGGAGGCACCTATAAAATAGTTTGTCCTGCTTACCCAAACAAATGAAGAGTGAGGGGGGGGGGATCTCAACACTGGCACTCGTTCCGTCACTATTGTTCAGTTTGATTTAGTCTGAAGTCGTTAAATCAATAGCTACTTTATAACAAGTACTTTAAGATAAACTTTGGTGTAACAAAATAATCTATATTTTTAATAAAGTATTGCGCCACGACTACTCTGTACGTCCCAGATTATCTTCACCTTCGGTATATCACCGCTGCCACTAAAATTGCTTTGAGTATTTGTGAATCAGGGATTAAAAAAAACACTGAACATAAAGGACACTTTAATTAATATTAGGACTCGATAAAAAGGACAAGTGTCACGCGCCGATGATGGAATCGAACTGAACTGACTTTGTCGTCTAATTACTATCAACCACCAAAAGTGCTATCTAAGGGATACGGATAAAACCGTTAGGCACTATTGTATACATTACATACTTATACAGGGTCTGTCGTAAATAATGGATAAGTCGTAAACTGGAGTTGGTCCGGCTATGAGACTATTAGAAAATCGTATCTTTTTGCCAGGGTTTCTAACCGTATGGAAATGGCGTAGACTTTTATGTTTTTTTATAAATTTCGCTACTCTTTGCATTCATTCCGTTGCCATTTCGTTAAATTTAGGTATTTCTGTGTCATTTTTTTTGTATTATAGTCTTGAAGATGTGTATTATTTAGTTTTAGTACTGTTTTAGGCGTTTTTAACGTTGGTCATTTTCAAAATTGTCATTTTAAGATTTTTTATGTTTTTGTTTTACTTAGGGTCAACTTTTGATCATTTACTGTGTAAAAAAAAAGTACGGCGCTATAGCTGCCCATGATCTTAATAAATTATCTAGTATGTGTAGATTCTAAAAAGGTATAACAATGCATACTTCACAAGTAATATTAAGCTACATGAGCGAGATCAATATCAAGGTGAGAAAATATTTTTTTCATGTAATGTTGTAAATGGTTATAAAACTTCGTCATAATGATTTATTTCTGCCAAGATTCTTTACACAAACACTATGGGGTCACTATTAAGGATATTCAAAAGAAAACTAGGTTGTTTTAGTACGTAAAAATATTTATTCAACAACTTAAACTAAATGTTCGAAGTGTCCTCCGCCGGCAGCTATGCACGCTCTACATCGCCTAATAAACGATCGCTTAATCCGGCGCACATAACCGGCTTCTTCAATTTTTCTCGCTGCTACTTGAATGCGCGCACGCAACTCTTCTACAGAACTTATTGTTTCACTGTATACTTTTTCTTTTATACAGCCCCAGTAAAAGAAGTCCAAGGGGTTCAGGTCTGGCGAACGTGGAGGCCATAAAATTGGCCCCAATCGCCCTATCCATCTATCTGGATAAGTATTATTTAAATGTTCCCTGACACGAACAGCGTAATGTGCTGGACACCCATCATTTTGTAGCCACATCTCATTTCTTATCTCTTGTGGGACGTCTTGCAGTAAACTAGGTAAAGTATTTGCTAAAAAATTCAAATACATATCCGCATTTAATATTGCCGGCAATTCGAATGGACCAATGATTTTGCCATTAATAATGCCAGTCCATAAATTAATTTTAAATTGATATTGCGATCGGTCTTCTCGGATAAGTCTTGGGTTTTTGAGTTGCCAGCTGTGTATGTTGTGAAGATTCAAAAAACCATCTTTTCGACACGTTGACTCGTCACTCCATAAAATTTTATTAAAAAAACTTTGGTCTTCCCTCATCTTTCGCAGCATTATGCGACAAAATGTTATTCTCGCAGCAGCGTCCCTTGGCATTAATGTTTGGACCCTTTGATAATGACAGGGATATAATTCATGCCTTTTTAAAATCCTGTGTACAGATTTTTGAGGTATACCGGTGCGCCTTGAAATTACACTTATGGACGTACCAGGGTCTTCTGCAACTATTTCCAGTACTTCGGCTGCACTGTGGCGTTGTGGTCGTCCTTCACTCGCCCCGCCTACGCCGGTCCCAGGAAATCGTCCTTCCAAAAATGTGTTGTGCACTCTTATGAAGACACGATAGTCAGGATGCCGGGCATTTAGATATTTTTCCCGATAAACTCTAGCAGCTCTATTGGCGTTGCCATCACATAAACCATAAATGTAATGCATGTTTACGTATTCGGCCGGCGTGTATTGTTGAGGCATGATATACAAAATTTTCCAAAATAACACGTGCAATCGATAGCACAACACGATGCCCATAAATGAGAGCTGAGTTGTCAATATCACCAGGTTAACAAGTCAATATTAGAAAGCAGTAACAAATTGACGACAGTAATGAAAACGAGAGCACATGCGATGGTCAAAATCACACTGAGAGATGTATCAGGAGTGCGCCCTAGCTAAACGCATGCTAACCTTTTCACACATCGTGAGTGTGAAAGGGACGGTGCATCATGCAGTGTGCCTAGTAACAATGTCCTTTTCACGCGGGGAGACCCTTTGTATTGCTGTCTTTGTTCATTTTTTTACCTGATGATCCTTTTTACGAATAAACTTGTAACATGTTTGTCGCATGTAACTATTAGAGCACATCAATTTTAAAATTAAACACCTTTATGAAATGAGGAGGCATGAAATTTTTTTGACAAAAAACTACCTAGTTTTCTTTGAATATCCTTAATAGTGGCCCCATAGTGTTTGTGTAAAGAATCTTGGCAGAAATAAATCATTCTGACGAAGTTTTATAACCATTTACAACATTACATGAAAAAAATATTTTCTCACCTTGATATTGATCTCGCTCATGTAGCTTAATATTACTTGTGAAGTATGCATTGTTATACCTTTTTAGAATCTACACATACTAGATAATTTATTAAGATCATGGGCAGCTATAGCGCCGTATTTTTTTTTTACACAGTAAATGATCAAAAGTTGACCCTAAGTAAAACAAAAACATAAAAAATCTTAAAATGACAATTTTGAAAATGACCAACGTTAAAAACGCCTAAAACAGTACTAAAACTAAATAATACACATCTTCAAGACTATAATACAAAAAAAATGACACAGAAATACCTAAATTTAACGAAATGGCAACGGAATGAATGCAAAGAGTAGCGAAATTTATAAAAAAACATAAAAGTCTACGCCATTTCCATACGGTTAGAAACCCTGGCAAAAAGATACGATTTTCTAATAGTCTCATAGCCGGACCAACTCCAGTTTACGACTTATCCATTATTTACGACAGACCCTGTATGTCTCGTCAAATTATATAAATGTTGGAATAGTTTCTTACATATCTCACAATGCTACGGCTATTTAGAGCTGTATTTTTACTTTTTAATGCTAAAATTTTACACCACTCCTTTAGTGGTAGGTATAGTTACGTGTAGGGTACGCATTTGTTCTATTGATCCTGTTGTAAGAATTGTTTTTATACTACCAAAATGACACAGTGTCTCATCAATGTGTCCGTTTACATCTAATTAAAAAACTATTGTCCGAGATTTTTTTCTACATACCACAGTGCTATGGTTTTTCACCAGTGTGTGTTCGCATATGTGCTGTACAATGAGTCTTGCGTGAAAATTGTTTATTACATATATCACAATGATAAGATTTCTCACCAGTGTGTGTGCGCATATGTCCTGTTAAATTACTGTGTTGTGTAAATTGTTTCTTACATATATCACAATGATAAGGTTTCTCACCAGTGTGTGTGCGCATATGTGCTGTGAAATTACTGTGATCTGAAAATTGTTTCTTACATATATCACAATGATATGGTTTTTCACCAGTGTGTGTACGCATATGTGCCGTACAATGAGTCTTGCATGAAAATTGTTTCTTACATATATCACAATGATAAGATTTCTCACCAGTGTGTGTGCGCATATGTGCTGTGAAATTACTGTGATCTGAAAATTGTTTCTTACATATATCACAATGATAAGGTTTCTCAGCAGTGTGTGTGCGCATATGTCCTGTTAAATTACTGTGTTGTGTAAATTGTTTCTTACATATATGACAATGATAAGGTTTCTCACCAGTGTGTGTGCGCATATGTGTTGTAAAATGATTCTTTCGTGTGAATTGTTTCTTACATACATCACAGTGGTATGATTTCTCACCCGTGTGTGTACGTATATGTTTAGTTAAATTATTCTTTTTTGAGAATCGTGTCTTACATATATCACAATGATACGGTTTCTCACCAGTGTGTGTACGCATATGTATTTTTAAACAACCGTTTCGTGAGAATTGTTTCTTACATACAACACAATGATATGGTTTCTCACCGGTGTGTGTACGCAAATGTCTTGTGAAAGCATTCTTGTGTGAGAATTGTTTCTTACATATTTCACAAAGATAAAATTTCTTACTAGTACATATAAACGAATCACAAGTTAAATGGTAAATAGACGAGAACGGTTTGTTACACACGTTACACTGATGCGGTTTCGGAGCAGTGTGTGTGTGAGCATTTGTAATGTTCATACGTGAGAGATCTTTCTTCCACAAACGAACGTGTCCCTCTAACTCACACTTAGAACTGTAACATTGCTGACACGTGTCGCACGTATATTGTACACTTGCAGTTCCTTCTTTACTGTCATCTGTTATGTCTGCAGCAGTGACGTCATGAAGTGTTTCGAACGTATCCTGGACGAGTTCATTCGGGTTGCTGGAGGTGGAATCTTCAGAACTCCTCTGTACAGTTTGTTCTTTGGGTGTGGAGGCACCTAGGCGATAAAAATATAAATTACAATAATGAATCTGGTCAGCGTGGTGGAGTATGGTAAAACCACTGTTCTAAAAAGTTTCTTATGTCCTATGTCAATTGAATTTCAAAAACTTATTGAAGTAAAACTTCTTTACAATCATTGTGATTTCAAACCGGATGCAACGGAAAAAACGACAGGTAAGAGACACAAATACAAAATGTCGCCTCTAATTAGTGAGCCAGAGCGAGAGAGCAAATGTCGGTCTCATTCTTTTGTCGATTTACTGAAGTTTCACTTCTATCGTGTGTGAACACACACTTTTGTTTTTTAAATAGTTGTAGTTTATGAGGCTATGATTATCACCCCCAAGTTGAACACAATATAACTGCTCTGCTAATATCAGGATAAAGCAAACGAATTACGAAACGGATACAGACGCGTGTTTTTCTATCCCACTTCTGATCTAAAAGCTTCTAGGAATTTAGTAAAATGAAACAATTAATATTCTTGATATAGAACACTTATTTACTGATTTACTACTCAACCAAGACTACTTGATTTGTTGGCAGCCATTATGAAGTCAATATATATCCCCTCCATAATGGCAGCCCGACATCAAGTCAGTCTTTTACAGTTCTTATTTATTAATTATAAATAAGAATATGTTTTAATAATTTAATTAATTATATATTTGACTTTCGGAATTATCTGCATTATTATTACAGCTTGGTTACTCGCACCTAATATTCAATTGACAGATATTCCGGAAGTCAATTACACAGTTACAACTGTATTTTATAATTAGGATTACCGCTAACACTATCGTATTGTTTTTCTTCCTAGCCCTTATTATTCCCAAGATTATTAGTGGTCGGCTAATAGTTCCACCTGTTTTACCTGAATATCAGTTTTTCCACAAAGCGATCCACATCAGACCTCCGCAACCCTGAGCTGAGCTGAGGGTGAACTGTGTCCGAAGGTGAAACTAGCGTCAGTATATTGAGGGTAGTACTGACTCGATTACCAAGTTTCATTCATGGCAACCGGGTCCGACGGCTTAACGTGCTCTCTGCGGCACGGTGTGTCCGAAATAAAAAAGACAAGTGTCGTCAGCATACAAAGTCATATCCCCTCTCCCCTCTGGATACCGTCGAGTACGGTCGTATACGGTCATAACGCTATAATATTCTTTTTATAAATTAGAATTAAAATAAAATAAATAGTGAAAAATTGAAGCGAACTACCAGGAGCGCATCAATAGTAAGGAGGTTGGTCAGTGTAGGACAATTAAAACGGGACCACTGCGAAGAGAAAGTGACAGCTGTACGTCGCGAGGTTCCTGTTTGCAACGCCCACTACCGGGTAGGATATCAACCCGCCCCTAGAAACGTGCAGTGTGGTATGCGGAAGTGAGATAAATATATTTCTCATTAGAGATACGAGCCCCGCTCTCCGCATTTCCGAGCTTTGGCTCTGCCCTTTTAACTCTACCTACACGGCGCTTACGCAGCTCATCACTGGAAGATAAACAAGTAATTGTGAGTACTTAAACTGTTATTGTAACTGCTGTTAATAAACAATGTCGCTAAAACGTACTCCTCCAATACCGATAAATCGCCCTAAATCGCCAATGACGCCAGTAATAGCCTACGCATAGGATCCTCAGCTTCACTTATTATCGCAAAACCCCGTATTGTCAGAACATTCGGACCGTAATATCACTCATAGATCTAAGCGTAGACTTCTAGATAATGATGTATCCCCTCCTTATATGTCTGTTACCGATCGAGTGTGGGAAATGTTTACTTCCTTTGAGATTTAACAGAACTCTAAATTCGAGAAGATTATTGAGGCGGTGGGGGTCTTTCAGGGACAGAAAAAAAAACTTGAGAGGTGTCAAGGGACACCCGGATGGAACGAAGTTCGAAATAGAAAGACGAAACGAAAATATCTGTGTGTGTCGTCGTCGTGTCGTGACAACAAATTGTGTCGTGACAACAAATTGTGTCGTGTCAACAAATTGTGTCGTGACAATTTTTCCGCCTAGCCCCCTTACACACCGCGCCATAAGGAACTTCGTTCCAATACCGAGATACAAGAAAGTGTTGAGTTTCTATCTGCTAAATATGACGAAGTAATGGAAAAAGTTACTCAGTTAGAACATAAGAACAAGGCCTAAGAACTCAAAATTGTAACGCTTGAGAGTAAGCTGGAGGTATTGGAAAGAAACTCACGCTCTTCGATTATTGAGCTTAGGAACATATCTAAACAAATCCCGGAAAATAATTCAACCCTCGGCTCGCTAGTTAAGACGGTGGGGGAAGTGATACAACATCCAATATCAGATGGCGATATTCGCGATGTTTATCGTCTAAGAACTAGAAACGAGCTTAATAACCATATAATTGTGGGTTTCTCGACAGCGACGTGTAGGGATACCTTTTTAAAGAAATGTAGAAATTTTAACAAAGCTAACAGGAACAATAAGCTCAACACGTCTCATCTTAAGCTGCCAGGCAATCATAACCGGTGTATGTCGACGAATCTTTGACGAGCTTAGGGAGAAGACTTGCTTATCTGGCCAGATCATTCGTTAAGGAAAATAACTACCACAGCTCCTGGACTTCGTACGGAAAAGTTTATATTAGAAAGTTACAAGACTCAATGGCCATGCGCATAGACCGCGAGGAGGACTTGAAAATATTGTCGTTAAAGTGACTACTAATGTTTAGACTTAACTCAAATCTAATTTTTTGTTATGTTTTATTGTTCTTTTTCGTGCCCTCTGATATTTTTCCTATCGTAAGATCAAAAATACAACAAACCCTACACTTTTACACTACTACCAAAAACACATCACAAACTTTTAGTTCTCAAAACCGACTATTTATTTTTAGAAATGTATTTATTATTATATAAACATACACTATTATATAAACACTCACTATTATATAAACATACACTATTATATAAACATACACTATTACACTACACAAACACACATTTTTTTAACAGAGATCTATATGTATTGCCTAATACCAAACGTCAAATATTTACAAACAACCTACACGAAACCTGTGCTTGTTCAGGACGCCCGCAGCTGGACTTTTTACTTAATATTCGCTACAGTTACGTAATTTTTATATATAGACAGCAAGTTAATAACGTTATATGTTATCTCGTTGTTTATTTCATCACCACCGCTGGTCATTACATTTACATTTGCTGAGCAGCGATTTAGTTGTATATCACTACTCTGGTATTCACGCACATAATTATACTTTTATAAACATTCGATAATATTAATGTAATAAACAACCTTCTTGACAACTTTCAGGTTGCTCAATCAGCATTCTGCGAAATAGATGATTGCCCTATTTTAATTGACTCTCCCGATATGTGCTTAAAAGTTATTCACCAAAATATACGCAGTATGAACAAAAAATTTTCAGGACTGTTAACACTGCTTCGGAGATCGAACACAGATTGGGATATTATAGTGGTTACTGAGTGTTGGCTACGTCACATTGATAACATACCGTCTATGGATGGTTATAATCATATTCAGAGTGCAAATAATTTAACTCAAAACGAAGGCGTAGTTGTTTATTTTAAACAGTCTATGAAGGTGACTGTAATACAGCCAAATTTACAAGATGCATACTCCGTAATGGTAGAAGTCGACAGTAACACGCCAGTTATTGCAATTTATCGTCCCCCAGGATATAAAAACTTATCACCATTTCTGGAATCTCTCCACAATTTGCTTACTACCATAAAGTCCACTGATATTATTATTGTGGGAGATATTAATGTGGACATAATACCAAATAACTCTGATCCTAATTCCTTAACATATTTAAATTTACTTGCCTCTCATACTATTTTGCCAGCGCATCAATTACCGACACACAGCAGAACTTGTTTGGTCCACATTATGCTAAAAACTACTCTATCCGCTTGCTGTTATGTTGCCGAAACTTCAATTACTGATCATAATTGTGTGTTTATTATAATAAAGTGCCCAGTCTCCGAAATGAGGTATTTCTCAGTAAAAAAAATCCATTATGAAAAATTAGATTTCGAACTTGGCAGAATGTGTTTTAAATCCATATACGCTTCCACTGATGCTTCTGTGGCTACTTCCGCACTTCTCTCTAGTAGAAACTCGTTGATCGATTCTAACACAAAAATCATCACCGTTCCAAATCGCAGACGAATTCAAAAGCCTTGGATAACCAAAGGATTGCTGAAGTGTATGAAGAATCGAGACAAATTACACAGCAAAGTAAAGAAAAATCCAACCAATGATATTATTAAAGTCACTTACACTCGGTACCGTAATTTCTGTAATTTGTTACTGAAAAGGGTGAAAAGAGATTACGAAAGCAACTTGTTAAATGATGCAGCTAAGACTAACTACAAGACATTATGGGAGACCATCAACGTTGCTCACTATGACAAAAAATCAAACCAAGCCACTGAACTATTGTCACCTACGAACCCTATTTCTTCGGTCAATGATATAAACCAATTTTTCCCCTCAATAGGTAGGAATTTGACCGAAAGTAGCTTAGCCAACAACTTACCTTCTACTTCAAACCTTCACTTCCAACCATTCTCATTTGTTCTGTCGCCAACCTCCGAATTAGAAGTTCGCAGCCTCATACTAAATTTAAAGAAGGTTTACAACCGGATGGGACTACAACTGGATGGGACAATATCTTAGGTGTTTTCCTCAAACGATACCACCATATTCTAGTTTAACATACATATTTAATTTGATGTTCAGCACAGGTGTCTTTCCAAAAGAATTTAAACTTGCTGAAGTGATTCCTATCTACAAGAGTGGTGACAGAGCCCTTGTCAATAATTATAGGCCTATTTCCATTCTGCCCACTTTGTCTAAAATAGCGGAAAGATTAATTAACAAACGGCTGATTGAATACCTTGAAGCCAAAAACTTGTTGTCAACTCTTACTTTTTGTACCCTTATAAAGTACCCAATCTTGAACACACACACACACACACACACACTTACACAAATATATACACATATACACACACACACACACACCCACACACACACATACTTTACACAATAAAACCTACACTTTAATACTCATCTCTGTTTTTGTTTATAATTTATCTGGAGTTGGAGAGGCTGGTAAATCTGTCATACAGGTCTTCCTAGTACAGATACCAGTCTCTTGCACAGTTTCACAAATAAAAAATGTAACATATAATTTAAGAGAAATTGTAAATGTCTTGTGTCAGAGAAAAATAAAAATTATTATTATTATATGTCTCTTCAGTCCTAGTTCATGAATGTTATTAATATGAATAAGGAATAATAATGGGCCACAGACCGAACCTTGGGGCACCCCATAACTAAACATATTTAGTGTACTTGTTGTATCACCAATCTTCGTGACCTGATATCTTTCTTCTAGGTATGATTGGAACATTTTGAATGCATTGCCCTCAACACCGATCGTTGACAACTTTTCCAACAGTAAGCAAGCAAGACGGTGTCGAAAGCTTTTTTTAGGTCTATAAAAAAGCCTGGTGAGAAATATTATTTCAAAAACCTTAGATTAAACATTACATATTTATTTAAAATATGTCTCTTCAAATTACATAAATGTTGAAAAAGTTTGTTACATATATCACAAAGCTGGGGCCATTCAGTGCTGTATATGCAGCTTCTTTGACTTTTTAATGCTAAAATTTTACACCACTCTTTTAGCGATAGGTATAGTGTCGTGTAGGATACGCATTTGTCCTATTGATCCTGTTGTATGAATTGATTCTTACACTAATAAAACGACATAATGTCTAATCAGTGTATCCGTTTATGTCTAATTAAAAAACTGTTGTCAGAGAATTTTTCTACATATCACAGTGATATGGCTTCTCACCAGTGTGTGTGCGCATATGTGCTTTAAAAGTACTGTAATGTGAGAATTGTTTCTTACATATATCACAAGAATAAGGTTTCTCACCAGTGTGTGTGCGCATATGTACTTTAAAAGTACTGTAATGTGAGAATTGTTTCTCACAAATATCACAGTGATATGGTTTCTCACCAGTGTGTGTGCGCATATGTATAGTTAAATTTTCCCTTAGTGAGTATTGTTTCTTACATATATCACAATGATAAGGTTTCTCGCCAGTGTGTGTGCGCATATGTGTTGTGAAACTACTGTTATATGAAAATTTCTTCTTACATACATCACAATGATACGGCTTCTCACCAGTGTGTATGCGCATATGTGTTGTGAAACTACTGTAATATGAAAATTTCTTCTTACATACATCACAATGATACGGTTTCTCGCCAGTGTGTGTGCGCATATGTGTTGTGAAACTACTGTAATATGAAAATTTCTTCTTACATACATCACAATGATAAGGCTTCTCGCCAGTGTGTATGCGCATATGTGTTGTTAAACTACTGTAATATGAAAATTTCTTCTTACATATTTCACAATGATAAGGCTTCTTACCAGTGTGTGACACATCAGAGCACAATCGAACGTGTCCCTCTAACTCACATTTTGAACAGAAACATTGCTGACACGTGTCGCACGTATATTGTAGACGTTCGCTTCGCGTTCTCTCTTTATCGTCATCTGTTATGCCTGCAGCAGATTCATGAAGATTTTCTATCGTTTCCTGGACTAGTTCATTCCTGTTGCTGGAGGTTGAATCTTCAGAACTCCTCTGCACAGTTTGTGAAGGTTTTTGGGGTGTGGAGGCACCTAGACGACAAAAATATTAATTATTGTAATGAATTTTGCCAGCGTAGTATAGTAGGATGAAACCTTCTTTCTAAAAATACTCCTTTGTCCAGCAGTGGACTCTTAATCTAAGAGAGCCGTCGCGTTGCTCCGTACGCTTCCACGCGACTCTGAGCGCCGCCGCGCGATTCTACACTAGTCTTGAAGACGCTCATCTCAGAATATCTTGATCTCGTAACTTGTATTGCAAACGCATGCTTAAAATAGTTGACTATACGGCTTTCACTGATTTGTTCGCCGCAGAGGAAGAACGTCCCACTGCTAGGTTCCGGTCTCCTCTCAGGAGAACCATACGTCCTCAAGCTGGCCAAGTGCGGGTTGGAGACGGGCAAGACAACGTTGTGGCTACGTAATCTTGCTGTTGAATGTTTTAAGCCGCCCAAAGGCCTCCAACTAAGCGTCACGACTGTTATCCTGTGATAACAACCGGGACCGCTTGCGTAACGTGAACAATAAAGCAAGGGAAGAAACTTTTCGGTGAACGAAATATGACTTCATAGAAATCCGGTCCGTGAATAGCAGAAGAGTTTATAAGAGTTTGTCAACGGACAATTTTATAATTATACTCTATGCGCTGTAGCATGGTGCGGGTGACAGTTTCAGTAACACTTCGTTTCACTTTTGAAAGTTGCCGCGATTTATAAATTATGTCTGAGTATTTCAGCTGTACCACATTCGCAATATATTAAATCATTAATAACTGTAGTAAATTAAATTAAACCAAACCAGAATGTTCTAATCTACAAATAAAATCAAATTTAATGAAAAATTAAGCAGTGTTATGCGTATGACGTAACGCCATAGAAGTATTTAGTGATGGGATGTACTGCTACGATGGATAGTCGATATTTTTCATAATAAACGACGGTCATTTTTTATTGTTAAAATTGGTCTATAATTATAAAACAGAACATTTATATGGTATGGTTGCTAAGAAAAAATACATTTAATTCGTCCAACTCATATCAGAGTCAGGAACATCTGAATTGTCACTCAATTCATCATCTGAATCTGTGACAGATATTATTAACGAACAACAACCTCCCTGGCCTGACTACCCAAAACAGTTTATTTTTGTATGCTTAGACATGGTAATAACAACGAACTCAACAAACAAATAACAGTCACACTGCACAACTGAATAACACACTCATTTTCATAACAATATTAAAGAGAACTAGATTTATGCTGCGAGTATCGTTAGCGATAAAAATGAATTGTTTAACGTCACATCCCTTAGTTATGTGGTACTGATAGATGTCAACGTCGTACAGGCAACTGTCACCCGCACCATGCTACAGCGCAACGAGTATACCCCCTTCGCTGTGGATCGCGCTCCTAGAGCGCGACGTCAAAATACACGCATCTGTGTACCCCACTCCTAGAGATCGCATTCCATCGAAGCTTATTTTGATAGTTATATGACGTGTACTATGTTTTTCCTACTCTAAGTTGCACAAATTATGGAGGAGGAAGAACGACGAAAGGAATTTAGTCACATTCCAAGTGTTTAAAACACATTGGCGCCAAATAATTAACGTTTAAAAAAAATTGTCATTGCGTGCCCAAGCTCTCGTTTGTGTTGTAATTTTTTTTATATTTTGTGTGTGGTATTGACTCTAATTGGTATCTTCAACTGCATTGAAACATGAGTGGGTAAGTAATAAACACTTTTTGATATATAGATTATATATTTGATAAAGATTGTTTGTTGAAATAATTATTTCAACAAACATTCGTCGCCATTTGGCGCGCCATGGCGGCGGAAAGCTTGTACGTTTCTACATATTACGAATAATAAAAACCCTTATCATGACTAACTGTTGTTATTTTGTATATTGTTATTTATCTTTTTAATGTTACGTAGTATTAAATATAAAAATAGTACAAAGTTTTTGTGTAACATATATATGAAAAAATACAGACAGTAAACCGCCATTTTTTTGACGTTTTGGGGCAGTGATCGAATTAGTATGGATGAGACTAGTCACTTTTCTGTTTTGGTGGTAGTTTCTTTTTCATTTTTTTTATTTAAATTATTTATTGTTTATTATGTATTTATTACTATTTCCTAAAATTTGCGTATTTTATCTGCATTTTATTTTTGTGCTTTTTAAGTAAGATCAGACACCCTGGCATGCGCGATATGCGACGCGGAAGGGTTTCAGGTGTGTGGTAGTAGTTACCACTCGTGGTGGTTCTGCCAGCAGGCGTGGCAGAGGTCGTGAAGGCCGCGGAATTGCCCCAAGGGTCTGAAAGACCAGAACCTTCCACTATTGACGAGTTAGTCTTTTTGTTTACCGCTTTCTACTTTTCAATTGACTTATTTGTTTTTTTACTATTTAAATTCGTTTTGTATTTTAGACTAGTAATATGCGATCTCCACGAGATGCCCATCGGCCGGGGTCTCTAGACCCCTCTGCGTCCTTAGTGGAATATGCGCATATGGCAACCGTAAGTAGGTCTGCTGGAGTGTGTCCTTTGTAAAGATTCTGTAACTTTTATTTCAAAATGTCTATCTAGATCAAATCCCGCACCAGCATTGACGTCAGAAGCACCGCCTTCATCACCTTCGTCACCATCAGTCATAACAGCGGGTGTACCACCACCATCACCGGTATCATCATGTTCGGTATCTTCACCAGCAATGTAAATCGCTTACGGATTTTTCTATTTATCGGTAAAGATCTCCACTGCAGTTTCCACCTCCACCTAGTCGTTCTCTCGACGATGATGATATACAGTTTATCCTCAATTATGGTAAGTACCCGCTGATTTTATTTGGGTCCCAGGACCATAGCCAAATTTCTGGTTCCTACTACATTCGAAAGCAATTTATCATTTGTTACAGGCAGCGAGCCTGAATCGGATGAGAGCAACGATGAGGAGGATGTTGAAAACATATCCTTTGATACCAAGAGTGTTTAGGAGCATGATGGAAACACCCTCGTTCCAAGATATTGTTGATGAGGATGCTGAAGGAGACTACACTGATACAGCTCCAGCCGGTGAACTTGAGCCCGTCGAAGCAACACCGGAGGCGTCACGAGTGCGTTGCCGGGCTTTGAGGGATGGGGAGGGGGAAGGGGTTGAGATATGGGCCTCCGGTATCCTCACTCACTGAGTGAAACACAGTGCAAGCGCTATTTTACACCGGTATTCTGTGAGGCCGTGGTGTCACTCCGGTCGAGCCGGCCCATTCATGCCAAAGCGTGGCTCTCTCACGGTAAAAATTCTTCTTTTTTTTATTACAGTTAGATTTATTTCATTACGAAATTTCTAATTCCATTTGTTCAGGTGTAACAGTATTGGTCGTATCCATACTATGTTATACGTTTACTCTTGTGCCTATCGTATTTGTTCCTAGAAATTGGTGACATTCTTCGTTGATTTATAAAATATTTTTGTACGGCTACGTGCCTTTTTTTGTATTTATCGATTTATGGAATTCGTCTAGTTTTATAATAATAATTTGTATTAAAAATAAATGCAATTGAATTTACCCGGTGACTCAAAGTTTGAGAGTACCTTTTTTAAGCCTATTTTCAAGTGCTTAGTTTATTGTCCATTTTTTATCAACTAAACCCTTGTTGCAGCTGAAACTCTGTATACGATAAGTTTATAGACCATACTTAAGTATGAAGTAATAGTCCAAGCCATTTCATTTGCAGTATTTTAGGAATTCGAGTATGAACATAACCTATTTATTTTCACTAAGCGTTCGGATCGCGTCAAAGGGGCTGTTTTGTAATACATGTGGTTTAAAAAAATTGTATGACGAGATGTGTTTTTTCAATTAATAAATGGAAAATAAGATATATTTTAGTAGATAAAATAAAAACTTTTTGAAATATCGATGTATTTTTTTTATTTTAACAACTTTTGTACCAAAAACAGGATAATAATCTCAAATACTGATTTCAAATAAGAATTAATAATATATGACTAGGCAAGACTGGCCTCATTCATAATTTATAAATTAGCTTGTTTCATAACTATTCCAGAGACATAAGTATCATATAAAGCTACTATACAAAACTTTAGAGATATAGTCATTTTAATCCCACCACCCAGAAGTGATGACACAGATGTGTCAATTAGACGAGTGAATACGGGAAAATTTGTCGAGTCGAGACGAACGACGAGAATGTATTGCCTGTCAGATCCCTGCACTACACTAGTTCGTACACCGAACATATATGTATGTATATATGTCGGATTACGGCTGAAATTGATTTTAAAAAAATTGTATGTATTTTTTAATTACAAATACTAGCGGTCATACCTTGGTGGATACTTATACCTACTTAATGTTCTACTGCACATTTTCTCCATATCTGCATAAATATATATATAAAACAAGTTATTAGCAAATACTCGATGAGCGTACCGCTTCTGCAGCCGGATCTTCGGTACTAATAGCAAAGGTGGATATTATTTCGTCTACTGTTACAAGAAGTGTGCTTGTTAAATGTAAGTTTATTGTTCTATTTCCAAGATGATGTTTGTAAAATTGAACAAATAACTGTAAATTATTACCTTCAGAATCACTTTGTTCATCTTTCACATCACACAACATGACCAGAGTCTCCACTCCAACGCTGTCTGCATCCATCTTGAGTATATGTGACATGCTGTTCTCATTCTTGCTGCCTGAGCCTGCAGACAGTACGTCGTCATAGACACTGCTTTCTTCCAGGACATCTTCACTGACATCTGTAAACAACATCAAGTCCTACATACGAACCAGTTTGTATTACCGACTAGGACTTGGGCTCCAACTATCCGTGACGATTGACTAAGATGTTGGTATGGCAACAGGGACCGACGGCTTAACGTGTTCTCTGAGGCATGGAGGGGTCTCAATATGTTAAGAAGTTGGCTAGGACTGCTTGCAATGTATGTATTAACTAGTTTCCACTGAGCCACAAGCTCTACTTTGTATCATTACTAACACAATTAAGAACGTTTGAACAATACTTGATGTCGTTAAGTTACTTTTTTTCGCTCAGATCTTTTCGGTGTTTACCGCACAGTAGCTAGCATAGATGAATTGCGGCGACTATTTTCAATGTTTAAAATCGTGAATATTTGTATCATGTTCAGATCGATACTTTGATCTATCTAATGTTTGCGACACGCAAAGAGATTAAATTAAAATATTACCTTCACCATCATTTGGTTCATCTTTCACTTCCCACTTCAGAGCCTCCACACCAACACTGTCTGCATCCAGCCCCAGTACATCTCCCACGCTAAAGTGTATGATATTATGCATGGTGAGTCTCTTCTTATTGTTTACTGCTTGTAGTTGCACTTGTTCGGACTGTTGGCAAGTTCAAATAATTCATAAATAAAAGACTTGAAAGGAGTGTGAACAAATTTGTTAAGAAGTAGTAGGCCGACCTTAAGAGATAGACATACACTGTCTAGTACTTAAGGTTAATCTTTGAAAGAAGAACAATTCCTTCATATATTATTTTTTGATACTTTAACTGTTTTAACAATGCACACAATCAAAGCTATCAGAAATAATAATTATATCCGATTTTTGCAACATTTTTTATTGATCCTGTGCTCCTTCCCCATTCACTGAGCTATACAACACAGAAAGAATTGTTCAAATTGGAACAGTAGTTTCTAAGAATGAAACAAACTCTTTAGCTTTAAAATTCAAAAATTGAATTAGAAATATTTAAGTATGTTTATCAGCAGTGTGGTTTGTAAGCAGTGCTTGTAGTATACAGAGGTCTGTACGCATTAACGCAATAGCAAACTTCAGAATAATCTTGGCAATAATAAAGGTACTGTGCACTGTAATTACCAATGATCAGGTCAATCAAATCAACAACTTATCAATATAATATCACAGTAATCATGTTCAGACCCTGTATGAAACATCATCTTAGTGTTTCTTTAACAAATAGCAAAATAATGTTTTGAAACTATAACCAACCTCATTACAGCTCAGCATTTGTGTGAACAGCTCCTCACTGTGGAGACAGCTCTTCTTTAACTCGTAGCAGTTCTTGAGTCTTGCGCGACATATGTAGCAAACCAGTATAGGTCTGCCATCTTGAGTTTCAAACTGCAAATAATTATTTTGAAATTGTTTACCACCAGTTAACACCTTGCTCAAACCCATCCAAATTAAGTCACATCTACACTTAAAGTTAATTACTTTTCAGTTCAAACCCAATCAGTGAACTCGCAAATAATGCTCAGAGTAAAATTAGAATCAGAAAGTAATACATTTCAGAGTATTGTTAGGAAAATGGTTCCTATAGCCACAAAAATAGCATTTAGCGTTTCACAAAAAACTATCCTAATTAACATTATTTAACATCTGAAGGTAACTAAATAAGGACAACACCAAAGGCGTCACAATTGCGTTGCTGGCCTTTAGAGGGGTTGGGGTACGGGCCTCGCTATTTCACACCGTCTTCTGTGAGGATGTAGTGTCTCTGCAGTCAAGCCGGCCCATTCATGCTGAAGCGTGGCTCTCCCACGGTATGATTGTATTTATTGTATGACTTAAAAATAAGTTATGTAATTCTTCTTGATATTCGATATAGCGAACTGAGCCTCCACCTATGATAACAATAGTCCTGGTTTTTCAAGGTAGAATGAAGGTGATCGGACGCAGAAGCAAAATCTTTCACGAGGTTCCTCCACAAAATCCAAAATAGCATAAGAGAAGGATGCTAGAGTAGGATGCGAGAAGCCGAGAATCTAACCAAGTGGTATGCAATTAGAGAGGCCTGTATCTGGTAGTGGACTGCGATAGGCATGATGAATGATGATTATGATGAAAATATGATAGAGAGATATACATAGATTGCTTCGATTCTTTTCTAAATCCAAATACTACTGAAAATGTCCTTTTCATGTCTTATTCAACAATGATTTCAAATGGCATAATACAAAAATATTTTCTTGACATTGATGTTAATTGTTATTACCACATTAAATGAAAGGAAATGTAGATTTTTCAGTGTAAATTGTTGTAATTATTATATACAACAACTGATAAAATGTGAACTCCACTGTATAGAGTAGTATGCTTGAGATACACTACTGAAGCAGCTTGAACTCAGCAGTAAAGCATTGTATGAACAATATCTCAGAGACATTATTTTAACACAGTCAAGAACACTATGTTTTATATTCATGTTCCGAATTTCACAATAATGTAATAATACATGCTTTTATTCCAATTTGTATCTTTAAATGCTCTCCTGTAAACTTACAGTTTTAGGAAGGAAGAACTTTTGTGGGAGGTATTGACATATTTAGTGCATATTTGTTACTTTATTATTCAGAACTATCATCATCATCAGCCTATCGCAGTCCACTGCTGGACATAGGCCTCTCCAATAGCACGCCACTTAGTTCGATCCTCGGATTAACAGAACTATCTGAATGCAATTTATTATGAAGTTAAATAAAAGCAAACAAAAACAGATACACGCAGTAGAGAGCCATGGGTCAGGACTGAACATTAACACTGTTTACTGTGGATTAGTTAAACTCACTCAATCAAATAGGTTTCTCAACAAGCATTAACTTGAGTGTAACTGACTGTGTTTGTGTTGTTTTCGCAGTACATGTAGTACATAATAAAACCTGCGTGATATATACAAATAACAAACGCTTCACAGTAGCAGGGAGTATAATCTTTTAATTTAACAATTACGTACCGGCATTAAAACCAAAGACTCGTACATTTCCTGTAAATGAGTGCCGACAATTGGAACCAGTCGAATGTCTTCTCCTAAACAAACCCTGCACATTGAAAGCTTTTCCATGACTAATTCTAAAGCAAGTTCACACTCTTGCTTTGTTACTTTATAATACTTTGGTAATTTTTTCACCGTCCATGCGTCTTATTTAAACATTCCATTCCAGTTCTGGGAATAATTTTAAATGTATTTGGTATTAATTATGGATTTATAATAGCCAAGCTTCAACTTCTAATTATTTGCCATTAAATAGAGTCCAATGCCCACAGATCTTAATGTTTGACGTTTGACAGTTCTGACAGCTTGAATTGAAGAATAAGGAATAGCACAAAGAAATCACTTTTTCAGATTACCGATTTTTAATAGTTATCGTTTTTTTGCATTTCTAATTAAAACATTTGTATTTATAAAATATTTACCTTTCATGTTTATATAACCTATTGCACTAATAAATAGTATAACTTTCTATTGGTAAATTTTTTTTCAAAGTCGGTTCGTATAAAGAGAACTGACTGGTGGAAAGAATGGTTTGGTTACGTCCCTACTTATTCGTTTGGTTATATTGTTTTATCCAATACCATCGTATTGAATATATATGTTAAATTATACTGTATTCTCATAAGTACCACCACCTCGGGTCGGCAAAGCCAGCCTTGCTCTTTTTGACAGAGAAGCAGATATTATCTTCAGCGGACACTTCCTATCTCACTTACCCTGAGTACGGTTTAGAACACTCCTTCATCTCTAAGACCACTGCTCGTGCAGACGCGGGTACATGCATACGCATAATATTGCTCTGTATCGTGGTGACGTTTATTTTATTGTTGTATAGTATAATAACTTCGTTACGAATTTTGTCCTTCAGAGAGACTCCTAGCATAGCTCTTTCCATTGCACGCTGAGCGACTTTGAGCTTCTGGACTTCTGGAGGGTTAATGTCTACGTCTCGGCACCGTACGTCATTACAGGGAGGACGCACTGGTTGAAGACTTTTGTCTTCAGGCTCTGTGGTATATCCGACGAAAATATATGGTTCAACTTCCTGAACGCCGCCCATCCCAACTGGATCCTCCTATCGACTTCCTCAGTTATCCGTCAGAGAACCAAAGTGACCGACATAGCTCTGAAAGTTGGTAGGATGAAGTGGCAATGGGCTGGTCACATATGTCGTAGAACAGACAACCGCTGGAGTAAGCGTGTCTTGGAATGGAGACCGCGTCTTGGCAAACGTAGTGTGGGACGCCCTCTGGCCAGATGGCGGGATGACTTGCGTTGGAGGGCTGGCAGCGACTGTGGTATTCCTTGGAAGAGGCCTATGTCCAGCAGTCGACTGTAACGGGCTGATGATGATGATGATGATAGTATAATACTATTTTTTTACGATTATGGTAACTACCGAAGATGACGAGGAAAGGGATGATTCCGATGTGATAAAAGAGTGTGAACGTGAATTGGAAGAAATGAATTCAAGTAGATGTGAAAACAATCTTCCACCTCTTCACGTAGGACATAATCCGTTGACTTATGACGCAAAGGAGAAAGCCGATCTTCTGGCAAAACGCTTTGCGTCCAACTCGACCTTGGATGACGGGGGACAGGAGCCGCCTACAATACTGCGGTGCGAGAGCCGTATGCTGGATATCCAGTTCCTCCAACGCTCAGTGCACTTAGCACTTTTGTCCCTTGAAATCCATAAGTCGAGCGGCCCGGATGGAATCCCTCTTATTGTGTAGAAGATGTGCGCTCCAGAGTTGGCACTGGTCTTAACGCGTCTTTTTCGACTCTCCTACTCAACTGGCGTAGACCCGACATCATCCATCATTATATCATTGAGAGTCGAAATAAACTTGTGTCTGAAGTTGAGAACGCTTTGAAAAGGGTCTGAAATTGGGGTAGACTTAATTTAGTCCAATTCAACCCGACAACGACACAAATTTGCGTGTTCAAATAAACTACCGTGCAAAGAAAATAAAAAAAACTACCGTGGGTCGTATGTCCTCGTTTTGAAGACACTACCCTATTTGCCTCAGCCAATATTGGGATACTTGGTCTCGACGTATCGAGCGAAGTCTAGTTTCGTAGCCATTTGGAGGGTAAGGCCAAATTCGCCTCAAAAAAGATAGGTGTGCTCAACAGATCGAGGCAGTATTTCACTCCGGCCCACCGCCTTCGGCTTTATAAGGCGCAGGTTCGGCTCGGCTCGGTTCGGGAAAGCTATGCTTTGGCATGAATGGGTCGGCTCGACCGGAGTGATAGCACGGCCTCACAGAAAACCGGTGAGAAATGGCGTTTGCGCTGTGTTTCACCGAGTGAGTGAGGATACCGGAGGCCCATACCCCAACCCCTTCCCCTTTCCCATCCCCCAAAGGTCGGCAACGCACTTGTGACGCCTTTGGTGTTGCGGGTGTCCTTGGGCGACGGTAATCGCTTACCATCAGGTGATGCGTTTGCTCGTTTGCCCACTATTCAATAAAAAAAAATACCAGCTTCTCTGGACCGCATTCAGCGGAGGGCGACTCGTATCGTCGATTGCCGGGATCTTTCAATTCGGCTAGCTAGACCCTCTGGCACTGCGTAGAGATGTGGCTTCGCTGTGCATCTTCTAATGCATTTACCACGGGGAGTGCTACGAGGAATTGTTCGGATTGATCCCTGCCGCATCTTTCCGCCATCGTCCTACGCGACAGAAATTTCATCCCCATCATCTAGATGGTTGGGAGTCCACAACTGTGCGATTTTACCGAAATTTTCTGCCACGCACAGCAAAACTGTGGAATGAGCTGTCGCCTGCGGTGTTCCCGTACTAATACGACCTTCAAACGTTTAAGAAAAGAGCGTACTCCTTCCTAAAAGGCCGGCAACGCACTTGTGACGCCTCTGGTGTTGCGGGTGTCCATGGGCCGCGGTAATCGCTTACCATCAGGTGATACGTCTGCTCGTTTGCCCCCTATATAATAATAAAAAAAAGTCTTCATAGTACAAAGAACTATGAAAAAAAAGATTAAGATCTAAAAGTGATGAAAGTGGTGAAGACGGTTTTATTACAATAACACGAAATCGTAGAAGGCCAAAAAGGTTGATAAAAGTACACACTTCAAGCTTTTCCACAGTACCCTCAGTCTCCATTTGTGACGTAGAACATTCTGAATTATTTTCTTCAATAGATTTATTAGAACAAACAGATGGCTTTTGCAAAGTTACTACATAAATAAAATATACACGGTACACTAAAAATTAAAGATAAATCGCCCTATAAAGTGTTCATCCAGTTCATTGAAAGGAAACAAGTCGAAAATCTCATGGAGAGTCAAAAACTTAAGAAATCTATATATTATAAGCTAAATTCTGATATTAGGTTGAAAAGAAGATATCCCACACTTCTTATATTAGGTAATCACGAGAGTTAAGATTAAATAAAAGATGAAACACATGGGAGGTAGGCTAACCTCAATTCTATAATGGTCTAATTACAATCAAAAACTTAACAATTAATACCAAACGGTTTTATATTCGAAAGAAGAATAACAAACAATTCACAAATATACAACTATGGACCGTAAAGTGACAAAAGAAGTAAGATGCACAACGAAATACAATGGCTGACTAAATATGGCGGACACACGTGGTGCGACCTACGAGTATCAAGACACGCTGTCAAGAGACGACCGTACCGGGTGCTGCCCGAAAGCAAAAAGAGGACGCATTGTGCAATGTACCCTGTATTTATTAGTTTTGCCCTGCATCGTGCATTTTTGAATTCGTGCATTTGTCGGGACGTGGGGGCGTGTCTAATGAAGTAGGGATGTGACTGATCGAGTAGGGACGTCTAATACGGCCTCTCCTGACAGCTGGTCGTCCTCGATCCTGGTCTGCATACGGCTGTTGAGGCTCCCACGATGCGACTTCGTTCAGCGATGGCGTCGACAATCCACGATGCTCGTAGACGTCGGCGGGTCGACGACATCACCAGCGCAGCCCGGAGACAGCGTAGCAGGCGGGACATCATCGCCAGGATGCAATGTCGACGTTGACGGCTGAGTAGACTCCAAGGGATCTGCTTCATCTAAAACCTATCGGATTTCCCCTTCCCCATTCACAGACACCTGCCTAGCGAATCTAACGCTACAGCTAAACTGTCAACGTGATGCACGACTTGATATCAGATACCAACGATACACCCGGCTTGACAAAGTAACGCCAACACGACTTAGCGCATCGCCAACTCAATGACTTAACAACGAATTGTTAACATCAGGGTTTGGACTCATGCGCTAACGCATTCGTTAGTAAACGGCGACTTGACAATACTTCAAGGACCATGTCGACTAGCGGTTCATCCAACTACGAGCATGACTTGAAAATACTTCAACGTCCATGTCGACTAGAGGTTCAACCAAAACCAACTACGAGCATGACGACTTGAAAATATTTCAACGCCCATGTCGCCTAGCGGTTCAACCCACTACGAACATGATGTCTTGACAGTATCTCAACGCCCGCGTTCGCCTAGCGATACAAATCGCTACGAACGTAAACTCAGTTGAAAACTGCAGCACACGCTTCCGGAGACTGCTCGCCACGCCATCGCACCACGCGCTGAGCCGCGGCTTGCGTTGTCCTCCCGCAGTCCCCGCTGACAGGTTTCAACTCGCGCCGGCCATTTTTGAACTCATCGGCGTCTTCAAACTGTCAACAGTTAAGGAAACAGACAGAAACGGTTCGTTTTTACTCGTGTTCCGGTGTCCAGAACAACTCGTAGTTCTTTTTTTTTTTTTGAGTAAAGTGAGTGACACGTACCTACGGTTTTGGAGGCATGGCCCTTGATATACTGCCTAAAATAATCGGCAAGCCCTAGAAGTTGCCTTACCTGCTTGACGTTTGCAAGTGCATTCAAATTAACCAAGGCCCTCAACCTTTTGCGAGCTCGGCCTTACCTGACACTTATTATTCTACCGAGACACTCAACCTTTATGACCAAAAAGGAGCATTTTCGTAAGTTTACCGAAAATCCAGCACTCGTAAGCATCTCTAACACCGACGAAGTAAATCGATGCCTTCTTCCTCGCTGTTACTCATAGTGAGTTCATAACTTACTAGGATCGTTAGAATTTGCGGATGGTATATTCGTGCTGTTGGCAACCGACAACTCAGTACAATTGCGACGTAAGTGACCTCTTTGACCGCAGGTGAAACATTTAAAGTCTTCATTGCGATTTTCTAATTGCGGGGGCCGTGATGTAACCTTTGATCCACGTGGATCTCGTACGTTATAATCCGGTTTTGTATAAATAGACAAGAATGACACTAGGTTTTCTGGTTTTAAGTCGGCATTAGCCGCTGCCGCGCGCACTTGAGGGTTAGCGATCCCTCTTATAATTATGAGCGTACGTAATTCATCGCTTATGCCTTCAACAATACGTAAACGAAGCAAAGTGCGCCGGGCATAACCTCAAAAAGTATATTAGCGTAGTCAAGCCTAGCGGGAAAAAGGGACTTAAAATCTCTTTTGAAATTCGACCAGGTCCTGTCGTTAGTGACCCATTCACCTAACCACACTTTAGCGTCTCCTTTTAAACAATTAGCCACGCGGGACAAACATTCGTGGTCGGACCATCCGTTAGCCTCTCTAGCGCGGTCTACCTCCTTGCACCACACTTCGATATTGTTAATACAAGGGTCAAAGTTGGACACGAAGTAATTATGAGTACGTACCGGTTGAACTACCTTTACGGCGTCTATAATCGCTTGCGCGAGGGAAGGTTTATCAAATACACCACGTGTTCGGGTTTGTAATCGCGGCGGGGAAGTACAACCTTTTAAATCACGACCACGGTCGTTATAGACACTATTTGATACCCTATGCTGATATCTATCGCTTCGCGACCTACAGCGAGATCGACGAGAGTGATGCGACTTACGGTACCTTCTCTTTGAACGCCGTGACACGCTACGAGAAAGTCTAGACCGGTATGAAGCACTACGTGAATGGCGAGATCTTTCGTATGATTCGCGATCGTCGTCACTTAAAAAAATAATCTCGTGAACTCTTGCGGTAACGATCACGTACGCGCTTAACACGAGAACGAACGGTATATTTTGTACGCGAGCCACTTTGTCGATGACGTGAACGTCCACGTGATGCACTTCGCGGCATTTTTTACACGCAACACACAATGGAACACTATTTCACTAATAAACCACTCGCGAAAATAAGAAATTATTCGTCAATCGCCTGTTATCTGTAAGCCTTGAGTTCATAATCCCACTTCTGATATAAGCTAAATTCTGATATTAGGTTGAAAAGAAGATATCCCACACTTCTTATATTAGGTAATCACGAGAGTTAAGATTAAATAAAAGATGAAACACATGGGAGGTAGGCTAACCTCAATTCTATAATGGTCTAATTACAATCAAAAACTTAACAATTAATACCAAACGGTTTTATATTCGAAAGAAGAATAACAAACAATTCACAAATATACAACTATGGACCGTAAAGTGACAAAAGAAGTAAGATGCACAACGAAATACAATGGCTGACTAAATATGGCGGACACACGTGGTGCGACCTACGAGTATCAAGACACGCTGTCAAGAGACGACCGTACCGGGTGCTGCCCGAAAGCAAAAAGAGGACGCATTGTGCAATGTACCCTGTATTTATTAGTTTTGCCCTGCATCGTGCATTTATGAATTCGTGCATTTGTCGGGACGTGGGGGCGTGTCTAATGAAGTAGGGATGTGACTGATCGAGTAGGGACGTCTAATAATATATATACAACGTGTCCCAAAACTCAACGATAAGCCGGTACCAGAAGGTCGGCCTGCTCGTGACTACTCGTGAAAAAATGTTAAAAAATAAATATCATTTTTTTTTTTAAATTACGAAAAAAAAACTAAAATTCTTAAAAATTTACACCTCTTAAGATATTTTTAACTACCATCACCACAATTTTCCAAATATTTCAGATTTTTTTTTTGTATCAGCATCCTAAGTAACACCGTTACCCATCACAATCCTTAGAAAACCCATAACACCTGTAGATTTTACACGAAAATTAATGAAATTTTTTTCTTATCTTCAAAACTCTAAAAGATTTTTCTTTAAGGGCAATTTAACTCATCGTGGTGTAAAGAAAATGTATGGTCACTACTATGGCAAATGTTTTAAAAAATTTACGCATCTAACCATGAATCTAAAATGGTACAATACTTCTTGAAAACCAACCACAAAATAAAAATGCAAATTATTTATCTAAACATAAACCAACATTCATGAATTGTTTATAGTACTCAATTTTACTACCTGCGCACAGAATGCCTGCCGTACTGCTATTCAAGCGAGATTTGTGAGATATTGTAGGGTAGGAGGATTATACTATCATATTTTTGTACGTAAGTGAGATTCAAAATTATTGGGAATGTTGAATAAAATAAAACAATTTAAAACAATTTTTATACATTTATTGCGTTATCAACATTACAGTAAATGTTCAAACTGTTTGACGCCGGCATTAATACAAGCATTTTTTGCAGTTTCCCTCGTTCGATCTAGACAAATGGGGTGTCGTTCGATGGGTCTAGGTGAGACTTTTCCAAAAATGCAAAAATTATAATTCTAGGACTAAGGGTTGTCGAGCTATTCGACAAAAACCTCAAAAAATACCAAAATATAAGTTAAAATGTAAAAATTTTCAAACTTCTATTTACCGGACTTATGTAATTTGCTATAAACTAGGTAGATCTAGATGAGATCTAACTAGTTATGTATAATAAGTTACTACCAAAATAAGGGTTGACGAAAAATTCGACAAAAACCTTAAATATTGTAAAAAAATTAGTACTATAAACAATTCATGATTGTTGGTTTATGTTTAGATAAATAATTTGCATTTTTATTTTGTGGTTGGTTTTCAAGAAGTATTGTACCATTTTAGATTCATGGTTAGATGCGTAAATTTTTTAAAACATTTGCCATAGTAGTGACCATACATTTTTTTTACACCACGATGAGTTAAATTACCCTTAAAGAAAAATCTTTTAGAGTTTTGAAGAAAAGAAAAAACTTTCATTAATTTTCGTGTAAGATCTACAGGTGTTATGGGTTTTCTAAGGATTGTGATGGGTAACGGTGTTACTTAGGATGCTGATACAAAAAAAAAATCTGAAATATTTGGAAAATTGTGGTGATAGTAGTTAAAAATATCTTAAGAGGTGTAAATTTTTAAGAATTTTAGTTTTTTTTTCGTAATAAAAAAAAAAAAAGATATTTATTTTTTACCAATTTTTTCACGAGTAGTCACGAGCAGGCCGACCTTCTGGTACCGGCTTATCGTTGAGTTTTGGGACACGTTATATATATAAATGTTATGTTGGTTTGTCTACGCTTCAAAAACTCAAAAAGTTCTGCACCGATCGAGCTGAAATTTTAGAATGATATGTAATCCGCATCAAGGATTGCTTTTATCTAATTTTTGCATCAGTCACATATCCGCGACCGCAAAAAAACACGAAAAAGCCGACATAAATGCGGGCGGAGCCGCGGGCAACAGCTAGTAACATATATTTCTTAGAACAATTGTAAAACTTATGCTCGAAAGCAGGTGAGCGAAGCGAACAGTGTTGTAATAACATCTAAGATATTAAAAAACTATTAGATATTAGTTCATTACAGCGATCCATTTTAGTTTAATCAGCACTTACTCGTAGTAACATGAATATCATCGACCATCATGCGTAAACATATCTGAATCGACTGAAATCGTTTCAAAAATAGTTTGTAATAGTGTGACGGAGGCGGACATACGAAGTTATCAAATACCTACTGGACTTGACACCGACTTCAAACAGATTTCAGGTACCTAGCACACATTATACTAATGCTGTATTTAAATGCATAAATAATAAACACGATATACGATATAATAATGTTGCGCCATAACCAGATGAATCTCGTGTCCACTAGAATAATCGAGTACTTTATTTTATTTAATACCCAGCTCGTAACAATTTGGTGTCAGAAGCGGGAATAAAGTATGCCGGTTTTACCAAAGGAAGACACGGAAGGTATCCGAACTAGGAGTCAGCGCCAGCAAGAGGCTGATCAGAGGCGATTTGGAAGTGCACAACTGCCTACATCGGAAGATCAGCAGCCAGCTATGGAAACCACGCCGTCCACATCGGCAGCAGCTCCAGATATCACGGCCCTAATGGCAATGCTCCAAGAGCAGGCCCGCCGCCAGGAGGAGCAGGCCCGTCGCTTGGAAGAGAAGCTGCAGCGGGACAAGGAGGAGCAGGCCCGCCGCCAGGAGGAGCAGGCCCGCCGCTTGGAAGAGCAACTGCAGCGGGACAAGGAGGAGCAGGCCCGCCGCCAGGAGGAACAGATGCTCTTGCTAAAAGGCATACATGAGACTTTCGGCAAAGAAATCAAGGTAGTGAAGGATCAGGTTCTTCAACACGAGAATCGTATCACTGAGGCCGAAACTCAAATTGCTGACGTGAAGAAGGCCTTAGGAAACCTTAAAGTTGGAGACGGAGCGGCGACTATAGTAACTGCTGCTCCTTCGGTACGGGGGTTCAAAGTACCGCCGTTTGATGGAACATCTTCGTGGTCAGCCTACAAGATTCAGTTTGAGGCTGTTATGACGGCAAACGGCTGGACAAAGGAACAAGCTATGACCGCGCTCACCTTGGGTCTTCGAGACCAGGCTCTAACCGTCCTCGAAGCCCTCGGTAAGAAGGTAACCTATGAGCAACTGCTGGAGGCATTGGAGGCAAGATATGGTGACGCTCATCTGGAGCACGTGTTTCGTGCACAGCTGAAGGATCGTGCCCAACGCATCGGTGAAAACTTGCAACAGTGGGCTCTGGAAGTTGAGAAACTGGTCCGTAAGGCATACCAGTCTGCACCTGCGCTCGTTGACGGGAATCTGGTGCAAGCTTTTATCGATGGCATCCGTGACCTCGAAGTTAGAGCTGCTGTGAGACTTGGGCACCATGAAACTCTCAAGGACGCTCTGGCCCATGCTTTGGAGGTGGAAGCTGTGAGACAAGACCATCGGTCTCATCGGGTCCGGGAGGTTGTGGCATCACCTCCGCGGGACCGATTTAAGGGGTACAGCCCTAGATGCTACGCCTGTGGTGAAAAAGGTCACCTTCGGTCCAGCTGCCCTAAGCGAAGCATAGGAAGTGAATACGAGCGGTCTCAGGAGAATAGGGCGGTTGATAGTACTGCCCGACAACAGCAGGGAAACGAGTAAACGCCAGGACTGCGGGGCGGGTGCTGGCTGGTGTTCAAAGAGCCCCAAGGATTTCGATCTCGCAGACTCATGATGGGAACAGCCTGGTCATCAGAGGCGAAATCAACGGAACGTCATGTAAGCTGACGATTGATACGGGAGCTTCTCGCACAGTTGTCAGTTCCCAACTTGCAAATCGGTTCCTGAGGGACATTGCATGTAACCGTGAGCAAATAAACCTAGTAACAGCCACTGGTCAGCGCATACCCGTCCGAGGCGAACAGAAGGTGGAGTTGAAGTTGGGCAACCAAGTTTACCTGCATAACGTCATCGTGGCCGATATAGTTGACGATTGCATCCTTGGCCTAGACTTCATGAAGAACAATTGTTGTGAGATCGACATCAACCAAGGTGTAATGAGATGTAGTCAAGAAGAACTGTTCATGGAAGGAGCATCATCAGGAAAAGTGTACAGCTTAAAGAACGTTGTTCTTCCTCCCAGATCAGAAACAATCATGCCAGTTAGTCTCCCTCAGAATTCTGGACGAATGCATCGGTGTGTCCTTATTGAAAGGGTAGATAATGATCTTCCATGGAAGATCGCACGAACTCTAGTAAGTACCACTAACATCTCTGCAGTACGTGTGCTAAATCTTAGTGACAAGCAACATGTGATTCATAAGGGCACACTAATTGGCACTTGCGAAGATGTGGATTGGATGCGTCGATGCCAAGACTTGACTACTTCGAATATTAGCACAGATGCACGAGTCAACGTGTCAACACTGTTAGAAGACTGTCGAGATGTCTTGTCTAGGGAAGAAATTGACAAGGCTAAGAGAATGTTAGTTAAGTACACTGATATTTTCTCTACTAATGACGCTGATATTGGAAAGACTGGTTTGGTTCAACGCAAAATAAACACTGGGAGTGAGTTGCCAATTCGTCAGCGACCAAGAAGACTACCAGTAGCACGAGAACAGGAAGTGCAAACCATGATTGATGGAATGGTCAGGGATGGCGTTATAGAGCCTTCATCCAGCCCATGGTGTTCACCTGTAGTGCTTGTAAAGAAAAAGGATGGCAGCATGCGTTTTTGTGTTGACTACCGCCGTCAAACGACATTACGAAGAAGGACAGCTATCCACTACCTAGAATAGATGACACTCTGGACATGCTAACAGGGGTTAAGTGGTTTAGCACCTTGGATTTAAAAAGTGGATACTGGCAGGTAGAAATTGATCCCAAGGACAAAGAGAAGACTGCATTTTCGACAGGGAAAGGATTGTGGCAGTTCAAAGTAATGCCCTTTGGATTATGTAACGCGCCAGCAACTTTTGAAAGACTAATGGAATCAGTACTCACCGGATTAACTGGAGATGCCTGCCTGGTCTATTTGGATGACATTGTCATTGTAGGCCGTACGTTTGAAGAACATATTCGAAACCTGGAGCGCGTATTATCGAAAATCCGAAGTGCCAACCTAAAGTTAAGTCCTAAGAAGTGTTCATTTTTCAAACGACAGGTTAGCTTTTTAGGATATGTGGTTTCGGAAGAGGGCGTCCAAACAGATCCGCAAAAGATCGCTGCCGTCAAGGATTGGCCAGTTACAAGAGATAAGACCCAAGTAAGAGCATTTTTGGGCTTGTGCTCCTACTATCGGCGATTTGTGAAAAACTTTGCGGATATTGCCAAACCCCTTCATAAACTTACTGAAGAGAAAAGGCATTTCTGCTGGGATGAAAGTTGTGACATTGCATTTCGAGAGCTAAAAAGACGTCTATGCAACACACCCATCTTAGGGTATCCAGATACCGAAAATGAATTCATAGTTGACACAGATGCAAGTGATACTGGGCTTGGCGGTGTGTTATCCCAGCGGAAAGGTGATCAAGAGGTTGTTATTGCATATTTCAGTAAATCTTTGTCGAAGCCGGAAAGGAATTACTGCGTCACAAGAAGGGAACTACTGGCCGTAGTGAAGACACTGCATCATTTCAACAAATATTTGCTTGGGCGTAAATTCCACCTCCGAACTGACCACGCTGCATTAAAGTGGCTCTTACAATTTAAAAATCCTGAAGGACAAGTCGCGAGATGGATTGAGTTATTACAGGAATATGACTTCATGATTGAACATCGCAGTGGAAAGTCTCACGGTAACGCAGACGCACTATCAAGAAGACCTTGCCCTGAAGACTGCAAGCACTGCGCCAAGCAAGAAGTAAAGGAAGCTGTTCCTATAAGGACGATAAAGACGGAACTTAGCAAAGAATGGAAGGAAAGCCTGCAGCAAGCACAGCAAGAGGATGCAGATATCAAACCAATTCTCGAGTGGATTAAAGCTGAGACTCCTAAGCCACACTGGAGCGAAGTTGCATCGCTGAGCTCGACCACGAAGAGTTAATGGGCTCAATGGGATAGTCTAGTCATCCAGGATAGAGTCTTGTGCCGTAAATGGGAAAACGCTCGAGGTGACAGCTGTCACCTGCAAATGGTTGTTCCTAAAGCTAAGATACCAGTGGTCCTGCAGCTCTACCATAACGGATGTTCAGGAGGTCATATGGGAGTTAAGAAGACATTGTTAAAGATAAGGGAAAGATTCTACTGGATTCATTGTCGTGATGATGTTGAGGACTGGTGTCGCAAGTGTACCAGTTGTGCGGCCGTGAAGGGACCTCATACACGTAGCAGAGGCGCATTGAAATTGTATAATGTTGGTGCACCCTGGGAAAGAATTGCTATAGACGTGGCAGGACCGTTTCCTGAAAGTGAAAGCGGAAACAAGTACTTCATGGTCGTAATGGATTACTTCACTAAGTGGCCAGAAGTCTTTGCCATTCCCAACCAAGAGGCATCAACAGTTGCAGATAAATTAGTGCACGAAGTCTTCTGTCGTTTTGGAGTGCCTTTAGAAATCCACAGTGACCAAGGAAGAAATTTTGAGTCTCAAATATTTCAAGAAATGTGTCGAGTGATGGGTGCTCACAAAACCAGAACCACCTCTTACCACCCACAATCGGACGGAATGGTGGAACGATTTAACCAAACACTAGAGAGGTATCTGGCAAAAGTAGTTGAAAGTAAGCAAAAAGATTGGGACAAACACATCCAACCGTTTCTTCTGTCATACCGAAGTGCAGTCCACGAATGTACTTCCGTAACACCAGCTTTTGCAAACTTCGGAAGAGAACTACGGTTGCCTGCAGACTTGATCACTGGAATACCCCCTGATACCCCGCGAAGTATAACGGAGTACGCGAATGACTTGCGGAACAAGATGAATGACATTTATGAGCATATCAGACAATCGGGCCAACAAATGTCTGAAAAGATGAAAACCCGTTATGACCGGAAAGCGAATAATAAGGGCTTCGAAGAGTGTTCGCTAGTATGGCTACATAATCCAGTTCGCAGTAAAGGGAGATCTCCGAAGCTACAAGCAAAATGGGATGGGCCATACCGGGTAGTCACTAAAATCAATGATGTTACCTACCGGATACAGAAGTGTCCAAGAGGCGCCCCAAAGATAGTTCATGTAGATCGACTGGCGCGATACTATGGGACCGATAATGCTCGGGACGAGCATGTCTTAGGAGGGGGCAGTGTTGCGCCATAACCAGATGAATCTCGTGACCACTAGAATAATCGAGTACTTTATTTTATTTAATACCCAGCTCGTAACAATAATAAATAAATAAATATTCCGGACATCTAACACACAACGCCATCTAGTCCCAAGCTAAGCAGAGCTTCTGTTATGGGTACTAGACAACTGATATAAATACTTATATACTCGCCGTGTGGAGCCGGCATAGAATAGTTCCACCCCATCTCCTCCCGTGGGTGTAGTAAAAGGCGACTAAGGGAAAGTAGCTGGGCCGACATCGCCTCGTTCAGTAGCGAGGGCGAGGTGGTGACGGTCAAGGAGAGGCCTGCGGGAACGGGATTGAGCTGGCCTCGCTCTCTCGCCCTGCGGGTCCCCAGCGGGGGGTCGACGGCGACGGGGAGTCGCCCGTGGAGCCGGCATAGAATAGCTCCACCCCATCTCCTCCCGTGGGTGTCGTAAAAGGCGACTAAGGGAAAGTGGCTGGGCCGTCATCGCCTCGTTCAGTAGCGAGGGCGAGGTGGTGACGGTTAAGGAGAGGCCTGCGGAACCGGGATTGAGCTGGCCTCGCTCGCTCTCCCACCCAGCGGGCCCCTAGCGAGGGGCCGACGGTGACAGGGAGTAGCCCGCAGCCCCGAACGAGAGTGGCCAAGGGCGGCGGGTCGGGGGACCTGCCGCCCATGGCGGTGTGGCGGAATGCGCCCCTGTTGTTTCTCGGGGGCGCATACCAACGTGGGAGTGGGGGGCCGGAGGGATCTGGCCCCCCCCGAGGCGGGCCCGAAAGGGCATCCCTAGCCGAGTCACGGTGAGCATCCTATCCAGTGGCTCGGTATTAGGTGAGGAGGAACACCGTGGGGTTTAGTGGGTAGTCTGGCCCCCTCTCCCGGAGGCCAGGAGTCCCACACGAAGCGAACCCATCGCCCCCGCGGTGGGCAAGCGAAGTGCGTAAATGCATTCCCCACGGCAAAAAAAAAAAAAAAATACTTATATACTTTTTTTTTGTAAATACATACATATACAAACATAGAAAACACCCAAACTCCGAAACAAATATTTGCAGATCATACAAACATTTGGTCCGACCCGGGAATCGAACCCGAGACCTCAAGCTTAGCAGTCGCATACGCTACCACTACGCCATACCCATAATTAGGTACAGACAAGAAACTTAAAAATAAAAAACAACTCTGTGGTTTCGGCATTTCTTCCCAGAGGGAGTCTGAGCAATGCCGAGGCCTGATATGACAGAGGCCTGTTCTAGCTGTTAAGTCCAATGAAAACATTTACGCTACCGGCCGTCATAAGCTCCATGGCCGGTAGCGACAGCTTTTTTACCACGGTCGCAAAGTTATTTCGCAGAAAGAAGCGGCGGAGAAGGTCCAGGAGGACGAACTCCACTCGGACCCAATTCCTCGTTGGCGAACCGAGTGTCGCAGCGGATCATCGAAACGGGTTTTCCCCCTCAACCGATTTAGTTGCCAGCCGCGAGAAGGTGACGTATCTCGTGTGTTTAACGGATCACTTCCTTTTCAGGCGCAGTGTGTTGGACCGTTGGTTTTAGTCAGTCCGATTCCGACACACCACCCCACTGCACCCCGGTGGGGTGACGGCCCGTCGAAGTTTACGCACGCAAAAATAGGTTTAAAGTTCTGTATTTGTGACATAGACATAATTCAGATATCACCATATTATTATTGTTAGATAGTGTTAGAAGTATATCACGTCACTAGTGTCATGGCACGTCACTAGTCGACAAGTAGTAAAGTGACCTTTTCGAAAATGCCATCCGAACCCACTTCGTAGCGTCTCTTGTTAACGTACTTGTAAAAAACTTAAACAAGAATAAGTAAATATTTTTTATACTTTTTAATGCTTATATTTTATTACACACTTTTAGCGGAAGGTAAAGTGTCGTATAGAGTACCTCCACCATCACCTTTTGAAGGAATTGTTTGTTACACTACCACAATGACAGTTTCTCAGCAGTAGGTATGTGTCCTCATATGTTTTGCTAAAGTACTATTTTGTGAAAATTGTTTCTTACATATGTCACATTGATAAGGTTTCTCACCAGTATGTATGCGCATATGAAATGCTAAAGAATTCTTGCGTGAGTATTGCTTCTTACATAATCTCAATAATAAGGTTTCTCACCAGTGTGTTTGCGCATATGGGTAGTTAATTTTTCCTTTCGCGAGTATTGTTTCTTACATATATCACAATAATAAGGTTTCACACCAGTGTGTGTGCGCATATGTACTTTGAAATTACTGTTATGTGAAAATTGTTTCTTACATATATCACAATGATAAGGTTTTTCACCAGTGTGTGTGCGCATATGTATTGTCAAAGTTTCCTTTTGTGAGAATTGTTTCTTACACACATCACAATGATAAGGTTTCTCACCAGTGTGTGTGCGCATATGTTTTGTAAAATGACTCTTGTGTGAGAATTTTTTCATACATATATTACAATGATAAGGTTTCTCACCAGTGTGTGTGCGCATATGTGCTGTGAAATTACTGTGATCTGAAAATTGATTCTTACATATATCACAATGATAAGGCTTCCCGTCGCCAGTGTGTGTGCGCATATGTGTTGTGAAACAACTGTAATATGAAAATTGCTTCTTACATACATCACAATGATAAGGCTTCCCCTCGCCAGTGTGTGTGCGCATATGTGTTGTTAAATTTACCTTTCTTGAGTATTTTTTCTTACATATATCACAATGATAAGGTTTCTCGCCACTGTGTGTGCGCATATGTACTTTGAAACTACTGTAATGTAAAAATTGTTTCTTACATTTATCACAATGATAAGGTTTCTTACCAGCGTGTGTGCGCATATGTGTTGTTAAATTTGTCTTTCTTGAGTATTGTTTCTTACATATATCACAATGATAAGGTTTCTCGCCACTGTGTGTGCGCATATGTACTTTGAAACTACTGTAATGTAAAAATTGTTTCTTACATTTATCACAATGATAAGGTTTCTCGCCACTGTGTGTGCGCATATGTACTTTGAAACTACTGTAATGTAAAAATTTCTTCTTACATACATCACAATGATAAGGCTTCTCACCAGTGTGTGACACATCAGAGCACAATCGAACGTGTCCCTCTAACTCACATTTTGAACAGAAACATTGCTGACACGTGTCGCACGTATATTGTAGACGTTCGCTTCGCGTTCTCTCTTTATCGTCATCTGTTATGCCTGCAGCAGTGAATTCATGAAGATTTTCTATCATTTCCTGGACTAGTTCATTCCTGTTGCTGGAGGTTGAATCTTCAGAACTCCTCTGCACAGTTTGTGAAGGTTTTTGGAGTGTGGAGGCACCTAGACGACAAAAATATTAATTATTGTAATGAATTTTGCCAGCGTAGTATAGTAGGATAAAACCTTCTTTCTAAAAATACTCCTTTGTCCAGCAGTGGACTCTTAATCTAAGAGAGCCGTCGCGTTGCTCCGTACGCTTCCGCGCGACTCTGAGCGCCGCCGCGCGATGCTACACTAGTCTTGAAGACGCTCGTCTCAGAATATCTTGATCTCGTAACTTGTATTGCAAACGCATGTTTAAAATAGTTGACTATACGGCTTTCACTGATTTGTTCGCCGCAGAGAAAGAAGAATATGAACAATAAAGTCATCAACAACCCATAACGTCCCACTGCTGGGTTCCGGTCTCCTCTCAGGAGAACCATACGTCCTCACGCTGGCCAAGTGCGGGTTGGAGACGGGCAAGACAACGTTGTGGCTACGTAATCTTGTTGTTGAATGTTTTAAGCCGCCCAAAGGCCTCCAACTAAGCGTCACGACTGTTATCCTGTGATAACAACCGGGACCGCTTGCGTAACGTGACCGAATCACGGAGACGCTCATGGTAACATGCCACCAGCGGTCACACATCCAGGTAACTGACCGCGCCGTCGTTGCTTACCCTCGGTAATTGTTTCTAATCACCGAATGCAACTGGGCTATGAGCGCTTTTAAACAATAAAGCAAGGGAAGAAAATTTTAGGTGAACGAAATATGTCTTCATAGAAATCCGTTCCGTGAATAGCAGAAGAGTTTATAAGAGTTTGTCCAATGGACAATTTTATAATTACGGAAAAATTTGTCGAGTCGAGACGAACGACACGAATGTAATGCCTGTCAGATCCTTGCACTACTCTAGTTCGTACACCGAACATATGTACGAGTATGTATATATGTCGGATTACGGCTGAAATTGATTTAAAAAAAAAATTGTATGTATTTTTTAATTACAATTACTAGCGGCCATATTTTGACAAGCACCTTGGTGGATACTTATACCTACTCAATGTTCTACTGCACATTTTCTCCTTTTCATAAATATATCTAAACAACAGGTTATTAGCAAATATTCGATGAGCGTACCGCTTCTGCAGCCGGATCTCATACTAATAGCAAAGGTGGATGTTATTGCGTCTACTGTTACAAGACATCCAAGAAGCCAGCCACTACTACAAAGTGCGCTTGTTAAATGTAAGTTTATTGTTCCACTTACAAAATGATGTGAATTAAATTAAATAAATAACTGTAAATTATTACCTTCAGGATCACTTTGTTCATCTTTCACATCACACAACATGACCAGAGTCTCCACACCAACGCTGTCTGCATCCATCTCCAGTACATGTGACATGCTGTTCTCATTCTTGCTGCCTGAGCCTGCAGACAGTACGTCGTCATAGACACTGCTTTCTTCTAGGACATCTTCACTGACATCTGTAAACAACATCAAGTCCTACATGCGAACCAGTTTGTATTACCGACTAGGATTTGGGCTCCAACTATCCGTGACGATTGCCTAAGATGTTGGTATGGCAACAGGGACCGACGGCTTAACGAGCTCTCTGAGGCTAAGAGAGGTCTCAATATGTTAAGAAGTTGGCTAGACTGCTTGCAATGTATTAACTAGTTTCCACTGAGCCACGAGCTCTTCTTTATTTCATTACTAACACAATTAAGAACGTTTGAACAAAATTTGATGTCGTTAAGTTACTTTATTTCACTCGAATCTTTTCGGTGTTTACCGCACAGTAACTAGCATAGATGAATTGGGGCGGCTCTCTTTAATGTTTAAAATCGTGAATATTTGCATCATGTTCAGATCGATACTTTGATCTATCTAATGTTTGCGACACGCAAAGAGATTAAATTAAAATATTACCTTCACCATCATTTGGTTCATCTTTCACTTCCCACTTCAGAGCCTCCACACCAACACTGTCTGCATCCAGCCCCAGTACATCTCCCACGCTAAAGTGTATGATATTATGCATGGTGAGTCTCTTCTTATTGTTTACTGCTTGTAGTTGCACTTGTTCGGACTGTTGGCAAGATCAAATAATTCATAAATAAAAGACTTGAAAGGAGTGTGAACAAATTTGTTAAGAAGTAGTAAGCCGACCTTAAGAGATAGACATACACTGTCTAGTACTTAAGGTTAATCTTTGAAAGAAGAACAATTCCTTCATATATTATTTTTTGATACTTTAACTGTTTTAACAATGCACACAATCAAAGCTATCAGAAATAATAATTATATCCGACTTTTGCAACATTTTTTATTGATCCTGTGCTCCTTCCCCATTCACTGAGCTATACAACACAGAAAGAATTGTTCAAATTGGAACAGTAGTTTCTAAGAATGAAACAAACTCTTTAGCTTTAAAATTCAAAAATTGAATTAGAAATATTTAAGTATGTTTATCAGCAGTGTGGTTTGTAAGCAGTGCTTGTACTATACAGAGGTCTGTACGCATTAACGCAATAGCAAACTTCAGAATAATCTTGGCAATAATAAAGGTACTGTGCACTGTAATTACCAATGATCAGGTCAATCAAATCAACAACTTATCAATATAATATCACAGTAATCATGTTCAGACCCTGTATGAAACATCATCTTAGTGTTTCTTTAACAAATAGCAAAATAACGTTTTGAAACTATAACCAACCTCATTACAGCTCAGCATTTGTGTGAACAGCTCCTCACTGTGGAGACAGCTCTTCTTTAACTCGTAGCAGTTCTTGAGTCTTGCGCGACATATGTAGCAAACCAGTATAGGTCTGCCATCTTGAGTTTCAAACTGCAAATAATTATTTTGAAATTGTTTACCACCAGTTAACACCTTGCTCAAACCCATCCAAATTAAGTCACATCTACACTTAAAGTTAATTACTTTTCAGTTCAAACCCAATCAGTGAACTCGCAAATAATGCTCAGAGTAAAATTAGAATCAGAAAGTAATACATTTCAGAGTATTGTTAGGAAAATGGTTCCTATAGCCACAAAAATAGCATTTAGCGTTTCACAAAAAACTATCCTAATTAACATTATTTAACATCTGAAGGTAACTAAATAAGGACAACACCAAAGGCGTCACAAGTGCGTTGCTGGCCTTTAGAGGGGTTGGGGTACGGGCCTCGCTATTTCACACCGTCTTCTGTGAGGATGTAGTGTCTCTCCAGTCAAGCCGGCCCATTCATGCTGAAGCGTGGCTCTCCCACGGTATGATTGTATTTATTGTATGACTTAAAAATAAGTTATGTAATTCTTCTTGATATTCGATATAGCGAACTGAGCCTCCACCTACGATAACAATAGTCCTGGTTTTTCAAGGTAGAATGAAGGTGATCGGACGCAGAAGCAAAATCTTTCATGAGGTTCCTCCACAAAATCCAAAATAGCATAAGAGAAGGATGCTAGAGTAGGATGCGAGAAGCCGAGAATCTAACCAAGTGGTATGCAATTAGAGAGGCCTGTATCTGGTAGTGGACTGCGATAGGCATGATGAATGATGATTATGATGAAAATATGATAGAGAGATAAACATAGATTGCTTCGATTCTTTTCTAAATCCAAATACTACTGAAAATGTCCTTTTCATGTCTTATTCAACAATGATTTCAAATAGCATAATACAAAAATATTTTCTTGACATTGATGTTAATTGTTATTACCACATTAAATGAAAGGAGATGTAGATTTTTCAGTGTAAATTGTTGTAATTATTATATACAACAACTGATAAAATGTGAACTCCACTGTATAGAGTAGTATGCTTGAGATACACTACTGGAGCAGCTTGTACTCAGGAGTAAAACATTGTATGAACAATATCTCAGAGACATTATTTTAACACAGTCAAAAACACTATGTTTTATATTCATGTTTCGAATTTCACAATAATGTAATAATACATGCTTTTATTCCAATTTGTATCTTTAAATGCTCTCCTGTAAACTTACAGTTTTAGGAAGGAAGAACTTTTGTGGGAGGTATTGACATATTTAGTGCATATTTGTTACTTTATTATTCAGAACTATCATCATAATCAGCCTATCGCAGTCCACTGCTGGACATAGGCCTCTCCAATAGCACTCCACTTAGTTCGATCCTCGGATTAACAGAACTATCTGAATGCAATTTATTATGAAGTTAAATAAAAGCAAACAAAAACAGATACACGCAGTAGAGAGCCATGGGTCAGGACTGAACATTAACACTGTTTACTGTGGATTAGTTAAACTCACTCAATCAAATAGGTTTCTCAACAAGCATTAACTTGAGTGTAACTGACTGTGTTTGTGTTGCTTTCGCAGTACATGTAGTACATAATAAAACCTGCGTGATATATACAAATAACAAACGCTTCACAGTAGCAGGGAGTATAATCTTTTAATTTAACAATTACGTACCGGCATTAAAACCAAAGACTCGTACATTTCCTGTAAATGAGTGCCGACAATTGGAACCAGTCGAATGTCTTCTCCTAAACAAACCCTGCACATTGAAAGCTTTTCCATGACTAATTCTAAAGCAAGTTCACACTCTTGCTTTGTTACTTTATAATACTTTGGTAATTTTTTCACCGTCCATGCGTCTTATTTAAACATTCCATTCCAGTTCTGGGAATAATTTTAAATGTATTTGGTATTAATTATGGATTTATAATAGCCAAGCTTCAACTTCTAATTATTTGCCATTAAATAGAGTCCAATGCCCACAGATCTTAATGTTTGACGTTTGACAGTTCTGACAGCTTGAATTGAAGAATAAGGAATAGCACAAAGAAATCACTTTTTCAGATTACCGATTTTTAATAGTTATCGTTTTTTTGCATTTCTAATTAAAACATTTGTATTTATAAAATATTTACCTTTCATGTTTATATAACCTATTGCACTAATAAATAGTATAACTTTCTATTGGTAAATTTTTTTTCAAAGTCGGTTCGTATAAAGAGAACTGACTGGTGGAAAGAATGGTTTGGTTACGTCCCTACTTATTCGTTTGGTTATATTGTTTTATCCAATACCATCGTATTGAATATATATGTTAAATTATACTGTATTCTCATAAGTACCACCACCTCGGGTCGGCAAAGCCAGCCTTGCTCTTTTTGACAGAGAAGCAGATATTATCTTCAGCGGACACTTCCTATCTCACTTACCCTGAGTACGGTTTAGAACACTCCTTCATCTCTAAGACCACTGCTCGTGCAGACGCGGGTACATGCATACGCATAATATTGCTCTGTATCGTGGTGACGTTTATTTTATTGTTGCATAGTATAATAACTTCGTTACGAATTTTGTCCTTCAGAGAGACTCCTAGCATAGCTCTTTCCATTGCACGCTGAGCGACTTTGAGCTTCTGGAATAATCCTAGGGTTAATGTCTACGTCTCGGCACCGTACGTCATTACAGGGAGGACGCACTGGTTGAAGACTTTTGTCTTCAGGCTCTGTGGTATATCCGACGAAAATTTATGGTTCAACTTCCTGAACGCCGCCCATCCCAACTGGATCCTCCTATCGACTTCCTCAGTTATCCGTCAGAGAACCAAAGTGACCGACATAGCTCTGAAAGTTGGTAGGATGAAGTGGCAATGGGCTGGTCACATATGTCGTAGAACAGACAACCGCTGGAGTAAGCGTGTCTTGGAATGGAGACCGCGTCTTGGCAAACGTAGTGTGGGACGCCCTCTGGCCAGATGGCGGGATGACTTGCGTTGGAGGGCTGGCAGCGACTGTGGTATTCCTTGGAAGAGGCCTATGTCCAGCAGTCGACTGTAACGGGCTGATGATGATGATGATGATAGTATAATACTATTTTTTTACGATTATGGTAACTACCGAAGATGACGAGGAAAGGGATGATTCCGATGTGATAAAAGAGTGTGAACGTGAATTGGAAGAAATGAATTCAAGTAGATGTGAAAACAATCTTCCACCTCTTCACGTAGGAAATAATCCGTTGACTTATGACGCAAAGGAGAAAGCCGATCTTCTGGCAAAACGCTTTGCGTCCAACTCGACCTTGGATGACGGGGGACAGGAGCCGCCTACAATACTGCGGTGCGAGAGCCGTATGCTGGATATCCAGTTCCTCCAACGCTCAGTGCACTTAGCACTTTTGTCCCTTGAAATCCATAAGTCGAGCGGCCCGGATGGAATCCCTCTTATTGTGTAGAAGATGTGCGCTCCAGAGTTGGCACTGGTCTTAACGCGTCTTTTTCGACTCTCCTACTCTTCTGGCGTAGACCCGACATCATCCATCATTATATCATTGAGAGTCGAAATAAACTTGTGTCTGAAGTTGAGAACGCTTTGAAAAGGGTCTGAAATTGGGGTAGACTTAATTTAGTCCAATTCAACCCGACAACGACACAAATTTGCGTGTTCAAATAAACTACCGTGCAAAGAAAATAAAAAAAACTACCGTGGGTCGTATGTCCTCGTTTTGAAGACACTCCCCTATTTGCCTCAGCCAATATTGGGATACTTGGTCTCGACGTATCGAGCGAAGTCTAGTTTCGTAGCCATTTGGAGGGTAAGGCCAAATTCGCCTCAAAAAAGATAGGTGTGCTCAACAGATCGAGGCAGTATTTCACTCCGGCCCACCGCCTTCGGCTTTATAAGGCGCAGGTTCGGCTCGGCTCGGTTCGGGAAAGCTATGCTTTGGCATGAATGGGTCGGCTCGACCGGAGTGATAGCACGGCCTCACAGAAAACCGGTGAGAAATGGCGTTTGCGCTGTGTTTCACCGAGTGAGTGAGGATACCGGAGGCCCATACCCCAACCCCTTCCCCTTTCCCATCCCCCAAAGGTCGGCAACGCACTTGTGACGCCTTTGGTGTTGCGGGTGTCCTTGGGCGACGGTAATCGCTTACCATCAGGTGATGCGTTTGCTCGTTTGCCCACTATTCAATAAAAAAAAAATACCAGCTTCTCTGGACCGCATTCAGCGGAGGGCGACTCGTATCGTCGATTGCCGGGATCTTTCAATTCGGCTAGCTAGACCCTCTGGCACTGCGTAGAGATGTGGCTTCGCTGTGATCTTCTACCACATTTACCACGGGAATGCTCTGAGGAATTGTTCGTATTGATCCCTGCCGCATCTTTCCGCCATCGTCCTACGCGACAGAAATTTCATTCCCATCATCTAGATCTGCCAACCATCTAGATGGTTTTCCCAAAATTTTCTGCCACGCACAGCAAAACTGTGGAATGAGCTGTCGCCTGCGGTGTTCCCGGACCAATACGACCTTCAAACCTTCAAGAAAAGAGCGTACTCCTTCCTCAAAGGCCGGCAACGCACTTGTGACGCCTCTGGTGTTGCGGGTGTCCATGGGCCGCGGTAATCGCTTACCATCAGGTGATACGTCTGCTCGTTTGCACCCTATATAATAATAAAAAAAAGTCTTCATAGTACAAAGAACTATGAAAAAAAAGATTAAGATCTAAAAGTGATGAAAGTGGTGAAGACGATTTTATTACAATAACACGAAATCGTAGAAGGCCAAAAAGGTTGATAAAAGTACATACTTCAAGCTTTTCCACAGTACCCTCAGTCTCCATTTGTGACGTAGAACATTCTGAATTATTTTCTTCAATAGATTTATTAGAACAAACAGATGGCTTTTGCAAAGTTACTACATAAATAAAATATACACGGTATACTAAAAATTAAAGATAAATCGCCCTATAAAGTGTTCATCCAGTTCATTGAAAGGAAACAAGTCGAAAATCTCATGGAGAGTCAAAAACTTAAGGAATCTATATATATATACAACGTGTCCCAAAACTCAACGATAAGCCGGTACCAGAAGGTCGGCCTGCTCGTGACTACTCGTGAAAAAATGTTAAAAAATAAATATCTTTTTTTTTTTTAAATTACGAAAAAAAAACTAAAATTCTTAAAAATTTACACCTCTTAAGATATTTTTAACTACCATCACCACAATTTTCCAAATATTTCAGATTTTTTTTTTTGTATCAGCATCCTAAGTAACACCGTTACCCATCACAATCCTTAGAAAACCCATAACACCTGTAGATTTTACACGAAAATTAATGAAATTTTTTTCTTATCTTCAAAACTCAAAAGATTTTTCTTTAAGGGCAATTTAACTCATCGTGGTGTAAAAAAAATGTATGGTCACTACTATGGCAAATGTTTTAAAAAATTTACGCATCTAACCATGAATCTAAAATGGTACAATACTTCTTGAAAACCAACCACAAAATAAAAATGCAAATTATTTATCTAAACATAAACCAACATTCATGAATTGTTTATAGTACTCAATTTTACTACCTGCGCACAGAATGCCTGCCGTACTGCTATTCAAGCGAGATTTGTGAGAAATTGTAGGGTAGGAGGATTATACTATCATATTTTTGTACGTAAGTGAGATTCAAAATTATTGGGAATGTTGAATAAAATAAAACAATTTAATACAATTTTTATACATTTATTGCGTTATCAACATTACAGTAAATGTTCAAACTGTTTGACGCCGGCATTAATACAAGCATTTTTTGCAGTTTCCCTCGTTCGATCTAGACAAATGGGGTGTCGTTCGATGGGTCTAGGTGAGACTTTTCCAAAAATGCAAAAATTATAATTCTAGGAATAAGGGTTGTCGAGCTATTCGACAAAAACCTCAAAAAATACCAAAATATAAGTTAAAATGTAAAAATTTTCAAACTTCTATTTACCGGACTTATGTAATTTGCTATAAACTAGGTAGATCTAGATGAGATCGAACTAGTTATGTATAATAAGTTACTACCAAAATAAGGGTTGACGAAAAATTCGACAAAAACCTTAAATATTGTAAAAAAATTAGTACTATAAACAATTCATGATTGTTGGTTTATGTTTAGATAAATAATTTGCATTTTTATTTTGTGGTTGGTTTTCAAGAAGTATTGTACCATTTTAGATTCATGGTTAGATGCGTAAATTTTTTAAAACATTTGCCATAGTAGTGACCATACATTTTTTTACACCACGATGAGTTAAATTACCCTTAAAGAAAAATCTTTTAGAGTTTTGAAGAAAAGAAAAAACTTTCATTAATTTTCGTGTAAGATCTACAGGTGTTATGGGTTTTCTAAGGATTGTGATGGGTAACGGTGTTACTTAGGATGCTGATACAAAAAAAAAATCTGAAATATTTGGAAAATTGTGGTGATAGTAGTTAAAAATATCTTAAGAGGTGTAAATTTTTAAGAATTTTAGTTTTTTTTTCGTAATTAAAAAAAAAAAGATATTTATTTTTTAACATTTTTTCACGAGTAGTCACGAGCAGGCCGACCTTCTGGTACCGGCTTATCGTTGAGTTTTGGGACACGTTATATATATAAATGTTATGTTGGTTTGTCTACGCTTCAAAAACTCAAAAAGTTCTGCACCGATCGAGCTGAAATTTTAGAATGATATGAAATCCGCATCAAGGATTGCTTTTATCTAATTTTTGCATCAGTCACATATCCGCGACCGCAAAAAAACACGAAAAAGCCGACATAAATGCGGGCGGAGCCGCGGGCAACAGCTAGTAACATATATTGCTTAGAACAATTGTAAAACTTATGCTCGAAAGCAGGTGAGCGAAGCGAACAGTGTTGTAATAACATCTAATATATTAAAAAACTATTAGATATTAGTTCATTACAGCGATCCATTTTAGTTTAATCAGCACTTACTCGTAGTAACATGAATATCATCGACCATCATGCGTAAACATATCTGAATCGACTGAAATCGTTTCAAAAATAGTTTGTAATAGTGTGACGGAGGCGGACATACGAAGTTATCAAATACCTACTGGACTTGACACCGACTTCAAACAGATTTCAGGTACCTAGCACACATTATACTAATGCTGTATTTAAATGCATAAATAATAAACACGATATACGACTGCACGGTTGGCCGAGTGGTGTCAGCGGTCGCCATGCCGCTTGCTACTTCGCCAAGTGTCGTGGGTTCAAATCCCACGCGGTACCTACAACACTTTGTGTGATCCATGAATTGTTGTCCCGAGTCTGGATGTTCTTTGTGTCCGTTTCATGTATGTTTGTAAAGTCCCCCACGACACAGGATGTTTATTCCTAATGTGGGAGTTGTCTTTTAAAAAAAAGAAAGAAAAAAAGAAAGAAAAAAGAAAAAAGATATAATAATGTTGCGCCATAACCAGATGAATCTCGTGTCCACTAGAATAATCGAGTACTTTATTTTATTTAATACCCAGCTCGTAACAATTTGGTGTCAGAAGCGGGAATAAAGTATGCCGGTTTTACCAAAGGAAGACACGGAAGGTATCCGAACTAGGAGTCAGCGCCAGCAAGAGGCTGATCAGAGGCGATTTGGAAGTGCACAACTGCCTACATCGGAAGATCAGCAGCCAGCTATGGAAACCACGCCGTCCACATCGGCAGCAGCTCCAGATATCACGGCCCTAATGGCAATGCTCCAAGAGCAGGCCCGCCGCCAGGAGGAGCAGGCCCGCCGCCAGGAGGAGCAGGCCCGTCGCTTGGAAGAGCAGCTGCAGCGGGACAAGGAGGAGCAGGCCCGCCGCCAGGAGGAGCAGGCCCGCCGCCAGGAGGAGCAGGCCCGCCGCTTGGAAGAGCAACTGCAGCGGGACAAGGAGGAGCAGGCCCGCCGCCAGGAGGAACAGATGCTCTTGCTAAAAGGCATACATGAGACTTTCGGCAAAGAAATCAAGGTAGTGAAGGATCAGGTTCTTCAACACGAGAATCGTATCACTGAGGCCGAAACTCAAATTGCTGACGTGAAGAAGGCCTTAGGAAACCTTAAAGTTGGAGACGGAGCGGCGACTATAGTAACTGCTGCTCCTTCGGTACGGGGGTTCAAAGTACCGCCGTTTGATGGAACATCTTCGTGGTCAGCCTACAAGATTCAGTTTGAGGCTGTTATGACGGCAAACGGCTGGACAAAGGAACAAGCTATGACCGCGCTCACCTTGGGTCTTCGAGACCAGGCTCTAACCGTCCTCGAAGCCCTCGGTAAGAAGGTAACCTATGAGCAACTGCTGGAGGCATTGGAGGCAAGATATGGTGACGCTCATCTGGAGCACGTGTTTCGTGCACAGCTGAAGGATCGTGCCCAACGCATCGGTGAAAACTTGCAACAGTGGGCTCTGAAAGTTGAGAAACTGGTCCGTAAGGCATACCAGTCTGCACCTGCGCTCGTTGACGGGAATCTGGTGCAAGCTTTTATCGATGGCATCCGTGACCTCGAAGTTAGAGCTGCTGTGAGACTTGGGCACCATGAAACTCTCAAGGACGCTCTGGCCCATGCTTTGGAGGTGGAAGCTGTGAGACAAGACCATCGGTCTCATCGGGTCCGGGAGGTTGTGGCATCACCTCCGCGGGACCGATTTAAGGGGTACAGCCCTAGATGCTACGCCTGTGGTGAAAAAGGTCACCTTCGGTCCAGCTGCCCTAAGCGAAGCATAGGAAGTGAATACGAGCGGTCTCAGGAGAATAGGGCGGTTGATAGTACTGCCCGACAACAGCAGGGAAACGAGTAAACGCCAGGACTGCGGGGCGGGTGCTGGCTGGTGTTCAAAGAGCCCCAAGGATTTCGATCTCGCAGACTCATGATGGGAACAGCCTGGTCATCAGAGGCGAAATCAACGGAACGTCATGTAAGCTGACGATTGATACGGGAGCTTCTCGCACAGTTGTCAGTTCCCAACTTGCAAATCGGTTCCTGAGGGACATTGCATGTAACCGTGAGCAAATAAACCTAGTAACAGCCACTGGTCAGCGCATACCCGTCCAAGGCGAACAGAAGGTGGAGTTGAAGTTGGGCAACCAAGTTTACCTGCATAACGTCATCGTGGCCGATATAGTTGACGATTGCATCCTTGGCCTAGACTTCATGAAGAACAATTGTTGTGAGATCGACATCAACCAAGGTGTAATGAGATGTAGTCAAGAAGAACTGTTCATGGAAGGAGCATCATCAGGAAAAGTGTACAGCATAAAGAACGTTGTTCTTCCTCCCAGATCAGAAACAATCATGCCAGTTAGTCTCCCTCAGAATTCTGGACGAATGCATCGGTGCGTCCTTATTGAAAGGGTAGATAATGATCTTCCATGGAAGATCGCACGAACTCCAGTAAGTACCACTAACATCTCTGCAGTACGTGTGCTAAATCTTAGTGACAAGCAACATGTGATTCATAAGGGCACACTAATTGGCACTTGCGAAGATGTGGATTGGATGCGTCGATGCCAAGACTTGACTACTTCGAATATTAGCACAGATGCACGAGTCAACGTGTCAACACTGTTAGAAGACTGTCGAGATGTCTTGTCTAGGGAAGAAATTGACAAGGCTAAGAGAATGTTAGTTAAGTACACTGATATTTTCTCTACTAATGACGCTGATATTGGAAAGACTGGTTTGGTTCAACACAAAATAAACACTGGGAGTGAGTTGCCAATTCGTCAGCGACCAAGAAGACTACCAGTAGCACGAGAACAGGAAGTGCAAACCATGATTGATGGAATGGTCAGGGATGGCGTTATAGAGCCTTCATCCAGCCCATGGTGTTCACCTGTAGTGCTTGTAAAGAAAAAGGATGGCAGCATGCGTTTTTGTGTTGACTACCGCCGTCAAACGACATTACGAAGAAGGACAGCTATCCACTACCTAGAATAGATGACACTCTGGACATGCTAACAGGGGTTAAGTGGTTTAGCACCTTGGATTTAAAAAGTGGATACTGGCAGGTAGAAATTGATCCCAAGGACAAAGAGAAGACTGCATTTTCGACAGGGAAAGGATTGTGGCAGTTCAAAGTGATGCCCTTTGGATTATGTAACGCGCCAGCAACTTTTGAAAGACTAATGGAATCAGTACTCACCGGATTAACTGGAGATGCATGCCTGGTCTATTTGGATGACATTGTCATTGTAGGCCGTACGTTTGAAGAACATATTCGAAACCTGGAGCGCGTATTATCGAAGATCCGAAGTGCCAACCTAAAGTTAAGTCCTAAGAAGTGTTCATTTTTCAAACGACAGGTTAGCTTTTTAGGATATGTGGTTTCGGAAGAGGGCGTCTAAACAGATCCGCAAAAGATCGCTGCCGTCAAGGATTGGCCAGTTACAAGAGATAAGACCCAAGTAAGAGCATTTTTGGGCTTGTGCTCCTACTATCGGCGATTTGTGAAAAACTTTGCGGATATTGCCAAACCCCTTCATAAACTTACTGAAGAGAAAAGGCATTTCTGCTGGGATGAAAGTTGTGACATTGCATTTCGAGAGCTAAAAAGACGTCTATGCAACACACCCATCTTAGGGTATCCAGATACCGAAAATGAATTCATAGTTGACACAGATGCAAGTGATACTGGGCTTGGCGGTGTGTTATCCCAGCGGAAAGGTGATCAAGAGGTTGTTATTGCATATTTCAGTAAATCTTTGTCGAAGCCGGAAAGGAATTACTGCGTCACAAGAAGGGAACTACTGGCCGTAGTGAAGACACTGCATCATTTCAACAAATATTTGCTTGGGCGTAAATTCCACCTCCGAACTGACCACGCTGCATTAAAGTGGCTCTTACAATTTAAAAATCCTGAAGGACAAGTCGCGAGATGGATTGAGTTATTACAGGAATATGACTTCATGATTGAACATCGCAGTGGAAAGTCTCACGGTAACGCAGACGCACTATCAAGAAGACCTTGCCCTGAAGACTGCAAGCACTGCGCCAAGCAAGAAGTAAAGGAAGCTGTTCCTATAAGGACGATAAAGACGGACCTTAGCAAAGAATGGAAGGAAAGCCTGCAGCAAGCACAGCAAGAGGATGCAGATATCAAACCAATTCTCGAGTGGATTAAAGCTGAGACTCCTAAGCCACACTGGAGCGAAGTTGCATCGCTGAGCTCGACCACGAAGAGTTAATGGGCTCAATGGGATAGTCTAGTCATCCAGGATAGAGTCTTGTGCCGTAAATGGGAAAACGCTCGAGGAGACAGCTGTCACCTGCAAATGGTTGTTCCTAAAGCTAAGATACCAGTGGTCCTGCAGCTCTACCATAACGGATGTTCAGGAGGTCATATGGGAGTTAAGAAGACATTGTTAAAGATAAGGGAAAGATTCTACTGGATTCATTGTCGTGATGATGTTGAGGACTGGTGTCGCAAGTGTACCAGTTGTGCGGCCGTGAAGGGACCTCATACACGTAGCAGAGGCGCATTGAAATTGTATAATGTTGGTGCACCCTGGGAAAGAATTGCTATAGACGTGGCAGGACCGTTTCCTCAAAGTGAAAGCGGAAACAAGTACTTCATGGTCGTAATGGGTGTCGAGTGATGGGTGCTCACAAAACCAGAACCACCTCTTACCACCCACAATCGGACGGAATGGTGGAACGATTTAACCAAACACTAGAGAGGTATCTGGCAAAAGTAGTTGAAAGTAAGCAAAAAGATTGGGACAAACACATCCAACCGTTTCTTCTGTCATACCGAAGTGCAGTCCACGAATGTACTTCCGTAACACCAGCTTTTGCAAACTTCGGAAGAGAACTACGGTTGCCTGCAGACTTGATCACTGGAATACCCCCTGATACCCCGCGAAGTATAACGAGTACGCGAATGACTTGCGGAACAAGATGCCGGGCCAACAAATGTCTGAAAAGATGAAAACCCGTTATGACCGGAAAGCGAATAATAAGGGCTTCGAAGAGTGTTCGCTAGTATGGCTACATAATCCAGTTCGCAGTAAAGGGAGATCTCCGAAGCTACAAGCAAAATGGGATGGGCCATACCGGGTAGTCACTAAAATCAATGATGTTACCTACCGGATACAGAAGTGTCCAAGAGGCGCCCCAAAGATAGTTCATGTAGATCGACTGGCGCGATACTATGGAACCGATAATGCTCGGGACGAGCATGTCTTAGGAGGGGGCAGTGTTGCGCCATAACCAGATGAATCTCGTGTCCACTAGAATAATCGAGTACTTTATTTTATTTAATACCCAGCTCGTAACAATAATAAATAAATAAATATTCCGGACATCTAACACACAACGCCATCTAGTCCCAAGCTAAGCAGAGCTTCTGTTATGGGTACTAGACAACTGATATAAATACTTATATACTCGCCGTGTGGAGCCGGCATAGAATAGTTCCACCCCATCTCCTCCCGTGGGTGTAGTAAAAGGCGACTAAGGGAAAGTAGCTGGGCCGACATCGCCTCGTTCAGTAGCGAGGGCGAGGTGGTGACGGTCAAGGAGAGGCCTGCGGGAACGGGATTGAGCTGGCCTCGCTCTCTCGCCCTGCGGGTCCCCAGCGGGGGGTCGACGGCGACGGGGAGTCGCCCGTGGAGCCGGCATAGAATAGCTCCACCCCATCTCCTCCCGTGGGTGTCGTAAAAGGCGACTAAGGGAAAGTGGCTGGGCCGTCATCGCCTCGTTCAGTAGCGAGGGCGAGGTGGTGACGGTTAAGGAGAGGCCTGCGGAACCGGGATTGAGCTGGCCTCGCTTGCTCTCCCACCCAGCGGGCCCCTAGCGAGGGGCCGACGGTGACAGGGAGTAGCCCGCAGCCCCGAACGAGAGTGGCCAAGGGCGGCGGGTCGGGGGACCTGCCGCCCATGGCGGTGTGGCGGAATGCGCCCCTGTTGTTTCTCGGGGGCGCATACCAACGTGGGAGTGGGGGGCCGGAGCGATCTGGCCCCCCCCCCGAGGCGGGCCCGAAAGGGCATCCCTAGCCGAGTCACGGTGAGCATCCTATCCAGTGGCTCGGTATTAGGTGAGGAGGAACACCGTGGGGTTTAGTGGGTAGTCTGGCCCCCTCTCCCGGAGGCCAGGAGTCCCACACGAAGCGAACCCATCGCCCCCGCGGTGGGCAAGCGAAGTGCGTAAATGCATTCCCCACGGCAAAAAAAAAAAAAAAATACTTATATACTTTTTTTTTGTAAATACATACATATACAAACATAGAAAACACCCAAACTCCGAAACAAATATTTGCAGATCATACAAACATTTGGTCCGACCCGGGAATCGAACCCGAGACCTCAAGCTTAGCAGTCGCATACGCTACCACTACGCCATACCCATAATTAGGTACAGACAAGAAACTTAAAAATAAAAAACAACTCTGTGGTTTCGGCATTTCTTCCCAGAGGGAGTCTGAGCAATGCCGAGGCCTGATATGACAGAGGCCTGTTCTAGCTGTTAAGTCCAATGAAAACATTTACGCTACCGGCCGTCATACGCTCCATGGCCGGTAGCGACAGCTTTTTTACCACGGTCGCAAAGTTATTTCGCAGAAAGAAGCGGCGGAGAAGGTCCAGGAGGACGAACTCCACTCGGACCCAATTCCTCGTTGGCGAACCGAGTGTCGCAGCGGATCATCGAAACGGGTTTTACCCCTCAACCGATTTAGTTGCCAGCCGCGAGAAGGTGACGTATCTCGTGTGTTTAACGGATCACTTCCTTTTCAGGCGCAGTGTGTTGGACCGTTGGTTTTAGTCAGTCCGATTCCGACACACCACCCCACTGCACCCCGGTGGGGTGACGGCCCGTCGAAGTTTACGCACGCAAAAATAGGTTTAAAGTTCTGTATTTGTGACATAGACATAATTCAGATATCACCATATTATTATTGTTAGATAGTGTTAGAAGTATATCACGTCACTAGTGTCATGGCACGTCACTAGTCGACAAGTAGTAAAGTGACCTTTTCGAAAATGCCATCCGAACCCACTTCGTAGCGTCTCTTGTTAACGTACTTGTAAAAAACTTAAACAAGAATAAGTAAATATTTTTTATACTTTTTAATGCTTATATTTTATTACACACTTTTAGCGGAAGGTAAAGTGTCGTATAGAGTACCTCCACCATCACCTTTTGAAGGAATTGTTTGTTACACTACCACAATGACAGTTTCTCAGCAGTAGGTATGTGTCCTCATATATTTTGCTAAAGTACTATTTTGTGAAAATTGTTTCTTACATATGTCACATTGATAAGGTTTCTCACCAGTATGTATGCGCATATGAAATGCTAAAGAATTCTTGCGTGAGTATTGCTTCTTACATATATCACAATAATAAGGTTTCTCACCAGTGTGTTTGCGCATATGGGTAGTTAATTTTTCCTTTCGCGAGTATTGTTTCTTACATATATCACAATAATAAGGTTTCACACCAGTGTGTGTGCGCATATGTACTTTGAAATTACTGTTATGTGAAAATTGTTTCTTACATATATCACAATGATAAGGTTTTTCACCAGTGTGTGTGCGCATATGTGTTGTCAAAGTTTCCTTTTGTGAGAATTGTTTCTTACACACATCACAATGATAAGGTTTCTCACCAGTGTGTGTGCGCATATGTTTTGTAAAATGACTCTTGTGTGAGAATTTTTTCATACATATATTACAATGATAAGGTTTCTCACCAGTGTGTGTGCGCATATGTGCTGTGAAATTACTGTGATCTGAAAATTGTTTCTTACATATATCACAATGATAAGGCTTCCCGTCGCCAGTGTGTGTGCGCATATGTGTTGTGAAACAACTGTAATATGAAAATTGCTTCTTACATACATCACAATGATAAGGCTTCCCCTCGCCAGTGTGTGTGCGCATATGTGTTGTTAAATTTACCTTTCTTGAGTATTTTTTCTTACATATATCACAATGATAAGGTTTCTCGCCACTGTGTGTGCGCATATGTACTTTGAAACTACTGTAATGTAAAAATTTCTTCTTACATACATCACAATGATAAGGCTTCTCACCAGTGTGTGACACATCAGAGCACAATCGAACGTGTCCCTCTAACTCACATTTTGAACAGAAACATTGCTGACACGTGTCGCACGTATATTGTAGACGTTCGCTTCGCGTTCTCTCTTTATCGTCATCTGTTATGCCTGCAGCAGTGAATTCATGAAGATTTTCTATCATTTCCTGGACTAGTTCATTCCTGTTGCTGGAGGTTGAATCTTCAGAACTCCTCTGCACAGTTTGTGAAGGTTTTTGGAGTGTGGAGGCACCTAGACGACAAAAATATTAATTATTGTAATGAATTTTGCCAGCGTAGTATAGTAGGATAAAACCTTCTTTCTAAAAATACTCCTTTGTCCAGCAGTGGACTCTTAATCTAAGAGAGCCGTCGCGTTGCTCCGTACGCTTCCGCGCGACTCTGAGCGCCGCCGCGCGATTCTACACTAGTCTTGAAGACGCTCGTCTCAGAATATCTTGATCTCGTAACTTGTATTGCAAACGCATGTTTAAAATAGTTGACTATACGGCTTTCACTGATTTGTTCGCCGCAGAGAAAGAAGAATATGAACAATAAAGTCATCAACAACCCATAACGTCCCACTGCTGGGTTCCGGTCTCCTCTCAGGAGAACCATACGTCCTCACGCTGGCCAAGTGCGGGTTGGAGACGGGCAAGACAACGTTGTGGCTACGTAATCTTGCTGTTGAATGTTTTAAGCCGCCCAAAGGCCTCCAACTAAGCGTCACGACTGTTATCCTGTGATAACAACCGGGACCGCTTGCGTAACGTGACCGAATCACGGAGACGCTCATGGTAACATGCCACCAGCGGTCACACATCCAGGTAACTGACCGCGCCGTCGTTGCTTACCCTCGGTAATTGTTTCTAATCACCGAATGCAACTGGGCTATGAGCGCCTTTAAACAATAAAGCAAGGGAAGAAAATTTTAGGTGAACGAAATATGACTTCATAGAAATCCGGTCCGTGAATAGCAGAAGAGTTTATAAGAGTTTGTCCAATGGACAATTTTATAATTACGGAAAAATTTGTCGAGTCGGGACGAACGACACGAATGTAATGCCTGTCAGATCCTTGCACTACTCTAGTTCGTACACCGAACATATGTACGAGTATGTATATATGTCGGATTACGGCTGAAATTGATTTAAAAAAAAAATTGTATGTATTTTTTAAATACAATTACTAGCGGCCATATTTTGACAAGCACCTTGGTGGATACTTATACCTACTCAATGTTCTACTGCACATTTTCTCCTTTTCATAAATATATCTAAACAACAGGTTATTGGCAAATACTCGATGAGCGTACCGCTTCTGCAGCCGGATCTCGTACTAATAGCAAAGGTGGATGTTATTGCGTCTACTGTTACAAGACATCCAAGAAGCCAGCCACTACTACAAAGTGCGCTTGTTAAATGTAAGTTTATAGTTTCATTTACAAAATGATGATAATTAAATTAAATAAGAGGGGGGTGGGAAGGAGGGGGTGGGAAGTCAGGGCATGGTTTTGGTGGAAATCGCCGACTTAGTGAGGTCGGCATTGCCTATAAAAAGCCAAACATCCTTCTGCTGTGTTTTGTAGTGGAACACCAATGATAGTAGAACCCTGGCCAGTCCGAGTCATCCACGTCCTAGTCGTCCACCCTGGGACCTGCTGCAACCACGCAATGCGTGCACACTACCTAGAGCTGCAGCTGAGCTGAGGATGCAGGGCGAAAGGCGAGTGTTCTGCGCCTTAAAACAGAACTCTATCACTAGGGAGGCAACCCGAACAAAACCGAGCGTGTCTGGACGCTTTGAAGTGGCAGCCCCGCTACCAGACTAAGGCACAGTGGGCTAATCACCTACTTGCACAAAAATCTAGATTCCTGAAACGAATACAGCAAGAAACCGGACCGATCATTTTCTGACGACCTTTGGCATGAAAACACGGACACGAATTGCATATTGGAACGTACGTACGCTCAGCGATGATAGCAGACTGGCCCAAGCAGAAGCAGAAATGCTTAGATACGACCTGCACATACTCGGTCTAAGTGAAGTGCGAAGAAATGGTTTTGGAGAACTGAGAACGTCCAAAGGGTTGACTTTCTTATACTCCGGCAAGGATGACGAGAACGATGACCGCGAAAACGGAGTTGGATTCCTCCTTTCCCATTCCGCAAGGAGAAGCCTTTTGGACTGGAAACCGATCTCAGACCGAATCATTTTGGCCCGTTTTAACTCAAGAGTCCGAAAAATATCCGTTGTGCAGTGTTACGCGCCCACCAATATGGCTGCAGAGGATACCAAAGACGACTTCTACAACGCTCTAAACGCCACCCTTAAAGGAATAAAAAAGCAAGATATTGTGATCGTCATGGGAGACCTTAATGCGAAAGTTGGGAGCGATAACATTAACTGTGAACGACATATGGGCACGCAGGGACTCGGGGTGCGTAATGAGAATGGTGAACGATTTTTGGAGTTTTGTCAGCATCAAGACCTGGCCATCGGAGGAACACTTTTTATTCATAAAAATATACACAAATACACTTGGAACTCACCCGATGGCGTCACTAGAAACCAAATTGACCACCTTGCCATAAGTTCCAGATGGCGCTCATCGTTGCTTGACGTCCGAAATCGGAGAGGCGCTGATATCGACAGTGACCATCATCTGGTTGTTGCTGAGATGCGGCTCAAGGTGGCTGCAGCACGACTAGCCAGCGGAAGTGATAGGATTGGGAGAAGGTTTGAAGTTCTTGAAGCGGGTGTTCGACAAGGCTGTATACTCTCGCCTCTCCTATTCTTGATCGTCCTCAATGGGATTATGCTTCGCACACACCACAATAGGCGACGCGGCATAGAATGGGGACTGACCAGTGTCCTAGAAGACTTGGACTACGCCGACGACCTGTGCCTGCTGAGTCACACGCACCGCGATATGCAATCCAAATTGGACGACCTATGTCGAGAGGCGAGTTTAACTGGGCTTAAAATTAACACACGGAAGACCCAAGAGATGCGATCTGGAGTGAAAAATAGCACACCATTATGGATTGGTGCAGAGGATGTGGAGCGAGTCCACAAATTTACATACCTCGGAAGCGTCGTGTCAGAGACTGGGGGAACTGAAGAGGACATCACTTCGCGCATTGCCAAGGCTCGAGCAACCTTCGCACAGTTGCGGCCCGTGTGGCAGTCACGGAAATTGACGCGAAGAGTGAAGTTGAAAATATTCCAGTCCAACGTCAAATCCGTACTGTTATATGGGTGTGAGACGTGGAAGGTCACAAAAAATATCTCGCACCGGCTGCAGGTCTTCGTAAACCGCTGTCTTCGCCGAATTCTCGGTATTTACTGGCCCGAGAGAATCTCCAACGAAGACCTAATGAAGCGCTGCCGTGAAACGCCGATCGACATTCAGATCAAACGTCGCAAGTGGAGCTGGATTGGTCACACACTCCGTAGGGATTCCGATCATATCGCCAAACAGGCGCTCGATTGGAATCCTCAAGGAAAACGAAAACGTGGCCGACCCAAACAGACCTGGCGGCGTACAGTTGCAGACGAGACGAAAAAGGCCGGGAAGACGTGGAGCCAGCTAAAATGCGAAGCTCACGACCGAACGCGATGGCGGAATGCTGTGGACGCCCTCTGCCCCAACTAGGGGACATAGGACTATAAGAAGAAGAGAAATTAAATAAATAACTGTAAATTATTACCTTCAGGATCACTTTGTTCATCTTTCACATCACACAACATGACCAGAGTCTCCACACCAACGCTGTCTGCATCCATCTCCAGTACATGTGACATGCTGTTCTCATTCTTGCTGCCTGAGCCTTCAGACAGTACATCGTCATAGACACTGCTTTCTTCTAGGACATCTTCACTGACATCTGTAAACAACATCAAGTCCTACATGCGAACCAGTTTGTATTACCGACTAGGATTTGGGCTCCAACTATCCGTGACGATTGCCTAAGATGTTGGTATGGCAACAGGGACCGACGGCTTAACGAGCTCTCTGAGGCTAAGAGAGGTCTCAATATGTTAAGAAGTTGGCTAGGACTGCTTGCAATGTATTAACTAGTTTCCACTGAGCCACGAGCTCTTCTTTATTTCATTACTAACACAATTAAGAACGTTTGAACAAAATTTGATGTCGTTAAGTTACTTTATTTCACTCAGATCTTTTCGGTGTTTACCGCACAGTAACTAGCATAGATGAATTGGGGCGGCTCTCTTTAATCAATGTTTAAAATCGTGAATATTTGCATCATGTTCAGATCGATACTTTGATCTATCTAATGTTTGCGACACGCAAAGAGATTAAATTAAAATATTACCTTCACCATCATTTGGTTCATCTTTCACTTCCCACTTCAGAGCCTCCACACCAACACTGTCTGCATCCAGCCCCAGTACATCTCCCACGCTAAAGTGTATGATATTATGCATGGTGAGTCTCTTCTTATTGTTTACTGCTTGTAGTTGCACTTGTTCGGACTGTTGGTAAGATCAAATAATTCATAAATAAAAGACTTGAAAGGAGTGTGAACAAATTTGTTAAGAAGTAGTAAGCCGACCTCTCTCTCTCCTCTTAAGATAGACATACACTGTCTAGTACTTAAGGTTAATCTTTGAAAGAAGAACAATTCCTTCATATATTATTTTTTTGATACTTTAACTGTTTTAACAATGCACACAATCAAAGCCATCAGAAATAATAATTATATCCGATTTTTGCAACATTTTTTATTGATCCTGTGCTCCTTCCCCATTCACTGAGCTATACAACACAGAAAGAATTGTTCAAATTGGAACAGTAGTTTCTAAGAATGAAACAAACTCTTTAGCTTTAAAATTCAAAAATTGATTTAGAATTATTTAAGTATGTTTATCAGCAGTGCAGTTTGTAAGTAGCGCTTTTACTATACGGGCTCTGTCTGCAAATACGCCTTAAAGTAATAGCGAACTTCAGAATAATCTTGGCAATAATAAAGGTTAGGAGGATGATGAAACATTAACACTGTAATTACCAATGATCAGGTCAATCAAATCAACCAATATATATCACAGTAATCATGTTATTTAGACCCTGTATGAAACATCATCTTAGTGGTTCTTAAACAAATAGCAAAATAACGTTTTGAAACTATAACCGACCTCATTACAGCTCAGCATTTGTGTGAACACCTCCTCACTGTGGAGACAGCTCTTTTTCAACTCGTAGCAGTTCTTGAATCTTGCGCGACATATGTAGCAAACCAGTATAGGTCTGCCATCTTGAGTTTCAAACTGCAAATAATTTTTTTGAAATTGTTTACCACCAGTTGAACACCTTGCTCAAACCCATCCAAATTAAGTCACATCTACGCTTAAAGTTAATTACTTTGCAATTCAAACCCACTTAGTGAACTCCCAAATAATACTCAGAGTAAAATTAGAATAAGAAAGAAATACTTTTCAGAGTATTGTTAGGAAAATGGTTCCTACAGCTACAAAAATAGCATTTAGCGTTTCACTATAAAACTATCCTAATTAACATTATTTAACATCTGAAGATAATTAAATAAGGACAACACCAAAGGCGTCACAAGTGTGTTGCTGGCCTTTAGAGGGATTGGGGTATGGGCATCGCTATTTCACACCGTCTTCTGTGAGGATGTAGTATCTCTCCAGTCATGCCGGCCCATTCATGCGGAAGCGTGGCTCTCCCACGGTATGATTGTATTTATTGTATGACTTAAAAATAACTTATGTAATTGAATGAATTCAAATACATCCCAATTAAATATACATGTATATTAATAAGAGAAATATTAACACCGAGACAACTGTTGAAAATAACAATGTTTCATTTTATAAAATACAATGAAATATTTTTCGTGATACACTACTGAAGCACCTTGAACTCAGCAGTAAAGCATTGTATGAACAAAATCTCAGAGACAATTTTTTAACACAGTCAAGAACACTATATTTTATATTCATGTACCGAATTTCACAATAATGTAATAATAAATGATGTTTTTATTCCAATTTATATCTTTAAAATGCTCTCCTGTAAACTTGCAGACTTATGTGGGAGGTATTGACATATTTAGTTCATATTTGTTACTTTATTATTCAGAACTATCAGAATGCAATGTATCATGAAGTTAAATAAAAGCAAACAGAAACAGACACACGCAGTAGAGAGCCATGGGTCAGGACTGAACATTAACACTGTTTACTGTGGATTAGTTAAACTCACTCAATCAAATAGGTTTCTCAACAAGCATTAACTTGGGTGTAACTGACTGTGTTTGTGTTGTTTGTACAAGATTTGAGAAACTTAGCAGGGAATATAATCTTTTAATTAAACAATTACTTACCGGCATCAAAACCAAAGACTCATACATTTCTTGTAAATGAATTCCGACAATTGGAACCAGTCGAATGTCTTTTCCTAAACAAACCCTACACATGGAAAGCTTTTCCATGATTAATTCTACAGCAAGTTCACACTCTTGCTTTGTAACTTTATAACACAGTTTTTTTTTTCACCGTCGACGACGTTTGACAGTTCTGACAGCTTGTATTGAAGAATAAGGAATGGCAACAAGAAATCGCTTTTTCAGATTACCGATTTTTAATAGTTATCGTTTTTTTGCATTTCTAATTAAAATATTTGTATTTATAAAACATTTACCTTTCATGTTTATATAACCTGTTAGACTAATAAATAGTATTACTTTCTATTGGTAAAATAACTTTCAAAGTCGGTTTGTATAAAGTGAACCGAGTGGTGGAAAGAAGGGTTTGGTTACGTCCCTACTTATTCATTTGGTTACATTGTTTTATCCAATACCATCGTATTAAATATATATGTTAAATTACACTGTATTCTCATAAGTACCACCACCTCGGGTCAGCAAAGCCAGCCTTTCTCTTTTTGACAGAGACGCAGATATTATCTCCAACGGGCACTTCCTACCTCACTTACCCTGGGTACGGTTTAGAACACTCCTTCATCTCTAAGACCACTGCTCGTGCAGACGCGGGTACATGCATACGCATAATATTGCTCTGTATCGTGGTGACGTTTATTTTATTGTTGTATAGTATAATACTATTTTTGAAGTGAAACTTCTTTATCGGGGTTGTCAAAAAATTTAGTGTAACATTTTCTCGTTACGCGTCACATTTATCCGTGACGCGCCATCTTTTTCTTATCCCCTACCACGCGTGATTCGAAGTATACTTTCTCCAGCGGAGTAGGGATTGGTAAATGTCTCCAATGTATTTTGCGGCCCGTTTTGAGTAGTTACGTTTGAGTTTGTTTCCTGTTATTTTTAAACTGAAACAATTGTTCATTTATAGTCTCTACTTTATTCAGAGACAATCGTTTAAATTCTGCTTTTAAATCGATGGTGGACGTTGACGTGTTTCGGCCATGATAAAATGTTTTATCATTATTGAGAGTAGTTATATACAATCCTTAAAAAAAATTTATAAAATAAAACAAAAACATTTTCAAACACAAACAGGACCAAATTAATACTACAATGAAATATCACATTACAAACAATATTATTTTATTTAGTCCACAATGTAAATAACTACACACATCACATTCCACAAACTTACTTCATTCACACCACAGATCGCGAAATATTTACTCAGGTCTCGCTCCTTAACTTTTATTGCACTTGAAATAAGAATTGTCACGAATATTGCTGGTTTATAAGTCTTTTGTCGTTATACCTTACGTCGACATATGATATTTATTTTTAGAAAAATAACGTCATAAAGAAGTTTCACTTCTTACGAGTGTACGCTAGTACACGCACACATTTTTTACGATTATGGTAACTACCGAATATGACGAGGATAGGGTCGATTCCGATGTAATAAAAGAGTGTGAACGTGAAAATTGGAAGAAATGAATTCAAGTAGATGTGAATACAATCTTCCACCTCTTCACGTAGGAAATAATCCGTTGACCAATGACGCAAAGGAGAAAGCCGATCTTCTGGCAAAACACTTTGCGTCCAACTCGACCTTGGATGACGGGGAACAGGAGCCGCCTACCATACTGCAGTGCGAGAGGCGTATGCTGGATATCCAGTTCCACCTACGCTCAGTGCGCTTAGCACTTTTGTCCCTTGAAATCCATAAGTCGAGCGGCCCGGATGGAATCCCTCCTATTGTGTAGAAGATGTGCGCTCCAGAGTTGGCACCGGTCTTAACGCGTCTTTTTCGACTCTCCTACTCAACTGGCGTAGTCCCGACATCATGGAGGGCAGCATTGGTCCACCCGATCCTTAAAAAGGGCGATCACTCAAATCCGACTAACTACAGGCCGATAGCCATAACTTCCCTCTTCTCGAAAATAATGGAGTCCATCATTAACCATATACTCCTGCGGTACCTAAAGGATCATCATCTGCTTAGTGACCGGCAGTACGGTTTCCGTAAGGTTCGATCAGCTGGCGATCTTCTGGCATTCCTGACACATCGCTGGGCTCAGGCGATTGAGACTAAGGCGGAAGCCTTGGCAGTTAGTTTGGACATCGCGAAAGGCTTCGATCGGGTCTAGCGCAAAGCGCTTCTTTCGAAGCTCCCTTCCTATGGGCTTCCCGAGAAATTATGCGATTGGGTCACTAGCTTTCTGGCATGTAGAAGCATAAAGGTCGTAGTCGACAGTGAATGCTCTAACTCCATGCCTGTGAATGCTGGTGTCCCGCAAGGCTGTGTGCTATCGCCTACTCTGTTCCTCCTTCATATAAATGACATGCTGCAAAAAAAAATACCGTGGGTCGTATGTCCTCGTTTTGAAGACACTCCTCTATCTGCCTCAGACAATATTGGGATACTTGGTCTCGACGTATCGAGCGAAGTCTAGTTTCGTAGCCATTTGGAGGGTAAGGCCAAATTTGCCTCAAAAAAGATAGGTGTGCTCAACAGATCGAGGCAGTATTTCACTCCGGCTCACCGCCTTCGGCTTTATAAGGCGCAGGTTCGGCCTCACATGGAATACTGTCCTCATCTTTGGGCAGGGGCACCTCAATACAAGTAAATTAATATTTTACCGTGGGAGAGCTATGCTTCGGCATGAATGGGTCGGCTCGACCGGAGTGATACCACGGCCTCACAGAAAACTGGTGAGAAATAGCGTTTGCGCTGTGTTTCACCGAGTGAGTGAGGATACCGGAGGCCCATACCCCAACCCCTTCCCCCGTCCCTTACCATCCCCCAAAGGTCGGCAACGCACTTGTGACGCCTTTGGTGTTGCGGGTGTCCATGGGCGACGGTAATCGCTTACCATCAGGTGATGCGTCTGCTCGTTTGCCCACTATTCAATAAAAAAAAAATACTAGCTTCTCTGGACCGCATTCAGCGGAGGGCGACTCATATCGTCGATTGCCGGGATCTTTCAATTCGGCTAGCTAGACTCTCTGGCACTGCGTAGAGATGTGGCTTCGCTGTGCATCTTCTACCGCATTTACCACGGGGAGTGCTCCGAGGAATTGTTCGGATTGATCCCTGCCGCATCTTTCCGCCATCGTCCTACACGACAGAAATTTCATCCCCATCATCTAGATCTGCCAACCATCTAGATGGTTGGCAGTCTACAATTGTGCGATTTACCCAAAAATTTTCTACCACGCACAGCAAAACTGTGGAATGAGTTGTCGCCTGCGGTGTTCCCGGACCAATACGACCTTCAAACCTTCAAGAAAAGAGCGTACTCCTTCCTCAAAGGCCGGCAATGCGCTTGTGACGCCTCTGGTGTTGCGGGTGTCCATGGGCGGCGGTAATCGCTTACGGTTTAAGCACGCAAAAATAGGTTTAAAGTTCTGTATTTGTGACATGGACATAATTCAGATATCATCATATTATTATTGTTAGATAGTGTTAGAAGTATATCACCTCACTAGTGTCATGGCACGTCACTAGAGTCATGGCACATCACTAGTCGACAAGTAGTAAAGTGACCTTTTTGAAAATGGCATCCAAACCCACTTGGTAGCGTCTCTTGTTAACCTACTTGTAAAATACTCAAATATACAATTCCAGTATTATTTATATAATGCACTACGAATACGACAACACGGGTAGATTTTCGTATTCCTGGACCAACTTCAAAATAAATAACCAAACAAGAATAAGTAAATATTTTTTATACTCTTTAATGCTTATATTTTATTACACACTTTTAGCGGAAGGTAAAGTGTCGTATAGAGTACCTCCACCATCACCTTTTGAAGGAATTGTTTGTTACACTACCACAATGAAACAGTTTCTCAGCAGTATGTGTCCTCATATGTCTTGCTAAATTACCATTTTGTGAAAATGTTTTCTTACATATATCACAATGATAAGGTTTCTCACCAGTGTGTGTGCGCATATGTGTTGTGAAATTACTGTGATGTGAAAATTGTTTCTTACATATATCACAATGATAAGGTTTGTCACCAGTGTGTGTGCGCATATGTCCTTTGAAACTACTGTAATATGAAAATTGTTTCTTACATATATTACAATGATAAGGTTTCTCACCAATGTGTGTGCGCATATGTCCTTTGAAATTACTGTGATCTGAAAATTGTTTCTTACATACATCACAATGATAAGGTTTGTCACCAGTGTGTGTGCGCATATGTCCTTTGAAACTACTGTAATATGAAAATTGTTTCTTACATATATCACAGTGATAAGGTTTGTCACCAGTGTGTGTGCGCATATGTACTTTGAAATTACTGTGATTTGAAAATTTTTTCTTACATATATCACAATCATAAGGTTTCTCGCCAGTGTGTGTGCGCATATGTGTTGTGAAACTACTGTAATATGAAAATTGCTCCTTACATATATCACAATGATAAGGCTTTTCACCAGTGTTTGACACATCAGAGCACAATCGAACATGTCCCTCTAACTCACATTTTGAACTGAAACATTGCTGACACGTGTCGCACGTATATTGTACTCGTTCGCTGCGCGTTCTTTTTTTATCGTCATCTGTTATGCCTGCAGCAGTGAATTTATGAAGATTTTCGATCGTTTCCTGGACTAGTTCATTCCTGTTGCTGGAGCTTGAATCTTCAGAACTGGTCTGCACGGTTTGTGAAGGTTCTTGGGGTGTGGAGGCACCTGGACGAAAAAATATTAATTATTGTAATGAATTTGGTCAGCGTAGTACAGTAGGGTAAAACCTTCTTTCTAAACATACTCCTATGCCCAACATTGCGCCGTACGCTTCCGTGCGATTCTACACTAGTCTTAAAGGCGCTCGTCGCGGAATATCTTGATCTCGTAACTTGTATTTCAAACGCGTGTTTAAAATGGCATTGACTAAGTTACCACTGCTTTTTTTTGCCGCAGAGGAAGAAGAATATGAACAATAAAGTAAAGGAAGAAAATTTTAGGTGAACGAAATATGACTTCATAGAAATCCAGTCCGTGAATAGCAGGAGAGTTTATAAGAGTTTGTCGAACAGAACATTTTATAATTATGGGTAAATTTGTCGAGTCGAGACGAACGACACGAATGTATTGCCTGCCTGATCCATGTACTACAGTAGTTCCTCTATAGTCTTTTAATGGATGAAAAGTATGTTGCATCAAATTAAATATTTCTAAACAATTAAATAAAATTGAAGTGTCTGTTTGTAATTTCCAATTAACAACTATAAACTAAACGTATATGTAGGTGTAATTGGGACTTACAACAAACAAGACACTGTCTGTTTGTTTTGGCTAGTCTTGACGACTGCCTCGGTGGCGCAGTGGTAGCGTATGCGACTGCGGGTTCGATTCCCGGGTCGGAATAAATGTTTGTATGATCTGAAAAATATTTGTTTTAGAGTTTGGGTGTTTTCTATGTATAATATGTATGTATTAACAAAAAAAGTTTTTATGTATTGATTTTAATTGTCTAGTACCCGTAGTACAAGCTCTGCTTAGTTTGGGACTAGATGGCGTTGTGTGTTAGACATCCGACAGACAGGCCGTCGAAGAATTTCAGCGGTTATTTTTCGACACGTTTATTAAATGTTTTGTAAGCTGGTTCATCCGCATGCATAAGTGTAGAAGTGAGTGAAGAGAAGTGAGAAATATCAAATTTACAAACGCTGTAAATAATATGTTTTATATCACTACATAATATAAAACAAAGTCGCATTTTCTGTCCCTATATCCCTATGTGCGCTTAAATCTTTAAAACTACGCAACGGATTTTGATGCGGTTTTTTCCAATAGATAGAGTGATTCAAGAGGAAGGTTTATATGTATAATACATACATGCATCATATACTAAGGCAACATTGCTAATTTTAGAGGTTTCTAACGTGATGTCGTAAATTACCGTGCAAAGTCGGAGCGGGCCGCTATGTTTTTATATACAACGTTCATAGTTTTTCTGTAGTGTATTTAATTTAGTATCAGCATTGCACCCGTGCGAAGCCGGGGCGGGTCGCTAGTTCTAAATATTTTTCATTTCACTAACTTTTTTGAAACAGTCCACGTAAATATAATTAATATAAAAATGTGACGAAATCAGTCTTTTTTTTTAAATATAGCTATGAAGTGGATGAAATTTTATTTATAAAACATGGAAATGAAATTGATTTAAAAAAATTGTATGTATTTTTTAATGAGATTTTTTTTATTGCACCTCTATTTAAAATTCAAGCAAACTAAATTGCCCGACTAATAACTTACTGCATATCAGATAAATGACTGCGTTACAAATTACTAAATTACCAAAACATATTTTATTAAAACACGTATAAAATTAATCAAAATCAGATGACCTTTTTTATCTAATTCACAACGAAAATCTAGCTGAAAAAATTACTCACCGCATAACAAAAATACTGATTTGCACACTAAATGAACCATCTTACAACGGAATTGCCAAAATCATTTTTTAAAAATGTATAACAGATAATGTATGTTTAAATTATTAAACTACATTTCACGTATTTACTGCTCGTATAGCTAAAATCCCTATCACCCAACTTTATTTCTTTTTGTTCATCTGTTTTATTGAAAAAGTGTATGTTGCGCTGTTATCAGCGGCGGTAAATTAGTAAACAAAAACAAAATGTGTGCGTGTACTAGCGTACACTCGTAAGAAGTGAAACTTCTTTATGACGTTATTTTTCAAAAAATAATTTACTATATGCAACTTTACAGAAATTGGTTAAATAAAGTTAAATTAGATAAAGTTTAAATACAAATTCTACAATTATTTCATTTTAGCTTATTACTACAAAGATTATTATTGAATTTCATTAATTGTAATAGAATTATTACTATCATTGATGTCGTTATTATATATTTGTGTTATTAATGGCTTATGGTAACTGAAATACGAAATATATTGTTTACATTCCACAAAATTTAGTAACCGAGCGAAAACTCCATCAATTGTAGTGCCGGATCTCGTTGTCGACGTTTGAGGATTGTTTTTCATGGATAAATTCAGATTATCTTTCAAAAACTCAATTAGTTTCAAAGATTTTTCTGATGCAAAATTGATATTAAAATCTCCACTTAATATCATCGGTATTTTATCATTATTGTTGCCGAGTAAAGAGGCACCGCCACTTGTGTATGATAACAATGAATGGTGAATAAAATCAATAATATCGTCCACCTCCTGATTAGGAGATATATATATTGCAACAATCAAAATTTTTATCCCATTTACCACTGTGCATTGAGCCATACATAAATCACCAACTGCTGAAGTTAGTGACAAATCTATCGATGAAGTTACAATGTTAGCTACATCTTTAGAATTATGATATATTCCTACACCTCCTGCTCTTGTGTTCAGCCGTTTAAATTGTGCAATGCATTTGAAATCAGTAATGTTTATTTCACTGTCATTGTTTAGCCATGTTTCAGACAGAACTAAAACATTCGAATTTTTCACAATTGAATCATCCAGGTCAGCTACATGAGCTCTAAGACTTTGACAATTGAAAGTAAAAAGTGACAAACCTTTCCTGTTATTTATAAACTGAAACAATTGTTCATTTATAGTCTCTACTTTATTCAGAGACAATCAGCCCAGTACCATAATGAATTTGGAATTGATTTCAGAAATGCAAAATTAGTTTCAATGCAATTATTGACATAATCTTCATTTTCAATTTGTTCACGTGTGATTTTTGTGTCTTTCCCTATATGCTTAAAGGCAACTGTTAGGGATCACGAACTCGAAGTCTCATTATTTTCATTGCCATGTATAATAAATGATATGGAGTAACAGCTCGACGGTCGGAGCGTCTAAGTTCTTGAACTTGTAGCCATTGTATACGGGGTTACTCGTACTCCGTCACGAAACGTACGAAATTGGCCCAAGTATATTGCAGGAAAAGATAGACGTGTTCGTCAAAAAGTAAACTATGTGGAAGATTTTTTTCTCCTGGGGCTAATCCTACTACTATTATAAAGGCGAAAGTTTGTAAGTATGGATGTATGTATGTATGGATGTTTGTTACTCTTTCACGTAAAAACTACTGAATGGATTTGAATGAAACTTTACCACAATATAGCTTATACATCAGAATAACACATAGGCTACTATTTATAAAGATATAGCTTCGCCTCGCGGCGTTGCCCGCAGTTATCATCGTACCGCGGGGTTCAGCTAGTCTTAAATATTTTTCTTCATTCCACATCAATGTTTGCTGCTGAGATACCAAACTTTCTTCGATTGGTATGTGTTCACTTATTTCATCTTGAGGCACAGCATCGATGCCATTGTTTTCAAAAAAGGATTCGTCAACCTTAATATCATACATAGTATATAATGGCGACTTTATTAAAAATTGGAGCCAAATTTTTATTGTACCTTTGTTTATTATACCATGCAAATAACTGGATTTATGGATTTTCTTGCGTTTAATGTGCACATTGATGCAGTGATCATCAGATAAACTTCTAGGGAGAGTACGAACCATTGAATCTATAGACACAGGAACATTAATTATTTGTCCATAAATACCGTACTGACCGTTAACGTGTCTTAATCTCCTAATCTGCATGAATGGGATACGTGGAGAAATCAATCGTTCAGATATTAAGTCTAATGGCGGTAAATAATCGGGTTTCTTCGGAAATTTAAATCCATTATAAGATGCCATCACAGGAATACTATTATTGAAGTGAAACTTCTTTATCGGGGTTGTCAAAAAAATTAGTGTAACATTTTTCGTTACGCGTCACATTTATCCGTTACGCGCCATCTTTTTCTTATCCCTACCACGCGTGATTCGAAGTATACTTTCTCCAGCGGAGTAGGGATTGGTAAATGTCTCCAATGTATTTTGCGGCCCGTTTTGAGTAGTTACGTTTGAGTTTTTTTCCTGTTATTTATAAACTGAAACAATTGTTCATTTATAGTCTCTACTTTATTCAGAGACAATCGTTTAAATTCTGCTTGTAAATCGATGGTGGACGTTGACGTTTTTCGGCCATGATAAAATGTTTTATCATGATTGAGAGTAGTTATATACAATCCTTCAAAAAAAATTTATAAAATAAAACAAAAAACATTTTCAAACACAAACAGGACCAAATTAATACTACAATGAAATATCACATTACGAACAATATTATTTTATTTAGTCCACAATGTAAATAACTACACACATCACATTCCACAAACTTACTTCATTCACACCACAGATCGCGAAATATTTACTCAGGTCTCGCTCCTTAACTTTTATTGCACTTGAAATAAGAATTGTCACGAATATTGCTGGTTTATAAGTCTTTTGTCGTTCTACCTTACGTCGACATATGATATTTATTTTTTGTTATTTAAAGATGTCACACAGGTATTACATACAGCAACGTCCTTTATGTTAAGATGAGGAACTATTGTTTTCAAGATTGAAAAGTGTTGAAGGGATGAAGATCGTAAGTCATCTTTAAACCATAGTCTTTCACAAACTGAAATTCATCATGAGCCAGTTTATGCCGATGAAAATCCGTGTATGCTACATAATTAGTTTCATGCTCTAATTGTTGAATTAACGTTGATTCAACCAAGTTCTGACTTTGGCTAATGTGTTCCGAGATCTTCGATTTTTTTCGGATTCTGTACTCTTTGGCACGCTCTGCGGCTGATCTTTTCTGTTTTTGATGATTCACCGTTAGAGTTTCTTTTTTTTTCCGAGCTCTATACTCTCGCATTCGCTCTGCAGCTGTTTTTGGATAACCAGGGTGGATTGAAGAAACATCACTCTTTGCTTGAGTTTCATTCACACAGACATGGCTTGTGGTAGCAACTGATGCACTGAGTTGTGAACAATGCCGATGATGGACATCAACTTGAACAGTAACTGCATTTGAAGATTCCTCAGGATTTGGCGATATTTCCATCGTTGAATCTAAAAAAAAATTGATTAATTAATTTACTAAATAAATTATTATTTATAATATTGATCGTAGATAACTGAAAAACTCTTACCTCCTGAATGGATCTTCATTTTTTTTCGGATTCTGTACTCTTTGGCACGCTCTGCGGCTGATCTTTTCTGTTTTTGATGATTCACCGTTAGAGTTTCTTTTTTTTTCCGAGCTCTATACTCTCGCATTCGCTCTGCAGCTGTTTTTGGATAACCAGGGTGGATTGAAGAAACATCACTCGTTGCTTGAGTTTCATTCACACAGACATGGCTTGTGGTAGCAACTGATGCACTGAGTTGTGAACAATGCCGATGATGGACATCAACTTGAACAGTAATTGCATTTGAAGATTCCTCAGGATTTGGCGATATTTCCATCGTTGAATCTAAAAAAAATTAATTTATTCATTTACAAAAAATATATATATACATATATATAAATATATATATATATATATATATATATACCACCACTCACTAGTTTTTGCTCGCGACTCCGCCCATTTGCTTATCGAATATCACACTAATCATACACTTTAAAATAATGCTGCATTCTATTGCTGAAAATGTTAGTATGTCAGTAGCACCAGAGAGTACCCCCTACTACCTCTCAAACTTTATCTATGTTAGTATACATAACCCATTACTTGTTTTCTTGTCGTTGATAGTTAGAATTGTTTTCAATAAGTTAAGGCAGAAAGAGGGTAGGTGAACAGTAAAAGGAGAAAAATATTTTGTATTTACCTCCGAAACTTAATATTCGACCGATTTTCTAAAATGTAATTCAACATGTTTGTGTTTAGTTAATGCCATAGTTATTATGGTTTTTCATGTAACTAAATAATCATGTCATAATCAAAAATAAATTAAAATCAAAAATTTTAAAGTTCTAAGAGTAACAATAAAAAAAACTTGAAGCTTTAAAAAAGTACTGACTTCAAATCAGTTCCGAGCTACGTGTACGAACTAAATAAGAAGTATCTTATTTTCTACACACCTGTATTAATACATTAATCTCATCATCATCTTCCTAGCCTTTATTATTCCCAATATTTGGGGTCGGCTACCAGTTCAACCGGTTTTACCTGAATATCAGTTTTTACACAGAGCGACTGGCATCTGACCTCTGCAACCCTGAGGGCGAACTGAATTCGAAGGTTGAACTAGTTGTCAGTATATTTGAGGGCACTGACTTCCCAATAACGATTGCCATAGATGTTCATGACAACCGGGACCGACGGCTTAACGTGCTCTCCGAAGCACGGGCAGGCAACACCGCCATCTTCCATACTCCGGGCTGCTATTAGGAATTTCTTGTAGGAAAAACCCAACAGCAGTCCGACCCGGGAATTGAACCCGAGACCTCTTGATCTGCAGTCGCTTACGCTAACCACTAGACCAACGAGGCAGTCAATTAATCTCATATAAATTACTTAATCGTAAACGTGATACAATGCAGTGTCTACCATCACAGCAATATATTAGCCGTGGACTAGCAATTAAGGCCCTGGACGGCTTCGTTGAATGTACCACCCGCCCTCTTGCCACTATTAGCATCATAATTTTCACTATAGAGATATTAAGATATTAAGGCGTTATTACACTTATAAATATTAACCGGTGATCTTAGCTAGTTTGTGGGAGTGGCAGAGTGTCTTTAAAGACGATTTTCATGTCACTACACTGACAGGCGGAATGCATTCACTTCAAGGAAGCTGTAAATGGTGAATGATTGGTATAATTTCTGCTTTAATGAGCATTTGTGATGAATAAATGTGTCTATTTATGTGTTGATGTTGGAGATTGGTGATTAAAGTATTTTCGATTAACTGCGTAAAGGGCTCTTAACAGTCTATCTATTACAAATAAATAAAATTGAAGTGCCTTTTTGTAATGTTAAATTAACAGCTTTTTACTAAAAATATACTTTAGCATATTCGATATTTACATCAAAAAAAAAGATTTTATGGAAAATCTCGGGCATAGTTGACCCGATATGCTATTGGTAAATGGCAATTGCACGACACCACCTAGTGGTCAAAGTCATCACTACTCAAAGCGGGTCATGATGAATACGAGCTCTTATGGAAATCGATGCAATCGCCACCTGGATTTCAAAAATGTAACTACTCAAAACGGGCCGCAAAATACATTGGAGACATTTACCAAACCCTACTCCGCTGGCGAAAGTATACTTCGAAACACGCGTGGTGGGGATAAGAAAAAGATGGCGCGTAACGAAAAAATGTGACGCGTAACGAAAAAATGTTACACTAAATTTTTTTTTCAACTCCGATAAAGAAGTTTCACTTCTATATAAATATTTATATCAGTTGTCTAGTACCCATAACACAAGCTCTGCTTAGCTTGAGACTAGATGACGTCGTGTGTTAGATGTCCGAAATATTTATTTATTATTATTATTTACTCAATGTTCTACTGCGGTATTTTCTCATTTTCATAAATATATCTATAAAACAGGTTATTAGCAAATACTCGATGAGCGTACCGCTTCTGCAGCCGGATCTCGTACTAATAGCAAAGGTGGATGTTATTGCGTCTACTGTTACAAGACATCCAAGAAGCCAGCCACTACTACAAAGTGCGCTTGTTAAATGTAAGTTTATTGTTCCATTTCCAAGATGATGTTTGTAAAATTGAACAAATAACTGTAAATTATTACCTTCAGAATCACTTTGTTCATCTTTCACATCACACAACATGACCAGAGTCTCCACACCAACGCTGTTTTCATCCATCTCCAGTTCATGTGACATGCTATTCTCATTCTTGCTGCTTGAGCCTGCAGACAGTACGTCGTCATAGACACTGCTTTCTTCTTGGACATCTTCACTGACATCTGTAAACAACATCAAGTCCTACATGCGAACCAGTTTGTATTACCGACTAGGACTTGGGCTCCAACTAGACGTGACGATTGCCTAAGATGTTGGTATGGCAACAGGGACCGACGGCTTAACGTGCTCTCTGAGGCTAGGAGAGGTCTCAATATGTTAAGAAGTTGGCTAGACTGCTTGCAATGTATTAACTAGTTTCCACTGAGCCACGAGCTCTTCTTTATTTCATTACTAACACAATTAAGAACGTTTGAACAAAATTTGATGTCGTTAAGTTATTTTTGTTGCTGAGATCTTTTCGGTGTTTACCGCACAGTAGCTAGCATAGATGAATTGCGGCGACTAATTTTAATGTTTAAAATCGTGAATATTTGTATCATGTTCAGATCGATACTTTGATCTATCTAATGTTTGCGACACGCAAAGAGATTAAATTAAAATATTACTTTTACCATCATTTGGTTCATCTTTCACTTCCCACTTCAGAGCCTCCACACCAACACTGTCTGCATCCAGCCCCAGTACATCTCCCACGCTAAAGTGTATGATATTATGCATGGTGAGTCTCTTCTTATTGTTTACTGATTGTAGTTGCACTTGTTCGGACTGTTGGCAAGATCAAATAATTCATAAATAAAAGACTTGAAAGGAGTGTGAACAAATTTGTTAATAATAATGTTACGAGCTGGGTATTAAATAAATTAAAGTACTCGATTAATTACCAAAAATAACACAATATTTATTAAGAACACTTTTTACAATAAGAAATCACTAAATCACTCGTTAGTCGCACTAAAGATCTCTTCGATGTTTATCCGCTGTATCGTGAAACAATACTGTCCCTACGGCCAACACGTTCCGCTTTTATATGATCGTGGAAATTACTCGAAACTACGAAAATATTCGATCGATGTCTCTAGGCTAAATAGATTACTCTAGAGCTGCTTGTAGCGCCATCTAGCGTCAAGTAATCGTCATAATGCACACAGTTGCGCGCTTTCCGACACTAGATGGCGTTGTCCTCGACAGTTCTCGATTCTTCTAGTGGACACTAGATTCATCTGGTTATGGCGCAACACTGCCCCCTCCTAAGACATGCTCGTCCCGAGCATTATCGGTTCCATAGTATCGCGCCAGTCGATCTACATGAACTATCTTTGGGGCGCCTCTTGGACACTTCTGTATCCGGTAGGTAACATCATTGATTTTAGTGACTACCCGGTATGGCCCATCCCATTTTGCTTGTAGCTTCGGAGATCTCCCTTTACTGCGAACTGGATTATGTAGCCATACTAGCGAACACTCTTCGAAGCCCTTATTATTCGCTTTCCGGTCATAACGGGTTTTCATCTTTTCAGACATTTGTTGGCCCGATTGTCTGACATGCTCATAAATGTCATTCATCTTGTTCCGCAAGTCATTCGCGTACTCCGTTATACTTCGCGGGGTATCAGGGGGTATTCCAGTGATCAAGTCTGCGGGCAACCGTAGTTCTCTTCCGAAGTTTGCAAAAGCTGGTGTTACGGAAGTACATTCGTGAACTGCACTTCGGTATGACAGAAGAAACGGTTGGATGTGTTTGTCCCAATCTTTTTGCTTACTTTCAACTACTTTTGCCAGATACCTCTCTAGTGTTTGGTTAAATCGTTCCACCATTCCGTCCGATTGTGGGTGGTAAGAGGTGGTTCTGGTTTTGTGAGCACCCATCACTCGACACATTTCTTGAAATATTTGAGACTCAAAATTTCTTCCTTGGTCACTGTGGATTTCTAAAGGCACTCCAAAACGACAGAAGACTTCGTGCACTAATTTATCTCCAACTGTTGATGCCTCTTGGTTGGGAATGGCAAAGACTTCTGGCCACTTAGTGAAGTAATCCATTACGACCATGAAGTACTTGTTTCCGCTTTCACTTTCAGGAAACGGTCCTGCCACGTCTATAGCAATTCTTTCCCAGGGTGCACCAACATTATACAATTTCAATGCGCCTCTGCTACGTGTATGAGGTCCCTTCACGGCCGCACAACTGGTACACTTGCGACACCAGTCCTCAACATCATCACGACAATGAATCCAGTAGAATCTTTCCCTTATCTTTAACAATGTCTTCTTAACTCCCATATGACCTCCTGAACATCCATTATGGTAGAGCTGCAGGACCACTGGTATCTTAGCTTTAGGAACAACCATTTGCAGGTGACAGCTGTCTCCTCGAGCGTTTTCCCATTTACGGCACAAGACTCCATCCTGGATGACTAGACTATCCCATTGAGCCCAATAACTCTTCGTGGTCGAGTTCAGCGATGCAACTTCGCTCCAGTGTGGCTTAGGAGTCTCAGCTTTAATCCACTCGAGAATTGGTTTGATATCTGCATCCTCTTGCTGTGCTTGCTGCAGGCTTTCCTTCCATTCGTTGCTAAGGTCCGTCTTTATCGTCCTTATAGGAACAGCTTCCTTTACTTCTTGCTTGGCGCAGTGCTTGCAGTCTTCAGGGCAAGGTCTTCTTGATAGTGCGTCTGCGTTACCGTGAGACTTTCCACTGCGATGTTCAATCATGAAGTCATATTCCTGTAATAACTCAATCCATCTCGCGACTTGTCCTTCAGGATTTTTAAATTGTAAGAGCCACTTTAATGCAGCGTGGTCAGTTCGGAGGTGGAATTTACGCCCAAGCAAATATTTGCTGAAATGTTGCAGTGTCTTCACTACGGCCAGTAGTTCCCTTCTTGTGACGCAGTAATTCCTTTCCGGCTTCGACAAAGATTTACTGAAATATGCAATAACAACCTCTTGATCACCTTTCCGCTGGGATAACACACCGCCAAGCCCAGTATCACTCGCATCTGTGTCAACTATGAATTCATTTTCGGTATCTGGATACCCTAAGATAGGTGTGTTGCATAGACGTCTTTTTAGCTCTTGAAATGCAGTGTCACAACTTTCATCCCAGCAGAAATGTCTTTTCTCTTCAGTAAGTTTATGAAGGGGTTTAGCAATATCCGCAAAGTTTTTCACGAATCGCCGATAGTAGGAGCACAAGCCCAAAAATGCTCTTACTTGGGTCTTATCTCTTGGAACTGGCCAATCCTTGACGGCAGCGATCTTTTGCGGATCTGTTTGGACACCCTCTTCCGAAACCACATATCCTAAAAAGCTAACCTGCCGTTTGAAAAATGAACATTTCTTAGGACTTAACTTTAGGTTGGCACTTCTGATTTTCGATAATACGCGCTCCAGGTTTCGGATATGTTCTTCAAACGTACGGCCTACGATGACAATGTCATCCAAATAGACCAGGCAGGCATCTCCAGTTAATCCGGTGAGTACTGATTCCATCAGTCTTTCAAAAGTTGCTGGCGCGTTACATAATCCGAAGGGCATTACTTTGAACTGCCACAATCCTTTCCCTGTCGAAAATGCAGTCTTCTCTTTGTCCTTGGGATCAATCTCTACCTGCCAGTATCCACTTTTTAAATCCAAGGTGCTAAACCACTTAACCCCTGTTAGCATGTCCAGAGTGTCGTCTATTCTAGGTAGTGGATAGCTGTCCTTCTTCGTAATGTCGTTTAGACGGCGGTAGTCAACACAAAAACGCATACTGCCATCCTTTTTCTTTACAAGCACTACAGGTGAACACCATGGGCTGGATGAAGGCTCTATAACGCCATCCCTGACCATTCCATCAATCATGGTTTGTACTTCCTGTTCTCGTGCTACTGGTAGTCTTCTTGGTCGCTGACGAATAGGCATCTCACTCCCAGTGTTTATTTTGTGTTGAACCAAACCAGTCTTTCCAATATCAGCGTCATTAGTAGAGAAAATATCAGTGTACTTAACTAACATTCTCTTAGCCTTGTCAATTTCTTCCCTAGACAAGACATCTCGACAGTCTTCTAAAAGTGTTGACACGTTGACTCGTGCATCCGTGCTAATTTTCGAAGTAGTCAAGTCTTGGCATCGACGCATCCAATCCACATCTTCGCAAGTGCCAATCAGTGTGCCCTTATGAATCACATGTTGCTTGTCACTAAGATTTAGCACACGTACTGCAGAGGTGTTAGTGGTACTTACTAGAGTTCGTGCGATCTTCCATGGAAGATCATTATCTACCCCTTCAATAAGGACACACCGATGCATTCGTCCAGAATTATGAGGGAGACTAACTGGCATAATTGTCTCTGATCTGGGAGGAAGAACAGCGTTCTTTAAGCTGTACACTTTGCCTGATGATGCTCCTTCCATGAACAGTTCTTCTTGACTACATCTCATTACACCTTGGTTGATGTCGATCTCACAACAATTGTTCTTCATGAAGTCTAGGCCAAGGATACAATCGTCAACTATATCGGCCACAATGACGTTATGCAGGTAAACTTGGTTGCCCAACTTCAACTCCACCTTCTGTTCGCCTCGGACGGGTATGCGCTGACCAGTGGCTGTTACTAAGTTTATTTGCTCACGGTTACATGCAATGTCCCTCAGGAACCGATTTGCAAGTTGGGAACTGATGACTGTGCGAGAAGCTCCCGTATCAATAGTCAGCTTACACGACGTTCCGTTGATTTCGCCTCTGATGACCAGGCTGTTCCCATCATGAGTTTGCGAGATCGAAATCCTTGGGGCTCTTTGAACACCAGCCAGCACCCGCCCCGCAGTCCTGGCGTTTACTCGTTTCCCTGCTGTTGTTGGGCAGTACTATCAACCGCCCTATTCTCCTGAGACCGCTCGTACTCACTTCCTATGCTTCGCTTAGGGCAGCTGGACCGAAGGTGACCTTTTTCACCACAGGCGTAGCATCTAGGGCTGTACCCCTTAAATCGGTCTCGCACAGGTGATGCCACAACCTCCCGGACCCGATGAGACCGATGGTCTTGTCTCACAGCTTCCACCTCTAAAGCATGGGCCAGAGCGTCCTTGAGAGTTTCATGGTGTCCAAGTCTCACAGCAGCTCTAACTTCGAGGTCACGAATGCCATCGATGAAAGCTTGCACCAGATTCCCGCCAATGAGCGCAGGTGCAGACTGGTATGCCTTACGGACCAGTTTCTCAACTTCTAGAGCCCATTGTTGCAAGTTTTCGCCGATGCGTTGGGCACGATCCTTCAGCTGTGCACGAAACACGTGCTCCAGATGAGCGTCACCATATCTTGCCTCCAATGCCTCCAGCAGTTGCTCATAGGTAACCTCCTTATCGAGGGCTTCGAGGACGGTTAGAGCCTGGTCTCGAAGACCCAAGGTGAGCGCGGTCATAGCCTGATCCTTAGTCCAGCCGTTCACCTTCATAACAGCCTCAAACTGAATCTTGTAGGCTGACCACGAAGATGTTCCATCAAACGGCGGTACTTTGAACCCCCGTACCGAAGGAGCAGCAGTCACTGTAGTCGAGGCTCCCTCTCCAACTTTAAGGTTTCCTAAGGCCTTCTTCACGTCAGCAATCTGAGTTTCGGCCTCAGTGATACGGTTCTCGTGTTGAAGAACCTGATCCTTCACTACCTTGAGTTCTTTGCCGAAAGTCTCATGAATGCCTTTTAACAAGAGCATCTGTTCCTCCTGGCGGCGTGCCTGGTCTTCCTTATCCCGTTGCATCTGTTCTTCCAAACGGTGGGCCTGCTCCTCCTGGCGGCGGGCCTGCTCCTCCTTGTCCCGCTGCAGTTGCTCTTCCAAGCGGCGGGCCTGCTCCTCCTGGCGGCGGGCCTGCTCCTCCTGACGGCGGGCCTGCTCCTTGTCCCGCTGCAGTTGCTCTTCCAAGCGGCGGGCCTGTTCCTCCTGGCGGCGGGCCTGCTCCTCCTGGCGGCGGGCCTGCTCCTCCTGGCGGCGGGCCTGCTCCTCCTGGCGGCGGGCCTGCTCCTCCTTGTCCCGCTGCAGCTGCTCTTCTAAGCGGCGGGCCTGCTCCTCCTGGCGGCGGGCCTGCTCTTGGAGCATTGCCATTAGGGCCGTGATATCTGGAGCTGCTGCCGATGTGGACGGCGTGGTTTCCATAGCTGGCTGCTGATCTTCCGATGTAGGCAGTTGTGCACTTCCAAATCGCCTCTGATCAGCCTCTTGCTGGCGCTGACTCCTAGTTCGGATACCTTCCGTGTCTTCCTTTGGTAAAACCGGCATACTTTAATCCCGCTTCTGACACCAAATTGTTACGAGCTGGGTATTAAATAAATTAAAGTACTCGATTAATTACCAAAAATAACACAATATTTATTAAGAACACTTTTTACAATAAGAAATCACTAAATCACTCGTTAGTCGCACTAAAGATCTCTTCGATGTTTATCCGCTGTATCGTGAAACAATACTGTCCCTACGGCCAACACGTTCCGCTTTTATATGATCGTGGAAATTACTCGAAACTACGAAAATATTCGATCGATGTCTCTAGGCTAAATAGATTACTCTAGAGCTGCTTGTAGCGCCATCTAGCGTCGAGTAATCGTCATAATGCACACAGTTGCGCGCTTTCCGACACTAGATGGCGTTGTCCTCGACAGTTCTCGATTCTTCTAGTGGACACTAGATTCATCTGGTTATGGCGCAACAATAAGAAGTAGTAAGCCACAACCTTAAGTTTCAACTGAACCAGTATGACATTTTTATTCTAACAAAAAGCCACGTTGTTTTGGAGTTCGTAATACATTACGTTGTATATATTGTTGTTTTATTTGTGCATCTATTACTGCTACAATTTGAACCGGTGGTTGAGAACAGTAGCATTCGACGCATGCGCAATGGCTTTAAAGCATCGTACAGCTGGCAATCGCTATCCTCGTCTGACTAGTGATGTTACGCGCTAGCTATCTTTCCCTCTATCTTTAATATTTACCATTTTCAACAGCCAGCAACCCTTATTTGTGGCCAGATTTAATTAAGCAACCGTATATCATAATAAACAGAAAAAAAATAGCTTTAATTTGATATATAAATAATGAATGTACGTTATGAACGTATAAATGTATCAAAATCATGCCTGTTTACACCTGGCTGCGAAGAGGTGCGGCCAAGTGCGCAACGGAAAACATGATTTTTCAGAGTGTTTATGTATATTGCCGTGAAGTGGACGATATTTTATTTAAAAAACAAATGAATGAAATTTTTTCCCAAAAACCAATTAGCAATACTTTAATTAAAAGTATTAGCGGCCACATTTTGATAGGCAACTTGGTAAATATACATTCTCCTAATCATAAATATGCGTAAAAAAATGGTTTTTAGCAAACACTCGATGAATTTACTGATTCTACTGCCGGATCTTAGACTATTAGTGTTTCTTAAACAAATAGCAAAATAACGTTTTGAAACTATAACCAACCTCATTACAGCTCAGCATTTGTGTGAACAGCTCCTCACTGTGGAGACAGCTCTTCTTCAACTCATAGCAGTTCTTGAGTCTTGCGCGACATATGTAGCAAACCTGTATAGGTCTGCCATCTTGAGTTTCAAACTGCAAATATTTTTTTTGAAATTGTTTACCACTAGTTGAACACCTTGCTCAAACCCATCCAAATAAAGTCACATCTACACTTAGTTAATTACTTTTCAGTTCAAAACCAATCAGTGAACTCCCAAATAATACTCAAGAGTAAAATTAGAATCAGAAAGTAATACATTTCAGAGTATTGTTAGACAAACAGTTCCTACTCCAAACATATAGATACCTCCCAGGTTAGGTTAGGTTAGCATTAGCATTAGCATTTAGCGTTATCATTAAAAACTATCCTAATTAACATTGTTTAACTCTCCCACGGTATGATTGTATTTATTGTATGACTTAAAAATAACATACGTAATTAAATGAATTGAAATATATCACAATTTAAATCTACAGGTTTATGAATAAGAAAAAATAGTAACACCAAGACACCTTTTGAAAATAACAATGTTTCATTTCATGAAATAGATTGAAACAGTTTTCGTGATTCTACTTTCTGAAATATCACAGATGTGTTTCGTCTTATATTATTTTATTAGCATAAATATAATTTATGTCACTTTTTTGAGGTGATATCGATCTAAAATATTGTCTGTTATTCATACAACATTCTACTTTAAGAGTTATTATTCAAAACTGTGTTGTATGTTCAATTAATAACTTTTTATTAAAATTTAATTTTATAATGTATTTCAATACTTCGTTCGCGTACTGCCGGCCCAGATTCCCTACGACGTAGAACAGTTTCGTCTCGTCCGTCTTGAAATTCGTAATAGCGAACTGAGCCTCCACCTACGATAACAATAGTCCTGTTTTTTCAGGGTAGAATGAAAGTGATCAGACGCAGAAGCAAAATCTTTCATGAGGTTCCTCCACAGAATCCAAAATAGCATAAGAGAAGGATGCTAGAGTAGGGTACGAGAAGCCGAGAATCGAACCAAGTGGTATGCAATTAGAGAGGTCTGTATCTGGTAGTGGACTGCGATAGGCATGATGAATGATGATTGTGATGAAAATATGATAGAGAGATAGACATAGATTGCTTCGATTCTTTTCTAAATCCAAATACTGTTGAAAATGTCCTTTTCATGTCTTATTCAACAATGATTTCAAATGCCATAATACAAAAATATTTTCTTGACGTTGATGTTAATTGTTATTAGCACATTCAATGAAAGGAGATGTACATTTTTCAGAGTTAATTGTTGTAATTATTATATACAACAACTGATAAAATGTGAACTCCACGGTATAGAGTAGTATGTATGAGATACACTACTGAAGCAGTTTGTACTCAGCAGTAAAGCATTGTATGAACAATATGTCAGAGACAATATTTTAACACAGTCAAGAACACTATATTTTATATTCATGTACCAAATTTCACAATAATGTAATAATAAATGCTTTTATTCCAATTTGTATCTTTAAATGCTCTCCTGTAAACTTACAGTTTAAGTAACTATAACTTAAGGAAGAACTTTTGTGGGAGGTATTGACATATTTAGTGCATATTTGTTACTTTATTATTCAGAACTATCATCATCATCAGCCTATCGCAGTCCACTGCTGGACATAGGCCTCTCCAATAGCATGCCACTTAGTTCGATCCTCGGCTTAACAGAACTATCAGAATGCAATTTATTATGAAGTTAAATAAAAGCAAACAGAAACAGATAAACGCAGTAGAGAGCCATGGGTCAGGACTGAACATTAACACTGTTTACTGTGGATTAGTTAAACTCACTCAATCAAATAGGTTTCTCAACAAGCATTAACTTGAGTGTAACTGACTGTGTTTGTGTTGTTTTCGCAGGACATGTAGTACATAATAAAACTTGCGTGGTATATACAAATAACAAACGCTTCACAGTAGCAGGGAGTATAATCTTTTAATTTAACAATTACGTACCGGCATTAAAACCAAAGACTCGTACATTTCCTGTAAATGAGTGCCGACAATTGGAACCAGTCGAATGTCTTCTCCTAAACAAACCCTGCACATTGAAAGCTTTTCCATGATTAATTCTAAAGCAAGTTCACACTCTTGCTTTGTTACTTTATAATACTTTGGTATTTTTTTCACCGTCCATGAGTCTTATTTAAACATTCCATTCCAGTTCTGGGAATAATTTTAAATGTATTTGGTATTAATTATGGATTTATAATAGCTAAGCTTCAACTTCCAATTATTTGCTATTATAGAGTCCAATGCCCACAGATCTTAATGTTTGACGTTTGACAGTTCTGACACCTTGAATTGAAGAATAAGGAATAGCACCAAGAAATCGCTTTATCAGATTACCGATTTTTAATAGTTATCGTTTTTTTGCATTTCTAATTAAAATATTTGTATTTATAAAATATTTACCTTTCATGTTTATATAACCTGTTAGACTAATAAATAGTATTACTTTCTATTGGTAAAATAACTTTCAAAGTCGGTTTGTATAAAGTGAACTGAGTGGTGGAAAGAAGGGTTTGGTTACGTCCCTACTTATTCGTTTGGTTACATTGTTTTATCCAATACCATCGTATTAAATATATATGTTAAATTACACTGTATTCTCATAAGTACCACCACCTCGGGTCAGCCTTGCTCTTTTTGACAGAGACGCAGATATTATCTCCAACGGGCACTTCCTACCTCACTTACCCTGGGTACGGTTTAGAACACTCCTTCATCTCTAAGGCCATTGCTCGTATAGACGCGGGTACATGCATACGCATAATATTGCTCTGTATCGTGGTGACGTTTATTTTATTGTTGTATAGTATATAGTATAATACTATTTTTTTACGATTATGGTAACTACCGAAGATGACGAGGATAGGGATGATTCCGATGTGATAAAAAAGTGTGAACGTGAATTGGAAGAAATGAATTCAAGTAGATGTGAAAACAATCTTCATAGTACAAAGAACTATGAAAAAAAAGATTAAGATCTAAAAGTGATGAAAGTGGTGAAGACGGTTTTATTACAATAACACGAAATCGTAGAAGGCCAAAAAGGTTGATAAAAGTACACACTTCAAGTTTTTCCACAGTACCCTCAGTCTTCATTTGTGACGTAGAAAATTCTGAATTATTTACTTCAATAGATAATAAACAGGTGGCTTTTGCAAAGTTATTACATAAATAAAATATACACGGTATACTGAAAATCAAATATAAATCGCCCTATAAAGTATTCATACAGTTCAATGAAAGGAAACAAGCCGAAAATCTCATGGAGTGTCAAAAACTTAAAGAATCTATCTATATACATAAAAATGTTATGTTGGTTTGTGTGCGCTTCAAAAACTCAAAAAGTTCTGCACCGATCGAGCTGAAATTTTACAATGATATATAATCCTCGTCAAGAATTGTTTTTATCTAATTTTTGCATCAGTCACATATCCGCGACCGCGAAAAAACACGAAAAAGCCGACATAAATGCGGGCGGAGCCGCGGGCAACAGCTAGTAACATATATTTTTTAGAACAATTATAATACTTATGCTCGACAGCAGGTGGGCGAAGCGAACAGTGTTGTAATAACATCTAATAGGTATATTAAAAAACTATTAGATATTAGTTCATTACAGTGATCCATTTTAGTTTAATCAGCACTTACTCGTAGTAACATGAATATCATCGACCATCATGCGTAAACATATCAGAATCGACTGAAATCGTTTCAAAAATAGTTTGTAATAGTGTGACGGAGGCGGACATACGAAGTTATCAAATACCTACTGGACTTGACACCGACTTCAAACAGATTTCAGGTACCTAGCACACATTCTACTAATGCTGTATTTAAATGCATAAATAATAAATACGATATACGATATACTAATAAATAAATAAATATTCCGGACATCTAACACACAACGCCATCTAGTCCCAAGCTAAGCAGAGCTTGTGTTATGGGTACTAGACAACTGATATAAATACTTATATACTCGCTATATACTATATATATACTTATAAAAGGCGACTAAGGGAAAGTGGCTGGGCCGTCATCGCCTCGTTCAATAGCGAGGGCGAGGTGGTGACAGTCAAGGAGAGGCCTGCGAGACCGGGATTGAGCTGGCCTCGCTCGCTCTCCCGCCCAGCGGGCCCCTAGCGAGGGGCCGACGGCGACAGGGAGTCGCCCGCGGCCCCGAACGAGAGTGGCCATGGGCGGCGGGTCGGGGGACCTGCCGCCCATGGCGGTGTGGCGGAATGCCCCCCTGTTGTTTCTCGGGGGCGCATACCAACGTGGGAGTGGGGAGCCGGAGCGATCTGGCCCCCCCCCGAGGCGGGCCCGAAAGGGCATCCCTAGCCGAGTCACGGTGAGCATCCTATCCCGTGGCTCGGTACTAGGTGAGGAGGAACACCGTGGGGTTTAGTGGGTAGACTGGCCCCCTCTCCCGGAGGCCAGGAGTCCTACACGAAGCGAACCCATCACTCCCGCGGTGGGCAAGCGAAGTCCGTAAATGAATTCCCCACGGCAAAAAAATAAATAAAAATACTTATATACTTTTTTTTGTAAATACATACATATTATACATAGAAAACACCCAAACTCCGAAACAAATATTTGCAGATCATACAAACATTTGGTCCGACCCGGGAATCGAACCCGAGACCTCAAGCTTAGCAGTCGCATACGCTACCACTACGCCATACCAATAATTAGGTACAGACAAGAAACTTAAAAATAAAAAACAACTCTGTGGTTTCGGCATTTCTTCCCATAGGGAGTCTGAGCAATGCCGAGGCCTGTTATGACAGAGGCCTGTTCTAGCTGTTAAGTCCAATGTAAACATTTATGCTACCGGCCGTCATACGCTCCATGGCCCGTAGCGACAGAATTTTTTACCACGGTCGCAAAGTTATTTCGCAGAAAGAAGCGACGGAGAAGGCCCGAGAGGACGAATTGGGTCCGAGTGGAGTTCCACTCGGACCCAATTCCTCGCCGGCGAACCGAGTGTCGCAGCGGATCATCGAGAAGGGTTTTCCCCCTCAACCGATTTAGTTGCCAGCCGCGAGAAGGTATAAAACGTTTAACACACGTATCACATGTGTTTAACGGATCACTCCCTTTTCAGGCGCAGTGTTGCACCGTTGGTTTCAGTCAGTCCGATTCCGACACACCACCCCACTGCACCCCGGTGGTGTGACGGCCCGTCGAGGTTTACGCACGCAAAAAAAGGTTTAAAGTTCTGTATTTGTGACATAGATATAATTCAGATATCATCATATTATTATTGTTAGATAGTGTTAGAAGTGTTGCGCTGTATAGTGTAGTACTCTGGTTAATTTGGACTGTGTCATAACTACTCTGTGACATTAATGACATAGATTAGAAGGAAGAGAACAAAAAAAGATGGCGAATGTGCCTTACACAATGTAAAACTTAAAACTTAATGAACGAATAAAATATATCATAATAATCTCTCTTCAAGCCCTCATCTCATCAAGAAGTATATCACGTCACTAGTGTCATGGCACATCACTAGTCGACAAGTAGTAAAGTGACCTTTTCGAAAATGGCATCCGAACCCACGTATACGCCAATACGTCTCTTGTTAACGTACTTGTAAAAAACTCAAATCTACAATTCCAGTATTATTTATATAATGCACTATGAATACGAAAACACAGGTAGATTGTCGTATTCCTGGTCCAATTTAAAAAGGTAATTATAACACGGAACAAAATGTTCATAAACGTTTATTGCAAAGTACCATAGACAAGAGAGAGATAGATACATTTGTAGTTTATTATTCCAACATCCTCCCTTAAACACAAATCGATCCCATCTTAGAAGAACAATAAGTAAGTTTTGAGTGTGACGTTGCTTTAGTTAGTGCATCAGCAACCATTATATTGGTATGTATGAACTTCACGTCAATGGCTCCTCCAACAATTTTATCTCGTATAAAGTGGTGCCTAATATCGATATGCTTGGTCCTGGAATGATAGACATCATAACCTGAAAGTTTTATAGAACTTTGATTATCACTGTAGATTATCATTACTTCATTCTTCAATATAGGCCAAAAACTCTCTTGAAATTGTTTTAGCCACATGGCCTCTTGTATACATGATGACAAAGACATGTACTCTGCCTCAGTTGTGGAGAGAGCAACAGTAGGCTGACGTTTTGAGTTCCAGCTGACTGTTCCTCCCTGAAACAAAAACGTGTAACCAGTGCAAGAGCGCCGGTCATCCTCTGAGCTTGCCCAGTCTGCATCACAAAAACCATGAGTCATAGTCTCTTCTATATTTTGTTTATAACTTAATCTATACTCTTCAGTGCCTTTTAAATACCGCGTAACTCGCTTTAAAGCTATCCAGTGTGACATTTCAGGTTTATTATTGTATTTACTCAACATATTTATAACAAAACTTATATCTGGTCTGGTAATTTGAGAAGTACATTTCTCAATAAGCAGCCAATAATCTCTTGATAAGGGATTTCACTTAAAATATGTGACTCTTCAGATTTAACTTTAAATTTAGTATTAACATCTATTGGAGTCTTAACACTTTTACAATCAGACATGCCATATCTATGTAACACTTCTTGTATGTATTTTTTCTGATCTAAATATTAGGTCTTTACCTATGTAATTGCCGTTTTGTATGCAATAAGTGAAAGTACTGTGGGGGAACGGGTATAATGTTCCACCCAACACAAAGGGAGGATCCTCCGACCAGGCGAGGTGATCATGCCTGGCGGGCTACTGCCCAACAGTTGATGTTGGGATGTTGTATATATGCTGATCGGCGCGATAACTATTAATTTCGCGATTCAGGATTTGTAGTTACTCCGTGTAGTGCGTTACTTCGTAGTTCAGTGTATCTTCGGTAGATGGCGCTGTAGTAGGTGATGTTGTATGTGGAAGTCGCCACATCACTCCCCTCCAAGACTGGAGGTCGATATATGTTGAGTCAGCTGTCTGTGCTCTGTTGCGGAGCTTGCCAGTGCCAGGAGTGAGTAGTTCCAGTGAGTCGGAACTGAGTGCCGCAAGTTCCAGTGAGTCGGAACTGAATGCCGCTAGTCCCAGTGAGTCGGGGCTGAAGTCCGCTGATCCCAGTGAGTCGGGATCGCATGCGGTGCGCGGTGCTGCGGTGAGGTCCCCAGTGAGTCGGGGCGGTTGCTGCGTAGTGGCTGGCTGCTGCGTAGATGGGAGAGATGTGCTCTGCTTACATGGACCGTAGGTGCAGTGTGCTGTGCCTAATCGCTGTAGAGGCCGTAGGGGTTACCAGGCTGGAGCGGTCGCGTCCTGCGTGTGGTATATCCCAGTTGAGGCCGAAGTTGCTGGCTGGCTTGAGACTTGCTGTGGGAGTGAACATGATGGTGGCGCGGCTTGAAGGCTGCTTCCAATCACGTCGGGGTCACCACTGTGGGGGAACGGGTATAATGTTCCACCCAACACAAAGGGAGGATCCTCCGACCAGGCGAGGTGATCATGCCTGGCGGGCTACTGCCCAACAGTTGATGTTGGGATGTTGTATACAGGGTCTGTCGTAAATAATGGATAAGTCGTAAACTGGAGTTGGTCCGGCTATGAGACTATTAGAAAATCGTATCTTTTTGCCAGGGTTTCTAACCGTATGGAAATGGCGTAGACTTTTATGTTTTTTTATAAATTTCGCTACTCTTTGCATTCATTCCGTTGCCATTTCGTTAAATTTAGGTATTTCTGTGTCATTTTTTTTGTATTATAGTCTTGAAGATGTGTATTATTTAGTTTTAGTACTGTTTTAGGCGTTTTTAACGTTGGTCATTTTCAAAATTGTCATTTTAAGATTTTTTATGTTTTTGTTTTACTTAGGGTCAACTTTTGATCATTTACTGTGTAAAAAAAAAGTACGGCGCTATAGCTGCCCATGGTCTTAATAAATTATCTAGTATGTGTAGATTCTAAAAAGGTATAACAATGCATACTTCACAAGTAATATTAAGCTACATGAGCGAGATCAATATCAAGGTGAGAAAATATTTTTTTCATGTAATGTTGTAAATGGTTATAAAACTTCGTCATAATGATTTATTTCTGCCAAGATTCTTTACACAAACACTATGGGGTCACTATTAAGGATATTCAAAAGAAAACTAGGTTGTTTTAGTACGTAAAAATATTTATTCAACAACTTAAACTAAATGTTCGAAGTGTCCTCCGCCGGCAGCTATGCACGCTCTACATCGCCTAATAAACGATCGCTTAATCCGGCGCACATAACCGGCTTCTTCAATTTTTCTCGCTGCTACTTGAATGCGCGCACGCAACTCTTCTACAGAACTTATTGTTTCACTGTATACTTTTTCTTTTATACAGCCCCAGTAAAAGAAGTCCAAGGGGTTCAGGTCTGGCGAACGTGGAGGCCATAAAATTGGCCCCAATCGCCCTATCCATCTATCTGGATAAGTATTATTTAAATGTTCCCTGACACGAACAGCGTAATGTGCTGGACACCCATCATTTTGTAGCCACATCTCATTTCTTATCTCTTGTGGGACGTCTTGCAGTAAACTAGGTAAAGTATTTGCTAAAAAATTCAAATACATATCCGCATTTAATATTGCCGGCAATTCGAATGGACCAATGATTTTGCCATTAATAATGCCAGTCCATAAATTAATTTTAAATTGATATTGCGATCGGTCTTCTCGGATAAGTCTTGGGTTTTCGAGTTGCCAGCTGTGTATGTTGTGAAGATTCAAAAAACCATCTTTTCGACACGTTGACTCGTCACTATTCATGCCTTTTTAAAATCCTGTGTACAGATTTTTGAGGTATACCGGTGCGCCTTGAAATTACACTTATGGACGTACCAGGGTCTTCTGCAACTATTTCCAGTACTTCGGCTGCACTGTGGCGTTGTGGTCGTCCTTCACTCGCCCCGCCTACGCCGGTCCCAGGAAATCGTCCTTCCAAAAATGTGTTGTGCACTCTTATGAAGACACGATAGTCAGGATGCCGGGCATTTGGATATTTTTCCCGATAAACTCTAGCAGCTCTATTGGCGTTGCCATCACATAAACCATAAATGTAATGCATGTTTACGTATTCGGCCGGCGTGTATTGTTGAGGCATGATATACAAAATTTTCCAAAATAACACGTGCAATCGATAGCACAACACGATGCCCATAAATGAGAGCTGAGTTGTCAATATCACCAGGTTAACAAGTCCAAATCACAAAGAAAATCTAAGTCCGATATTAGAAAGCAGTAACAAATTGACGACAGTAATGAAAACGAGAGCACATGCGATGGTCAAAATCACACTGAGAGATGTATCAGGAGTGCGCCCTAGCTAAACGCATGCTAACCTTTTCACACATCGTGAGTGTGAAAGGGACGGTGCATCATGCAGTGTGCCTAGTAACAATGTCCTTTTCACGCGGGGAGACCCTTTGTATTGCTGTCTTTGTTCATTTTTTTACCTGATGATCCTTTTTACGAATAAACTTGTAACATGTTTGTCGCATGTAACTATTAGAGCACATCAATTTTAAAATTAAACACCTTTATGAAATGAGGAGGCATGAAATTTTTTTGACAAAAAACTACCTAGTTTTCTTTGAATATCCTTAATAGTGGCCCCATAGTGTTTGTGTAAAGAATCTTGGCAGAAATAAATCATTCTGACGAAGTTTTATAACCATTTACAACATTACATGAAAAAAATATTTTCTCACCTTGATATTGATCTCGCTCATGTAGCTTAATATTACTTGTGAAGTATGCATTGTTATACCTTTTTAGAATCTACACATACTAGATAATTTATTAAGATCATGGGCAGCTATAGCGCCGTACTTTTTTTTTACACAGTAAATGATCAAAAGTTGACCCTAAGTAAAACAAAAACATAAAAAATCTTAAAATGACAATTTTGAAAATGACCAACGTTAAAAACGCCTAAAACAGTACTAAAACTAAATAATACACATCTTCAAGACTATAATACAAAAAAAATGACACAGAAATACCTAAATTTAACGAAATGGCAACGGAATGAATGCAAAGAGTAGCGAAATTTATAAAAAAACATAAAAGTCTACGCCATTTCCATACGGTTAGAAACCCTGGCAAAAAGATACGATTTTCTAATAGTCTCATAGCCGGACCAACTCCAGTTTACGACTTATCCATTATTTACGACAGACCCTGTATATGCTGATCGGCGCGATAACTATTAATTTCGCGATTCAGGATTTGTAGTTACTCCGTGTAGTGCGTTACTTCGTAGTTCAGTGTATCTTCGGTAGATGGCGCTGTAGTAGGTGATGTTGTATGTGGAAGTCGCCACAGTACTTATTTTTTCAAACTTTTTTATTTCTGTTATTCGAAGTAATCACCCATGCAATCGACGCATCTTTGCTAATGCATTGGCAGTTTATTGATGCCCTTCTTGTAAATATCAGCTGGACGGGAGGCAATAAACTCTTCAAAGGCATTTTGTACTGCCTCTCGGGAATTGAATTTTTTACCCACTAAAAAGTTGTCTAAATTTTGGAAAAAGTAATAGTCGCTAGGTGCAAGATCTGGTGAGTATGGCGGATGAGGGAGAGCTTCCAACCTCAGCTCTTGCAGCTTGGAGACTGTCTGTTGCGCAGTATGGGGTCGCGCGTTGCCGTGAAGGAGCAGTGGGGACGACCGATTGACCAAAGCTGGTTGCAGATGTGCAAGCTTCTCCATCATTCTCTCCAGTTCTTTACAGTACACATCTGCATTAATGCTCATGCCGTTTTGTAAAAAGCTGTGGTGAATCACACCCGCACTAGACCACCAAACAGTGACCATCACCTTTTTAGGGATCATTTTTGGTTTAGGGCATTGCTTTGGTGCTGAACCAGGGTCTAACCAACTTGCTGAGCGCTTTCGATTGTCGAACAGAATCCATTTTTCGTCGCACGTAACTATTCGTTTCAAAATTCCTTCATTTCTTTGCCTGTTGAGCAGCGAAAGGCAGGTCTCGACGCGTACGTTGCGCTGGCGATCGTTAAGGTCGTGGGGCACCCATCTATCAAGCTTTTTTACCTTGCCAATTTGTCGCAAATGGATCAATATTGTTTTGATGCTTACATTAAAAGCTGCTGCTAGCTCAGCTGTAGATTGAGTTTCGTCAGCTTCCACAATCGCCTCTAATTCATTATTGTTAACCAAAGTCTCCGGACGACCACGCGCTTCATTTTTCAAGTCAAAATTTCTAGAACGGAACCGGGAAAACCAATAAAGGGTTGTGCGTTCGTTTGTACAGTTCTCTCCGTAAACGTTTTTGATGTTACGTGCCGTTTGTGTCGCGTTGGTGCCACAACGGAACTCATATTCCATAATTACACGAATTTTTAAAGTATCCATTATGACGAAAAATGTTCAAATGTAATGAAAATACAACGCTAATCAAAAACAAAAGACTGAGGTTGTAAATAGAATGTCATGGTTTTAAAACAAAATTAATTTGAATTTAGAATACAGAGCCATTACAAACTTTTTTTTATTTGAAATGACCAGTACTGAAGAAACGCAATTTCATAGGTAAAGACCTAATATATGTCCCTTCTGCCTATCTCTTTCTACAGGTATACCAATACAATAATTAATATCGCCTAGGTCCTTTATCTTAAATTGTTTATTAAGTTCCTCTTTAACATAGTTTTTTGTGTGATTATTATTTGTTATCCACAATTTTATAATAAATACAAGGATCAAGCTTGTTCTGTGATAGACCTATTGCTTTCAATATAGAACTAAGTTTCTTGTTCCATTGCCTACTGGCCTGTTTCAACCCATATAAAGATTTCCTCAAACGACATACTTACCTTGTTACACAGTACAGTGTACCTTTGTTATACAGAGGTGGTTGTATCATATAAATCTCCTCCTCTATGTCGCCTTGAAGAAAAGCTGATACTGCATCCATTTGACAGATATCCAAGTCGAATTTCACTGCCAAGGCAAACAAATATCTTAAAGAGGCATACCTTATAACTGGAGAAAATACTTCAGTGTAGTCTATTCCAGGTTTTTGTGAACAGCCTTTAATAACAAGCCTTGCTTTATACTTAACAATTTCTCCATTTTCATTAGTCTTCCTTTTGAAAACCCATTTGCACGATATAGGACGCTTATTTTCTGGAAGATCTGTAAGTTCCCAAGTATTATTTTCTAATAAAGACTGGTATTCCTCATTCATTGCTTTTTTCCAATGTACAGCATCAGTGCCTGACAAAGCCTCCTCAACTGTCAAAGGAACTGAAAAATGTTCAACACACATGAAATTAATGTGTTTTTGATGAGATCTGAAAGTGATATTTGTTTTGATATCCTCATCGGTAATATCATCACTTGTACTGGGATAATAAGTTTCATCATTAGTTGCATTATTCAATACACAACTGTCAAAAGATGTTTTGGTACTCGAGTGTGTATCACTCTGTGGGCTATTGCTGACAGATAATAATAATAATAATAATAAAGCCTCTTTATTTCCATAATGAATAAATAACATATTAAGTGCATGCATGAATTATATAACTTAATAAAATTACTTAAATTGCTTAAATTGCCTGAAAGTTACATGATTTAAATAAATTATCATCAAATCAGAAATAACAACATAATAAAAAAGTAAAATTCCATTAATTTGTGGATGTCCAGTATTCACAATTCAGTATGGACCCCTCAACGGGTAAAGGCCTCCTCCATTTTACTCCACTTCTCTCTGTCCTTTGCTTTTGTAAACCAGTTTTCACCGACATTCCTTACTATTTCATCAACCCATTTTTCCCTCGGTCTACCTCTCTTCCTTTTGTTTCTTGGTCCTTGCCAGGTAGTAACTCTCGGTGTCCATTTTTCCTTATCCATGCGTGCAATATGACCCGCCCATTTCCATTTTTGTCTTCGAGAGTGTTCCAAAGCATCTATTATATTTGTCGTTTTTCTTATTTCTGTGTTTCTTTTTCTATGTTTTCTTTGTATGTTTAGTATACTCCTTTCCATCGCTCTTTGGCATACTTGTATTTTGTTTTTGACATGATTATTGTATATCCATGTCTGGCAGCCATACGTTAAACAGGGTAGCATACATGAGTCCATAATTTTTTTCTTGAGTTTCATTGGGAGCTTTGATTTTAGGATTTCTTTATTGCTCCAGAATTTGTTCCAAGTTATGTTGACTCTTCTTTTGATCTCGTCTTCATGTCCTGTCTTAGAGAAGGATACCTGTTGTACCAGGTAGATATATCTTTGAACATATTCTAATGTTTTGTTGTTAACCCTTATGGGTATATTATTGTGGTTCGTCATAATTTTAGTTTTAGAGGCATTCAATTCTAGGCCAATTGCATTACTTACTTCATATATTTCATTGATCATATCCTGTAATTGTGATGCTGTTTCAGAGAAGAGTATAATATCGTCCGCGAATCGAAGATTACTAAGGTGTTTCCCATTTATATTTATTCCTTTTCTTTCCCAGTTTAGGCTTTTCATTATACTTTGGAGTACAGCTATAAAGATTCGAGGCGAAAGGGGGTCGCCCTGTCTGACGCCTCTACAAATGTTTATTTCAGGACCTTGTCTCTCCAGCTTTACACGACTTTTACTATTATGGTAGATGTCTTTTATAAGATCTATGGTCTCTTTCGGTACTTTGCATTCATGTAGAGCTTTCCATATACTTCTATGGGATATAGAGTCGAAGGCTTTAGCGTAGTCAATAAATGCCAGGTAGAGTGGTCTATTGTACTCTATATATTTCTCCATAATTAAATTTAAAGTGTGGATGTGGTCTGTTGTCGAAAAGTTTTTTCTGAAACCTGCTTGTTCTGGCGGCTGATATTTCTCCGTAAACATTGCCAAGCGACCCTCAAGACATGAAGCGAACAATTTGTACATATTAGATTGTAAACTAATTGGTCGGTAGTTTCCAATATCGGCAGGGTCTCCTTTCTTGTAAAGTAAGATGATATCAGACTGTGCCCATTCCTTCGGTATCATTCTATAATTTAGAATATTATTAAATAAGCCGGTTATATATGGCGCTAACAACATTTTTCCCAGTTTAAGTGCTTCATTTGGGATACCATCTGGTCCATTACTTTTATCGGATTTTAGGGATTCGATTTTCTTCATTACTTCCTGTGCAGAGAATCTATCTAGTATAGTAGAGTTCTGACAAGCCATTTCATATTCTGGTGTATTATCCTTTGATGAGTATAATTTACTATAAAACTGCGTCGCTCTTTCTATGATTTCAGATCTTGATAATATTTTTTTGTGAGTAGTCTCATCTTTTAAATAAGGTATCCATTGTTTCGTGGTATTCAGATATTTAAGACCTTTCTTTAAGCTGCCTGTTGATTCGAGATGTCCTTCGATTACTTTTATTCTACGTTCTGTGCGTTCCCGTTTCATTAATTTATAGATGTTTTTATAGAGGTAGGTACGTTCGTCTTTTTCCTCTTTAGTCAAAAATTTCTTATGAATCAATTCATTTCTTCTTGCAATAAGACATTTTATGTGAACAGGGATACTTTCCCGTATTGTTGAATGTTTTGGTTGAATCGAATTTAAACTAGTAGTTATTGTAAGTTTAATTTTTTTATAAACTGACTCTATATTTTCAGTAGCTTCTAATACCATCTCGTTTACACTTGTACGTAAGGTTTTTAAGAACTGTTCTTTTTCTTCTAGAGTACTGAGCTTAGTTTTAGACTTTTTAAAATTTGTTCTACTTTTCCTTGTCGGTGTAATCCGTAGCGTACTTCTTAAGAATCGATGGTCGCTGGGAAAAGTTAAATTGGATATAATTTCAAAGTTTGCGATGCTTTCCTTTCTGTTAATTAATATGTAATCTATCTGACTTCTCCTTTTCTTTGGCGAGATCCAAGTCCACATATTTTTAGTGTTCTTTTTAAATAAACTGTTTGTGACGTATAATTTGTTCTCCCAACAAAACTGGAGCAACCTTTCACCTCTATTGTCTCTAGTTCCGTAACAGTATTTACCTAGTATTCTTTCCTCGCCCGATACTCGTTGACCAATACGAGCATTAAAATCGCCTAATACTATTTTGTGATTCTTATAGTGACAGAGTGCATCCTCAAGTTGATTGTAGAAGATATCAATTTCTTCGTTACTTGCGTCAATAGTTGGCGCATGTACTTGCACAATAGTGAGTTTTGTGTTACCGAAATTGAGGTTCAAAATGCAGATTCGTTCGGATACTCCAATAAAACTCTCGATATTTAGTTTATATTTCTTTTTTATGAGGAATCCGACTCCATACTGACCCTGAGTTTCTCCGAAATAGCAGAAAATATGCTCGTCTTCTTCTATGATTCTATATCCCGTTCTTCTTATTTCTGCAAGTCCTATAATATCATATTTTATTTTTGAAATTGCTCTTTTAAAATCAATTAATCTTTCATCTGATAGTAGAGATTTTACATTGCAGGTACATACGTAAAGATTTTTTAGTGAAAATGGAGGGTTGTAGTCATTATCCCCCGCGGTGACAAGCCGTATTGGGAGATGAAGAGGGGCTACTTTTATTCGTTTTTTGGTGGTGAGCGTATCTCAGTCGAACTCAACTCTGACCTTTTCTTCTGTGTGTTGTGCATGTAGGAGGTAATATTATTTGTTTTATTCTTCTTTGGTATCTGTTTTACGTTGCTTTCGTTGATCGCAATGGTTTGGTGATCGGGGGATACTGACAGATTCCGTTTTTGTTTTCGTGTATCTCCTACGGAATTTTTAATTTTTGGGCTACCGGGCAATGTTACTATTTTATCATAACGTAATACAACATTTTTTCCAAGTTTACGTTCTTTTTCTATTTCTTCTTGTAGTTCCTTGCGTTTTATCAGAACTTCCTTTGGAAAATCTTCCTTGATGTTAATCGGCGAGCCCATTAGTGTTTCTTTCTTTTTTAAAATTTCAATTTTTCGTCCCATTGTTGTAAATGTTACTAATATAGGTCTTGGCTTGGTCCCTTTATTTCCAAGTCGTCTCACCAGTTCTATTTCGAATGGTTCGACTGAAATATTCATGTTATTTTTTATGCAACGTAATAATATATTTTGTAATTCTTCGTATCTATTCTCTGTATCCTCTACGCCATAGAATATCAAATTTTTCTTTCTAGCTTGCTTTTCTAGGTAATTAATTTTTTTCTGTTGTTCATTTATTTTTATTTCTAGGATGTTCGTTTTGTTTTCCACAATTTTAAATTTTTCATTAATGTTGTCATTTATAGATTTGGTAGTATTCTCCTGCATCTCTTTTATTTCTTGTTTTTGATTATTTAGTTCGCTTTGGATATCTTTTAAAATCTTCATAAGATTTTCCATATTTTGATACCTATAGTGTCCTCTATCGGTAATAGCAGTACTAGAACTAAATTTCAGAAACTTCTTGGCGTTAACAGTTTGATGCGCTTACGCAAGTTATTGCGTTTTTAGTTCGTCCCAACGTCGCAAGATGGCATCAGCATCAATTTAGTTATGCTTGTGTATTAATGAATGGTACTTAGCACTTTTGTTTGTAGGTGGGTAGATATATATTAGGAATATAGTAACTCACTTTTAACTATTTTAATACTTCTTTGCACTAATATCGCAAGGATTTATCTTCAAAGATGTCAATAGTTAATTTTCCACCTGATCTTGGTTACATTAGCACACCAAACACAGTTACCGCTTCGATGTTCCGTAGCTGATATTTTGTTTATATTTGCACTGTTCTTTGAAATTTTATAATTTTCACTGTTGTTTAACGTTACTGCACTGATTCCACTATTTAAATATTGAGAATAATCGGTTAATACATTTTTAAACTGGAAAATACCATGGAGCCGAAGCAAACACGAGCACAGCAGCGCCACCCTATCATAAATTGACAGCTGACAGATAATATGTCATCATTTTCTGAATTAAAAGGAACATTGACAATCCGTGTGGTAGATTTTGGTTGCAGTACGATATCATCATCATTAATCAACGACTTCTCAATAAATATCACATCCCTACTGATGACCATAGGTTTATTTATTGCATCATATAACCTATAACCCTTTGTATTGTCGCAGTATCCTATAAAGATTAATTCTCTTGATTTACGATCCCATTTCAGACGTTTTTGTTTTGGTATAATAATATGTACCATGGCCTTTAAACCAAAAATCCGTAAATGTGAAATGTTTGGTTTCTTACCCGTCCATTTTTCATAGGGTGTTACCTCATCCAAAACTCTTGATGGTGATCGATTGATGACATAAGCTGCAGTGGCTACTGCCTCTGCCCAGAATCATTTATGCAGCTTTGCATCAAATAACATGCATTTAGCACGTTCCACCAGTGTGCGGTTCATCCGTTCCGCTACTCCATTTTGTTCTGGTGTGTACGGGGTGCTGGTTTGATGTTTGATGCCGAAAGCTGTTAAGAAAACAGAAAAATTTTGATTATCATGTTCTTTACCATTATCACTTCTTACTATTTTTATTGTTTTTTCTAATTCATTTTCTACTTCTTCCTTAAAAGCTTTAAACACAGACTTAATATCCATTTTGTTCTTGAGAAAATATACATATACTTTACGGGAATAGTCATCTATGAATGTTATGAAGTACTTCGCACGTCCAGCAGATGGTGTCTCCATCGGACCACACAGATCAGTATGCACTATTTCTAGTAATGTTTTAGCTCTTGAACCAGAATGGGGAAACGGTGATCGTGTTTGTTTAGCCTCACAACAGGGTACACAAACTGTATCAACTTCCTTATTGGTTATAGTTATACTCTCAGCACATGCCTCTAACCTCTTTACATCAGCCAAGTTTAAATGACCCTTCCTCCTGTGCCATGTACTAATATCAGTCTTACTCTCACATGAAGTAACATAAGCACCATCAGTAACTGTATATAGTTTGTATATGTTATTGGTTAGCTTTGCATTTGCTACCAGAATCTTATTGGAATTATATATATTACAGCCCATATCAGTAAATTCAACTTTACAGCCATTTTTGGTTAATTGACTGACCGACAACAAGTTTGCGCTAAGCTCAGGAATGTATAAAATATTTCTCACCTGGATAGGACTTGCATCTTTACAAAAATTGGTCTGAATGTTTACTTTACCCATATTTTGTACGGAGATTGCATCATTATTAGCCACCTTTATCTGTTGAATCGGAGATGGTTGTAAATCATATATCCAGTCAGAGCGTCTTGTCATGTGCATGGTGGCACCCGAGTCAATGTACCAATCATCTTCATTTATACTATTGTAAGCTGAAAATAATGCTGAAAACGTATTGTGATTAGATTTCTTCATTGTGTACTGATTTTTAAAATGTCCATATTTGTTGCAGTTATAGCAACACGGGCCTTTTCCTTCTGGCTTAGCATGATTACTACTATTGTTGTTAGAGGTATACTTGTGCTTTGTGAGGAACGCAGAAGACTCTGAAATTTTCACCTCTTTCAAAAGTTTTGTTTTCACGGAGTCTGCTGATATTTTTATGCCAGAACTTTCCAGACCCATGATCATAGGTTTATAATTGTCTGGTAAACCAGCCAGCATGAGTGTTCCCAACCATTGATCATCGACTTTAAAACCGATATTTCGTAATTTATACGCAGTACTCATTATCTTATTTACATAATCTTCAACACTCGTACAGTTATCTAGTGATGTGGTTATTAAATCCCGCAATAAGCCGACTATTCTTGATAACCCAGAATCTTCAAAAGCATTTTTTAAGTTTGTCCAAACTTGTCTAGATGTATTGGCATTTTCAATATGGACGTAGTTTATAGGTTCCACTAACAAAATGATTTTCGACTTGGCTATGGAGGGTAGAGATAAGGAGTATCATCTGTGTACATGAAAAGTGTCCGTTGAAATCCATTAAATTAGGGTGGCGCCACATTAGCATCAGAGTAAACTTCTTAAAATCAATACACACACTTTTTCATAAAATTGAATTATAAAAAATCAATAAACGTACTATTCACAGTTCAGAAAATAAAATATATTTACTACATTATTTTGTAATACGCAAGTAGTGACAATAATGTTAAATTTTTTACCTCGGCGTACTTCAATTCGTTCACAATTGCTACATTCATACTATAACCTGTGTCTACACCAGCGCCATTCTGGAAGGTTTTTGAACTGTTATTTACAGCTTATGCTGGACACTTTTTTCAATTTTCTTCCATATAAGATAACACTCCTTGTCTCTACCCTCCATAGACTTGGCTTTGGTATCTTTTTTTAAGTCCACATCGGTGCCTGGATCGACACATTCCCACAAATCTTCATGTTCTAAATAAGATTTAACTGCAAACTTGCACGTTGAATACTTTTCCCGCCCGCCTAATTTCTCAATTTGTAGGTTAGGCATAGCCATTGTTCACGTGGTGTTGAAAAAATTTAAATACTGTAAAATTACTAATATTGACCACTGTACTTTATTTTACGGCAATAAATATAACACTTTTGTTCTATTTTAGTTATAAAACGGCCCATAACCTGTAGAAAAGGTAATTATAACACGGAACAAAATGTTCATAAACGTTTATTGCAAAGTACCATAGACAAGAGAGAGATAGATACATTTGTAGTTTATTATTCCAACATATTTTAATGCACACTGTTAGCGGAAGGAAAAGTGTCGTTTAGAGTACCTCCACCATCACCTTTTGAAGGAATTGTTTGTTACACTACCACAATGACATAGTTTCTCAGCAGTAGGTATGTGTCCTCATATGTTTTGCTAAAGTACTATTTTGTGAGAATTGTTTCTTACTTATGTCACATTGATAAGGTTTCTCACCAGTGTGTGTGCGCATATGTGATTTTAAATAATCCTTTCGTAGGTATTGTTTCTTGCATATATCACAATGATAAGGTTTCTCACCAGTATGTGTACGCATATGAAATGCTAAAGAATTCTTGCGTGAGTATTGCTTCTTACATATATCACAATAATAAGGTTTCTCACCAGTGTGTTTGCGCATATGTACTTTGAAATTACTGTGATCTGAAAATTGTTTCTTACATATATCACAATGATAAGGTTTTTCACCAGTGTGTGTGCGCATATGTGTTGTCAAAGTTTCCTTTTGTGAGAATTGTTTCTTACATACATCACAATGATAAGGTTTCACACCAGTGTGTGTGCGCATATGTACTTTGAAATTACTGTGATCTGAAAATTGTTTCTTACATATATCACAATGATAAGGTTTTTCACCAGTGTGTGTGCGCATATGTGTTGTCAAAGTTTCCTTTTGTGAGAATTGTTTCTTACATACATCACAATGATAAGGTTTCACACCAGTGTGTGTGCGCATATGTGTTGTAAAATGACTCTTGTGCGAGAATTTTTTCATACATATATTACAATGATAAGGTTTCTCACCAGTGTGTGTGCGCATATGTGCTGTGAAATTACTGTGATCTGAAAATTGTTTCTTACATATATCACAATGATAAGGCTTCCCCTCAGCAGTGTGTGTGCGCATATGTGTTGTGAAACAACTGTAATATGAAAATTGCTTCTTACATACATCACAATGATAAGGCTTCCCCTCGCTAGTGTGTGTGCGCATATGTGTTGTTAAATTTGCCTTTCTGGAGTATTTTTTCTTACATATATCACAATGATAAGGCTTCTCCTCACCAGTGTGTGTGCGCATATGTGTTGTTAAATTTGCCTTTCTTGAGTATTTTTTCTTACATATATCACAATGATAAGGTTTCTTACGAGTGTGTGACACATCAGAGCACAATCGAACATGTCCCTCTAACTCACATTTTGAACTGAAACATTGCTGACACGTGTCGCACGTATATTGTACTCGTTCGCTGCGCGTTCTTTTTTTATCGTCATCTGTTATGCCTGCAGCAGTGAATTTATGAAGATTTTCGATCGTTTCCTGGACTAGTTTATTCCTGTTGCTTGAGCTTGAATCTTCAGAACTGGTCTGCACAGTTTGTGAAGGTTTTTGGAGTGTGGAGGCACCTAGACGACAAAAATATTAATTATTGTAATGAATTTTGCCAGCGTAGTATAGTAGGATAAAACCTTCTTTCTAAAAATACTCCTTTGTCCAGCAGTGGACACTTGATCTAAGAGAGCCGTCGCGTTGCTCCGTACGCTTCCGCGCGACTCTGAGCGCCGCCGCGCGATTCTGCACTAGTCTTGAAGATGCTCGTCTCAGAATATCTTGAACTCGTAACTTGTATTGAAAACGCATGTTTAAAATAGTTGACTATACGGCTTTCACAGATTTGTTCGCCGCAGAGGAAGAAGAATATGAACAATAAAGTCATCAACAACCCATAACGTCCCACTGCTGGGTTCCGGTCTCCTCTCAGGAGAACCATACGTCCTCACGCTGGCCAAGTGCGGGTTTGAGACGGGCAAGACAACGTTGTGGCTACGTAATCTTGCTGTTGAATGTTTTAAGCCGCCCAAAGGCCTCCAACTAAGCGTCACGACTGTTATCCTGTGATAACAACCGGGACCGCTTGCGTAACGTGACCGAATCACGGAGACGCTCATGGTAACATGCCACCAGCGGTCACACATCCAGGTAACTGACCGCGCCGTCGTTGCTTACCCTCGGTAATTGTTTCTAATCACCGAATGCAACTGAATAGCAGAAGAGTTTATAAGAGTTTGTCCAACGGACAATTTTGTTATTACGGGAAAATTTGACGAGTCGAGACGAACGATACAAATGTATTGCCTGTCAGATCCTAGCACTACGCTAGTTCGTACACCGAACATATATGTATGAACATATATATTGGATTACGGCTGAAATTGATTTAAAAGAAAAATTGTATGTATTTTTTAAATACAAATATTAGCGGCCATATTTTGACAAGCACCTTGTGGATACTTGTACCTACTTAATGTTCTACTGCACATTTTCTCCTTTTCATAAATATATCTATAAAACAGGTTATTAGCAAATACTCTATGAGCGTACCGCTTCTGCAGCCGGATCTCGTACTAATAGCAAAGGTGGATATTATTGCGTCTACTGTTACAAGACATCCAAGAAGCCAGCCACTACTACAAATTTGTTAAATGTAAGTTTATTGTTCCATTTGCAAAATGATGTTTGTAAAATTGAACAAATAACTGTAAATTATTACCTTCAGAATCACTTTGTTCATCTTTCACATCACACAACATGACCAGAGTCTCCACACCAACGCTGTTTTCATCCATCTCCAGTACATGTGACATGCTGTTCTCATTCTTGCTGCCTGAGCCTGCAGACAGTACGTCATCATAGACACTGCTTTCTTCTAGGACATCTTCACTGACATCTGTAAACAACATCAAGTTCTACATGCGAATCAGTTTGTATTACCGACTAGGACTTGGGCTCCAACTATCCATGACTATTGACTAAGATGTTGGTATGGCAACAGGGACCGACGGCTTAACGTGCTCTCTGAGGCAAGGAGGGTCTCAATATGTTAAGAAGTTGGCTAGGACTGCTTGCAATGTATTAACTAGTTTCCACTGAGCCACGAGCTCTACTTTGTATCATTACTAACACAATTAAGAACGTTTAAACAATACTTGATGTCGTTAAGTTACTTTTTTTCGCTCAGATCTTTTCGGTGTTTACCGCACAGTAGCTAGCATAGATGAATTGCGGCGACTAATTTTAATGTTTAAAATCGTGAATATTTGTATCATGTTCAGATCGATACTTTGATCTATCTAAGTATCTAATATTTGCGACACGCAAAGAGATTAAATTAAAATATTACTTTTACCATCATTTGGTTCATCTTTCACTTCCCACTTCAGAGCCTCCACACCAACACTGTCTGCATCCAGCCCCAGTACGTGTCCCACGCTAAAGTGTATGATATTATGCATGGTGAGTCTCTTCTTATTGTTTACTGCTTGTAGATGCACTTGTTCGGACTGTTGGCAAGATTAAATAATTCATAAATAAAAGACTTGAAAGGAGTGTGAACAAATTTGTTAATAATAAGAAGTAGTAAGCCACAACCTTAAGTTCCAACCGAACAGCTATGACATTTTTATTCTAACAAAAAGCCACGTTGTTTTGGAGTTCGTAATACATTACGTTGTATATACAGGGTGTAACCAGACTACTACCGAAAACTTGGCGGTTGCAATCAGACCATGATACTGAATAGATTTAGCGAAAAGAAAACGCAAAAAAAAAATGATAATTTATCTAAGTCCTTTTATGTTTTTTTCTGTTTACATACACATAGCAAAACATAATAAGACCCAAACTACGTAATTATCTCATTTAGAAAACCAAAAAACAAATAAAATCAATAAAACAGTAATGTATTTTAATATCAAAACAGCTGGCCTACGTGAGTTCAATGACCGCTGCCGAGCGCGCGGTCGCGTCTCTCCCCGCCCGCCTCAGTAGTGATAAATTACTAAATTTTTAATACAAATAAAACTAATACTGCCAAATTCATAATGCTGTTTAGGACATAGGTAGGTATAGTAATCTTGTACCGAGGCAGCAGAGCCTGCCTTAATTTTACAAATAGAACTTCCAAGAAACCTAAGTTCTAAATAAAATGCAAAATATTAAAGTAGGTACCTATTAAAATGAATAGAATCTAAGGCGCTAACTTTATGAAGCGTGCATCTGTGGGAACAATTGTCTATGTAGATAAATTTGTATTAGGTAGGTACAAAACTTTATTTTCCTACGTTATTGAATTCTTAGCTAATAAAATAGGTACCTACTCACTTACTTGAAAACGCTGGAAAACTTTAAACGAAATCACTCACAAATTTGGTTTTATAGGTGAATAGGTATACAGGCGATACGTCAGCTCGTATTCTCCCTATTCCATAAAAAAAATACAAAATTTCAACTAGGCGCTCATGTTTTTATTTTTGCCCGAACAGAAAAATTTCGAACATTGATTTCGTGCTGGTGTCGTATAAAATTTCCAATACAAAACGCGAAATTTAACCAGGAAACCCTACGCGTGTATCGAGCCCTAAAACTTCGAAACTTTCGTCATTTTATTAATTACCTAAAATCAGATTCGCGCCAAAGCGGCGCATTTGGTGCGCCTTTGTCGGCTAAAATCTGTTGCGCTGTATAGTGTAGTACTGTGGTTAATTTAGACTGTGTCATAACTACTCTGTGACATTAATAACATAGATAATAGAATGTAAGAGAACTAAAAAAGATGGCGAATGTGCCTCGTCATGTAAAACTTTAAAACTTAATAAACGTATAAAATATATAAAAATCATCTCTCTTCAAGCCCTCATCTCATCAAAATCAAGGGGCTAGTAGGTACGATTCGACCGAAACGCCTTTCGGCGGCGTGTGTGTATGTCTTTTTCACTCATTACGTAAATTACAATAGTTGTCTTTGTTTAATGCAGCACGTGTAAGTGTGTGGTAGTGTTGTGATTCACAAGTCGATATTTGTTTGATCATTGTTTGTTTTTCTTTTTGTTAAAGCAATTACATTTTCTTAAAGTAGTGTCGTATTATTGTGATATTATTATGTTAAAGGTTTCCTAAATGCCCTAAAAGAAAAAAATATGAATCAACGCAACTCGTCGAGGGGACGAATGGCTTCCCACCAAAAATAGTGTTATGTGCTCAATACATTTCACAGAAGACAATATTCATGTTAATAAAATAAAAACAGTTTGATTTTTGCAAGAAATGCGGGAGGGCTGCTGTTCCCGTCCAACACGGTTACCAAAATTTGTAGACGATCTGAGCAAGTCATACGAAGCTCAATTGATGTAACCCCAGGTTGTAAAATATTTTACAAAGACCAAAAACAATTCATGATACAGACATTGAGTAGTTTTGATGGTGAAGATATTTTTTCTCAAATGAAATATCACCAATTTGATCATGAAAATTGTAATTATGTCCTTGACTTAGCCAAGAGTGTCGTGGAAAAGTAGACATAAGATTGCTCTATTTATCAAGGGAGGCAGATCCTAAAATCCTCACTATTGGCCGGAGACTAATCCTTGTGCGTTTCAAGAGACAGGGCATCAGGTACGGTGGTCTGTAAACGTTTAGGCAGGTATCTATCAGATGACGATCGTAGGGCCTGTGTTCTTGCCCTCGAGAATGAAAGGGATGGCATACCTCGACCTGATAAAAGGTCCAATGACCTCATATCTGGACGACATTCCACTAGCCCGGCGAAGACACATGTGGTTCCAGCACGATGGCGCACCACCGCACACAATCCGGTCAGTGCGAGAACAGCTTGATCAGGAGTTCCCAAACCGGTGGATTGGACGATTTCATCATGGACGATGTCATGTCAAGGAACGAGTCTTCGACCGGGAGTGCGATACGGCTGAAGAAATGAAAAGCCGTATCATCTCAGTATTCTCAGACCTGAACGCAAGAAGTGCCGAGGACGCTACATTCTTGGATCGCGTTCATCGGTCTACATCCAGACGAGCTCAGCTGTGCTATGACCGAGAAGGAGCTCAGTTTAAGCCATTTCTGATTCGACCGAGGCTACCGCAGAATTAGGTAAGTAGAGTACAAAGTCACTACCTATTTTCGTTAGTAGGTTTTAGCAACTTTACCGACGCGTAGGTACGTTACATACGCGGTGCGAGTACACATAATACATTGCTGGCTTCTGAAATTAATAAAAATCTTGACACATAGTTTTTTCCGGCTACATTTTTTTTTAAGTACAACTGTTTGTTTTTTTTTATAAGTTTTGGGGTGCTGGATCAGCCCCTTTCGTTTTCGGTAATCGTCTTTTTACACCCTGTATAGTTGTTTTATTTGTGCATCTATTACTGCTACAATTTGAACCGGTGGTTGAAAACAGTAGCATTCGACGCATGCGCAATGGCTTTAAATCATCGTACAGCTGGCAATCGCTATCCTCGTCTGACTAGTGATATTACGCGCTAGCTCTCTTTCCCTCTATCTTTAATATTTACCAATTTCAACAGCCAGCAACCCTTATTTGCGGCCAGATTTAATTAAGCAACCGTATATCATAATAAACAGAAAAAAATACCTTTAATTTGATATATAAATAATAAATATACGTCATGGACATATAAATGTATCAAAATCATACCTGTTTACACCTGGCTGCGAAGAGGTGCGGCCAAGTGCGCAACGGCAACCGTGATTTTTCAGAGTGTTTATGTAAATTGCCGTGAAGTGGACGATATTTTATTTTAAAAAACAAATGAATGAAATTTGTTCCAAATCAAATGGCAATAATTTAATTAAACGTATTAGCGGCCACATTTTGATAGGCAACTTGGTAGATATTGAGACTTTCTCCTAATCATAAATATGTGTAAAAACTTGGTTTTTAGCAAACACTCGATGAATGTACTGATTCTACTGCCGGATCTTAGACTATTAGTGTTTCTTAAACAAATAGCAAAATAATGTTTTGAAACTATAACCAACCTCATTACAGCTCAGCATTTGAGTGAACAGCTCCTCACTGTGGAGACAGCTCTTCTTTAACTCATAGCAGTTCCTGAGTCTTGCACGACATATGTAGCAAACCAGTATAGGTCTGCCATCTTGAGCTTCAAACTGCAAATAAAATTTTTGAAATTGTTTAACACCAGTTGAACTCCTTGCTCAAACCCATCCAAATAAAGTCACATCTACACTTAAAGTTAATTACTTTTCAGTTCAAACCCAATCAGTGAACTCGCAAATAATGCTCAGAGTAAAATTAGAATCAGAAAGTAATACATTTCAGAGTATTTTGTTACTGCCTCGGTGGCGCGAGTGGTAGGGTAAGAGACTGCTGTGCTTTGAGGTCTCGGGTTCGATTCCCGGGTCGGACCAAGTGTTTGTATGATCTGCAAATATTTGTTTCGAAGTTTGGGTGTCTTCTATGTATAATATGTATGTATTTACAAAAAAAAGGTATATAAGTATTTATATCAGTTGTCTAGTACCCATAACACAAACTCTGCTTAGCTTGGGACTAGACGGCGTTGTGTGTTAAATTGTCCGAAATATTTATTTATTTATTTAATTTATTTAGTATTGTTAGGAAAATGGTTCCTACAGCCACAAAAATAGCATTTAGCGTTTCACTAAAAAACTATCCTAATTAACATTATTTAACATCTGAAGATAATTAAATAAGGACAACACCAAAGGCATCACAAATGCGTTGCTGGCCTTTAGAGGGATGGGGAGAGGGATTGGGGTATGGGCATCGCTATTTCACACCGTCTTCTGTGAGGACGTAGTATCTCTCCAGTCAAGCCGGCCCATTCATGCGGAAGCGTGGCTCTCCCACGGTATGATTGTATTTATTCTATGACTTAAAAATAACTTATGTAATTGAATGAATTCAAATATATCACAGTTAAATATACATGTATATTAATAAGAGAAAAATTAACACCAAGACACCTCTTGAAAATAACAATGTTTCATTTCATAAAATACTATGAAATATTTTTTCGTGATACACTACTGAAGCAGCTTGAACTCAGCAGTAAAGCATTGTATGAACAATATGTCAGAGACAATTTTTAACACAGTCAAGAACACTATATTTTATATTCATGTACCGAATTTCACAATAATGTAATAATAAATGATGTTTTTATTCCAATTTGTATCTTTAAAATGCTCTCCTGTAAACTTGCAGACTTATGTGGGAGGTATTGACATATTTAGTTCATATTTGTTACTTTATTATTCAGAACTATCAGAATGCAATGTATCATGAAGTTAAATAAAAGCAAACAGAAACAGACACACACAGTAGAGAGCCATGGGTCAGGACTGAATATTAACACTGTCTACTGTGGATTAGTTAAACTCACTCAATGAAATAGGTTTCTCAACAAGCATTAACTTGGATGTAACTGACTGTGTTTGTGTTGTTTGTACAAGATTTGAGAAACTTAGCAGGGAGTATAATCTTTTAATTAAACAATTACTTACCGGCATCAAAACCAAAGACTCATACATTTCTTGTAAATGAATTCCGACAATTGGAACCAGTCGAATGTCTTTTCCTAAACAAACCCTACACATGGAAAGCTTTTCCATGATTAATTCTACAGCAAGTTCACACTCTTGCTTTCTAACTTTTATTATTATTTTATTAGTTGTTTATGGACTCTATCTCGCGTGTAGAGTCAACGCAGAGATTCCGCCAATGTCAAATTGTCAAGTGTTTCGAGAGACACGTTCAGAAATTGATTGGCCGGTGGTGATTGAAATTCTAAGACATATTTCATTTCTACTTGCTCTTAATTTGTGATATAGTAAAAATAATATATTAAACAAAATAAATAGAGACGACACAATATAAGGAAATCAATTTTATTGTACTTATATAATGATATTGACTCAACTTATAGTTTAATATTATTGACATGTATATATTTACATAAATAATTTATATATTTAGAGAAAGAGAGTGATAATAAATATTGGAAATTAATGGGACGTGGGATTTTAGTGGGAAGAATATCATACAATGATATGGGATATTTCGGACAGTTGAAGAAAATATGATCCGGTGAACCTTCATCTAAACCACATTCACAGATAGAGGTGTCTTTTATGTGGATTTTATTCAAAAAAAACGGGAGTGCATGCATGGCCCAAACGTAAACGACAGACCGTCGATATAACTCTCCTGTCAACTAGTTTTTGTTTAAAAAACCATGGCCTTTTGGGGATCAACGGTTGTATGATGGCATATTTATGACCTTTGGATTTGGACGAGTCGATCCAAGAAACTTGCCAGCTATGTGCTAGATATTTTGCCGCCAAAGGTAAGACGTCCTTAGCATAAAGTTTATTTGAAATGATACCGACTTCGGCAGCCTCCCTCGCCCAAAAGTCCACTTGCTCGTTCCCCTGAATACCACTGTGGCCTGGAATCCAGATCAGTATCACATCTATTCCTAGACGGTGACATGTATATATTTTTTCCTTAATTTCTAAAACTAGGGGATGGGTAAATTTGGATCTGAACAAATTACTTGTTAGGCCCTGTAAACAACTTTTGGAATCTGAAAATATGAGGGATTTGTTTAGTTTATGAGAGAGCACGTAGGAGACAGCCTCGAATATCGCTAGTGCCTCGCCTGTAAATACAGAGGACTCTTTTGGAGATTTGAAATTTAAAAGGATTTTAAATTTTGGAATCCAGATTGCGCTACCTACTGGGTCCTCAGCGGACAATTTCGAGGCGTCTGTGTATATTGGTAACCATTCCTGCCAATCATTGTTTAAATAGTGGTCAAATTTATGGTTGGCTAAGGGTTCATTTTTCTGGATTCCAAAATCTAACAAAATTTGTGGTTCAAATATCAGGGCGTCATAATTAATTTTGAAAAAAGGGTTATTATCGAACTGTAAAATTGAGTTTGACAAGAAAGGAAGTTTTAGAAAACTTGTGATGATTCTAGGAGGTTCTTTATGGGACCAATATTTGTAAGAAGGTTGAGATATCATGTCTGATAAATTTTGAAGGCGGGGGAGAAGTGGGTGACAATTAGATTGAATTGTTTTAAATAAAAATCTATCTGATAGGTATTGACGACGGATATCTAATGGAGGATCAACAGCTTCCACCTGGAGGGCATTTTTGGGAGATGATTTCATAGCACCTAGGATGGTCCTTAGACCTTTCGCTTGTATTTTATCTAATTTACCCAGTGCCTCTTTGCTGCAGGGTTCAAGCAAAAATGAACCATAGTCCAAGTGGCTGCGTACAATTGCATTATATAGTAGCTTTTGGCTGTAAGGATGGGATCCCCACCAGACACCGGATAGAGACCTGAGAATGTTTATATTTTTCTCACACTTATGGATCACATCATTGAAGTGAGGGATAGCACTCAACTTAGAGTCGAGAGTGACTCCAAGAAACTTAACTTTGTCTTAAACTGGGATTGTTTGATGGTTACATGTGATTTCGATATTTGGGATAAATTTCTTTCTTGAGAATACAACAACATTACTTTTACCGATTGATAATGACAACCCGTGATCTTCCAACCAGACGGATAAATAATATAATGAAGAATTTAGGCGATGGTTAATAATGTCTATTGACTGGCCAGATAAATAGATACTGAGGTCATCTGCATATTGGAGAACCTCACCAAAACATGACACGCTTTGTACTAGGTCGTGGGTATATATACTATATAGGATCGGACTTAAAACAGAACCCTGAGGCAGGCCTTGCCATACAGTTCTTGGTGGTAGCGTGTGACTGTAAAATCGAATTTTAAGCGATCTGCCCATCAATAAGTTGAATATACAATGAATTAACCTCACAGGAAGACTCAAACGAAGCATCTTCTCTCTGAGCACTGGAAGCTGAACATTGTCATAGGCAGACGATACATCCAGGAAGGCACCAGGCTTCAGTAATTAAAATACTCAGACTGTCTATAGTACCTTTGGATTTACGGAATCCGAATTGACTGAGCGCTAGAATACCCCTACTCTCGGCTATCCATTCCAACCGGTTTTTAATCAGATGTTCTAAAACCTTGCACAAGGTGGAGGAGAGGGCAATAGGTCTATAAGAGAAGGCATTTGAGGGATCTTTTCCTGGTTTCAAGATAGGAATGACTACTTGACATTTCCACAAATCCGGGATGTTTCCTGTTACAAAAATGTGGTTAAGTAGGTCTAGGAAAAAACCTTCTCCTGTTGGGCCAAGGTGTGTGATAAAAGAGTATGGAATACCATCCTCGCCCGGGGCAGAATCCCTCAAGCCACGAATAGCGCAGCGGAGTTCAGATAGATTAAATTGTTGGTCAAACCTATCTACTGATATTAAATGTGGGTAGGGAGATGGGAAACAATTTATATATGAAACTGTTGGAGGGGATAATTTATTAGCAAAATCATTCAGCCAGACCGAGGGATCATTAGACGACTGGGAGGTACCAATAAGGGAGCCGCGGTAACGTTTTACATTCTTCCACACTATCGAGGAGGGGGATCTGGGGGCAAGATTCTCGCAGAAATTTATCCAACCTTTTTTCTTTTTTTTGGAGAGAACTCGTGTGCAGCTTGCAGCAACACGTTTGTAATTCAAGTAATTTCCCATATTCATCGACAATTTATATTGTTTTTCAGCTTCTTTTCGGAGAGCCACGGCCGTAGTGCAGTCTGAATCCCACCAAGGAGGAGGAGCAATTTTTCTGCGGTTGGGCTTCTTCAAAGGGATGCTGGAGTCTGCAGCAGAAGTAAGAGCTTCGACAAACATGGAATACTTGTCTTCCAAACCGGCTTGCGAATAATAAGTGCAATCTGAGAGTGATGATTCGACAGCTTGAGAGAATTTGCCCCAATCCGCATTACGGATTCTATATTTCAGTAAGGGAGGAGGAGAGACCATTGGAGCAGTGGATAGTGGTTTGGATATGACTATCGGATAGTGATCGCTACCGTACGATTCCTGCAGAACTCTCCATGTACAAAGTGGTGACAAATTAGAGGAACAAATAGACAGATCTACTGCCGAGCGCGGATCCTGAGATGGAGAGACCCGTCTAGTTGGAGAACCATCATTTACAACGCATAGATTAGCATCTTCAATGAGATCCATTAATTGGGTCGAAAATGTGTCGCAAAAATACGACCCCCATGCTATGTGGTGGGCATTAAAATCTCCGAGAATGAAAACGGGAGGAGGAACAGAAGAAAAAATAGATTGGAGTTCGGGGATTAGAGAGGGAGAAGGATGGGGAATGTATAGAGATATAAAAGATATATTCATGGCTCTAGCTGCCACAACATTGAATGTCGGGCTGTGAGCCGGGATAAAGAGAGATGTGTACGTAATATTTCTCTTAATTAGGAGCACGCAACCTCCGTAGCCATCATCTCTGTCATCCCTGAGACAAGCATACCCAGAGACCCTTAATGGGGACCCTGGAATCAGCCAGGTCTCCGAAATGGCAGCGACGGCCACAGAGTACTTGTTAAAAAGATGTATTATATCGCTTTTTTTGTGACGAATACTCTTACAGTTCCATTGCAGAAACTGATAAGTCTCCGTCGGAGCCATCTTGGGATAGGACTTCTTTAGGGATTAGTTGGTTAAGTTGAGAAATTTGGAAGGCAACGTTGGGCGGTATAGCATCGTTAAATTTTGAAATAATTTGCATTAATGCGTTAAAGAGAGTTTCTATGAGGGAATCGTTTCCATGGGGTTGGGGATGGTTCTGAAGGGCACAGCCATTAGAAAGAGAAGACGGTAGGTTAGCGACCATAGCCTGATGGGCTTGAGTATCGTAACCTTTTGTTAGTGGCGTTCTAATACGAGGACTTAAGGATACAGTTTTATTGTACGATTTAGATGAGGAAGGGTAGGAGACGGCTTTAGGGGGAGGGGGTTGTTTTGGAATAGAACCGGAAGAGGATGAGTTAATGAGGACATCACTGTATGGTCTACGTACTTGTGGCACCAGGGAAGAAGCCTCCAGGTATGACACACTCTTATCGGACATTATTGATTTTATTTCTTTCTGTCTAGATTGTTCCGGGCAAACCCGGCTCGTGGTAAAGTGTCGACCAGAACAATATAAACAAGTGGAGTTTTCCTCCAGTACGTCGCATGAATCACCGGTATGGTTTTGAGCACAACGGAAGCAGCGTGGCTTCGATCGGCATTGAGACTTCACATGTCCAAAGCGGCAACAATTGTGACATTGGATCGTAGGTAGTTGGTATGTCTCAACAACCACTGAGGTGTGATATGAAAAAATTTTAGGGGGCAGCATTTGGCCGGAAAAGGTTAATACTACGGTTTGGGTGGACGTCCATGAGACATTACCCTCATTGTGGACCTTTCGGTTAAATCTTCTGGCCTTTAAGATTATACCACACTTTTCAGGTAACTCTAACGAGTCTATAAACTCATCTAGTGACCAATCTACTGGAATACCACGTACTAAGCCCATCCGGGTAACATTGTAAGTAGGGATGGATGCTTTGTAGTTGTTCACCGACAGAAACTCTGAGGATACAAAGTTATTTGCATCTAAACCAGTTTTAAATCCTACTGAAACACGGTTCCTTCCGACGTTCTTCACTCCATCTTTTATTATGTTCTTTATGTTATAACGATAAAGAAGTTGGCCGAATTTAATGGCGCGCATGGTAGTACCCGCGGCTGGGTCTGCTTCTATTCTCGAGACATGGACGATAAAAGGGCCATTATCATCAGCATTATATGTACGAGATTCACTAAATGATGGGTGGGTATAAAGCGTTTGTGTAGACACCGAAGTATCGATGTCGTTAATGTTTCTATGACGCTTATCCGAACTAGGAGATAAGTTGTCATTATCTAAAGGAAGTTTATGCTTCCTAGAATCTAAACTTCCTCCCAGGGAGCTGGGGCTGGAGTCTTCCGGAGACAAGAGTATATTCCCGTCTGGGGGATCGGGAGGTTTAGGAGGAACGGTAGACATTTTGTAGCCGACCGACAGGAGTTAGGTTATACACACAAGATAGTAGACAGACCAATAAAATAATAGAATATAAATACTTATTATTTACTTACCTAAATACCACTTTTATACATACAATATAAATAGAAGGTCAAATAAGAAAGGAAATGAAATAGTGAGAAAGAAAATAATAATAACAATATTATAACCTCGAAACGTGTGTCACTCAACGCTCTTCAAGACGAAGTCCTTTCTAACTTTATAACACTGTTTTTTTTTCACCGTCGACGACGTTTGACAGTTCTGACAGCTTGTATTGAAGAATAAGGAATGGCACCAAGAAATCGCTTTATCAGATTACCGATTCTTAATAGTTATCGTTTTTTTGTATTTCTATTTAAAATATTTGTATTAATAAAATATTTACCTTTCATGTTTATATAACCTGTTAGACTAATAAATAGTATTACTTTCTATTGGTAAAATAACTTTCAAAGTCAGTTTGTATAAAGTGAACCGAGTGGTGGAAAGAAGGGTTTGGTTACGTCCCTACTTATTCGTTTGGTTACATTGTTTTATCCAATACCATCGTATTAAATATATATGTTAAATTACACTGTATTCTCATAAGTACCACCACCTCGGGTCAGCAAAGCTCTTTTTGACAGAGACGCAGATATTATCTCCAACGGACACTTCCTACCTCACTTACCCTGGGTACGGTTTAGAACACTCCTTCATCTCTAAGACCACTGCTCGAGCAGACGCGGGTACATGCATACGCATAATATTGCTCTGTATCGTGGTGACGTTTATTTTATTGTTGTATAGTATAATACTATTTTTGAAGTGAAACTTCTTTATCGGGGTTGTCAAAAAATTTAGTGTAACACGTTTTCGTTACGCGTCACATTTATCAGTTACGCGCCATCTTTTTCTTATCCCTACCACGCGTGATTCGAAGTATACTTTCTCCAGCGGAGTAGGGATTGGTAAATGTCTCCAATGTATTTTGCGGCCCGTTTTGAGTAGTTACGTTTGAGTTTTTTTCCTGTTATTTATAAACTGAAACAATTGTTCATTTATAGTCTCTACTTTATTCAGAGACAATCGTTTAAATTCTGCTTGTAAATCGATGGTGGACGTTGACGTTTTTCGGCCATGATAAAATGTTTTATCATTATTGAGAGTAGTTATATACAATCCTTCAAAAAAAATTTATAAAATAAAACAAAAAACATTTTCAAACACAAACAGGACCAAATTAATACTACAATGAAATATCACATTACAAACAATATTATTTTATTTAGTCCACAATGTAAATAACTACACACATCACATTCCACAAACTTACTTCATTCACACCACAGATCGCGAAATATTTACTCAGGTCTCGCTCCTTAACTTTTATTGCACTTGAAATAAGAATTGTCACGAATATTGCTGGTTTATAAGTCTTTTGTCGTTATACTTTACGTCGACATATGATATTTATTTTTTGAAAAATAACGTCATAAAAAAGTTTCACTTCTTACGAGTGTACGCTAGTACACGCACACATTTTTTACGATTATGGTAACTACCGAATATGACGAGGATAGGGATGATTTACTTTTTCGACTCTACAACTCAACTGGCGTAGTCCCGACATCATGGAGGGCAGCATTGGTCCACCCGATCCCTAAAAAGGGCGATCACTCAAATCCGACTAACTACAGGCCGATAGCCATAACTTCCCTCGTCTCGAAAATAATGGAGTCCATCATTAACCATCAACTCCTGCGGTACCTAAAGGATCATCATCTGCTTAGTGACCGGCAGTACGGTTTCCGTAAGGTTCGATCAGCTGGCGATCTTCTGGCATTCCTGACACATCGCTGGGCTCAGGCGATTGAGACTAAGGCGGAAGCCTTGGAAGTTAGTTTGGACATCGCGAAAGGCTGCGATCGGGTCTAGCACAAAGCGCTTCTTTCGAAGCTCCCTTCCTATGGGCTTCCCGAGAAATTATGCGATTGGGTCACTAGCTTTCTGGCATGTAGAAGCATAAAGGTCGTAGTCGACAGTGAATGCTCTAACTCCATGCCTGTGAATGCTGGTGTCCCGCAAGGCTGTGTGCTATCGCCTACTCTGTTCCTCCTTCATATAAATGACATGCTGCCAATTAGCGGCATTCATTGTTATGCGGATGACAGTACGGGCGATGGTCTCTACACCGGCCGCGCTAATATTTCTCGGGAAAACGTCATTGAGAGTCGACATAAACTTGTGTCTGAAGTTGAGAACGCTTTGGAAAGGCTCTCAAATTAGGGTAGACTTAATTTGGTCCAATTCAACCCGACAAAGACACAAATTTGCGCGTTCACCGCCAAAAAAATACCGTGGGTCGTATGTCCTCGTTTTGAAGACACTCCCCTATCTGCCTCAGCCAATATTGGGATACTTGGTCTCGACGTATCGAGCGAAGTCTAGTTTCGTAGCCATTTGGAGGGTAAGGCCAAATTTGCCTCAAAAAAGATAGGTGTGCTCAACAGATCGAGGCAGTATTTCACTCCGGCCCACCGCCTTCGGCTTTATAAGGCGCAGGTTCGGCCTCACATGGAATACTGTCCTCATCTTTGGGCAGGGGCACCCCAATACAAGTAGATTAATATTTTACCGTGGGAGAGCTATGCTTCGGCATGAATGGGTCGGCTCGACCGGAGTGATACCACGGCGTCACAGAAAACTGGTGAGAAATAGCGTTTGCGCTGTGTTTCACCGAGTGAGTGAGGATACCGGAGGCCCATACCCCAACCCCTTCCCCATCCCCCAAAGGTCGGCAACGCACTTGTGACGCCTTTGGTGTTGCGGGTGTCCATGGGCGACGGTAATCGCTTACCATCAGGTGATGCGTCTGTTCGTTTGCCCACTATTCAATAAAAAAAAAATACCAGCTTCTCTGGACCGCATTCAGCGGAGGGCGACTCGTATCGTCGATTGCCGGGATCTTTCAATTCGGCTAGCTAGACTCTCTGGCACTGCGTAGAGATGTGGCTTCGCTGTGCATCTTCTACCGCATTTACCACGGGGAGTGCTCCGAGAAATTGTTCGGATTGATCCCTGCCGCATCTTTCCGCCATCGTCCTACACGACAGAAATTTCATCCCCATCATCTAGATCTGCCAACCATCTAGATGGTTGGCAGTCTACAACTGTGCGATTTACCCAAAATTTTCTGCCACGCACAGCAAAACTGTGGAATGAGTTGTCGCCTGCGGTGTTCCCGGACCAATACGACCTTCAAACCTTCAAGAAAAGAGCGTACTCCTTCCTCAAAGGCCGGCAATGCACTTGTGACGCCTCTGGTGTTGCGGGTGTCCATGGGCGGCGGTAATCGCTTACCATCAGGTGATACGTCTGCTCGTTTGCCCCCTGTATAATAAAAAAAAATCTTCATAGTACAAAGAACTATGAAAAAAAAAGATTAAGATCTAAAAGTGATGAAAGTGGTGAAGACGGTTTTATTACAATAACACGAAATCATAGAAGGCCAAAAAGGTTGATAAAAGTACACACTTCAAGCTTTTCCAAAGTTCCCTCAGTCTCCATTTGTGACGTAGAACATCCTGAATTATTTTCTTCAATAGATAATAAACAGATGGCTTTTGCAAAGTTACTACATAAATAAAATATACACGGTATACTGAAAATTAAAAATAAATCGCCCTATAAAGTGTTCATCCAGTTGAATGAAAGGAAACAAGTCGAAAATCTCATGGAGAGTCAAAAACTTAAGGAATCTATATATACAACGTGTCCCAAAATTCAACGATAAGCCGGTACCAGAAGGTCGGCCTGCTCGTGACTACTCGTGAAAAAATGTTAAAAAATAATTATCTTTTTTTTTTTTTAATTACGAAAGAAAAACTAAAATTCTTAAAAATTTACACCTCTTAAGATATTTTTAACTACCATCTCCACAATTTTCCAAATATTTCAGATTTTTTTTTGTATCAGCATCCTAAGTAACACCGTTACCCATCACAATCCTTAGAAAACCCATAACACCTGTAGATTTTACACGAAATGAATGAAAGTTTTTTCTTTTTTTCAAAACTCTAAAAGATTTTTTTTAAGGGCATTTTACTCATCGTGGTGTAAAAAAAATGTATGGTCACTACTATGGCAAATGTTTTAAAAAAATTACGCATCTAAACATGAATCTAAAATGGTACAATACTTCTTGAAAACCAACCACAAAAAAAATGCAAATTATTTATCTAAACATAAACCAACATTCATGAATTGTTTATAGTACTAAATTTTTGACAATATTTAAGGTTTTTGTCGAATTTTCCGTCAACCCTTATTTTGGTAGTAACTTATTATACATAACTAGTTAGATCTCATCTAGATCTACCTAGTTTATAGCAAATTACATAAGTCCGGTAAATAGAAGTTTGAAATTTTTTACATTTTAACTTAAATTTTGGTATTTTTTGAGGTTTTTGTCGAATAGCTCGATGACCTTAGTCCTAGAATTTTAATTTTTGCATTTTTGGAAAAGTCTCATCGAGACCCGTCGAACGACACCCCATTTGTCTAGATCGGACGAGGGAAACTGCAAAAAATGCTTGTATTAATGCCGGCGTCAAACAGTTTGAACATTTACTGTAATTTTGATAACGCAATAAATGTATAAAAAATTTATTAAATTGTTTTATTTTATTCAACATTCCCAATAATTTTGAATCTCACTTACGTACAAAAATATGATAGTATAATCCTCCTACCCTACAATATCTCACAAATCTCGCTTGAATAGCAGTACGGCAGGCATTCTGTGCGCAGGTAGTAAAATTGAGTACTATAATTGTATGTAAAAAATTTCAAACTTCTATTTACCGGACTTATGTAATTTGCTATAAACTAGGTAGATCTAGATGAGATCTAACTAGTTATGTGTAATAAGTTACTACCAAAATAAGGGTTGACGAAAAATTCGACAAAAACCTTAAATATTGTCAAAAATTTAGTACTATAAACAATTCATGAATGTTGGTTTATGTTTAGATAAATAATTTGCATTTTTTTTGTGGTTGGTTTTCAAGAAGTATTGTACCATTTTAGATTCTCACAGAAAACCGGTGTGAAATAGCGCTTGCGCTGTGTTTCACCGAGTGAGTGAGGATACCGGAGGCCCATACCCCAACCCCTCCCCCCATCCCCTTTCCCATCCCCCCAAAAGTCGGCAACGCACGTGTGACGCCTTTGGTGTTGCGGGTGTCCATGGGGGGCGGTAATCGCTTACCATCAGGTGATACGTCTGCTCGTTTGCCCACTATTCAATAAAAAAAAAAAAAAGATTCATGGTTAGATGCGTAATTTTTTTAAAACATTTGCCATAGTAGTGACCATACATTTTTTTTACACCACGATTAGTTAAATTGCCCTTAAAGAAAAATCTTTTAGAGTTTTGAAGAAAAGAAAAAACTTTCATTAATTTTCGTGTAAAATCTACAGGTGTTATGGATTTTCTAAGAATTGTGATGGGTAACGGTGTTACTTAGGATGCTGATACAAAAAAAAAATCTGAAATATTTGGAAAATTGTGGTGATGGTAGTTAAAAATATCTTAAGAGGTGTAAATTTTTAAGAATTTTAGTTTTTTTTTCGTGATTAAAAAAAAAGAAGATAAATATTTTTTATCATTTTTTCACGAGTAGTCACGAGCAGGCCGACCTTCTGGTACCGGCTTATCGTTGAGTTTTGGGACACGTTGTATATAAATGTTATGTTGGTTTGTCTACGCTTCAAAAACTCAAAAAGTTTGCACCGATCGAGCTGAAATTTTAGAATGATATATAATCCGCATCAAGGATTGCTTTTATCTAATTTTTGCATCAGTCACATATCCGCGACCGCGAAAAACACGAAAAAGGCGACATAAATGCGGGCGGAGCCGCGGGCAACAGCTAGTAACATATATTTCATAGAACAATTATAATAATCATGCGCGAAAGCAGGTGAGCGAAGCGAAAAGTGTTGTAATGACATGTGATAGGTATATTAAAAAACTATTAGATATTAGTTCATTACAGCGATCCATTTTAGTTTAATCAGAACTTAGTAATATGAATATCATCGACCATCATGCGTAAACATATCTGAATCGACTGAAATCGTTCCAAAAATAGTTTGTAATAATGTGACGGAGGCGGACATACGAAGTTATCAAATACCTACTGGACTTGACACCGACTTCAAACAGATTTTAGGTACCTAGCACACATTACACTACTGCTTTATTTAAATGCATAAATAATTAGGTACAGACAAGAAACTTAAAAATATAAAAGACCTCTGTGGTTTGTTTCGGCATTTCTTCCCAGAGGGAGTCTGAGCAATGCCGAGGCCTGATATGACAGAGGCCTGTTCTAGCTGTTAAGTCCAATGAAAACATTTACGCTACCGGCCGTCATACGCTCCATGGCCAGTAGCGACAGCTTTTTTACCACGGTCGCAAAGTTATTTCGCAGAAAGAAGCGGCGGAGAAGGTCCAGGAGGACGAACTCCACTCAGACCCAATTCCTCGCCGGCGAACCGAGTGTCGCAGCGGATCATCGAGACGGGTTTTCCCCCTCAACCGATTTAGTTGCCAGCCGCGAGAAGGTGACGTATCTCGTGTGTTTAACGGATCACTTCCTTTTCAGGCGCAGAGTGTTGGACCGTTTGTTTTAGTCAGTCCGATTCCGACACACCACCCCACTGCACCCCGGTGGGGTGACGGCCCGTCGAGGTTTACGCACGCAAAAATAGGTTTAAAGTTCTGTATTTGTGACATAGATATAATTCAGATATCATCATATTATTATTGTTAGATAGAGTTAGAAGTATATCACGCACTAGTGTCATGGCACATCAGTAGTCGACAAGTAGTAAAGTGACCTTTTCGAAAATGGCATCCGAACCCACTTGGTAGCGTCTCTTGTTAACGTACTTGTAAAAAACTCAAATCTACAATTCCAGTATTATTTATATAATGCACTATGAATACAACAACACAGGTAGATTGTCGTATTCCTGGATCAACTTAAAAAAAACAAACAAGAATAAGTAAATATTATTATTTTTTTTAGAATTGAATAAACTTTATTGTACACCAAATACGTTACATACGTTACGGGTTATATATAAGAGTTTAACAATATAAAAGCATGTACCAATGGCGGCCTTATCGCTGAAAAGCAATTTCTTCCAGGCAATCTTTGGATGGACAAATCGAATGTAGAAAACACTAATTATAGGCAGTTATGGTGTTAAAAAAATAAATACGGAATAATTCACATAAAATTACATAAGTAAAAATATAGAGATTATATTACACATTAATACAAATAATAAAATAATGTACAAATATTCACATTCTCATAATAAAAATTCAGAAATGCAAAATACAATAAAAAATAAAAATTAAGAGGGCATAAATTACGAAGATAATAAATGTTCTTTGACCATTTTTCTAAATATAGGCAGAGATTTAGCACGCTTCATAGTCATTGGTAAAGCATTCCAAAGTCGGACAGCCTGTACTGTAAACGACTTGTCATAAAAACTGGTGCAATGAGTTGGTACTGCCAGTTCCAGAGATTCGGATGACCTCAAGGATCTTGAATGTGTGTCACTGAGGAAAACAAACCGTTCTTTCAAATAAGGTGGAGTGCACGGATGAAATAGAATACCATAAAGTATGGAAAGAATATGAGCATTCCGTCGAAGGCGAATTGGGAGCCACTTAAGGAGATTGCGATATTCGGATACATGGTCATATTTGCATAGTCCAAATATGAATCTAATGCAAAAGTTTTGAAGGCGCTCAAGTTTGTTGAGTTTCTCCTCCGTGATATCGAGATAACTGACATCAGCATAGTCGAGTATAGGAAGAAGAAGGGAATGTGCAAGTGCAATTTTTGTTGTCGTTGGGTGAAAATTGCGGAGTCTTCGTAAGTACCCAGCTGCCGCAAACAATTTTCGACTCACTTCACGTAGTTGGGGGAACGCCACCCTGTGGGACTCCAGCAGACGTTTTGCACCAGGAAGAAAAAGATTCTCCCAGGCGCACACGCTGTCTGCGTCGAAACTCTGGTAACTCTGAAACCAATCAACCACTGTCGGAGATATGCCGATAGAGCCCAATATGCCCAGTAGGATGTGGAAATCTACACTATTAAAAGCATTGCTAAAGTCTAATAAGGAAAGAACCGTGAGATTTCCGTTCTCCATGCCATACCTGATATCGTCCGTAACATTGATCAACGCACTCACCGTACTATGACCTGTACGAAAACCGGATTGGAAAGGATTTAGGAGTTGATTTCTATTAAGGAATGAATTCAATTGGGCGTGCACAAGACGTTCTAGGACTTCGAGAGGAAGGGCAATATGGAAATGGGACGATACTCGGAGAAGGAAGTAGGATTGCTCTTTTTAGGTAGTGGAATAATAATTGCTTCTTTCCAAGTCTCGGAGAAAGTATGGGAAATAAGGGAGTCATTTAGGATACGGCATATAGCAGGTAATAATTCTGTAAAAACTGGTAGGATCATGTTACGGCTCACACATTCACTTCCAACAGCGTTGGAAGATATGGACATAATACACTTCTCAACATCACAAGCAGTTAGTTGATTAAAGCGGAACGGTGGGTAATCAGGAGTTGGAAGCGTAGAAAGAAATTGAAAAGTATTTGCCTTACTGGTATGGCTAAATGAAGACGAAGAAGAGAAGTATTGGTTAAGCAACTCGATGTCAATTTGTTTAGAATCTGAACATAAATGTGACTTACCAACGCCTAATTTTTTGAGAAATTTCCAAATTTTTGCTGGGTCTCCGTTCTCGACCGAATTATGAATGTGTAGGCGTTGTGCTTTTCAATTCATCAGCTGAGCACTGTCCATGCTTAGCAACTGAATTTGGGGAAGAAACAAGTATAAGGTCTAAAAGGGACGGAGTAGAATTAGGAAAGTGGTGAGTAGCATCTAAAGGGAGAACAGACAAATCACATGACTCGACTTTACTGGAAAAGGAGGAAGATCGATGATCACCTTTTAACAGACATGTGTTAAAATCTCCCATAATGATACAGTGACTGTAAGCGGGTGTTGTACGTTCTAAAAGATTTTCAAACGATGACAAAAAGTTTATACGTGAGGAAGGGCAATAGTACACACCTAGTAGTATCTTAGTATGACAGATTTCAACTTCCAAAATTAAATGTTCACCTGCGTTTGGTGGTGGTGGTTGCGCTGACAAGTCTATGATTTGAAAAGAAAAGTTATTGCGCAGGTATATAGCAATACCTCCCCCAACACCATTCGCTCGATCATTTCTTATCAAATGAAAGCCGGGAAGGGAGTAAGTTGCAGACGGAAGACATGGTTTCAGCCATGACTCCGAAATAAGAATGGCATGGATACTTTTACAATTAAAGGAACTCAGCATCTCTGGGAAATGGGCCGGAACGCTCTTTGCATTTATGTAGACTACATTGAAATTCCTGATTAAATCCGAGAACTGAACTTCGATTGTGTCGGAGAGAGTAGGTATGCTTACGAAGCTGTCGTTATGATTACTGGCTGATTCAAAGCTGTTATCATCACTGCTGTTGCCTAAATTTATTGTTTTCAAAATTCTGTCCACCCGCCAGTTGTGTTATCAGAAATAATATAATATCTTATTTTCTTTAAGAAAAAAAGACAGATACACCTTAAAAACTATAAGAGGAAAAAGGGTGAAAATAATAATAAACAAATAAGGAAAAACTAAAACATACACAGAGAGAAAACATAGCACTACAAAATACACACTATTTCCACTACGATTGATTCGTCACAAAATTCGATTTACCAAAATACATTTTACACAACAAGAAACGAGAATATCAGTCTCGACAAGAAAGTGCATCGGATCGCGAGATAGGAGCGTGCGTGTATTGTCAGAAGAGTCATGTCAAATTATATGCATTAAAAATAAAAATATTAATGGGAGATCGTTTTTTGTTTTTTCGGAAAACGGTCCCCGTTTCATGTCATCCACATTTTATATATTTTGTATCATTAATTTCATCACGACGACGACTTGAAGACTCGAAGACTTGATAATTGAAGACGATAAATACTTGACATTGGCAGAAATAGCTGATCCTAGTGATCCGGCTGGTGGCCATTCATCAAAAAAAAAGAAAAAAATATATTAATGACTTCAAATAAGTGAAATTTGGGGTATCGTGAAATTACACATGTGTATAATAACAAACAGTAAGTTCGGGTATAGAGAAAAATCGATTTCACAATGTAATAACTCTAAAATACCTGGACACGACGAACCATCAACGCGGAAACAACGCAGACTACTTTTTATTCACAGCTCGCATAGTTCTTGTCGTAGCTTTTTCGACAGGAGCCGTCTTCTTTGTGGAGTCAAGCCCATTAAGATCACTGAGAGAGACTATTCGATGCTGTGTACCGTTGGGGTCAAGAACGAAAATGTGACCCTTGAAGACTTCATGTCTGGTCTTTGTTAAAAATTCGGATAGTTATGCCAGACCCCTTGAGGTTGGTTTTGGCATACCATAGTTTGTCCCGAACAGCTACATCTTGCAGTTTGATGAGAATCGGCCTCGGTTTGTTAGCACCCGGATGACTTCCCATCCTGTGGCATCGACGTATGTCTGCCGTCTTAAAACATTCCAGTTTAAGATGGCCAACTGCAACATCCACAACTGATTGTGCTGTGTCCTCGTCTTTTTTCTCTAGTATGCCATGCTGTAACAGCATCTTTCTCCGTGCACGCATATCCATGCTGTCGACTTTATGAGCCAAGAGTTCAATTTGACAGCGAAGGCCAGACATAGTGCTCACAACAAAAGCTTTAAAACTTTCGAAGTCTGATGCTAGTGCTGTTAAGGTTGGTGTGCCGCTAGGGCTTTTGGAAGTCCTCTTCAACTCCATCTCAAAGGCAGCCATACGCTCCTCCATACCGGCCATAATTGGGAATTAGAAAAAAAAACTAGATTTTTTTATGTATTTTTAAACTTTATTATTAATAATATTGATAAATGATGCAAGAAACTTAAAAAAATTTTTTTTTCAATAATTTATAAACAATTAAAAATTGATAAAATTTCAATAAAAATCACGTGACTATAAACGCGTCAGAATTGGTCACCGTCGTTGTGACGTCATAATGTTATAGCTGTTACCGGAAAATAACAAGATCCGTAAGTTTATCAATCTACTAGGAAATTTATAAACTTTCGTAGGATTCTAAACAGGAGATAAATTGTAATATTTTACGTCCACATTTTCGTAAATTGATAAACTTACTGAACTCACTCGTAAAATAATAAATGCTAAAACATTTGTTGAAGAAGTAAAATTTACCACAGAGCTACGAAAGTTTATAGTTAGTTTTATAGTAAACTAAATAACCTTTTTGTTTTTTTTTTTAATGTGTGGCAACCCTCTAGGGCCGCCGCAAACCCCGGCGGGGTGACGGCCCTAGGGGTTTTTTTTTTTCTGCTTTTCCCCTTCCATTAGAAGGGACCTTTTATATCTAGGTTGTGTACAGTGCAAGTGTGGTGATGTCGATATATAAGGGCCGTCACCCCGCTGGGGCGATGTGTCGTAATCGAACCGACTAAAACCACACGGTGTGCCAACTCTGCGCCTGAGAAGGGAGGGGTCCGGGTACTGCAAATATTACACGACCGGACCCCTCCCAGAAACTAAATAACCTAACCTAACCAAAATAGTAAGAAATCGGAATGGACAGAGGAAAAAATTAAAAATGTTATTAAAATGATAGAAAATTATAACAAAGCTAAAGTTTTGGGAAGTCGGCCCACAGACAAAGAATACTATCACGCCAAAAGGTATGACATAATGACTTTTAGTGACGAAAAAGTTTGTCAAGTCTGATTGTACCAAAATCTATGGACACAACCATTGCCACTATGACCCATCAGAGAGCAGTGTGTTATTTTACGTATTTCAAAGATGCGTATATTTAAAAGTGTTTCTGTGATTGGTCTAACCATATAAAATCTTACGAATAGATATCCGTTAGTTTATATATTTACCGTGTGACGTCGGAAATTGATAAATTTACGAAAATGTGGACGTAAAATATTATAATTTATCTCCCGTTTAGAATCCTACGAAAGTTTATAAACTTCCTAGTAGATTGATAAACTTACGGATCTTGTTATTTTCCGGTGACATAGCTATTTAATAACAGTACGGCGTTTACGGCTATGACACGTGACTAGACAATAATATTGAAAATTTATTGCTAAAAAACGAGTTGTTTGTTGGTTCCGATTATATTAAAAAAAAAGAAATAAATAAATAAATAAATATTAGCTATGTGTGATAAAGGATTTATTAAGGCAAAGTCTGATAATATTCCTGATGTTGATTTATTTATGATAACCAATTTTTGTCATCTTGGGGAACATTTAAAAACATTTTGTCAGGAGTTGTTTTTGTAGTATTCGTACATAATGGTACAAAACAAGAATGATAACTCTTGAGATTCGACATTTTGAATATAAATTTGAATATTTAACAATGACAACAAAATTAAATAGATCAAAACACTGTACTTATTATTTCAATATCAACTGCAATGAGTGAAAACTAACATTATGACGTCACACGCGCTCGGGTTTATTCGGGAGCTGTCGGCGCGTCTTCGGTACTGGATTCAAAACTTAATTTTTATTTTGAAATAACTTTTGAATTATTGCGATAAAAAAATAAAAAAATAGTTTTGTTATAAAACTTATATCACAAAAATGTTATTCACATGTTTCACTTTTCCATTTATCACAATTTTTTTTTTTTTCAAAAACCCAATTTTAGTGAATGTTTCCTTCGTGTTGTTCATATTGAATGTGCACGGTGTTGGTTGAGATTAAACTTCAAACAAGGATACTTGAGAGGGAGATAACACTTAGCTGGTAGGTATTTACATTGACATCTTTATTATTACCACAAAACTTTATAAAATGTTAGGTTTATAATTAAATAAAATTAAAAATACAGAGAGAAATAAAAATTTGTTGTTGCTGTCACAACTACCCACATGGGAAAGTTTTTTATACTTTCTAATGCTTATATTTCATTACACACTTTTAGCAGAAGGTATCGTGTCGTACAGAGTACCTTCACCATCACCTTTTGAAGGAATTGTTTGTAACACTACCACAATGAAACAGTTTCTCAGCAGTAGGTATGTGTACTTATACATTTTGCTTAAGTACCTTTTTGTGAAAATTGTTTCTTACATATATCACAATGATATTATGCTTTCTCGCCGGCGTGTGTGCGCATATGTACTTTGAAATTACTGTGATCTGAAAATTGTTTTTTACATATATCACAATGATAAGGTTTCTCACCAATGTGTGTGCGCATATGTACTTTGAAATTACTGTGATCTGAAAATTGTTTTTTACATATATCACAATGATAAGGTTTCTCGCCGGTGTGTGTACGCATATGTGTTGTAAAATAACTCTTGTGTGAGAATTTTTTCATACATTTATTACAATGATAAGGTTTCTCACCAGTGTGTGTGCGCATATGTGTTGTAAAATGACTCTTGGTTGAGAATTTTTTCATACATATATCACAATGATAAGGTTTCTCACCAGTGTGTGTGCGCATATGTACTTTGAAATTACTGTGATCTGAAAATTTTTTCTTACATATATCACAATGATAAGGTTTCTCACCAGTGTGTGTGCGCATATGTACTTTGAAATTACTGTGATCTGAAAATTTTTTCTTACATATATCACAATGATAAGGTTTCTCACCAGTGTGTGTGCGCATATGTGTTGTGAAACTACTGTAATATGAAAATTGCTCCTTACATATATCACAATGATAAGGCTTTTCACCAGTGTTTGACACATCAGAGCACAATCGAACATGTCCCTCTAACTCACATTTTGAACTGAAACATTGCTGACACGTGTCGCACGTATATTGTAGACGTTCGCTTCGCGTTCTCTCTTTATCGTCATCTGTTATGCCTGCAGCAGTGAATTTATGAAGATTTTCGATCGTTTCCTGGACTAGTTTATTCCTGTTGCTGGAGATTGAATCTTCAGAAATGGTCTGCACGGTTTGTGAAGGTTCTTGGTGTGTGGAGGCATCTAGACGAAAAAATATTAATTATTGTAATGAATTTGGTCAGCGTAGTACAGTAGGGTAAAACCTTCTTTCTAAACATACTCATATGCCCAGCAGTGGACTCTTAATCTAAGAGAGTCGTCGCATTGCTCCGTACGCTTCCGTGCGATTCTACACTAGTCTTAAAGGCGCTCGAATAAAAGAAGAATATGAACAATAAAGTAAAGGAAGAAAATTTTAGGTGAACGAAATATGACTTCATAGAAATCCAGTCCGTGAATAGCAGGAGAGTTTATAAGAGTTTGTCGAACAGAACATTTTATAATTACGGGTAAATTTGTCGAGTCGAGACGAACGACACGAATGTATTGCCTGTCCGATCCATGTACTACAGTAGTTCCTCTATAGTCTTTTAATGGATGAAAAGTATGTTATATCAAATTAAATATTTCTACACAAATAAATAAAATTGACGTGTCTGTTTGTAATTTCCAATTAACAACTTTAAACTAAACATATATGTAAGTGTAATTGGTACTTACAACAAACAAGACACTTGTCTGTTTGTTTTGGCTACTCTTGACGACTGCCTCGGTGGCGCAGTGGTAGCGTATGCGACTGCGGGTTCGATTCCCAGGTCGGAAATAAATGTTTGTATGATCTGAAAAATATTTGTTTTAGAGTTTGGGTGTTTTCTATGTATAATATGTATGTATTTACAAAAAAGTTTTTATGTATTGATATAAATTGTCTAGTACCCGTAGTACAAGCTCTGCTTAGTTTGGGACCAGATGGCGTTGTGTGTTAGACGTCCGACAGACAGGCCGTCGAAGAATTGTAGCGGTTATTTTTCGACACGTTTATTAAATGTTTTGTAAGCTGGTTCATCCGCATGCATAAGTAGTGCAGAAATGAGTGAAGAGAAGTGAGAAATATCAAATTTACAAAAGCTGTATGTTTTTATGCATGGAGGATTTTTGCCCATAATCACCACGCTGGGCAGGCAGGTTGGTGATCGCAGTGCGTAACTTGTTGCACCGAAGACGCTGCTGCCCGTCTCCGACCTATTGTATTTAGTTACGCCTCTTGGGACGGATATACCGCCATCGATCGGTCGCCAGAGCCTCGTTTGTCATTCAGCAGGGTGCACCGCGTGCAGGTGAGGTTGGCTGGAAGCGAAAGATTGTGGTTCGTCCCCTTACACCCCCTATATACATACAAGTGTTGAGATGTCTCTACAAAGCCGCCACAATGTCCGTCCAAGTACAGAATCAGCATACAAGACCCGTATCATTGCATCGAGGAGTGAGACAAGGGGACGTTATATCTCCGAAATTGTTCACTAATGCAATGGAGGACTTCTTCAAGACGCTGCACTGGAAAGGACTCGGAATCAACATCAATGGCGAATACATCTCTCACTTGCGATTTGCAGACGACATTGTCATCATGGCAGAGACGCTGCAAGAACTACAACAGATGCTGAACGACCTTGCTGACTCTTCTGTACGCATCGGCCTACGGATGAACTTGGACAAGACCAAGGTCATGTTCAATGAACACGTACTACCGGAACCGGTTGCGGTACACGGTGCCGTTCCCGAAGTTGTTCAAAAATACGTGTACCTCGGGCAGACTTTGCAGTTAGGGAGAAACAACTTTGAGGACGAGGTGAACAGGAGAATCCGGCTGGGTTGGGCAGCGTTTGGAAACTTCGTCGAGTCTTCTCATCATCGATCCCACAGTGCCTAAAGACAAAAGTCTTCGATGAATGCGTCCTACCCGTAATGACATACGGAGCCGAAACGTGGACACTTACGGTACGGCTGGTCCACAAGTTCAAAGTCGCTCAGCGTGCTATGGAAAGGGCGGCGTTTCTCTAAGGGACCGTATTAGAAACGAGGTGATCCCACAGAGACCCAAGGTCATCGACATAGCCCACAGGATTAGCAAGCTGAAGTGGCAGTGGGCTGGCCATATTTGCCGCAGAACCGATAACCGTTGGGGTAAACGGGTTGAGTGGAGGCCGCGTCTTGGCAAACGTAGTGTAGGACGTCCACAGGCCAGGTGGAGTGATGATTTGCGCAGGACGGCTGGCAGGAGCTGAATGCGAGAAGCCGAGGATCGAACTAAGTGGCGTGCTATTGGAGAGGCCTATGTCCAGCAATGGACTGTGATAGGCTGATGATCATGATATGATGTTTTTATATTCTAAATATTTTTCATTTCACTAACTTTTTTGAAACAGTCCACGTAAATAATTAATATAAAAATGTGACGAAATAAGTCTTTTTTTAAATATAGCTGTGAAGTGGAAGAAATTTTATTTATAAAACATGGAAATGAAATTGATTTAAAAAAAAATATATGTATTATTTAATGAGATTTTTTTTATTGCACCTCTATTTAAAATTTAAGCAAACTAAATTGCCCGACTAATAACCTACTGCATATCAGATAAATGACTGCGTTACAAATTAACTACTTGATTACCTAAACATATTTTATTAAAACACATATAAAATTAACCAAAATCAGATGGCCTTTTTTATCTAATTCACAACGAAAATCTAGCTGAAACCACAGATAGACAGATTTTAAGACAAAATTACTCACCGCATAACAAAAATACTGATTTGCACACTAAATGAACATCTTACAACGGAATTTCCAAAATCATTTTTTAAAACTGTATAACAGATAATGTATGTTTAAATTATTAAACTACATTTCACGAATTTACTACTCGTGTAGCTAAAATCCCTATCACCCAACTTTATTTCTTTTTGTTCATCTATTTTATTGAAAAAGTGTATGTTGCGCTGTTGTCAGCGGCGGTAAATTAGTAAACAAAAAAAAGCAGAAGACTTTATAACAGGATATTGGTGTGTTACACTCTGCTACATCTCCAGATATGTTCAAGTCCGCATTAGCAGCTTTTCTGATAAAGTATACTGACCAAAGAGACTTCATAACTTACTTCAAAAAAGATTGAGTATGTCAAAATCCCAATTGGTATCTTGTAGTAGGGGAGCCCACGATGCTAAATGGGGATTTACTCGAGCGTCATAGAGACCTATTGAGTTGCAAAGCTTAGATGATAAGAAGAAAAAAATGTTAAATGAGATACCTTTTCATCGGTGGGGGAAGCGGCTATAGATTTTTAAATATGTAAAAAAATACTGTTGCATGGACATTCTCGAGCGCGTCAGATATTGATAACATCAATACCCTACGTATTTTTAATAATGTACGTATGTTAATCTGATCGTTTGCATCCAAACTTCTACTCTTGCTTGCAGGTGTTCCATATTGGCTAACATGATGACCACTATATGAGTATCAGAAGTTCTGATAGTAATAGTAGAATCTTGATTTTGTTGGCAAGCAAGAAATGCTATCTTCGTATCCGCTTCTTCGTGATCAGGGCATGACAACTCATTATTAATGATGCGTGTTACTTTATTATCAGTAACAGAATATTCATAACACAAATCATGTATTATATAAATTACCTTACTACCGATAATTAATCGTTTTCATTTCCTGATCAGCCCAATGATCGATCAAAAACTTGACAATAGCTTCCTTAAACTTTATATTTTTCAAGTCTTTCGTAAGAGTGAGAGAGGAATAGAAACGTGGAGAAAGAAATATAGGCATCACGCAACTGCACGCATTTAACTTTATCGACGAATTTTTATTATTTCGGCTTGCGGAAATCGTCAGATTATATATTTTTCGTTATCCTTGAATTATTTCTTTCAAAATAAAAAAAAAATTAGCTACGCTCGAGAATGTCGAGATGACGTTTTTTTTTTACAACTTTGCTGCCATCCCCTTTCTTTACGTCACTCTTAAATTGTCAGATTAGTGGAATATACGCTTTTTAGGTTGTAATTAACTCACCCTACCTTAATCTGGCGCGCTCGAGAATTTCTGATGGTAAATTTTTTTTTACTAATCTGATCCTGTATCTTTGCGGGCGGCCTTATATATGGGGCTCATGTTTGGTAGAGGTAGTTAACCGGGTACAAGGTATCCCCCAGTATATTAATCTGCCACGCTTTAGTAAATCCCGAAATCCCTTCATGGGCTCCCCTACTATTGGCTCTTCAAAAGGATCTCCTGTTACAAATAATGCTCCTGAATCATTCAACAGATCTTTCAAAAGTTCCTACACTGTTGGAGGACGTTTTCCATTATCCAGATTTTTGGTTGTTGTCTTAGATGTGGTGAAAGAATGGTCAGAAACCTATCAGTTGGAATCATTTTCAAATTCTCCTTCGATCGAGCTCAAAGATTGGACCGCGGGCGAAGTCAGACCGAAAAGTAGTGGTCTTAAAGGCAGATTCCATGAAAAAGACCTACTTTATTGCGAGTTCAGGAGCATCAACCGTTCAGTTTGGACCAGACTGGAGTTCTTTCGACGAATATAAAGAAGTTGCTTTCGCATATTAAACGGTTGTATTGCCATTTGCCAACATGTCATCGGACTTGCTATCAGGTTGAAATATGTCACACCACCTGTAGAAGCTAAAAACACATCCATCGGCATGACGCAAAAACGCGGACGTCCAACAAAACAAGATCTGCCCAATAACCCAATAAGATTTCTTTTATGTTGTAATAACAAAGATGGATTTGTTAAAATCAACATGCAATTATTAGTGTATATTACGATTACACTTAGCTGATTTTTGTGCACTTTATTTAGATAAATATGACTGATTAACTGGTGTTTTATTTAGAATAACTTTTTTTTTTTTTTTTTATACCTGAGCTACCAAAATGACTCTGCCCTGCCTGATGGAAAGCACCAGCAGAATCCAAGAGTGGTGGTCACCATCCTCAATGCAAACAAGGACAGTGCAGCATGGTGACCAGAACTATGGCGGCCTAGTGAGATGCTTTTTTACGCCCCTCTTAAACTCTTGTTCTTAACAGATTAATAGTTGATGGATTTAAATAAAATTGATTTAAATATTTTGTTGCACACACAGAATTATCAGTTTTACTTTTAGTTAACAGATAGTCATTCAGTAACACAGTTTAGCTTTATAGATCAAACAGTATATTAGATTTGATTTATTTGATGAGCAAATTTAGTGTGCAAAACAGTATTTTTGGTGGTAATTGCGAATATTTGAGTAGAAAATATTGGGTTTACAGTTGTAGGATTAAATACTACCCTTTTTTAATTACAATTTCTAGCGGTCATATATTCACAAGCAACTTGGTGAATACTAATAACTACTCAACTAAACTGCCTCGGTGGCGTAGTGGTAGCGTATGCGACTGCTAAGCTTGAGGTCTCGGGTTCGATTCCCGGGTCGGACCAAATGCTTGTATGATCTGCAAATATTTGTTTCGGAGTTTGGGTGTTTTATATACATAATATGTATGTATTTACAAAAAAAAAAGTATATAAATATTTATATCAGTTGTCTAGTACCCATAACACAAGCTCTGCTTAGCTTGGGACTAGATGACGTTGTGTGTTAGATGTCCGGAATATTTATTTATTATTATTATTATTTACTCAATGTTCTACTGCGGTATTTTCTCATTTTCATAAATATATCTATAAAACAGGTTATTAGCAAATACTCGATGAGCGTACCGCTTCTGCAGCCGGATCTCGTACTAATAGCAAAGGTGGATGTAATTGCGTCTACTGTTACAAGACATCCAAGAAGCCAGCCACTACTACAAATTGTTAAATGTAAGTTTATTGTTCCATTTACAAAATGATTATAATAAAATGAAATAAATAACTGTAAATTATTACCTTCAGAATAACTTTGTTCATCTTTCACATCACACAACATGACCAGAGTCTCCACACCAACGCTGTCTGCATCCATCTTGAGTACATGTGACATGCTGTTCTCATTCTTGCTGCCTGAGCCTGCAGACAGTACGTCGTCATAGACACTGCTTTCTTCTAGGACATCTTCACTGACATCTGTAAACAACATCAAGTCCTACATGCGAACCAGTTTGTATTACCGACTAGGACTTGGGCTCCAACTATCCGTGACGATTGACTAAGATGTTGGTATGGCAACAGGGACCGACGGCTTAACGTGCTCTCTGAGGCATTGAGGGATCTCAATATGTTAAGAAGTTGGCTAGGACTGCTTGCAATGTATTAACTGGTTGTCACTGAGCCACGAGCTCTTCTTTATTTCATTACTAACACAATTAAGAATGTTTGAACAAAATTTGATGTTGTTAAGTTATTTTTGTTGCTGAGATCTTTTCGGTGTTTACCGCACAGTAGCTAGCATAGATGAATTGCGGCGACTTTTTTTAATGTTTAAAATCGTGAATATTTGTATCATGTTCAGATCGATACTTTGATCTATCTAATGTTTGCGACACGCAAAGAGATTAAATTAAAATATTACCTTCACCATCATTTGGTTCATCTTTCACTTCCCACTTCAGAGCCTCCACACCAACACTGTCTGCATCCAGCCCCAGTACATCTCCCACGCTAAAGTGTATGATATTATGCATGGTGAGTCTCTTCTTATTGTTTACTGCTTGTAGTTGCACTTGTTCGGACTGTTGGCAAGTTCAAATAATTCATAAATAAAAGACTTGAATGGAGTGTGAACAAATTTGTTAATAATAAGAAGTAGTAAGCCACAACCTTAAGAGATAGACATTCACTGTCTAGTACTTAAGGTTAATCTTTGAAAGAAGAACAATTCCTTCATATATTATTTTTTTGATACTTTAACTGTTTTAACAATGCACACAATCAAAGCCATCAGAAATAATAATTATATCCGATTTTTGCAACATTTTTTATTGATCCTGTGCTCCTTCCCCATTCACTGAGCTATACAACACAGAAAGAATTGTTCAAATTGGAACAGTAGTTTCTAAGAATGAAACAAACTCTTTAGCTTTAAAATTCAAAAATTGAATTAGAAATATTTAAGTATGTTTATCAGCAGTGTGGTATCTAAGCAGCGCTTGTACGATACGGGCTCTGTCTGTAAATACGCATTAAAGTAATAGCGAACTTCAAAATAATCTTGGCAATAAAAAAGGTTAGGAAGATGATGACACATTAACAATGTAATTACCAATGATCAGGTCAATCAAATCAACCACTTATCAATATAATATCACAGTAATCATGTTATTTAGACCCTGTATGAAACATCATCTTAGTGGTTCTTAAACAAATAGCAAAATAACGTTTTGAAACTATAACCAACCTCATTACAGCTCAGCATTTGTGTGAACAGCTCCTCACTGTGGAGACAGCTCTTTTTCAACTCATAGCAGTTCCTGAGTCTTGCGCGACATATATAGCAAACCAGTATAGGTCTGCCATCTTTAGTTTCAAACTGCAAATATTTTTTTGAAATTGTTTACCACCAGTTGAACTCCTTGCTCAAACCCATCCAAATTAAGTCACATCTACACTTAAAGTTAATTACTTTGCAATTCAAACCCACTTAGTGAACTCCCAAATAATACTCAGAGTAAAATTAGAATAAGAAAGAAATCCATTTCAGAGTATTGTTAGGAAAATGATTCCTACAGCTACAAAAATAGCATTTAACGTTTCACAAAAAACTATCCTAATTAACATTATTTAACATCTGAAGATAATTAAATAAGGACAACACCAAAGGCGTCACAAGTGCGTTGCTGGCCTTTAGAGGGATTGGGGTATGGGCCTTGCTATTTCACACCGTCTTCTGTGAGGATGTAGTATCTCTCCAGTCAAGCCGGCCCGTTCATGCCGAAGTGTGCCTCTCCCACGGTATGATTGTATTTATTGTATGACTTAAAAATAACTTATGTAATTCAATGAATTCAAATATATCACAATTAAATATACATGTATATTAATAAGAGAAATAGTAACACAGAGACACCTCTGGAATTTAACAATGTTTCATTTCATGAAATACATTGAAACAGTTTTAGTGATTCTACTTTCTGAAATATCACAGATGTGTTTCGTCTTCTATTATTTTATTACGATTAATATGGTTTACGTTACTTTTTTGAGATGTTATCGATCTAAAATATTGTATGTTATTCATTAAACATTCGCTTACTATTCAAAACTGTTGTATGGTCAATTACTTATTAACTTTTTTAAATTGAATTTTATAATAGAATAAAATCAATATATTTAGTAACAGTCCTACTAATAGAAAACTGAAAAGTTGATAAGTAGCCTTTAAGTATTTAGTCTAGGTGAGTGCCCGGGTTAAATACTTCACATCATACACAGTGGACATGCGTTTAATGTATGTTAATACCTCGCTCATGTACTACGTGCCCAAATTCCCTACGACATAGAACAGTTTTGTCTCGTCCATCTTGATATTCGATATAGCAAACTGAGCCTCCACCTACGATAACAATAGTCCTGGTTTTTCAAGGTAGAATGAAGGTGATCGGACGCAGAAGCAAAATCTTTCACAAGGTTCCTCCACAAAATCCAAAATAGCATAAGAGAAGGATGCTAGAGTAGGGTATGAGAAGCCGAGAATCTAACCAAGTGGTATGCAATTAGAGAGGCCTGTATTTGGCAGTGGACTGCGACAGGCATGATGAATGATGATTATGATGAAAATATGATAGAGAGATAGACATAGACTGTTTTGATTCTTTTCTAAATCCAAATACTGTTGAAAATGTCCTTTTCATGTCTTATTGAACACTGAGTTCAAATGCCATAATACAGAAATATTTTCTTGACATTGATGTTAATTGTTATTACCACATTAAATGAAAGGAGATGTAGATTTTTCAATGTAAATTGTTGTAATTATTATATACTCGTACAACAACTGATAAAATGTGAACTCCACTGTATAGAGTAGTATGTATGAGATACACTACTGAAGCAGCTTGTACTCAGCAGTAAAGCATTGTATGAACAATATCTCAGAGACAATATTTTAACACAGTCAAGAACACTATATTTTATATTCATGTTCCGAATTTCACAATAATGTAATAATAAATGATGTTTTTATTCCAATTTGTATCTTTAAAATGCTCTCCTATAAACTTACAGTTTTAGGAAGGAAGAACTTTTGTGGGAGGTATTGACATATTTAGTGCATATTTGTTACTTTATTATTCAGAACTATCATCATCATCAGCCTATCGCAGTCCATTGCTGGACATAGGCCTCTCCAATAGCACGCCACTTAGTTCGATCCTCGGCTTAACAGAACTATCAGAATGCAATTTATTATGAAGTTAAATAAAAGCAAACAGAAACAGATACACGCAGTAGAGAACCATGGGTCAGGACTGAACATTAACACTGTTTACTGTGGATTAGTTAAACTCACTCAATCAAATAGGTTTCTCAACAAGCATTAACTTGAGTGTAACTGACTGTGTTTGTGTTGTTTTCGCAGGACATGTAGTACATAATAAAACTTGCGTGGTATATACAAATAACAGACGCTTCACAGTAGCAGGGAGTATAATCTTTTAATTTAACAATTACGTACCGGCATTAAAACCAAAGACTCGTACATTTCCTGTAAATGAGTGCCGACAATTGGAACCAGTCGAATGTCTTCTCCTAAACAAACCCTGCACATTGAAAGCTTTTCCATGACTAATTCTAAAGCAAGTTCACACTCTTGCTTTGTTACTTTATAATACTTTGGTAATTTTTTCACCGTCCATGCGTCTTATTTAAACATTCCATTTCAGTTCTGGGAATAATTTTAAATGTATTTGGTATTAATTATGGATTTATAATAGCTAAGCTTCAACTTCTAATTATTTGCTATTAAATAGAGTCCAATGTCCACAGATCTTAATGTTTGACGTTTGACAGTTCTGACACCTTGAATTCAAGAATAAGGAATAGCACAAAGAAATCACTTTTTCAGATTACCGATTTTTAATAGTTATCGTTTTTTTGCATTTCTAATTAAAACATTTGTATTTATAAAATATTTACCTTTCATGTTTATATAACCTGTTGCACTAATAAATAGTATAACTTTCTATTGGTAAAGTTATTTTCAAAGTCGGTTCGTATAAAGTGAACCGAGTGGTGGAAAGAAGGGTTTGGTTCCGTCCCTACTTATTCGTTTGGTTACATTGTTTTATCCAATACAATACCATCGTATTAAATATATATGTTAAAGTACACTGTATTCTCATAAGTACCACCACCTCGGGTCAGCAAAGCCAGCCTTGCTCTTTTTGACAGAGACGCAGATATTATCTCCAGCGGTCACTTCCTACCTCACTTACCCAGGGTACGGTTTAGAACACTCCTTCATCTCTAAGACCACTGCTCGAGCAGACGCGGGTACATGCATACGCATAATATTGCTCTGTATCGTAGTGACGTTTATTTTATTATTGTATAGTATAATACTATTTTTTACGATTATGGTAACTACCGAAGATGACGAGGATAGGGATGATTACGATGTGATAAAAGAGTGTGAACGTGAATTGGAAGAAGCGAATTCAAGTAGATGTGAAAACAATCTTCGTAGTACAAAGAACTATGAAAAAAAAGATTGAGATCTAAAAGTGATGAAAGTGGTGAAGACGGTTTTATAACAATAACACGAAATCGTTAAAGGCCAAAAAGGTTGATAAAAGTACACACTTCTGGTGCGCTGTATAGTGTAGTACTGTGGTTAATTTAGACTGTGTCAAAACTACTCTGTGACATTAATAACATAGATAATAATAAAAGAGGTAAGGTATCTAGGAGTGATATTCGACCACAGACTGAACTGGAGCGCCCACCTTGACAATAAAATTGAAAAAGCAACAGTCGTATTCTGGCAGTGCCGCAGAATGGTAGGTAAAACTTGGGGATTAAGCCCCAAAATCACTCTGTGGCTCTACGAGACAGTAATTCGACCTATGGTAAGCTACGGCGCGATAGTATGGTGGCCACGAACCAAATTATCCACAGTCGAAGCTAAACTACAACGACTCCAGAGATTGGCCTGTCTGGCGACCACGGGCTGTATGAGGACCACACCGACTGCGGCTCTGGAAGCCATCATAGGTTTGCCACCTCTCCACCTCTTTATAAGGCAGGAGGCTTTAGCAACAGCAGCGCGGCTAAAGAAGCAAAATCTCTGGAGACCGCCTAGGGTACCGCACACCGAAATCCTCTATGAGGCTATTGGTAGAGAACCACTCATGGAGGCGGTGACCGATGCGATACCCAGGCAATTCGTATTTGACAAAAAGTACAAAATACAACTACATGAGGACCCCCCAGAAGTGCTTCACCCGAAAGAGTTGAGTGTCTTCACGGATGGATCCAAAACAAGGTCAGGCACTGGCTCGGGAGTATTCTCCGAGGACCTAAACATACACATCTCAACACCACTAGGAGCCCACAACACAGTCTTCCAGGCAGAGTGTATGGGCATAATAACGGCTGCATATGCGATCGCTTCCAGGAGAGTAGCGGATTACCCCATCCGCATAATTTCCGACAGCCGATCAGTCTTACAAGCCCTACAAAGTCACTCGACAACATCAGGGCTAGTTTACGAATGCCACAAAGCCCTGACAGAGATATGTGCCAATAATGGTATAACTCTGCAGTGGATAAAGGGGCATAGTAACTCACGCGGGAACGATGCAGCCGACGCACTGGCAAGAGGTGGATCGGAAACAAGGGCAATAGTACCTGAACCTATACTGCCTCTGCCACCTGCCTGGCTGCGAAGGTCACTGCAACAGAACACCAAGGTGGAACACCAAATGTATTGGTCCAACCTTGGTACCTGCAGGCAGACCAAGGAGGCCCTCCCGACGATCAACCCCAGATGGTCGCGGAAGCTGTTGCAACTTAAGAGGCCGCTGCTCCGACTTTTAATAGGAGCAATAACTGGTCATGCATTACTAAACAAACATCTTTTCACTTTAGGTGTAACAGACAGTCCTCTGTGCAGGGCTTGCATGGAGGAGGAGGAGACGGCCGCCCATGTCATTATGACATGCTCTGTGGTGGCAGAATACCGGGCGAGACACCTCGGATCACCGAGGTCACTTCCAGAAGTCGTCGGCAACGTGAAGGGTCTGCTAGGCTTCTTGGAGGAACTGGGGTGGCACGTGTGAAACCATCCCATCACGCAAAATAGGCGCAATGAAGACGTCGAGTTGCGTAGACCCGGCCCGCGAGTTTCAAGTTTCAACATAGATAATAGAATGTAAGAGAACTAAAAAAGATGGCGAATGTGCCTCGTCATGTAAAACTTTAAAACTTAATAAACGTATAAAATATATAAAAATCATATCTCTTCAAGCCCTCATCTCATCAACTTCAAGTTTTTCACAGTAGGTACCCTCAGTCTCGATTTGTGACGTAGAACATTCTGAATTATTTTCTTCAATAAATAATAAACAGATGGCTTTTGCAAAGTTATTGCATAAATAAAATATACACGGTATACTGAAAATTAAAGATAAATCCGCCCTGAATATGTATACGCTTTCGGATGCCGTCTACCTATAGAACGTTTTGTATTTCCGGTAAGCTCGAACTGTTGGAAATTTGGCCATATTAAAAAAAATGTCCAAGTAAAAATATAATTTGTCCAAAATGTGGACAACATCATGATAATTGGGAAATAGAGAGAGATTGTGTCCAGTGTACAAAAAAGAAAAAAAGATACGCTTTATTCCGAGTGAAGAAAATACATCTTATAAATTAGCATTGGACCGTTTTCTGAATATGGAAAAAGGACAGACAAAAAATTCTCAAGAAAGTAACTACATCGTGTTTGTAGAAAAACCACACCTATTAAACTTGTGGCGACTTCCACATATACTTGTAACACAACAATAACCTACTACAGCGCCATTTACCGAAGATACACTGAACGCACTACACGGAGTAACTACAAATCCTGAATCGCGCAATAAATAGTTCGCGCGCCGATTATCATATACAACATTCCAACATCAACTGTTGGGCAGTAGCCCGCCAGGCAAGATCACCTAGCCTGGTCGGAGGATCCTCCCTTTGTGTCGGAGGGACATTACACCCGTTCCTCCACAAACTCCTACGATTCCAGAAAAAGTGACATCACAGGTCAAGTGACAGTGACAAACAGTGCGCTGTCAACTCGTGGATATAGTGAGGTGGTTAGGCACGGTAACAGTCCGGGATGTTATCATAGGATAACAGTCGTGAAGCTTAGTTGGAGGCCTTTGGGCGGCTTAAAACATGCAACGCTAAAATTACTTCGCTACAACGTTGTGTTACCAGTCCCCAACCCGCACTCGGCCAGCGTGGGGACGTATGGGCTGAACCCTCTCCTGAGAGGAGACCCCTGGGCCTTGCAGCGGAACGTTATGGGTGGTTGATTGATGATGATGATGTGTTTGATATCATTGGAAAGAGCGTTACTTAAACATTTCAAAATATATATAATTAATATTTGCTTGTGACTTTGTCCGTATATATTTGAGAATTGTGATATTTCTATGGTATTTAAAATATAAATAGAAATTAATATTTTAACTACGATAAAAAAGTATGAAACAAGTTGGTAAAGCCGTAGTCACACGTTACATAGACACCTATCATACTCGTAACACTTTAACTACTACTCGGTGGTCCACTATTTTGTATATTTTTAAATATGTATTTTACTTTTCTTCTCAAACTTTAAAAATTGTAATGAATATATTTTTAAAATGTAATCAAATCGTTATTGGTCTTGGTCCCTGTACCCGAAGTCAGTGGTCTACAATTTTGCATATTTTTTAAATATGTATTTTATTTTTATTTTTTTCTTTAAAATTGTAATGAATATGTTTGTAAAATTTAATAAAGAGAATAATAATATAGTAGTAAGAGTAGCACAAAAATTATAAATAAAAAACCGTATGAGAAGGTCCAGGTGAAAGACACAGGTTAAGACAATTATTATGTATCACCAAAGTGTAAGAGGCCTCCGAACGAAAACCGATGTATTTTATTGTAATGTGTGATTGTTCTTACCAAAACTTTCCTTAACACCTCAGTAATTATTATTTTGTTTCTCTGTTTACTACGATCTGTCACACACTGGGACATTGAATAGTAAGTTGGTTCAAGTTTATCATGACATGCTCGGCATGTGACTTGTGTCACATCCTCCTTTACTAAGTATAAACAGGTTTATTTAAGTATGTCCTGTGGGATTCTCCGTTTCAGCCTACGAGTCGTGTGATTATTAGTAAAAATACAGTCGAATTGAGAACCTTCTCTTTTTTGAAGTCGGTTAAAAATATCTCTATAGGTGTACATGTTGAGCCACTGGTACCAATGCCTATAACCCTCCTCTAGAAATATTGCTTAAAATACCGGGAAACGTGGCAGCGTATCGTTGTCCGCATAGTACATAACAAAGTCGGACCATAAATAAACCGTTCGTAAAATTCATGGTTTATGGCTATCGCCAATATTAACTAGACAGACATGTTACAGCAAAATCATACCGACTTGATATAGGTATTAATTTATTACATGGGCTGAAAAGTCCCGGGCCTAACACATAGATAGCGCTAGTTTTATTGCAGTCACCTTTTTTTTCAGTTTATTCTAACCTTCAAAACACAGCTGTTAAAATTTCATGATATTCTATTCATTAGTTTCTGAGTTATTGTGCCAAGAGTGACGCTACTTTTATTATTTTCAAAACAATGGATCAAAAACAATTTCGTGTTTTAATTTTACACTGCTTCTTGATGGGAAAAAATACCGTTCAAGCGAAGCAATGGCTTGAAAAGTCAAGAAACCAAGAAAAAAAGCCAGATTTGGCTCCCAGCGACTACTGGCTGTTCGCAGACCTGAAAAAAATGCTAGCCGCTAAGATATTTCGCACGAATGAAAAGGTTATCGCTGAAACCGAGGCCTATTTTGAGGCAAAAGATAAAATGTTCAACAAAAGTGGTATTGAAATGTTAGAGCGGCACTGGAATGATTGCGTTGCTCTTGATGGACATTACGTTGTTGAATAAAGCTAATTTAGAACCAAAAAAACTGTGTTTCCTTTGTTAGGCCCGGGACTTTTCAGACCATGTCGCGTCATTACTTACAATGTTTCCCTTAAAGAAGTCACAAATGGTCACAGATATGTACATCCCACTTGGTACACTGGTGAAATAATACACTCATTTCTCATCATGCGATTTGTAAGGCATTTTATTAAGCTCGAGTCATAAAGAGCAACATCATCTAGAGTGGCTGCGGGACTCATCGCAACATTATTTTTCATAGATTAATAATGGCTTTGCAATGGAGAATGTTAACTAATTTTGATTATTAGCACTCCATATTCTCTGTCAAAAATAAAAAATACTAGTGAAAGAATTACTTCGATATGTCAATTAGTTTCCGATTTAGAAGTAAAACAAGTTGTAACCGTACGACGCGGGCTGCCGGTTACGGTGTGACGTCGTAGCACAACACGCTCAGTCTGGCTCACTCAGTCCGCTCGCGGTCGCGCGCCCGTGCCGTTGAAATTATACCTAAATACTTTTAAAAATGTCCAATCCAAATACTAGGAAATCATGTGTTGTACTACATTTAACCACACACACACACACACCTACTCTTTTTACTTGAACATAACCAATAGCATCATCGCCATAGCTATCTTTTGCCAATCTACACTAATCCACACTAATATTAGAAAGAGGAAAGATTTGTATTTTTGTATGAAACGAATAAACTCAAAAAGTACTAAACCGATTTTAAAAATTCTTTCACCATTCGAAAGCTACATTATCCACGAGTAACATAGGCTATATTTTATTTTGGAAAAAATAGGGTTCCGTAAGATATTTGCGTTTTTCGGACACATAGTGTAAAAAATCAACCAGAAAAGTTACTTATTTTACGTACGCTGCCTAAACTGTAAAAGATAGAACTATAAAATGCTCTAATGGGTAGGCTTTTTGCAGCGGTAACCGACATCCACGCGAGCGGAGCCGCGGGCGACCGCTAGTAATCTACACTAATATTAATGTTGTAGCGGTACCACCGCTACTCGGATACAATGTTATGAAGAGGAAAGATTTGTATTTTTGTATGTAACGAATAAACTCAAAAAGTACTGGACCGATTTTTAAAATTCTTTCACCATTCGAAAGCTACATTATCCACGAGTAACATAGGTATTTTATTTTGGAAGAAAATAGGGTTCCGTAAGATATTTGCGTCTTTCGGACACGGTTTCTCTTTCACGCAAAACCTACTAAATGGATTTTAATGAAACTTTACAATAATATAGCTTATACATCAGAATAACACATAGTCTACAATTTATAAAGATACTAGCTTCGCGTTGCGGCGTTGCACGCGGTTATTGTCGTACCGCGGGTGGCACCGGGTTCAGCTAGTCTGAAATAAGTTTCAAATAAAAATAAATGGCCTTACGTATTTTCTTAGAAAAAAAATACAATAACTAGAAAAGGTTCAGTACATCTGTTCAAAAATATGTATTTGCAATAAAAAAGAAATTAAATAAAATGGCCTTACGTATTTTGTAAGTAAAAAAAATATAAATAAAAAAGGTTTCGTACATCTTTAACGTTCAACCCACTACATTTACGTAAGTACCTATCCTACTTCCTACTAATATTATAAATGCGAAAGTTTGTGAGTGTGTGTGTGTGTGTGTTTGTTATATTTCACAAAAACAACTACTGAACGGATCTGGACGAAGTCTGGGATAACACATAGGCTACTTTTAATCCTGGGAAAATGTACAGTTTCCGAGGGAAACTGGGGCGAAGCTGCGGGTGGAAGCTAGTTTGCAATAAATCAATGTATGTATGTATTCATTTAAATTTACTAAGAAGAGCGGTACCTACCTATATTATACATATGTACCTACCAATAGCTACAAAACTATAAAACATATTTGTTGTCTTTAACGTAAAAAATTAATGGTAGGTAGGTACTTCGAATATTAGAGTTGTATTCTTCCATTACGACATTAGTTGGGTATTTTGTTTTGATAAAAGAATTTAGAACAGATAAACTATTAAGCATAAGTAGTAGCACCTTTGCATTTTTATTCCTCGCATTTCGGCGGCAACGAAATCACTATTTGTTGAAAAAATAATGCGCAACCATTAAACCATCTATTTTAGGTAGATTTTCCGATTGCCTTTTTTCGAATCCTTCATCAATTTTATTAATCGAATAATATTTAATATTATTAAACTATTAACTTAATACGCGAACGAAAACCAACACAACAAAACACTGCGCGAGCTATTACACCTACTATAACCGCTGGCGACTTGATACGAAGCGAGCCGTGGCCAGTGCGGCGCGTTGTGAAATGGCGTCACAAGCGGTCACGTGACTGTTAGCGGGACTCGATATTTTTCAAACTTTGAATATCTATAAAATGAAAACTACTAGGTATTTTTGACTACAACAAAAACTATTGTGTTTGTATACATACAGGCTTTACAGAGACAACATTTCAAGCGATTTGGCATACTTAGTAACATTATCCATTAGTCAGAACAGTGAGCGCACGTCGAGCGCGTTTAGCGTTGCGATTGATAAAGATTTTAGTATGAGTCGATCGAAAACCGAATGCAGTCGCCGTGACGATTGAATCTGTTTGAAGTCGGTGCCAAGTCAAAAAGAATTATAAAAATCTAAGCGACTACCAAATAAAAAAAAAAATCGTTCATTACAGCGATCCATTTTAGCTTAATCAGAACTTGGTAACATGAATATCATCGACCATCATGCGTAAACATATCTGAATCGACTGAAATCGTTTCAAAAATAGTTTGTAATAAATAGTGTGACGGAGGCGGACATACGAAGTTATCAAATACCTACTGGAATTGACACCGACTTCAAACAGATTTTAGGTACCTAGCACACATTATACTACTGCTTTATTTAAATGCATAAATAATTAGGTACAGACAAGAACTCAACTCTTCCCCTCGGACCTTGTTGCCGAGCAGACGTGCTCAAAATAAGACTTGTATAAATTAAAAATTTAAAAAACAATATCAAAGTTAATAAATTATTCCGAAAATAAATTCAATTGTAAAATTAATAGTGTATTCCAAGAAATACGTGTTACGCAGGTGCGCCGATGTAAGCCGCGAACAACAGGACCACGCTAATTCCTAGAAAATAAATTTGATTATAAAATTAGGAGTGCATTCCAAGAAATACGTGTTACGCAGCTGCGCCGATGTAAGCCGCGGACAGCAGGACCACGCACACATAGACACACACCTATGCAAGTAAGATCCATCCAATTTTACCACAAGCTCATACATACTTGAAAGCGCAAATCACGTTTAACTTCCTATTGCTTAGTCCTTTTTATTCCGGGACATAACAATACAACAACAACAACGATATAATGCCTCAAATTAAGCGCACACCGCCGAGCTCGCCAGTGAAGTCGATGGCACCTTCTTTATTATAACCAAAGTCAATAAATACAGATGATAACCCAGTTAGAGGCATTAAAGTCCATACACCCTGCAATGTAAACACACAAAGAGGTAGTAAAGCTAATTTGTCACCAACAATTGCACCTGATTATGAAATCGTAACGGACAAAGTAGATTCTCAGTTGCTAGAAGAACTTCGGGAGTTGCGGTCAGTTATGATGTTGCGCATGGACAGCCAGGCAAATGCAATTAAATACCTACAAACCCAATTCTGCCAAACAAAAACTGACCTAAATTTTCTGATAAAAATGATAGGCGGACTCGAGGAAAAAATTGTACATAGGATAACTGAAATGACCTGTCAGCACCAAGAAGTGGCAGATATACTACAGGAAACCTCAGCTTCTTCTTCTTGTGTCACCGCAGAAAGTATTCAGGACAAGAATCCGTGCCATAAAAAATCTAATCAAATGTCTAGTAAAGATCAACCGGCCGTCATTTTACAAAATGACAACAGAAATGGGGCCACGAAACCATTTCCGATTTTGGATATGACATCGTGCACAGATACCTCGCGAATGTCAGAACAGCAAGACGGTAACAATACAATAGTAGATTGGACATTAGTACAGAAAAATAAGAGGCTGAGTGGACGCTCCAAAATGGTAGGAACGGGGAAGAGCACTCAATTGGTGGCTATCCAAGCTACGGAAAGAAAGAGATATCTGCATGTATGGCGTTTACATCCTGACACAACAAAAGAAACAATGACTGACCATGTAAAGAGTTTATGTGGCCCAGAAGTGGATATAAAAATAAACAAGATCAGTCACAAAGCGGAAAAGGAATATTCTTAATTTCAAATTGGAGTACCGGTGCAAATATTTGATAGTCTGATGAAAGACGATGCATGGCCAATAAATGCAGAATTTAACGAGTGGATATTTTTTCGTAAATCTAACAAAAAAAGTGGCCAGTAAAACAATAAACCTTTATTACCAAAACGTTAGAGGCCTTCGGACAAAATTAATCATTTTTAGAAATAACATAGTATCATCTAACGCAGACCTCTTCGCAATTACTGAATCAGGGTGCAATGAATCCTGTTAGCTAACTAAGCTAATGTTGAACTGCTGCCCTAATGAGATATACTAGAAGGTTTGTTTAATAACAAAAACACCATCTGTAATCTGACCTAGCTGGTTTATTGATCTCAATTTTACAAATTTTCCTTACTACTATATACAACTGTATTTAATTAAACGATAGCGTGATGTAAATCGACGGGCACGCCATCTATCGAGTTACAATTATATGATCGTCATAAACATACCGCCCACCAAGGACATTTAGTGACGGAATGTCCTTCAAAATATTGTAACAACTTGGTCGAGCTCAATGCTATGAAGCTCCACCATATACGATGTGACAGATAAATAAAAAACACAATTGATACTAAAAAAACCATAAATCTAACAAATAACAATATGAACTATCTCTAATACAAGTAAAGTTGTAAATAAAACACATGATAAGTCAGTATAACTGATTGAAATATTAAATATCTCACTGGTCTGCTACTGGTAAGATACAAAGTTTGTTGATTGGTCTTTTAATCTTAGATAACTTGGTGCGCAACGTGACCACTCGAGTGACACCATCATTACCCGGATGCATTTCCAAAATACGACCCAACAGCCAACGACTAGGTGGGAGGTCGTCCTCCTTGATTAAAACAACGTCGCCAATTTTCGGTTCAGGAGTTTTAGAAGTCCATTTGTATCTGTTCATTAGATTAGCTAGATACTCTTGAGACCAACGTCTCCAAAATGTTTGTACCATCCTTTGAACGAATTGCCATCTGGTCAAAGAACTTACGGATGAACTTTCACGGTTGTAATCAGGAATTGTTATCAAAGGTTCCCCAATCAAGAAATGACCTGGGGTTAACGGGACCGGCTCTCCAGGGTCATCCAAGTTTAAGATACTCATCGGTCTTGAGTTTAAACACGCTTCCACCTGAGTTAGAAGAGTGCTAAGTTCCTCATACGTAAGGGTAGACTCGCCAATAACACGCTTAAGATGAAACTTGGTGGCTTTCACTCCCGCTTCCCACAAACCGCCAAAATTGGGTGCATGGGGAGGAATGAAATGCCACTCAGTGCCATTTGCTTCCAAATAAGCTGCAATTGCAGTGTCGGTATTTACTAATTGTTGCAATTCTCTTGAAGCACCAACAAAGGTGGTGCCATTGTCACTCCACAGCTTACTGCAGTGACCTCGTCTAGACACAAATCGCCTAAAAGCAGCCATAAATGCTTGCGTGCTCATATCACTAACTAGTTCCAGGTGTACTGCGCGGGTGGACATACATACAAACAAACATATATAGCCCTTATAGGAGCGGTGACCTCGACCTTTCGAGGTTCTTATGTTTATTGGGCCTGCATAATCAACGCCGCTATTCAAAAATGGTCTTGCAGGTGAACAGCGAACAGAAGGGAGGGAACCCATCATTGGATTATTAATGTTAGCCCTTTGCCTAATGCAAGTAACACATTTTCTCACACATTGTTTCACGAGGTTCCTTACCCCTATAACCCAGTAAGCGGTTCTCAAATAATTTATCATCATTTGAGGACCACCATGTAAAGTCTTGTGATGGGCGTCTTCTATCAAGAGGCGCGTAAAATGAGAGGTACGTGGAATAATTATTGGGTGTTTCTGTTGCTCATCTAGTTGTGACTTTTCTAGTCTACCTTGTACTCTTATGATTCCCCTGTTATCTAGGTAAGGGCACAATGACTTAAGCTTGCTTGATTTTATTTGTAAATAACCCTTCTGTTGTAATTCTAAATATTCTATTGAAAATTCTGCTTTTTGAGTCATTTTAATACTACATACTAATGCTTCTTCTATTTCTCTTTTGTGTAAATATGTTTCCTTTGTGCTATTCGGTAAAACCCTACGGCAATAAGATATCACTCTCAACAACTTCTGTAAAGATGAAAATCTTTTAATATATCATCGTGACTATCTGATAGTAACGCTACATGAGCTTTAACCGTTGCTTCTATTTGTGTTTCTAAGGCCTTTGGTCTGTTATAAATAATTACATTTTCTTTTAAAAATGAAGGCCCAGAAAACCACAGTACTGTATGTATAAAGGTACTGGGTAATAATCCTCTGGAAGCGCAGTCTGCGGGGTTGTCTTTTGAAACTACATGATTCCACTGTGACCTGTTCATAGAATTTAGAATTTCAGAAGTGCGATTGGCCACAAACGTCTTCCATTTGCTTGGGTGGCTATTTAACCAGGCTAGTACGATTGTGGAATCCGTCCAGGCTGTAATTCTATCCTTTGGAATCATTAAAACTTCTGCGGTTTCATTTAACAGTCTAGAAAGCAGGACTGCACCACACAACTCTAATCGAGGAAGACTAACCTGTTTGATAGGAGCTACTCGCGTTTTCGCATTCAATAAGGATACCGTAACTTTACCTGTATCATCGGTTACACGCAAATATATGACAGCGGAGTAAGCGGCTTGAGAGGCATCGCAAAAACCATGAAGTTCCAGATTATCCTTTGGTTTAGTACTAAGCCATCGCGGTATCTGAACACTAGTAAGTAGGGATAGCTCTTCACGAAAAGTACACCATTCTAGCTTTAAATCAGTTGTAAGTTCTTCATCCCAACCAAGACCTGTTAGCCACAATCTTTGAATAAAGATTTTAGCTAGTATTACAACAGGAGCCGACCATCCTAGAGGATCGAATAGCCGAGCTATGTCTGATAGTACAGCTCTTTTAGTTATAATACCTGTCGTCATGGGTGGGAGATTTACAGTGTACTGGAATAAATCATCGCGACGGTTCCAGGTAAGTCCTAAAATCTTTATAGTGTCATCTATCTTTATATCTGTTACCTTTTCCTGTATATTCTTTTCAGTATATTCTTTTTTGTCCTTCGTATTATCGCTGCATTGAACCTGTTTTATCATTTGTGCTTTATTATATAATGTAAGTATTTTATAAACTAAATCCTGATTGTTACTGCTCCACTTCTGTAATGAAAATCCTCCTTTTTGTAATAACTCTGTCATCTGTTTATAAATTTCAATACCTTCTTCCACACTACAGCATCCAGTCATTAAATCGTCCATATAAAAGCTATTTAAGACTCGGTCTGTCGCTTGTGGATATTTTTTACCTTCATCCGCTGCTAACTGATGAAGTATCCTGACAGCTTGATATGGGGCTGATGCTGTTCCAAATGTAATTGTAACCAATTCGTAGTCACGAATCTCGCTCTCAGGATTATCCCGCCAAAGTATGCGTTGGAACATAGCATCTTCGTCGGCTATTCTAACTTGGCGATACATTTTAACGATATCAGCTACGAGTACAATATAATGCATTCGCCACTTAAGCACAGTGTGTCTTAAATCGGCTTGTAATTTTGGCCCAACCATAAGCGTGTCGTTTAATGAAACGCCTTTATTGTTTTTCTCGGATGCGTTGAATACTACACGAAGTTTTGTAGTGGATTTATCCTCTCTAACAACCGCATGGTGTGGCAGATAAACCGCTAGTTCTTGCTTACTATCATCTTTGTTTACAGGTTTCAAGTGTCCTAAATACATATATTCTTTTATAACTTCTGTGTACTTCCTCTTTAAATCTTCATCTCTTTCTAACCTTTTCTCTAACGACTTTAATCTTCTTTCGGCTATGACACGAGAATTACCTGACTGACAACGTGGGTTAGCTTCTTTAAATGGGAGCTTGACTACGTAACGACCGTCATCTCTTCGTTTTGTGGTTGTCTTGTAAAACTCTTCACATGCTTCTTCTTCTGGTGTTAATATTTTCTTTGAACTCGGTTGATCTTCAATTTCCCAAAATCGATTTAATAATTCATCTTCATTGACCTTTGCAAACAATACGCTAATGTTTTTGTGTATATTTTCTTGAATTTGATTTGAACTACTAATTGCACCAGAAAGGATCCATCCTAACCGCGTGCTTTGAGCTATTAGGTTAGGAGATATACTCTTTACCGTCCCTTCTTTCATTATGCGGCCATATACATCTGCACCCAATAAAATATCGATTTTACCAGGTTTGTTGAACTGAGGGTCTGCTAAATCAAATTGTTTGACGTCGATCCACCCTAAACTGTTAGTGTTAATAGCGTAATCAGGTAAATAAGTAGTTAGTCTACTTAAAACATAGGCATGTACTATTAGGTTGAAATTTGAATCGATGCAGGATTGAAGATTCAACTGAACCATGTACCTTGCATTTGTTGACATGTTGCCTAAGCCTGACACTATTCCCTTCACCGGAATTTTGGCTAACCTAAGGAATTGAACCGTAGATTCAGTAACAAAGCAAGCTTGTGACCCTTGATCGACTAAAGCTCTGATAATTTGATAATCCCCAGCCTTGGACTCGGCTTTTACTAGTGCTGTAGCTAGTAAAACCTGTTGGGGCATGGGTATGTTTTTTGTACCTGTAGATATGCAAGAGACCACTGACGCAATACTAGTCGACGGCCTAGTGTCGACGGAGGCCTGCTTCTGTATGTTGTTATTAGTCGCACTAGCTGTATTTAGATGAAGCAGAGAATGGTGACGTTTTTGACAGAGCTTGCATATAGTTTGTTTTTTACAATAGGCAACTGTATGATTTCCCCCTAAACAATTAAAACAAATCCTATGGCTAGCCACAAACTCACGTCGTTTGTCCACTGATTGTTTGGCGAAACCTTTGCAATAACATAACTTGTGATCTTCGTTGCAATATTCACATTTTAATGTACTTGAGTCTACGGCCACCATAGACTTTGGAGCATGAAAACTATTCATCTGAGGAGCAAATGAACGTTTAGGCTCGATGCATTCTAGGGCGCGGAACCGATTCTCTATAAAAATGGCAAATTGTTCAAAGGTAGGTAGTTCATTACAATCTTGGCTACTTACACTTAATTCCCAGTGCTTCCGCGTTTCTAGATCCAGCTTAAAAGTGACTATATGAATGATGATGACATCCCAGGTAGTCACGTCCACCTTTAAGTTTCTTAATGCGTTAAGACAATCATTTGTTGTATCGAGTAGGTCCTTTAAAGACGGAGCTGACTCAACTAGAATTCTTTTTTGACCAAAAAAACGTTTTAAAATACAGTTGACAAGATATTTCTTATTGCTATATCTCCTTTCTAGCTGACTCCAACATTGAATATAATTCGAGTCAGTCACCGGTGTTTGCCTCACAAGTTGTTCAGCTTCACCGGTAAGATGGCTCTTTAAATAGTGCATTTTCTGAACGTTATCCAAAGAAGTGTTATTGTGTACTAGAGATACAAATAGGTCTCGAAAGGTTGTCCATTCCGAGTACTTACCACTGAAAATCGGAATTGATATTTTTGGTAACTTAACAAATGCACTTAAGTGGGACTTAGATTCATTACCTGATGAACTGCCGTATTTTTCGGCGCCTTTCGATACAGTAATTTTATTAATCATCGACTTAATCAAACATTTATAAGTTATGTACGTATCTTCAGTGCTATCGTATAACTCAATAACTTTGGTAACATCTTGAGCTTTATACAGTTCGTGCAGTTTAGTATTATTGTCTTTAAACAATGCCCAATCTTTTTCTAACAATTCAGATCTTGTTTCTATGTACTCCAACGTTAATCTATCTTTAGGACTCTTTTTAAAGTTTATCAAACCTCTCTCAATAACTCCCTTAAGATCTTTCATTACATTAACTAAACCCTCCATTTTATAAAATTCTTGTAAATAGTTTTAATATAACTTATGAAACTTATATGAATTAGTTTAAATTGTAACTCAAACACAAAAAAAACTAAAATCAAACTTTAAATTTTCTAAGTGTATATGGTACAAAAGACAAAAATATTACAAGTGTTTGAAAAATTATAAAAATTTTACAAGTGTTTCAAATTATTTTACTGTCGGTGAAAATCGGGCATAGGTTCCCCGTTCCCCCGTTTTTTATAAAACTATTCTAAGTCCTAAGCATGCACATTTAACTACTAAATAACTTATTCTACAAAGTCCTTATTTTCTTATGCTAAATATCCAATAATTTTTCTAAGTCCAAATATTTTAATCAACAAAACGTCAAGTTATTTTCTAAGAGTAAATAAAGTTCAAAATCACTTGAAACTTGCACCTTTATAGTTTGTTCTTTGCGGGAAAAAAATAATACAATCACCAATCTTGAAGAATATAGGGTTCAAAATCTCTTGAAATTCTTAACTTGCACTTAATAAAAATAATATAATGTACTCACAGTTGCACTTCCATAAACTCACACTTCCAAACGATGGTTGTACTGCGTCACTATTCTAGTGACTGGTGGCGCCCTCCGCGACGTCCGGTTGAACTCCAATTCTAAGGTCACCTCTGCGAGACGGCGCTGCCTTCTTCAACGCCGCTGCGTATTGAACCTCGTACCTTAGCCGCAGCGATCCACTGCGAGCACGGGGTTAGTGGTCCGACGCGAGACCACTTATTTCAAAAAGATCCGTTCGAATGGACCAAAATGTTAGCTAACTAAGCTAATGTTGAACTGCTGCCCTAATGAGATATACTAGAAGGTTTGTTTAATAACAAAAACACCATCTGTAATCTGACCTAGCTGGTTTATTGATCTCAATTTTACAAATTTTCCTTACTACTATATACAACTGTATTTAATTAAACGATAGCGTGATGTAAATCGACGGGCACGCCATCTATCGAGTTACAATTATATGATCGTCATAAACAAATCCATTCAAGATGCAGAAATTCTCCCACCACGGGATACAAAATATTACGTTGTGATCGAGCGGACGGTCGCAAGCAGGGTGGAGTGTTTCTCGTGGCCACACATCGATTCGAAATGCGACAAGTGTTACTCAAGGACGCGTCGATAGACACCTGCATTTTTGAGATAGTTTGTGCGACGATACATTTAAATAACAGATTTTTGTTTTTGTGTTGTGTAGTTTATATTCCGCCCGGTAGTTCAGAAAACGAGTATATGATTTTATTTAGATTAATAGAAAAATTATGTGACAAGTACACAGAAGTGATTGTAATTGGAGATTTTAATTTATATTCGTGTCCAGATAATATTAGTAATTACACTAATTACTATGAATATTTTGTGACATTTTGCGAGTTCACACAAAATAATGCAGTACCAAATTGTTTAGGTCGTACGTTAGATTTAGTCTTATGTAGGGGCATTAGGGGAGGAGTGTCGGTGGGAGCGGCAGACGAAGCACTTGTGCGCGAAGACACGCTCCATCCACCTCTGGCAGTGAGCTTTGGAAACACTTTTGTTCCTACCCTTGGGCCATCACCATCCTCTGATGCTGTCAGCGGAAACAATAAGATTAAGAGGGAAATTAGACCTAAATGGAATTTTTACAAAGCAGACTACCACTTATTGTATTCCACGCTCGTATCCATAGACTGGAGCACAATGTATGAGTCATATCATGTTGAAGATATATTGAATATTTTTTATGATAAGCTTAATAGTATTTTAGACTTGTGTGTTCCGCGAAAAAAGCTTAGCTATAAAACTTCACAGTATGTTTACCCTGAATGGTATACTATACAAATTATTAAAGACATTCAGATGAAAGCCAGTCTACATAAAAGATTTAAAAAAACTAAGCTCAGAAGTGTTTATTATAAATTTTCTCAGTGCAGGGCCCGTATTAAAAAGTCAATAGAAGTTGCACACAAAGAACACTTACATAAAATACAAGCTCAATTCGTAAAAGATCCAAAATCATTCTGGCAATATGTTAGGTCGAAGAAGAGTAAGAACAGATAAACAGAACATTGTATACAATGGTCAATATCTTTCGGATGATGATTGTGCAACGCAGTGTGCAAATTTTTTTGAGTCCGTTTACAGTACTCAGCGACCTCAACTTGACGCACGGGCCGTAGCAGCAGAGGTGGGAGCGAACAGCGCAAGGATGCATTTAGAGACTTTAAGTCTTCAAGATGTTAAGGATGCACTTCTAAGTCTCAAACCAAAATATTCCTCTGGCCCGGACGGTATACCGGCTTTTTTGTTTAGAGTCTGTGGCAGAATATTAACCGAACCATTACATCAAATTTTCAATGTAAGTCTAACACAAGCGACGTTCCCAGTTCGGTGGAAGATTACACGAGTGATCCCAGTACCAAAAGGTAAAGCAGGTCCAGATGTCAGCGGCTACAGACCTGTGGCAGTGTTGTCAACACCAGCAAAAATATTTGAATCGGCTATCCAACATAGAATGCAAAGACAGGTAAGCGCACAATTGTCGGATGCCCAACACGGATTCCGGCCGGGACGTAGCACTGTCACAAATTTACTTAATTTTATGGTGAAGGTGGTGCCAGCAGTAGATGCAGGTTTACAGGTGGATGTCGCATATTTTGATTACAAAAAGGCATTTGACAGCGTCGATAATGAGATATTATTAAGAAAATTGTCAGAAATTGGATGTACCACACACCTGTTACAGTTTTTCGTTAGCTACATGGAAGACCGATAGCAGTATGTGGACTATAATGGGTACGAATCTGAACCGTACTACACTAGGTCGGACCTCTCCAATTTATTATTATGGTAAACAAGTTACCGGAGGTCGTGAGGCATGGTTCATGTTTACTATATGCAGATGATCTTAAGTTGTTGTTAGAAATCAGGGATGAGTCAGACTGTGAACATATGCAGGATGACATAAAACGAGTGGTAGACTGGAGCCATAACAATAAACTATGTTTAAATGCGTCTAAATGCTCGGTGATGACTTTTTCTCGAGCACGAACATGCATAAAGTACGAGTACAAAGTAGAAGACACGCCCATGCAACGAGTTTCGCAGGTGAGGGATTTAGGGGTACATCTCACTACGGATTTAAGGTTTCGAGAACATGGAGTAAATATATGTAAGAAAGCCTACAGAAACCTCGTGTTTTTGCTAAGACAGTCTCATGGTTTCACCAACATTACAACTCTAAAGGTATTGTATGACGCATTAGTTCGTAGCAACCTGGAACATAGTGCGGTCATTTGGACTCCGCATGAAGCAAAATATTGTGACATGTTAGAACGGGTTCAGAATAAGTTCACAAGACACTTATATTTAAAACTGTACGGGGTATACCCGTTCTTCCCATTGATGTACCCAACTCTGTTTGTGCTGGGTATGGTCGGATATAACAAACTAAGAGTGCGACGTGAATACACCCTTGCTGTGTATGTATAGTCCGGCCACTCAGAGAATGCGTTTCTGACACTTGTAAATTCGTCATGAGTAGTGATGTACCATGAATAACATTAATAATATTTGGTAACAGTATTTATACTCGTAGCATTCATTATGCATAATAATTCAATTTATATATATTTTATTATATTTCAAATACAATATTAACAAAATTGTTGATGGATGAATTAACTTTAATCGTAATTTCTGAATGAAACAACCACAAAAGATTTCAAGCTTACGAACTAGTTATAGACCCATATCTCTAACGTGTAATCTGTGTAAAATTCTAGAGAAAATTGTCAGTAAAAGAATAAGATGGTATGTAGAAGTAAATAAACACTTATCACCATTCCAGTATGGATTTCGTCAGTACCGTTCTACAATGGACCATTTGGTGAATATAGAAAGTGATGTCCTGGATGGCTTTGCTAATAATATTTATACAGTAATTGTAGCATTAGATATTGAGAAGGCTTACGAAATGGTTTGGAAACACAGATTACTAAAAATATTACAAGATATAGATATTAATGGGAATGCCCTAGCCTTTATAAAAAACTTCCTTTCCGATAGGACCATCAAAGTCAGAATCAATGATACAATATCAAATCCTGTCCATACAGAAAATGGTCTACCTCAAGGCTCGGTACTTAGTGTAATCCTGTTTCTATTAGCCATCAACGACATTCTGGAACTTTTCGATAAACCAGTAAAAGGATATCTTTTTGCTGACGACTTGACAGTAATTTGTAGTGGTAGATCATTGCAACCAACGTTAAAACTTACCCAAAATACACTAAATATTCTTGAGGAATGGTCAAAGAAAACAGGCTTTAAATTTTCAAAAACTAAATCGGAGTTCATGATCATGACTAATAAAAGAATCAAATCAAAGAAAGCACAGCTAACTATAAACAAACACATGATTAATGAAGTTAATAAAATGAAAATTTTAGGTTTAACATTCGATAAAAAAATGACCTGGATTCCTCACATGAATAACCTTAAATCGGATTGCTATAAGCGGATAAATATAATCAAAACTCTGTCGTCAACAACATGGGGATCTAACAAAAAATGCCTACTAAGTACATATCATGCCTTGATAAGGCAAAAAATAGATTATGGAGCCGTAGTTTATGACTCAGCAAAGAAGAGAATACTCGATTCACTAGAAAGTATCCAAAATACTGCTCTAAGATTGAGTATTGGTGCATTTAGAACGAGCCCAATTAAGAGCATTTTAGCTGAAGCTGGAGAAATACCTTTGGAATTTAGAAGGAAGGAACTTGTTTTAAGATACTCGATTAATATATTATCACAACCAGAAAACCCAACTTATCATACTTACACTAAATCAACAGCTGTAGATACGGAATATGAACTTAAAACCAATCTATCAAGACCCTTAAGAATAAGATCAATTAAATATTTAAACGAAATCACTCTCAAGATCCCAAAAACTTTTCCAAAGAAATTGCTCACAATTGGCCCATGGGAAAATTTTAAATTGCCTATTAACCTCGAATTATCTAAAAACCACAAGAAAGATACTCCTCAATATATATACAAAACTTTATTTTTAGAAATTAATAGTATGTACACCGATTGTAGAATTTTGTACACGGACGGGTCAGTTAAAGACGGTAAATCTGGGTGCTCAATAGTATATGGTAATAGTTGTTATCGCTATAGACTTGGGGATTATAACACAATTTTTAGTTGCGAAGCAATTGCTATCCTTAAGGCCTTGGAATTAATAAGTGGTGATACTAGTACAGTTAAATATATAATATATACTGACTCAAAATCGTGTTTAACCGCATTACAAAATATTAATAATACAAATACCTTAATTATAGACATTAAACAAAAAATTATAAACCTTCTTAAAAATGGCTATAAGTTTGAAATTGTTTGGATTCCCAGTCATCAAGGGATAGTTGGTAATGAAAAAGCAGATTATGAAGCGAGGCAGGCAATCAATGGAAATGAAAATTGGCACACAAATATATCAACCCCTGATGAATTACAAAAATACCTAAAATATAAAATTAAAACTATTTGGGATCATTATTGGAACACAGAAAATACATCAAAATTACGTAATATAAGAAAATCTATTTTTGAAAAATCTCCTAACAACTTTACTTGTAGAAAAGATCAGGTAACCATCACCCGTTTACGTATCGGACACACAAATATGACGCATATACATCTAATAACTAAAGCCAATAGAAATAAATGCAAGTGTGGACTAGATTTAACTGTTAAACATCTGTTAGAGGAATGTTCCTCTTACTGTACCGAGAAAAAGTTGTGTAATATTCCAAATAGTATAAAAGACTGTTTAAACGAAAATGGAATTACGCAAACTTTAAGTTTTCTGAAAATGATCAATGTTTATGAATTAGTGTAATCTACTGTACTGATTATGTATATCTATTGTCAACCGTGGTCGCTAATGACCTGAGATGTTTAAAAGCGACCTTAAATAAATAAAATAAAAAAAAAAAAAAGGAAAGAAAATAAAAATACTCTATTTATTGGAAAATATATATTATGAAATACATAGTTTTAAGATTTCAATAATGTCAAATCAAAATTTCGCTTGAGGACTCGCTGTCATCTTCACCAACATGTATTATTATGTTATTCTCAATCATAGTGTCTATACGAATATCGCGGTTAAAGTTATCAAATATATATTTTTTAGTTTTTTCAACCACCTTTATCCAGTCCTCTCTTGTGACTTTTTCGCATGCTTCTTTTAAAAGCGTCTTCATCTTTTTTATGCCGTATGGTGGAGACGTATTATGGCGGGCTGCATTACCTTTAATTTGAGCCCAGATTAGCTCTATGGCATTGCACTGGCAGTGATATGGAGGAATTCGGAGAACGCGATGACCATACTCCAGAGCCAGCTCATCCATTTCGTATCGAACATTTGCTAGCTTATGGTCGTTGACTAATTTCATCAGCTCCGCTTTTAGCATTGACATATTTGCGTCAATGCCACTTCTTTACAGCCAAGCCACCAATTCCTCTTTTCTATTAGCTTGATAAGATGCTTTATTTATTTGCTTATTTATTTGCACCGAATGATAAGGCGCGCTATCCATTATTATAATTAAAGGCTTTGGAAGGCCAGGTAGCAACACATCCTGGAGCCACTCCTTGAATGCAGCCGCATTCATTTCTTCGTGGTAGTCAATAGTAGTTTTTGACTCAAATGCCAATAAACCATTTTCCACAAAACCATACTTCGCACAACCAGTGTGGCATATTATGAGGCGTGCTCCTTTACCGATTGGCACTTTCGACGTCGACGCTTGAGTGTCATCTGTCCAAAAACGAGAAAGCACGTGATTGGTGATCAGCCATGTCTCGTCAATGAAAACGACATCGTCCCAATTATCATTTTTTTTGCTTCTCTTAGAAAAGTAATTCTTTTTAAACTTACGTCATTTCTTACTAAAAGATTTTTCCTTTTGTCTGTTTTCTTATATTGAAATCCAATATCTTTTAAAATATTGGACAAAGCAGTTTTTCTCACCCTAAACAAATCAGCTACTTTCAAAGATGCTAGAAGCGTCGACCTATTAAAGTATTCATTCCTGGCATAATAACTATATATATGATTCCTTATTGCATCGGCGTCAAAGCTATCTATATCTGTTATAGGTTTAGTTCTGCGTTTCTTTTTAGGTGTTCGTAAAATATTTTCTTCCATGCCAGATGAGCCGAACTTTTCTTTATTAATATTTGTTATCGTCCGTTTGCTTACTCCAAGTGCCTGAGAGATACGTTCTTGTCTTTCCAACTCAAAGTAATTTTGAAGCTTGATTATTAGTTCACGGGTTTCACTTTTCAATGGATGACCGCTTTTCGACATTGTTGTTAAGCATCAAAAGTACAAAACAGTAAAATTCTAAACAAATTAGCGGATAGGTACAAATAAACAACAATAACAATCACGAGAAAACCCCCACAACGAGAAAACTGGAAAACGTAGTCTATGCGCGCAAGACGACAAGAGACGACTGTTTGTGTATGTCACAAAATGACGGTCCTCACATCGCTATTTTGGGTTACCAATTTTTTACTAGAAATATAAAGGGATTAAAATAGTTTTCCATTTATTTTTAATTCATCTCACTGATATCACGACAATTATTTTCTTAAGTTTGGTTTGGTCGTACCTATATCGTATTATAAACTATATTAAATATGTATTAAGTACATTATACACACTCTCGAAAAAATTCTCCGATGTCCCCAAGAACTTTAATGTCGTTCGTATAAATGCCCAAAGCATTTCGGCACATTTCCCTGAAATGGTGACAACATTCGACTGTACGACATCCTTACATACTTTGAATTAGAACGTTTTATTTAACAACATATCGACCGACAGAATATTTTACGATTACAAAAATACTCAGTTACAATTACCTATTATTTTTGTCTCATCACTACAAAAACAAACTATTGACATAACCTTGAAACAGCGCAGTTTGACGTCGTTAGACTTTTAAAAAATATTGTTCTTAAATTAATTAATTGGTTAATTGTTAATAACTTTAGCCCAAAATAAAACGTTTATTGTACATTGGCATGATTATTCAATTTTTAATGTTATTACCCATTATTAAGGTTAATAAAAGATATTTAAAATTTTGCCATAAATTGTACGCCAGTTCAAAGTTACATCGCTCATTGTAAAACTCCTACGCGGTCTAGAACATAATCCTGGGGTACTGGGCCACCTGAACCTATGCGTGCCTGATCGGTACGTGTGGAGGCGCCTACGCCCGCCTCTATTGGCTTTACCAGTAGCCAGAACTAAGTTACTTGAGAAAGCACCCCTAACGCGAAATATCCATCTAATTAACGAAGTTCACAAAGATTTAGATATTTTTTCGTGTCAATTGAGTGTACTCGCAAAATGTCTTTTAAATTTAATTTGTTTTAAAACCTAAAAGAGTTGCAATATCTTGTTTTATACTTTGTTTTGTTTTGTTTTATATTTTTAATATTAAGACAGATTGTTAGTTTTATTGAGTTTATATTTCGTTAATGTATGTGTTTTTTTCTTTTTTGTGTATGTCTGCGTATGTAATAATAGAAATGTAAATTAGCCTCTCTATCGCATTAGGGAAACCTGTAATGATAGTAAAGGTGATGTGTATACATAAATAAATAAATAAATAATAAATAAAGAAACTTAAAAATAAAAAACACCTCTGTGGTTTGTTTCGGCATTTCTTCCCAGAGGGAGTCTGAGCAATGCCGAGGCCTGATATGACAGAGGCCTGTTCTAGCTGTTAAGTCCAATGTAAACATTTACGCTACCAGTCGTCATACGCTCCATGGCCGGTAACGACAGCTTTTTTACCACGGTCGCAAAGTTATTTCACAGAAAGAAGCGGCGGAGAAGGCCCGGAAGGAAGAACTCCACTCGGACCCAATTCCTCGCCGGCGAACCGAGTGTCGCAGCGGATCATCGAGACGGGTTTTCCCCCTCAACCGATTTAGTTGTCAGCCGCGAGAAGGTGACGGATCACGTGTGTTTAACGGATCACTCCCTTTTCAGGCGCAGAGTGTTGGACCGCTGATTTTAGTCAGTCCGATTCCGACACACCACCCCACTGCACCCCGGTGGAGTGACGGTCCGTCGAGGTTTACGCACGCAAAAATATGTTTAAAGTTCTGTATTTGTGACATAGACATAATTCAGATATCATCATATTATTATTGTTAGATAGTGTTAGAAGTATATCATGTCACTAGTGTCATGGCACGTCACTAGTGTCATGGCACGTCACTAGTGTCATGGCACATCACTAGTCGACAAGTAGTAAAGTGACCTTTCCGAAAATGGCATCCGAATCCACTTGGTAGCGTCTCTTTTTAACGTAGGTACTTGTAAAAAACTCAAATCTACAATTCCAGTATTATTTATATAACGCACTATGAATACGACAACACAGGTGGATTGTCGAATTACTGGATCAACTAAAAAAAAATCAAACAAGAATAAGTAAATATTTTTTATACTTTTTAATGCTTATATTTTATTGCACACTTTTAGCGGAAGGTATTAGTGTCGTATAGAGTACCTTCACCATCAACTTTTGAAGGAATTGTTTGTTACACTGCCACAATGAAACAGTTTCTCAGCAGTAGGTATGTGTACTTATACGTTTAGCTAAAGAACCATTTTGTGAAAATTGTTTCTTACATATATCACAATGATATTATGCTTTCTCGCCGGTGTGTGTACGCATATGTGTTGTAAAATGACTCTTGTGTGAGAAATTTTTCATACATATATTACAATGATAAGGTTTCTCACCAGTGTGTGTGCGCATATGTGCTGTGAAATTACTGTGATCTGAAAATTTTTTCATACAAATATCACAATGATAAGGTTTCTCACCAGTGTGTATGCGCATATGTGTTGTCAAAGTTTTCTTTTGTGAGTATTGTTTCTTACATACATCACAATGATAAGGTTTCTCACCAGTGTGTGTGCGCATATGTGTTGTAAAATGACTCTTGTGTGAGAATTTGTTCATACATATATCACAATGATAAGGTTTCTCACCAGTGTGTGTGCGCATATGTACTTTGAAATTTCTGTGATCTGAAAATTGTTTTTTACATATATCACAATGATATGCTTTCTCGCCGGTGTGTGTACGCATATGTGTTGTAAAATGACTCTTGTGTGAGAAATTTTTCATACATATATTACAATGATAAGGTTTCTCACCAGTGTGTGTGCGCATATGTGCTGTGAAATTACTGTGACCTGAAAATTTTTTCATACATATATCACAATGATAAGGTTTCTCACCAGTGTGTGTGCGCATATGAGTTGTCAAATTTTCATTTTGTGAGAATTGTTTCTTACACACATCACAATGATAAGGTTTCTCACCAGTGTGTGTGCGCATATGTGTTGTCAAATTTTCCTTTTGTGAGAATTGTTTCTTACACACATCACAATGATAAGGATTCTCACCAGTGTGTTTGCGCATATGTACTTTGAAATTACTGTGAACTGAAAATTGTTTCTTGCATATATCACAATGATAAGGTTTCTCACCAGTGTGTATTCGCATATGTACTATGAAATTATTGTAACGTGAAAATTGTTTCTTGCATATATCACAATAAGGTTTCTTACCAGTATGTGTACGCATATGTAATGCTAAAGAACTCTTGCGTGAGAATTGCTTCTTACATATATCACAATGATAAGGTTTCTCACCAGTGTGTGTGCGCATATGTGTTGTCAAATTTTCCTTTTGTGAGAATTGTTTCTTACATACATCACAATGATAAGGTTTCTCACCGGTGTGTGTGCGCATATGTGTTGTCAAATTTTCCTTTTGTGAGAATTGTTTCTTACATACATCACAATGATAAGGTTCCTCACAAGTATGTGTTTGCATATGTAATGCTAAAGAATTCTTGCACGAGTATTGCTTCTTACATATATCACAATGATAAGGTTTCTCACCAGTGTGTGTGCGCATATGTGTTGTCAAATTTTCCTTTTGTGAGAATTGTTTCTTACATACATCACAATGATAAGGTTTCTCACCGGTGTGTGTGCGCATATGTGTTGTCAAATTTTCCTTTTGTGAGAATTGTTTCTTACATACATCACCATGATAAGGTTTCTCACAAGTATGTGTATGCATATGTAATGCTAAAGAATTCTTGCGTGAGTATTGCTTCTTACATATATTACAATGATAAGGTTTCTCACCAGTGTGTGTGCGCATATGTACTTTGAAATTACAATGATAAGGTTTCTCACCAGTGTGTGTGCGCATATGTACTTTGAAATTACTGTGAACTGAAAATTGTTTCTTGCATATATCACAATGATAAGGTTTCTTACCAGTATGTGTACGCATATGTAATGCTAATGAATTCTTGCACGAGTATTGCTTCTTACATATATCACAATGATAAGGTTTCTCACCAGAGTGTGTGCGCATATGTGTTGTCAAATTTCCCTTTTGTGAGAATTGTTTCTTACATACATCACAATGATAAGGTTTCTCACCAGTGTGTGTGCGCATATGTGTTGCCAAATTTTCTTTTTGTGAGAATTGTTTCTTACATACATCACAATGATAAGGTTCCTCACCAGTGTGTGTGCGCATATGTGTTGTCAAATTTTTTTTTTGTGAGAATTGTTTCTTACACACATCACAATGATAAGGATTCTCACCAGTGTGTGTGCGCATATGTACTTTGAAATTACTGTGAACTGAAAATTGTTTCTTGCATATATCACAATGATAAGGTTTCTTACCAGTATGTGTACGCATATGTAATGATAAAGAATTCTTGCATGAGTATTGCTTCTTACATATATCACAATGACAAGGTTTCTCACCAGTATGTGTACGCATATGTAATGCTAAAGAATTCTTGCATTAGTATTGCTTCTTACATATATCACATGATAAGGTTTCTCACTAGAGTGTGTAAACGAATGACAAGTTAAATGGTTAATACGTGAGGAACGTTTGTTAGAGTCATCAAACTGATGTGGTTTCTGAGCGGTGTGTATGTCAGCATTCGTAATGTTCATACGTGACAGATCTTTCTTCCACCCATCAGAGCACAACCGAACGTGTCCTCCTAACTCACATTTTGAACTAAAACATTGACGACACGTGTCGCACGTATATTGTATATGTTCGCTGCGCGTTCTCTCTTTGTCTCCATCTGTTATGCCTACAGCAGTGAATTTATGAAGATTTTCGATCGTTTTCTGGACTAGTTTATTCCTGTTGCTGGAGCTTGAATCTTCAGAACTGGTCTGCAAGGTTTGTGAAGGTTCTTGGTGTGTAGAGGCACCTGGACGAAAAAATATTAATTATTGTAATGAATTTGGTCAGCGTAGTACAGTAGGGTAAAACCTTCTTTCTAAACATACTCCTATGCCCAGCAGTGGACTCTTAATCTAAGAGTTGTCGTATTGCTCCGTACGCTTCCGTGCGATTCTACACTAGTCTTAAAGGCGCTCGTCGCGGAATATCTTGATCTCCTACAAATATGATCCTACAAACAACTTATAAAAGATACCGTAATTTTTGCAATGACCTTCTTAGAAAACTTAAAACATTACATGATAAACATGAGCTAAATAAAAGAAAACATAATCCTAAAGCACTTTGGAATAAAATAAAAGACATCTCAAATACAAAAAAGATATGTCTAGCACGTACAGAATTGTTGAACACTAAGTCTGATCCAAAGGCGGTGGTTACGCCAGTTTGTTTCTTAATGATTAGCGAATAAGATCGATATTCCCTTCCCCCATCTACCTTGAACACACACTCGATGCGAGCGATTACGGCGCCGCCTGGCGGACATTGGAGGAGACATATGGAAGAATGTAGAATATATTCGATAGAACGCGGCCGATCGCCCTTTTCGTCGTGAGCCGTGGTCAAGTACGGACGTGTGTGACGGTCTCACGCGCGTCGTGGCAATTTCGCTCCAGCACCGAGGCTGGGAGTGGATGAGGAAGGCTTGAGGCGTGTGCGCAGCACCCTTTAGCCCGCGAGCTGTTACCGCGAGTAAGTACCAGTGAAGTACCGAGTTCACTGGTGTATCGAAGAAAGGAAGTTTCGTGAATATATATATCGCTTATCGCTTTGTGGGTACGGTAATCCTACAGTGAAATCTCCGTACAGAACTTACAAATCTGTATCGCTTGTGTGTGAACTATTGACATTAATATGCTTTTCGTGTAATATTTAACCCGTCCGCGAGCTTGCGAACCACGTGTGAATGTAATAATAGACAATCTAAGCTGCTTAAATCGCTAAACCCTGGCATTGAGCCTTTGTAAAATAACCCCCATACCGCATCTTGGACGCGCCGATAACCACCATCTTTGGAGCAGAGAACCTTCTAGAAGGCCTGAGACGCCGGCCTGCTTGCAGAACTGCAGATATGCAAATAAGGTAGGTGTGTGTTCATTCCTCATCCTGACGGTTCCCCTTGATACCTAACTCCATCATACAGTCCACTAAATATCGATAACATCATATATCCGCGAGTGGCGTGTCCATATTTGGTCCGTACGAGCCGGATTACACCACATTAAGTGGTCCTGATCGAGCAGGACTCAGACCACATTGAGTGATCCGTTCGAGTCGTAACAGATTAGATCTATATTATTGCGTACCATCCAGCCGTCCTTATTAGGATCCCTTCCGTAGGCACTAATAAGTGAAATATACAATATTTTATGTAATATATCGTATGAAGTGACATTGCGTCATCCATATTGTACCGCTAAAACACGTAGATTTATCGCCGTGATATATTTATATTTACGTGTATTACCGCTTACATATAAGTATTATATGTACAAATATATCTTATTTATAACATTAATTGCAATCTATTAATAAATTAGAACATTATTGTTACATTTTCTACCGCGTTACACCCGCAACATTTTTATACACCCACCTTCATTGTGAGAATAATAAATTATTTGTTCGCGTTATAACCCGACCGTGTTGAATAGCTAATCATGCCTCCTAAAAAGCAACCGAATAAAGGAGAAGGTTCCGATTATGAAGATGCACACGATTCGGAAATGATTATGTTGATTGCTAAACGCGAAGCTTTGTTCAGAGTAGTTCAGCATATTTATGACCTCTCTTCTGACCTTGACTCGAACATCTCTAGGAGGGAAGGTTTCCTTGGCGCGAGTTCTAACATCGAAGAATTACGTAGTGAGTTTAAAGAAATATTAGATGATTGTAACAGGCATTTATTGAAAATAAACCCTACCGCTACGCCTGATTATGAGAGTCTTGTCGAGTTCGAGTCTTTGTGTGGCGGAATTAAAAGAATTCGATCTCAATATACACAACAAAGTTCGTCTGCGAGTAATGTTTACGTACCGCGTGAGTCGACACCGAGATTACCGCCAATAGAACTAATGAATTTTTCGGGTGATATTCGTTCATGGCCATTGTTTTATGCCAGTTTTAAGTCGACTGTTCATGATAATCCATCGCTCACGGATGCAGAAAAATTATATTATCTGTTGGGTAAACTGTCCGATAAGGCTCAGTCCGTATGCTCGGGTATAACCCCATGCGCTGAGAATTATAGTTTGTTTTTGGAATCATTAATCGATAAATACGAAGATAAGCGTTTGCTTGCTTCTACATATTTAAATCAAATGTTTGAGTTTAAACCTTTGCAATCCGCGTCAGTAAATAACTTTGATATATTTACGGATAAATTCACAAGTGCAGTACGCGCTTTAAAAAATTTAAAATTAGATAATCTCATGGAATTTATAATTCTACATGTCGCGCTTAAGAAATTAGATATTGATACCGTCCGCGCATTTGAGTTAAGTTGTTCGAGTTCTAGTTCTAAATTACCAACCTTTGACGACTTAGTCGAATTTATAAAATCCCGCACGAAAGTTTTGGAACGCACTCACACCGTTTCTATGGTGAGTAGTGCAGTTAATAATAATAATAAACCCAACTATCGACGATCGAATGTCCCGGCACCGAGATATCAGACGTTTGTTACTACAGCGTGCTCCCCGCGTAAATGTCTTTGTATTAATTTCACACACTCGCATTTGTTTAAATGTGGCGACTTTAGAAAAATGACCCCTCAGGAGCGTTTTAAATCTGTGAAGAGCCACAATGCCTGTGTGAACTGCCTTAGTTTGAACCACAGATTGTCGGACTGCTCCTCCGACGTTGGGTGTCGCGTGTGTAAGCAGAGACACCACACTTCGCTACACTTTCATCGAACAAGTGTAGATGAGCCGAAGCGAGTTTCGCCCGGTTTGCGGGGGACGTCCGCGAACCCCCCCGCTTCGCGCGCACCCGTAGTGGACGCGTCACGCGCTCGTGGTGACGTAACACTATGTGCTACTCACGCGCCTACCGAATCCATCGGAAACGTTCAGGACGCGAATTCTAGTACTACCGTTTTGTTGTCGACTGCTCAAGTTGTCGCCTATGACAATAAAGGCGTTCGACACGTATTACGTGCGTTGCTTGATACCGCAGCACAGAGCCATTTCATAACAAGGGATTGTTGTGGGTTAATGGGTATTCCGTGTTTTGAAACTGAACGTACTATTGTAAAGGGGTTCGGTGGAGCTGAGCAGATAATTAAAAATAATAAAATTAATATTAAAATTTACTCGCGATTTGATAGTAACGTTAATTTTAAATTATCGCCGCTCGTTGTAGATCGAATTACGGACTTATTGCCTACCGCCGTGGTAGATAAGTCAGGTCTGACTCATTTGTCTGGCTTACCGCTAGCAGACGAGAGTTTTGGGACGCCTAATAAAATAGATATGTTAATAGGCGCATCTCTCTTCCCATATTTAATCCTCCCTGACGTAGTTCACGCTCCTCGTGACTCGTCAGCGCCCCCAGCGTTACATACTGCGTTGGGGTATGTGATTATGGGTTCCGTACCCACTATACCCGCGTTCGATTCACACCAGGTCTTGACGTGCTGCGTAGCACAAGAGCCTGTCGCTATTGACAATTTAGTCAGGCGATTTTGGGAGCTAGAAGAGCCTCCCTCCTCACCGCCCATTCAGTGCCCCGAAGACGCTGAATGCGAATTCTTTTATAAGCTAACCACGACCCGCGATTACCGACCCGTTAGTGGCAGATACGTTGTCGGCCTGCCATTTAACGAGGATGTTTATACTTTAGGTAACTCCTACGAAACCGCTCGTAAGAGATTTTTTTGGCTTGAAAGAAGGTTAGAATCTTCACCTAAGCTAAGAGTAGCTTATGATGACGTCATAAAGGACTATCTCGCAAACCAATATATTTCACCCGCACCTCAGTACGATCTTCATGACCCCAATCCGATTTACGTTATACCGCATCATGGAGTCGTACGCGAGGGTAGCATGTCGACCCGCCTTCGAGTTGTCTTAGACGCTAGCAGTAAGACTAGCACCGGGCGATCCTTGAATGATATTTTGCATTCAGGACCGAACCTACAGGGCGACTTGTTTAAAATTATTTTAATGTTTCGTTTATATGCCGTAGCTATAACCGCTGACTGTCGTCAGCAGTTTCTTCAAATTGTTATGCGAGAAGCTGATCGCCGGTATCAGTGTTTCTTATATCGATTTAGCCCGCAAGATACGCTTACGCTGTATCATTTCAACCGCGTGTGCTTTGGGTTACCGTCAAGTCCATACCATGCGCTTCGCACGGTGAGACAGTTGATCGAAGATGATGGCTCGAAGTACCCTATAGCGAGTGTGATAGCCTCCACTTCGTTCTATATGGATGACATGGCCTATTCGGTTCCAAGCGAGTCGGAAGCTATTGCTGCGTCTCGTCAGCTTATTGACATGTTTAAGGGCGCGCAGTGGGATCTCGTGAAGTGGAATAGCAACTGTCCCGCTGTCTTAAATAGTCTTCCCTCCTCACACAGACTACCTACCGAGGTAGAATTCGATAAGTCCGTGCAACACAAAATATTGGGGTTGCACTGGTCTATAAAGGAGGACGCGTTTTTATTTAAATCGTCCGCTCCCGCTGATATAATATGTACCAAACGCTCTATTTTGTCCACAGTCGCTCGTTTGTGGGACATAATGGGCTTTGTTGCGCCCGCAATCGTGTATGCTAAGTTGTTAATAAAGCAACTTTGGCAGTTACACCTCGATTGGGACGATACACCACCGCTCTCGATAGTAAAGGGATGGAGGCAGTTTTGCGTTGAATTGCCTGCCTTAAATGATATACGTATCCCACGGCATGTTGGTGTAGCGGAGAACTGCGTTGTTACCTTGTTGGGTTTTTCCGATGCTAGCGAGCAGGCTTACGGAGCAGTAGTGTACCTACACGTTACGGCTAGCAGTGGTAATACCGTTCAATTAGTTTGCGCTAAAACTAAAGTCGCCCCCATGAAGCCGCTTACCATAGCGCGCCTCGAGCTTTGTGGAGCTGTTCTTTTGTCGAAATTGCTTCGCACAATTCTCGATAATTATTCTCGGGATATTTCCGTTAAGGTATACGCCTTTGTTGACTCTAAAGTAGCTTTATACTGGATAAAGAGTTCACCACGGAAATGGCAAACGTTCGTCGCGAATCGAGTTGTTCAAATTACTGACAACATTCCTTCTAACAACTTCTACCACGTAGCAGGTGTAGAGAATCCCGCAGACATACTTTCGCGTGGTATTACACCACAAAAATTATTGTCCCACCCATTGTGGCTCCATGGGCCTCAGTGGGCTTCGTTAGATCCATCACAGTGGCCCCTTCGGACACTCGATGATCAAATTATTGAAAACATACCGGAACAAAGAGTTTTAACACACATTGTGTGTACGCCTGTAAAGCATTGCCTTATATATGATCTCGCGCTTCGAATCTCCTCTTGGAGTAAGCTTCTTCGTCTTATAACATATGTTTGTAGATTTGCCAAACTATTGCCCCGCCGCAGCACTATTGCAGTGACTGCCGAAGATATGGATTTCGCCGAGAATAAAATAATTATCTCTGTGCAAAGAAAGTACTTTGCAACAGAATATTCGCATATATCTAACAATGAAAACTGCTCCTCGGTTTTCAAGCGCTTAAGGCCTTTTATTGACAACGATCTTATTCGAGTAGGTGGTCGTTTAGTCAATTCCGAATTGGACTATGCTCATAGGTATCCCGTAATTTTACCGCACAATGATCATGTAGTGAGACTGATCATTGATTATTTTCATGTAAAGAATTTACACGCCGGACCGGAAGTTTTACTGTCGCTGCTCCGCCAGAGATTCTGGATCTTGTCTGCACGTCGTGTAGTGCGACAAAGAGTGCACTTATGTAATACTTGTTTTCGACTTAGGCCGCGTCCTAATTATCCGCTAATGGCCGACTTACCGGATAGTCGTACGCGTCAAGTAGTGAAGGCGTTTACGCATACGGGCTGCGATTATGCCGGTCCCATCGCTTACACTCCTACACGTCGACGGGGTGTCCGCAGTGAGAAGGCTTATATGTGTTTGTTCACGTGCCTTACAACTCGTGCCATACATCTCGAAGTCGCCACCGACCTCAGTACTCCAAGCTTCCTAGCAGCGTTGAAACGTTTCCTTTCTAGACGAGGCCCCGTACAGTTCATGTATTCCGATAACGGAACTAATTTCAAGGGTGCCAATTCCTATCTACGCGATCTTTATAAATTTCTCAATGCGGAATACCGTCCTAAGCTAGAGCAAGAGTATGCTGAGAGTCGTATAGTTTGGAAGTTTATATGCCCCAGCTCTCCACATTTTGGAGGCGCCTGGGAGAGCATGGTGAAGGTCGTTAAGACCCATTTATTTAGAGTAATCGGACAGCAACTTCTCTCATATGAGGAGCTTAGTACCGTCCTTACTCAAGTTGAGTGTCTACTTAACTCGCGACCGCTCACCGTATTGAGTTCGGATCCCGCAGAGCCGTCTGCTTTGACACCGAGTCATTTTTTAAATACGACACCGTTATTGTCTTTACCCGCGCTCGATGTTAACGACCAATCTATCGGTTTGGTTCATAGACACTCACTTCTCGATAGATTAGTCCAGTCATTCTGGAACCGCTGGAGGATGGAATATCTTCACACTTTACAGGTTAGGCAGAAATGGAATTCTCCTTCTGTACCTATCACTATAGGTACAGTTGTTGTTGTTATTAACGATAATGTACCGCCCTTAGCCTGGCCACTGGCAGTTGTGGAGATAATACACCCTTCTAAAGATGGCATTATTCGCGTGGCGACAGTGAGGACCGCCAAGGGAACTTACCTTCGTCCCGTCGTTCGTTTGTGTCCTCTTCCCACGCAGTAATTGACACTCTACATATTTAGCTTTTTTATTTTTATACGTAATATTTTCGTTTAGTTAGTTATTTGTTTCGTAATCCCGGAGCCGCTCTCCTGTATATATATCTATCTCTCCTCCGTCCACATATGTGTGTAAGTTTAATTATCTATTCTTATGGTAGTTTTTAAAGGTGACCCTTTAAGGGCGGGTGGAAATGGTTACGCCAGTTTGTTTCTTAATGATTAGCGAATAAGATCGATATTCCCTTCCCCCATCTACCTTGAACACACACTCGATGCGAGCGATTACGGCGCCGCCTGGCGGACATTGGAGGAGACATATGGAAGAATGTAGAATATATTCGATAGAACGCGGCCGATCGCCCTTTTCGTCGTGAGCCGTGGTCAAGTACGGACGTGTGTGACGGTCTCACGCGCGTCGTGGCAATTTCGCTCCAGCACCGAGGCTGGGAGTGGATGAGGAAGGCTTGAGGCGTATGCGCAGCACCCTTTAGCCCGCGAGCTGTTACCGCGAGTAAGTACCAGTGAAGTACCGAGTTCACTGGTGTATCGAAGAAAGGAAGTTTCGTGAATATATATATCGCTTATCGCTTTGTGGGTACGGTAATCCTACAGTGAAATCTCCGTACAGAACTTACAAATCTGTATCGCTTGTGTGTGAACTATTGACATTAATATGCTTTTCGTGTAATATTTAACCCGTCCGCGAGCTTGCGAACCACGTGTGAATGTAATAATAGACAATCTAAGCTGCTTAAATCGCTAAACCCTGGCATTGAGCCTTTGTAAAATAACCCCCATACCGCATCTTGGACGCGCCGATAACCACCATCTTTGGAGCAGAGAACCTTCTAGAAGGCCTGAGACGCCGGCCTGCTTGCAGAACTGCATATATGCAAATAAGGTAGGTGTGTGTTCATTCCTCATCCTGACGGTTCCCCTTGATACCTAACTCCATCATACAGTCCACTAAATATCGATAACATCATATATCCGCGAGTGGCGTGTCCAGGCGGCAATTAACAATGTATGCCACTACTTTGCTACAATCGGAGCTGAGCTGTCTTCAAAAATTCCTGCGAATTCGCAACAGCCCATCAAACAAAACATCTTCAAAAATTCCTTTGTTATTCTTGAGGTGGATGAATCAGAGGTGGAATCCACCATCATGAACCTTAAGCAAGGTAGTGCAACTGGTTGGGATGGAATACCGTCTGCCCTGTTGAGAGTTTGTCACAACACTCTCGTTCCTGTGATAACGCACATCATTAATGTTTCTATTAGGAAAGGAGTTTTCCCGGAGCCTTTTAGGAAGGCCATAGTTCATCCTATACACAAGAGCAGGGCCAGAGACTGTGTTAGCAATTATAGACCCATATCGGTACTCTCGGCTCTCTCTAAGTTAATGGAGAAGCTAATTAATGGTAGTAGACTAGTAAATTACCTTAACAAATACAACATTATAGCACCCAACCAATATGGATTTAAGAAAAGGTATCTCTACCGAAAACGCAGTTACTAATCTAACGCAGTATGTAGCAAAAAAATTAGACGAGCAACAAAAATGTGCCAGTATTTTCTTGGATCTACAGAAGGCGTTTGACACAGTCTCTGTGCCTATCCTTCTCTACAAGTTAGAGGCTATTGGTATTCAAGGATTACCTCCAAAGCCGAAAAATGGCCATTAAAATCAACTCGTGCCTAAGTGACGAAGAATTTGTTACATACGGTGTCCCGCAAGGCAGTGTGCTAGGACCTACACTTTTCCAAATCTACATTAATGATCTATGTACGCTGCCTTTACATAAGTCACAAATTTTTACCTATGCTGACGACACCGCGATAGTGGTATATGGTAATTCTTGGAGCGAGGTAGGGAATATTGCAGATGAGTCCTTAAGAACCATAACGAACTGGCTTCAACTTAACCTACTCACCCTTAACGTCGCAAAAACTAACTTTATCCCCTTCTTTATCAATTATAGGAATAAAACACCACCAGAATTTGTAATCACGACCCATACGTGCTTCGATCCAAGTTCTTGCTCATGTAAGATGCTTACCCGTGTTGATCACACGAAGTACCTGGGTGTAGTGATTGATGACGGACTGAAATGGTATAAGCAAATAGATAACACTGCTTCAAAAGTTAGAAGATTAATATATATTTTTAAATCTCTGAGACGTTGCGCAGACACTGGCGTATTAAAAATAGTTTATCTAACACTGTGTCAGTCCGTTATCGGCTACTGCATACCTGTATGGGGAGGAGCTGCTAAAACCAAGTTTATTGTACTGGAGCGGGCACAGAGGACAGTTCTAAAAGTAATGCTTGAAAGACCATACAGATTCCCAACTACTAGACTGTATAAGGACTGCAAATTGCTTACTGTGAGACAGCTCTTTATCCTTCGTGCAACTCTAAAAAAACACAAGGAATTACCCCCACCAGACCCCGTAAAGCGTAAAGCAAAAAACATATGTCCGGCAGTACGCCATAGAACTGCATTTGCCAGTCGCCAGTTTTACGTTCTAGGTAAAGTAATTTACAGAAAAATATGTAAAGCTATTCAGATAGCTGGGTTAAATCACTATGATACTAAAAATAAAGTTCAGAGTTGGCTACAGGATCAGGACTACGCCCAAACAGAGGACCTACTATACTACCAGCAGTAGCACAACACAATGTCAAACACCTTAAAACACCATCATCCAAGCGATAATACACCGCTACAGATACTTCCGCATATACACAAATGTCACATACACACCCATTACATTCATATACACACTCACATGCACACCTCCACACATACATACCACCATATATACACACTCACATACATATCTTAAATTATTCAATCATTATGTCAACGACTGCCATTACTAATGATAAGGACAACATGAAAATGTTTTTGTATCACAATGACAGCAGGACACTGACTCCTGAGTCACAGGATTACCTAGTTTAGGAGTCAGGGTTAATATTACTCGCATTACCTTAAAGTTAATATGTCTTATATGTAATAATTTTAATCAAACCAAAGGTTTTTGTATCAATAAAGATTTTTATTATTATTATCTCGTAACTTGTATTTCAAACGCGTGTTTAAAATGGTTGACTAAGTTACCACTGCTTTGTTTGGCGCAGAGGAAGAAGAATATGAACAATAAAGTAAAGGAAGAAAGTTTTAGGTAAACGAAATATGACGTCATAGATATCAAGTCCCTGAATATGTTTTATTTTTATTTTTATTATATAGGGGGCAAACGAGCAAACGTATCACCTGGTGATAAGCGATTACCGCCGCCCATGGACACCCGCAACACCAGAGGCGTCACAAGTGCGTTGCCGGCCTTTTAGGAAGGAGTACGCTCTTTTCTTGAAGGTTTGAAGGTCGTATTAGTACGGGAACACCGCAGGCGACAGCTCATTCCACAGTTTTGCTGTGCGTGGCAGAAAATTTCGGTAAAATCGCACAGTTGTGGACTGCCAACCATCTAGATGATGGGGATGAAATTTCTGTCGCGTAGGACGATGGCGGAAAGATGCGGCAGGGATCAATCCGAACAATTCCTCGTAGCACTCCCCGTGGTAAATGCATTAGAAGATGCACAGCGAAGCCACATCTCTACGCAGTGCCAGAGAGTCTAGCCGAATTGAAAGATCCCGGCAATCGACGATACGAGTCGCCCTCCGCTGAATGCGGTCCAGAGGGAGGAGCCCCTGGTATTGAGGTGCCCCTGCCCAAAGATGAGGACAGTATTCCATGTGAGGCCAAGTGAGGCCGAACCTGCGCTTTATAAAGCCGAAGGCGGTGGGCCGGAGTGAAATACTGCCTCTATCTGTTGAGAACACCTAGCTTTCTTGAGGCCAATTTATGGCCTTACCCTCCAAATGGCTACGAAACTGGACTTCGCTCGGTACGTCGAGACCAAGTATCCCAATATTGCCTCGAGGCAGATAGAGTGTCTTCAAAACGACGACATACGACCCACGGGAGTTTTTTTTTGCGGTGAACGCGCAAATTTGTGTCTTAGTCGGGTTAAATTGGACCAAATTAAGTCTACCCCAATTTGAGACCCTTTCCAAAGCGATTTCAACTTCAGACACAAGTTTGTTTCGACTCTCAATGTTTTCCCGAATAGCAAATGAGTTTGTAAGAGTTTGTCCAACAGAACATTTTATAATTACGGGAAAATTTGACGAGTCAAGTCGAACACGAATGTATTGCCTGCCCGATCCATGTACTACAGTAGTTCCTACTCACATTTCATTGCGACCCTAACATATTCGATTTGATACAGAGCAAGGGGTAGTAATATCAAACGACCAGTTCACAACAAAGTTCACGTCTTCAATAGAAAAACATAATATTTTAAAACACAAATTTGTAATAACGAGACTACCAGATGCGCGCCGGGCCAATCTCTAGTTCCCGATCGCCAGCCGCAGCATCCGATGATATTTCGTGAGCACTTGACCGCGCTACCAGTGCCAACGTTACAAGCGATAACCACGCACTGTGCCGTCAAATCTCCTCCTTAACAATATACATTTATGACTGCCTCGATGCGAGTGGTAGCGTAAGCGACTGCTGTGCTTGAGGTCTCGGGTTCGATTACCGAGTCGGACCAAATGTTTGTATGATCTGCAAATATTTGTTTCGAAGTTTGGGTGTTTTTATGTATAATATGTATGTATTTACAAAAAAAAAGAAGTATATAAGTATTTATATCAGTTGTCTAGTACCCATAACACAAGCTCTGCTTAGCTTGGGACTAGACGGCGTTGTGTGTTAAATTGTCCGAAATATTTTATTTATTATTTATTTATTTATATTTATATTTATATATCCCGGACTATTATTATAGTAATCGCTTGAAGAGGTTTACCATGGTTTACATTTACGGAAAGGTTTGGCGACAAAAAGGCGACTCATTTCCTTACTATTTTTATTTAGCTACTTGCTTTTGTCCGTAGTTCCGCCTGCATGTATTGCAGTAAAGAGTAACCTAGTCTTTTAATGGATGAAAAGTATGTTACGTGAAATTTAATATTTCTACACAAATAAATAAAATTGAAGTGTCTGTATGTATTTTCAAATTAACAGTTTTTCACTAAAGGCAAATGAAAGTATATTTTGTCTGTCTGTCTATTTGTTTCGGCTAATTTCTGAAACGGCTGCACTGATTTTGACATGACAGTGAACTGCTAAGTAGCTGATGACACAAGGAGAAACTTAGGCTTCTTTTCTTAGACTAGGCGTGACCCATAGTTGACGTCGTACCGCAGGTAACACCGCGGGGCTTACCTAAGTAGGTTGTCTAAAAATTACTACGACAAATTAAAAATGAACTTTTATTAAATATTGCACTTATGAGTTTAACAAATAAATAAATAAATTCCAGCTAAAAGTATGAAGTTTATCTATACAAAACAATAAAATTGAAGTGTCTGTTTGTAATTTCCAATTAACAACTTTTCACTAAATGTATATTAAATAAATAATTAAATAAATTAAACGTACTTACAACAAACAAAATACTGTCTGTTTGTATTTACTAATCTTTGGAACAGCTGAACCGATTTTGATGAGACTAACTGAAAGATAGCTGATGATATAAGGAATAACTGACGGCCTCGGTGGCGCAGTGGTAGCGTATGCGACTGCAGGTTCGATTTCTGGGTCGGAATAAATGTTTGTATGATTTTCAAATATTTGTTTCGGAGTTTGCGTGATTTCTATGTATAATATTATGTATGTATTTACGAAAAAAAGTTTTTAAGTATTGATATAAGTTGTCTAGTACCCGTGGTACAAGCTCTGCTTAGTTTGGGACTAGATGGCGTTGGGTATTAGACGTCCGACAGACAGGCCGTCGAAAAATTTCAGCGGTTATTTTTCGACACGTTTAATTAATGTTTTGAAAGCTGATTCCACTGCATGCATAAGTGTATTGATATTTCGAAAAGCTGTAAATAATATGTTTTTATATTCTACATATTTTTCATTTCACAAACTTTTTTGAAACAGTCCACGTAAATAATTAATATAAAATTGAAGTGGATGAAATTTTATTTATACTCGTAAAACATGGAAACGAAATTGATTTAAAAAAAATGTATATATTTTTTAATTACAAATACTAGCGGCCATATTTTGACAAGCACCTTGGTGAATACTTATACATACTCAATGTTCTACTGCACATTTTCTCCTTTTCATAAATATATCTAAACAACAGGTTATTAGCAAATATTCGATGAGCGTACCGCTTCTGCAGCCGGATCTCGTACTAATAGCAAAGGTGGATGTTATTGCGTCTACTGTTACAAGACATCCAAGAAGCCGGCCAACTACTGCAAAGTGCGCTTGTTAAATGTAAGTTTATTGTTCCACTTACAAAATGATGTTTGTAAAATTGAACAAATAACTGTAAATTATTACCTTCAGAATCACTTTGTTCATCTTTCACATCACACAATACGACCAGAGTCTCCACACCAACGCTGTCTGCATCCATCTCCAGTACATGTGACATGCTGTTCTCATTCTTGCTGCCTGAATCTGCAGACAGTACGTCGTCATAGATACTGCTTTCTTCTAGGACATCTTCACTGACATCTGTAAACAACATCAAGTCCTACATGCGAACCAGTTTGTATTACCGACTAGGACTTGGGCTCCAACTATCCGTGACGATTGACTAAGATGTTGGTATGGCAACAGGGGCCGACGGTTTAACATGCTCTCTGAGGCATTGAGGGGGTCTCAATATGTTAAGAAGTTGGTTAGGACTGCTTGCAATGTATTAACTGGTTACCACTGAGCCACGAGCCCTTCTTAATTTTATTACTAACACAATGAAAAACGTTTGAACAATACTTGATGTCGTTAAGTAATTTTTTTCACTCAGATCTTTTCGGTGTTTACCGCGCAGTAGCTAGCATAGATGAATTGGGGCGACTCTCTTTAATGTTTAAAATCGTGAATATTTGTATCATGTTCAGATCGATACTTTGATCTATCTAACGTTTGCGACACGCAAATAGATTAAATTAAAATATAAACTTCACCATCATTTGGTTCATCTTTCACTTCCCACTTCAGAACCTCCACACCAACACTGTCTGCATCCAGCCCCAGTACGTGTTGACATTGACATGACAAGACATTGTGCATGGTGAGTTTCTTCTTATAGTTTATTGCTTGTAGATGCACTTGTTCAGACTGTTGGCAAGTTCAAATAATTCATTAAAAAAAGACTTCAAAGCAGTGTTACTAAATTTGTTAATAATAAGAAATGTAATAGTAAGCCAACTTTAAGAGATAGACATACATTGTCCAGGACTTTAGTTAAATCCTTTAAAGAAGAACAATTCCTTCATTTATTATTTTTGACACTTTAACAGTGCACACAATGAAAGTTATCAGAAAGAATAATTATATCTGATTTTTGGAACATTTTTTATTGATCTTGTGTTCATTTTGGTAACATAACTAACTGTAGTTAGTTATCAAACAAACTCTTTAGATGTAAAATTCAAAAATTTAAGTATTTATAGTCTGGCCGCTGAGAGATTGCGTTTCTGACAGGTCGTGATCGAATGGGCGATGTAACTATGAACTGGCGTAAAATTTATGGAAAATTTTAAATATCTTTTATTAACCTTAATAATGAGTAATAACATTAAAAATTCTATAATCGTGCCAACGTACAATAAAGGTTTTACTTTGGGCTAAAGTTATTAACAATTAATTAATTAATTAATCTAAGGACAATAATTTTTAAAAGTCTAACGACGTCAAACTGCCCTTTTTTTTTTTTTTTTTTACGTGTGGAAACCCCTTCGGGCCGTCACCCCGCCGGGGTTTGCGGCGGGGCGGTGTGTCGGAATCAAACCGACTAAAACCACACGGTGTGCCAACTCTGCGCCTGAGAAGGGAGGGGTCCGGGGTCGCTGTTATTAACGCAAACCGGACCCCTCCCAGCGCCTGCCCACACAGAAGCGGGCACCGTCTGCTGTTAGAATCTCAATTTAGGCGACGCACGGCATACGCGTACGTCGCCCCGTCGCGGTTGGCCGTTATTGCGGATGGAGGGGAAAACCCATCCCGTCCATCCGCGGCCACACTCAGGGCGGCATGAGGCGCTGATAGGCGCGCCTCCGTCGCCCCGTGCGCCGGCGGCGGATCGGGTCCGAGTGGATATTGTCCTCCCGGGCCTTCTCCGCCGCCTCCTTCTGCGAAATTACTTCTTCGCAGAAGGTCGCGACCGCGGTAAAACTGCTGTCGCTACCGGCCATGGACAGTACGACGGCCGGCAGCGACAGATCTCCTCCGATGACTGCAGTGAGGGCCCGGCGCTGCTCCGCCCAAGCGGGGCAGATCTCCAGCGTATGCTGGGCCGAGTCCTCACTGCAGTCGCAGTGGTGGCAGGCGGGACTCAATTCCCTCCTAGCGACCGAGTGCAGGTACTTTCCGAAGCAACTATGCCCGGAAAGCACCTGCGTCAGCCGGAAGGAAAGGGTCCCGTGCTGCCGCCCTGCCCACTCGAGGATGACCGGCTGGAGCGCCTCCACGGTGGCAAAGCCAGCGCGTGGAGCCTCCAGCCGGGAGGACCAACGAGCCATCGTGGCTCGGCGAGCGGCTTCACGCCATTCGCGTACCTCTTCGGGCGGAGGACGATACCCGTTCTCCGCCCGATATTCAGCCGCTCGCCGATAAACTTCGGCGAGCACTTCCGCCTCCAAATCCCACGGGGGTGTTCCGGCCAAGGCGCACGCCGCCTCCGTCGACACGGTGCGGTATCCGCGTATGACTCTGACCGCCAATACCCTCTGAGGCCGCCAGAGGCGCGCCTTATTCTGGGCGGTCAGAGCCGGGACCCACACCGGTGACCCATATAGGGCCATCGACCGGACCACCCCCGTGAAGAGGTTCCTTGTAGCGACGCTGGCTCCACCCAAGTTGGGCAAAAGGCGCCCAAGGGCGGAGGCAGCGCCGACCAGCTTCGGACACAGTTGTCGGAAGTGCTCGTCGAAGAGCCACCTACCGTCGAGGATCAGGCCCAGATACCTCATCTGGGCCCGAACCGGTACGAGGACCGAGTTGACTTCGATAGAGGCGCCGGGGGGTGGACCACGACGGGGCCCATGGAATAGCAGGGCCTCCGTCTTGTCAAGGGCCACCCGTAAGCCCAGCGCCTCGATGCGCCCAACCACCAGAGAAACACCCCTGGTGGCCAGGCGCGCCGCCTCTTGGAAATTGGCCCCCCGAGCTGTGACCAATGTGTCATCAGCGTAACAAATTACGCCCAGCCCGGGGGGCAGACGACTCCGAAGGACCCAGTCCACGTTCCACAGGAGTGGTCCGAGAACAGACCCCTGTGGAACGCCGCACGACATGGGTCGCCGTCTCAAGACGCCTCGGTCCTCGTACACGACGGTACGCTCCTCTAAATAGTCTGCCACCAGCCGCCTCAGGTACTCTGGCACCCCGTGGTAATGGAGTGCTTCCCTGATGCAGCTGAATGGCAGACTATTGAAGGCGTTGGCGATGTCCAAGGACACCGCCAACACCACGCCGCCACAGCCAACCGCCTCTTCGGTCACGGCCCTAAGGCGCATCACGGCATCGACCGTCGAACGCCCCTCTCGGAACCCGAATTGAGCGTCCGACAGGTCGGGCCCCACCTCGCTGAGATGCTGGACGATGCGGGCAGAGAGAATCGTCTCGAACAATTTGCCCGCCTCGTCCAGCAACACGATGGGCCTATAGGCCGCGACCGAATCGGCTGGCCGTCCCGGCTTCGGCAACAGGACCAGCTTCCCGCATTTCCAGCACTCAGGGAAGCGTCCGGACGCCAGGCTGGCGTCCAAAACCTCCCTGAGGCGGTCCGACATATGGTCGAGGGCTCGGGCCATCACTCGGGGTGGTACCCCGTCCGGCCCGGGGGCGGTGTTCTTGGAACGGATCCTTAGAACAGCCGCCCCTACCTCCGATTCCCTAACGGGCGGAATATCATCCTCTCTGCCCCCGTCGTCTCTGGCCACTGAATAGGCCATCGACGGGGGCGTGTGCTCCGCCCGCTGCGGGAAAAGGCCCTCGACCACCTGCTGCAGGAAGCTGGGCTGGAGAGTCTCGGTAAGGGGGGGGGCCGCCGTGCGGAGCTTTTGTCGCACCGCACGATATGGGCGACCCCAGGGGTCACGATCGAGACTCTCCAGCATCTCCTTCCTCTTTGCCTCTTTGGCGCGGCAAATGGCCAGCTTCAGAGTTTTCCGCGCTTCGCGGTACTCCTCATGAAGCCGGCCCTCCTCCCCGTCTACGCGGTGGCGTCGCCGCCGGCATCGGGTGTAGGACCTCCGGGCACGAGTACAGGCCGCACGGAGGTCCGCCAACTCCTGGGACCACCAGTAGACCCCGTTCCGTGGAGGTCGACAACCCCGAACGCGGGGCATGGCCGCATCGCAGATCTGCGTAATCGCAGAGCGAAAGCGGCCAGCCCCCATGTCGACCTCCTCGGCCGGGGCCCGCGGAGACAGCCAAGATTGAACTATGGCCGCCTCCTCTAGCAGGTCCCTGTCGAGTTTGGCAACTGCCCACCGCGGAAAGCGGGAGGTATGCCGCGCCACGTGACCCCTACTGGGGCCCTGGGACCGGGAGAGCTCGAATCGGATGTAAAGGTGATCCGAGAGCGTCTCAACCTCATCCAGGACACACCAGTTCCTTACTCGTGCGGCAACAGCAGGGGTAGCGAACGAAAGGTCCACTATCGACCCCCCCTGCTGTCGCACGCACGTGTTGGTGGCGCCTCTGTTCAGCAAACAGAGGCCCACCGACGCCGCCCACTCCACCACGGCATCGCCCCTGGCGTCCGTCGCCGGGGAACCCCACGCAATGGATTTTGCGTTGAAGTCCCCCAGCACGAGGACGTGCCCAGACGCTAGTCGCCGTATCGAGGTCTCCAAGTTGTTAAGGAAGACCTCGAAGTCGCTCAAACTCCGGTTGGGGGAGAAATACACACCGTAAACGGTGATTCCCCCCCACTCGGCGGCCACATATCCAGAGCCCTTGTCTCTTAACGACAAGGGCGAGGAACGAGCCGCCGAGGAGCCGACGACTGCCACGGAGCCGTCCCGGTCACCCATCCAGTTTGGACGGGGAGGGACGTAGTAGGGCTCCGCGACTACGGCAACACCTATCGACCACTGCGCCATGGTTTGCAGGAAGAGATCCTGCGCCGCGGCGCAGTGGTTCAGGTTCGTCTGGACAAGGAGGTTGGAGACTTGATCCATTTACTGGATCGTCTCTACAACCTCCTCCATGGGCGACGACGTGGTCGCACGATCGACGTCGGAAGCAGCCTGGGTCGACAGGCTAGCCCCCGACGTCTGCCGAGAAGCTCGGGGAGGCCTGCAGCCCCCCTGCCCCATCTGGTGATTGGCGGGCTTATTGCCCGCCGCACACACGGGGCAGTGAGGGGCGGCAGAGCACTCTGCCGCCTTGTGCCCCGGTCGACCGCAGCGGAAACAGAGTCCGCTGCAGTCGAAGCAACTCTGGCACTTGGTGCGAGTGTGTCCCGCGGCCAGGCATTTGAAACACCTCATCGGTCTTGGGGCCAGGACTGTAATCCTAGCACTCACAAAACCGATGAGGATCCTGCCTGCATCGGCCAAAATTTTTCGCCGACGCCACGGGACAGCTGACCCACACCGCACCAAGGCCTCCCGGACCGGGGCGGATGGTGCCGACCCTGACGCCGTCCGCGCCGCAACCCGCCTTGTCACGGATTACGGCGCGGACGTCGTCGGCCGTGACCGAGTCGTCCAGGCCCGAAATGCGCAGCTCTGCGCACTTTGTGGGCCTGGCGATCCTCACACCATCCGTGGCTGCGAAGACTCCCTTCAACTTCTCGGCAACGGTGTCCGCCTTTTTTGCGCCATCGGCCCCAGGGAACTCGAGAACTCGAGCTCCCGTTTGGGCCTGGGCAAACGGCGGCCGAATGATAGGGGCCGCAGGCAGCCTCGCCTCCAGGCCGGCCGTACGACCCTCTATCATCCGCCAGCAAGCGTCGAGGATGGCAGCCAGCTGGGCGTCCGTAATCCCGGTGCCGGCAGGGGACGGCTGCGACGCAGGCGGGGCCCGCTGGGATGCAGACGCGGCCCGCTGGGATGTTGACGGGGCCGGTGACTCGCGCTCCGCCCGGAACTGGGCGAATTGAGCGCTGAGCTCTGCCACCTGCCGCGTCAGGTGTTCGTTGGCCGCCTGTAGGCGGGCTACGTCCCCAATTAGGGTCCCCACAACCCCCGCCACGGCAGAAGAGGAGTCCTTAAGGGCTCTCACAAAAGAGCCCTTAAGGTTGACGGACTTGGTGGCCACCTTGTTTATTATGGCCACCGCCGCGTCCGCTGTCTCCTGCAGAGAGACCGATGATTGGGGCTCTGAATCCCCATCCACCGGTCCCCTGATCTTAAGCAGGAGACCACTCATCTCCTCCTCTGCCTGGAGCTCGCCATCAGCCCTGGCCCTTTTGTAGGATTCCGCCTTGCTAAAGGCGGAACCCGACGGGGCCGAGCCTGGGGTGCGGGACCTCCCCCTCAGACTGCTGCCAATTTTGGGCGGCAGCATCTCTAGCGACGTGTCGCTCCCGCCGTCCACGTCCCCAGATAACCCGCGTTTGCGGGTGTCCATGGACTCCGTGTCCATCAGCTCCAGTGCGTCCACAATCGCACTGGAGCTACCACTCGCACCAGAAGTGGCGGACCTGGAGCGCGTGCGCTCCGAAGTTCTTCGGCTCCCAGGAGTCAGATGTCTGACTTCTGGGAGCCCCACCGAAATGGGCGTTCCGGACCGGACGTCCTCCTCGGCAGACGATTGCTCGTCTGCCTTTCGGAACTGCCCCTTGGCATTCCTCCTTTCCTTCCTTTCCTTCCTATCCCTCTTCTTCTCAGATCCGTTTTTATTGCCATTAGTCGTTAGAAGTAAATCAGTCCTAGTATTTGAATTATTATTAACATTTTCCATAATTAAACCCACGAGTTGGGGAGAACTAAAAGTCGACCCGGGCAGAGATCCCCAATACCCGGGCAAGCCTATGTACTGTGGAGGTCGGCCGGTATCCACAGGTTTTTTACGACTTAACTGTCGGGTGTTATAGACTATCCTTGTCATGGGCCGGCCAATCAAGGCAAGCCCTCCGGCCATCAGGTTCTCAGCGTACCCTCTTGGAGCCACCAGTCAGGTCGTTGTTGAGCCCCTAATGGTTACGGAATGCGAGAGGGTGGCTAGCCCTCTCCCTCAGACGAAGCTAACACTCAAGTGCCAGCCTCTCTGACCTACTCGCACTCCAACACGCCTTCTGCTAAAGCAGAGGGACGTTTGGAGTGCGGCACGACGGGTCACGCCCATCTCGGCAGTCCTAAAACGGACTCCGTCTTTGATCCCATTTAGTCTGGAGTCTCACCCTGGGCCAATCCGGCATGAGTAGCTCTACCCGGCACAGCCCCAGAGATCATTGACCCACGCAAGCCCCACCACGACGACAACGTAGGGATACATTGGGGGGACGTCAAACTGCCCTGTTTCAAGGTTATGTCAACCATTTGTTTTTGTAGTGATGAGACAAAATAATAGGTAACTGAATATTTTTGTAATCGTAATGTATTGTGTCAGTCGATATATTGTTAAATAAAACGTTCTAATTATATTTATATTTATATATATATTTATTTATTTATCTTTATTGAATACACAAGAAAACAGTATAACAAAATGAGTTACAAAGTATGTAAGGATATCGTACAGTCGAATGTTGTCACCATTTCAGGGAAATGTGCCGAAATGCTTTGGGCATTTATACGAACGACAATAAAGTTCCTGGGGACATCGGAGAAATTATTCCAGAGTGTGTATAATGTACTTAATACATATTTAATATACTTATTATATATTACTTATAATACGATATAGGTACGACCAAACCAAACTTAAGAAAATAATTGTCGTGATATCAGTCAGATGAATTAAAAATAAATGAAAAACTATTTTCATCCCTTTATATTTCTGGTAAAAAATGACAACCCAAAATAGCGTTGTGAGGACCGTCATTTTGTGACATACACAAACAGTCGTCTCTTGTCGTCTTGCGCGCATTGACACGTTTTTCAGTGTTTCTCGTTGTTTTTTCTCGTGATTGTTTTTGTTGTTTATTTGTACCTCTGCGCTAATTTGTTTAGAATTTTACTGTTTTGTACTTTTGGTGCTTAACAAAAACCGAAACGCGGTCATCCATTGAAAAGTGAAACCCGTGAACTAATAATCAAGCTTCAAAATTACTTTGAGTTGGAAAGACGAAATGGCGGACCTTTAATTCCTATCGACCAGGTGCAAGAGCGTATCTCTCATCAGGCACTTGGAGTAAGCAAACGAACGATAACAAATATTAATAAAGAAAAGTTCAGCTCATCTGGCATGGAAGAAAATATTTTACGAACACCTAAAAAGAAACGCAGAACTATAACAGACATAGATAGCTTTGACGCTAATGCAATAAGGAATTATATATATAGTTATTATGCCAGGAATGAATACTTTAATAGGTCGACGCTTCTAGCATCTGTGAAAGCAGCTGATTTGTGTAGGGGAGGAAAAACTGCTTTATCCAAAATTTTAAAAGATATTGGATTTCAATATAAGAAAACAGACAAAAGGAAAATTCTATTAGAAAGAAATGACATAATTTTAAAAATAATTAACTTTTTTAAGAGAAGCAAAAAAATTGATAATTGGGACAATGTCGTTTCATTGACGAGACATGGCTGAACACCAATCACGCGCTTTCTCGTTCTTGGACAGATGACACTCAAGCGTCGAAGTCGAAAGTGCCAATCGGTAAAGGAGCACGTCTCATAATACGCCACGCTGGTTGTGCGAAGTATGGTTTTGTGAAAAATGGTTTATTGGCATTTGAGTCAAAAACTACTACTGACTACTACGAAGAAATGAATGCGGCTGCATTCAAGGAGTGGCTCCAGGATGTGTTGCTACCTGGCCTTCCAGAGCCTTTAATTATAATCATGGATAACGCCCCTTATCATTCGGTGCAAATAGATAAGCAAATAAAAAAAGCACCTACTCAATCTAATAGAAAAGAGGAATTGGTGGCTTGGCTGCAAAGAAGTGGCATTGACGCAAATATGTCAATGCTAAAAGCGGAGCTGATAAAATTAGTCAACGACCGTAAGCTAGCAAATGTTCGATACGAAATAGATCAGCTGGCTCTGGAGTACGGTCATCGCGTTCTCCGAATACCTCCATATCACTGCCAGTACAATGCCATAGAGCTAATCTGGGCTCAAATTAAAGGTTATGCAGCCCGCCATAATACTTCTTTACTATATGGCATAAAAAAGATGAAGACGCTTTTAAAAGAACATGCAAAAAAGTCACAAGAGATGACTGGATAAAAGTGGTTGAAAAAACTAAAAAATATATATTTGACAACTTTGACCGCGATATTCGTATCGACATTATGATTGAGAATAACATAATAATACATATTGGTGAAGATGACAGCGAGTCCTCAAGCGAATCGGTGTCGAATTAAATTTTGATTTGACATTAATGAAATCTTAAAACTATGTATTTCATAATATATATTTTCCAATAAATACAGTATTTTTATTTTCTTTCCTTGGTTTCAATTTGATTAAATTTAATTCATCCATCAATAATTTTGTAAACATTGTGTTTGAAATATAAAAAAATATATATAAATTGAGTAATTTTGCATAATGAATGCTATAAATACTGTTACCAAATATTATTAATGTTATTCATGGTACATCACTACTCATGACGAATTTACAAGTGTCAGAAACGCATTCTCTGAGCGGCCGGACTATAGAAATATTTAAGTATTGTTACGAGCTGGGTATTAAATAAATTAAAGTACTCGATTAATTACTAAAAATAACACAATATTTATTAAGAACACTTTTTACAATAAGAAATCACTAAATCACTGGTTAGTCGCACTAGAAGATCTCTTCGATGTTTATCCGCTGTATCGTGAAACAATACTGTCCCTACGGCCAACACGTTCCGCTTTTATATGGCCGTGGAAATTACTCGAAACTACGAAAACATTCGATCGATGTTTCTAGGCTAAATAGATTACTCTAGAGCTGCTTGTAGCGCCATCTAGCGTCGAGTAATCGTCATAATGCACACAGTTGCGCGCTTTCCGACACTAGATGGCGTTGTCCTCGACAGTTCTCGATTATTCTAGTGGACACGAGATTCATCTGGTTATGGCGCAACAGTATGTTTATCAGCAATGTGGTTTCTAAGCAGCGCTTGTATACTATACGGGCTCTGTCTGCTATTACGCCTTAAAGTAATAGCGAACTTCAAAATAATGTTGGCAATAATAAAAGCTAGGAAGATGATAACACAATAACACTGTAATTACCAATGATCAGGTCAATCAAATCAACAACTTATCAATATAATATCACAGTAATCATGTTATTTAAACCCTGTATGAAACATCATCTTAGTGTTTCTTAAACAAATAGCAAAATAACGTTTTGAAACTATAACCAACCTCATTACAGCTCAGCATTTGTGTGAACAGCTCCTCGCTGTGGAGACAGCTCTTCCTCAACTCGTAGCAGTTCTTGAGTCTTGCGCGACATATGTAGCAAACCAGTATAGGTCTGCCATCTTCAGTTTCAAACTGCAAATATTTTTTTTGATATGGTTTACCACCAGTTGAACTCCTTGCTCAAACCCATCCAAATTAAGTCACATCTACACTTAAAGTTAATTACTTTTTAATTCAAACCCATTCAGTGAACTCGCAAATAATACTCAGAGTAAAATTAAAATCAGAAAGTAATACATTTCAGAGTATTGTTAGAAAAACAGTTCCTACTCTAAACATATCGATACCTCCCAGGTTAGTTGCAATATAACATAGCATTTAGCGTTTTCACTAAAGAACTATCCTAATTAACATTGTTTAACATCTGAAGGCAGTGTTGGACAAATTTTAATTGCAATTAAAATTAATGACTAACAATTGATTAATCGTGAAAGGACACTATAAAAGCTAATAATTGATCTATTGTAATAGTTAATTTTTATAGTGTCCTTTCACGATTAATCATTGTTAGTCATTAATTTTAATTGCAATTAAAATTTGCCCAACACTGTCTGAAGGTAATAATAGTTTGTGCGGGATACGGACGGAAATAACCGTGCAATCACGTCGCGTATTGGTCATTTACAACGATACAACAAATCACATCGGACTTGCAACTGACCGTACACTATAGGACACTTTTAAATTTTTTTTTTTATGGATTAGGTGACAAACCGACGTATCACCTGATGGTAAGCGATTACCGCCGCCCATGGATACCCGCAACACCATAGGCATCACAAGTGCGTTGCCGGTCTTTGGGGGGACGGGGAGGGGGATAGGCGAAGCGGTTGGGGTATGGGCCTCGCTATTTCATACCAGTTTTCTGTGAGGACGTGGTATCTCTCCAGTTGATTGTATTTATTCTATGACTTAAAAATAACTTATGTAATTGAATGAATTCAAATATATCACAATTAAATATACAGGTATATTAATAAGAGAAATAGTAACACAGAGACACCTCTGGAAAATAACAATGTTTCATTTCATGAAATACATTGAAACAGTTTTTGTGATTCTACTTTCAGAAATATCACAGATGTGTTTCGTCTTATATTATTTTATTACGATTAATATGGTATATGTCACTTTTTTGAGGTGATATCGATCTAAAATATTGTATGTTATTTATACAACATTCGCTTATTATACAAAACGGTTGTATGGTCAATTACTTACTTACTTTTTTAAATTGAATTTTATAATATGTTAATACTTCGCTCACGTACTGCCGGCCTAAATTGCCTACAACGTTGAAAAGTTTCGTCTCGTCCGTCTTGATGTTCGCTATAGCGAACTGATAGTCCTCGTTTTTCAGAGTAGAATGGAAGTAATCGGACGCCAGAGCAAAATCTTTCACGAGGTTCCTCCACTAAATCCAAAATAGCATAAGAGAAGGATGCGAGAAGCCGAGAATCGAACCAAGTGGCATGCAATTAGAAAGGCCTGTATCTGGTAGTGGACTGAGATAGGCATGATGAATGATGATTATGATGAAAATAGGATAGAGAGATAGACATAGACTGCTTTGATTCTTTTTTCTTCATTTATTTATTAATACTCTCTGCATTACATTTGCATGAGGCAGACTTAATGCCGAATGGCATTTTCTACCAGTCAACCTTTGGATGGTTTAGTAAGGGACGTGGCAGGTGCACTTGTCTTATGAAGAGAAGTTATGAGCAATATATATATATATAAAATATACTTTTGCACAAATACATGTAACAATAAATATTTATATAATATACATACAGAATAAAATATATAAAATATAAAGTTATATTTGAGGTAATGAGATTATGAAGCTATATTCAGATATCTATCAGTAGTTGTTTCCTGTAAAGTTCACTAACTTTGGCCTTAAATGTACAACGGTTTGTTAATTTCCTGATCTCAATTCGGGAGCGCATTCCATAAAAGAATAGACTGGACAGCAAAAGAAGAATGGATAAGAGAAGAAGTGTGTGTTGGACATAAGAGTAGAAGATTTCTTCTTTTTTTTTTTTTTTTTAAAGACAACTCCCGCATTAGGAATATACATCCTGTGTCGCGGGGGACTTTACAAACATACATGTAACGGACACAAATAACACCCAGACTCAGGACAACATTTTGTGGATCACACAAAGTGATGTCCCACGTGGGATTTGAACCCATGGCACTTGGCGCAGTAGTGAACGTTTAAACCACTAGGCCAACCATGCAGTCAGTTTATTAGTAGAGCGAAGATCTCTGTCATGGTTGGAACATAGCAATTTAAGCTGTGAAGTAAGATAAGTGGGATCTTTTCTATTTTAGTTTATTACAAAATAACCTTATTACCCATGTGAAAGAAGGACAGCTATGTTTTTCAAGTGTATGTATGTATATGTCTTTGGAACGCTCTAGAGCCTAAACAGTTTGCCTTATCCTACTAATCCTAAGGTTTGTGAGTATGTAAGTAAGTATGTTTGTTCCTCTTTCTAGCAAAAACTACTGAATGTATTTTCATCAAAATTTACAATAATATAGCATATAAATCAGAATAGCACACTACAATTTATAAAGATACTCGCTTCGTCTTGCGGTGTTGCCCGCAGTTATTGTCGTACCGCGGGTAGCACCGCGGAGTTCATCTAGTTTCTATATAAGTGGTGTTAATAGATTTGTGTTAGTCGCGAGAGTGACAATGGGTACATCAAAATTAAAAAAAAAAAAACAAAAATCCTAAATTTAATAAAGATGGCAGGTATTGACGCTGTCGGGTTTTTTTTTAATATATGTATACTTCATTACTTGTTTTAACTGATTTGTTCAACATTATATTCTGATTGAGTACCAAGTAATAAAAAAAATATTGAAATAAGATACTTTATATGTTTTCATAAATTAAAATAAATAAATAAATAATAAATATGCCGGACATCTAACACACAACGCCATCTAGTCCCAAGCTAAGCAGAGCTTGTGTTATGGGTACTAGACAGCTGATATAAATACTTATATACTTTTTTATTTGTAAATACATACATATTATACATAAAAAACAACGTCCGACCCGGGAATCGAACCCGAGACCTCAAGCTTAGCAGTCGCATACGCTACCACTACGCCACCGAGGCAGTCTTTATTAAAAATGTTTATTATTTTATACTTTTATGATGTTCTCAAACATTAGAATACCAGTTACACATGTTAGGTACTTCTATGTGCAAAAATGTTCATAAATAACATTTTTTGCTCATTTCATAAAAAATAAAACTGTTGAGAATGTCCTTTTTATATCTTATTCAACAATGAGTTCAAATGCCATAATACAAAAAGAAATTTTTGCCATTGATGTTAATTGTTATTACCACATTAAATGAAAGGAGATGTAGATTTTTAAGTGTAAATTGTTGTAATTATTACATACAACAACTGATAAAATGTGAACTTTATGGTATAGAGTAGTATGTGTGAGATACACTACTGAAGCAGCTTGTACTCAGCAATAAAGCATTGTATGAACAACATGTCAGAGACAATATTTTAACACAGCCAAGAACACTATATTTTATATTCATGTTCCGAATTTAACAATAATTTGATAATTCATTAATGATGTTTTCATTCCAATTTGTATCTTTAAAATGCTCTACTGTAAAATTGCAGATTTAGAGTTTTTTTTTGTGGGCGGTTTCAATATATTTAGTACACATTTCTTACATTAACAGAATGCAATTTGTCATGAAGTTAAATAAAAGCAAACAGAAACAGACACATGCAGTAGAGAGCCATGGGTCATTAACACTTTCTACTGAGGATTAGTTAACTCACTCAATCAAAAAGGTTTCTTAACAAGCATTAACTTGGGTGTAACTGACGGTATTTGTGTTGTTTGCACAAGATATGAGAAACTTGCGTGTTATATACAAATAACAGACGCTTCACAGTAGCAGGGAGTATAATATTTTAATTTAACAATTACTTACCGGCATCAAAACCAAAGACTCGTACATTTCTTGTAAATGAGTTCCGACAATTGAAACCAGTCGAATGTCTATTCCTAAACAAACCCTACACATTGAAAGCTTTTCCATGATTAATTTAACAGCAAGTCGACACCCTTTCTTTGTAACTTTATAATCACTTTTATATTTTGACATCGACTATGCGTCTGTCTGTTTGTATTAAACATTCTTTTCAATTTATTTTATGGGAGTCGCTTGAAGTGCACTTCATTATAATATCACTATGGGTGGTACACAGTACATATAAACTCCTAACGGAGGGTAGGTACCACAGAACACTTTTACTCTGAGAGGTAGGTAGGTACCCCCTAACTTAAGTATTGGATAGTCCATTTATCGAGGAAGGCCATAGGCTATATCTCATCACGCTACTACCCATAGGAGCGTAGCAGCAATGAAGAATGTTTCAAAAACGGGGGAAATTTTCACGCTTCGGGCAACGTAAGACGCAAACGAGGTTGCGTGGGTCAGCTAGTTTACAATCAAACTATTTTTATTTATATTAGCTATTCAAGTTAATATATGTATAAGTTAATGTATGCATTCAATAGTGCTAGATAATTCAATGCAGTCTATTTCACGAAGCGTATGAATATTTAACCGTCGTAGTAATATTATGTAACTGTTTTAGGACACTTTGCAGAAGAATCACGCGGTTATTTTATATTGTTTGTAGAAATTCAAAATGAAATATGCTCCAGTACATTCATTCAGCTCAGTAGTTTATATTATTCATTTATAAAATCTCGTTGACATAAATTAGGTTAGTTTTTTTAATGAGTTCATTAGAAAATGGTCGCATTCTGTCGTTACGGAACGTCAGTTTCATCTGTCAAAATCACCTTAAATCGAACAAACTATACATAGGTAGTATATAACTACTTATTACTTACTTTTAAGAGCTAAGAAAACAAAGTAATTGTTATATTATGAGTTAGTACATGACTATATAGTATTTGAAACATTATTATCTATGTGTTAGATTGACCAACATCTTAGTATCAATAATTAAAACAAAATACAAGTAAAATTATTTCCAGAACTTGAATAAAGTGTTTAAATAAAGATAGACACGCATAGACGGTAAAAAAAATAACAAAGTGATTATAAAGATACAAAGAGTGTGGATCTGTTGTAGAATCAATCATGGAAAAGCTTTCGATGTGTAGAGTTTGTTTAGGAGAAGACATTCGACTGGTTTCGATTGTCGAAACTTATTTACAAGAAACGTACGAGTCTTTGGTTTTGATGCCGGTAAGTAATTGTAAATTGAACAATCATACCCCCTGGTTGCTGCTTAATAGTTCTGTTATTTGCATTTATCACGCAAGTTTCTCATTTATTTTATATTCTGTTCAAAAACACAAACACAGTCAGTTTTACCCAAGTTAATGCTTTTTGAGAAAACTATTTATTTGAGTTTGTTAACCTTATCAACATTAATCGGTGTTAATATTCTGTCTCTGTTTGCTTTTATTTAACTTCATGATAAATTGCAATCTGATATTTCTGAAAAATAAACTAACAAATACCTATTATGTATATGCTTAAAGTAGGGCTGCTGTCTTATAAATTGACAAAACAGAACAATAAGTGTAAATCCTTGTAGTCTTTTAACAGATTTAAAATTATGTTCTTAAAGTTTTCCTCGGTAGTCAGATTTTGAACATAGAATATCTCTAAGAAACACAAGTGTAAAAATAGATTTCTTAAAAATTATGCAACAACCTTACTCAAGTTAAACAACAGCAGCGGAAACTAACTATAACAATTATGTTATAGTTTTATTATTATTAAATAGTAATCAAAATTTAAATAAAAAACATTTTCTCTGTGGGAGAGCTATGCTTCGGCATGAATGGGTCGGCTCGACCGGAGTGATACCACGGCCTCACAGAAAACCGGTGTGAAATAGCGTTTGCACTGTGTTTCATCGAGTGAGTGAGGATACCGGAGGCCCATACCCCAACCCCTCCCCCATCCTCTTTCCCATCCCCCAAAGGTCGGCAACGCACTTGTGACGCCTTTGGTGTTGCGGGTGTCCATGGGCGGCGGTAATCGCTTACCATCAGGTGATACGTCTGCTCGTTTGCCAACTATTCAATAAAAAAAAAAAAAAATTTAAAAAAAAAAAGTGTTATACTCAACCTCGGGTTTGTCGCAGAGCTCTTAAAGTACTTCAGTTCAACTGTAAATCACATGTGTGGTGCACTGCATTGTTGATAATGTGCGCAGACCATCCCACACTGATTATTTATTAATTCAGATATCCATGGCTTTGTTCCATGGTGTTCTATTCTAATGAAGTTTGTATTATAATTATCTCCAGAAAATCTATACTAATATTATAAAGAGGAAAGATTTGTACCTATTTTTGTATGTTTGTATGTTTGTAATGAATAGGCTCAAAAACTACTGGACCGATTTTAAAAATTCTTTCACCATTCGAAAGCTACATTATCCACGAGTAACATAGGCTATATTTTATTTTGGAAAAAAATAGGGTTCCGTAAGATATTTGGGTTTTTCGGACACAAGGTGTAAAAATCAACCAGAAAAGTTACTTATTTTGCGAAAATTTTCATGCTACGGGCTATATAAGACGCAAACGAGGTTGCGTGGGGTCAGCTAGTGTAACATATTAGGCTGTTAAAGTTAAGCATAAGTTAAGCAAGCTGTTAAAGTTGCTATATTATCAGTTCAGTAATTATCTCGGACATCTCATTTCGTGTATTACGTTGGTACTATGATGATGGTCCTAGTGTTTCCGTGTTTTGTAGCATCAAAATATTGAATAATTAGTGAGTTTGAGTTTGAGTTCGGCAATTGACAAAGAGTTCAGCACACTGGTAGCTATTTCAGATGCTCTTTACCGATTGTGTGTAACTTTTTTTCAATATCTGACCCTCCAAATATTTCGCGGTGAGAACAAGTCTAATGAATTAAAAGACACACGATGGCTGACTTTTAATTATATAATTTTTCAAAAACCCAGACTACGAATGAGAATCCAGATGACGAATGAAACTGCAACTGGACGCTCTTTGGTTGCCCTCATAATACTACTACTACTACATAATACATAAACTTGGACAAATCCGGTGATATCCAGACGAATGGGACTTACTTTATAGTAGGAACTATTTTACTCTGAAACTACCTATCTAAACCTTCATTTTATATACACAACAAACATTCATAGGATTTAACTTGTGTTAAAGGTACCAGGGCTCTCACAAGTTAAGGACATTGTCTGCGTAAATATTGGTTAAGAAGAACATACAAGTGAAGGTGTACAAGCAGTAAATACCTTTTTAAATAATTAAAAACAAGACATGCTAACAATATTACTTAGTGTGACTTAGAGAGGTAGGTATTCCAATATAAACATAAACAAATTCAACTCGATCAAAGAAATCAGAATCAACCTTAAAATCATGATCTTGATCAAAATTCAAAACACTATCAAAAGTTACAATCAAAACAAAATTAAAATCAGTAAAAATTAAAATATTAAATAAGAAATTCAATCAATAACCAATATTAAAATAAAAAAATTAGGAACATAAAAATATTCAAAGGGTTATGTATTATAATATAATGAATGCATGGTACATGGTAGATAGGTATTTTAATTTAAACATAAAATGGTTTCAACCTATTAAAATCAGATTAGAACTAATATAAATCAAGTTCATGAGTTTACCGTGCGAGAGCCACGCATTCACAGAAAACCGGTGTAAAATGGCGCTTGCACTGTGTTTTACCGAGTGACTGAGAGGATACCGAAGGCCCATATGCGCTCGTTCCAGCTCCAAAAAGTAAGACTTCGCTGCACCTCCCCAAACATAATACATAATAATAATAATAAATATTTCGGTCAAATAACACTCAACGCCATCTAGTGCCAAGCTAAGCAGACCTTGTGTTATGGGTACTAGACAACTGATATAAATACATATATACTATTTTTTTTGTAAATACATACGAGTACATATTATACATAGAAAACACCCAAACTTTAAAACAAATATTTGCAGACCATACAAACATTTGGTCCGTCCCGGGAATTGAACCCGAGACCTCAAGCACAACATTCGCTTCGCTACCACTCGCGCCACCGAGGCAGTCTACAGCAATAATGCAGTAGCATATAATAGATTGACACAATGCGCAGTACAGCCCTTGCGGATACTGATATTGACAGAACACCTTAACTTTTTAAACATGTATATTAGTTGATTTGTATTTTTGATTGATGTATTGATTGGTTGATTGATGTATTGATTGATTGATTAGTTTGCGAACGCTGCAGCTAAATGGGACAGATGTGGCTGCCATTTAACATGTCGGTCAATAATAACACCCAGTTATTTCACATTATTTGTTCTAGTCATTGCTAGGCAGATATATAAGGTATTAGATGGGCCTCTAATAACAAGAATGAGCTTTAATGCTGTGAATATCCAATGACGGTGGTCTACACGAATTTATAATTTAACTCTCGAGTATTCTTTGGGTGATATTCTTTGATTTTAAATTTAAAAATAATTGACTTTAAGTGTCGATGTGACTTTATTTGGATGCGTTTGAGTATGGAAGACACTGGTGATAAATAATTTCATAACTTTTATTTGCAGTTTAAAACTGAAGATAGCAGACCTATACTGGCTTGCTACATATGTCGCGCAAGGCTCAAGAACTGCTACGAGTTGAGGAGGAGCTGTCTCCACAGTGAGGAGCTGTTCACACAAATGCTGAGCTGTAATGAGGTTGGTTATAGTTTTAAAACATTATATCTAAGTAGCAAATACAAAGAGAAGATGCCTTAATGAGATTTTTGTATGAAACAATGCGTGACAATTTGCGGGGGTGAGGGGGCTTTTTTTTCATTTATTTATCTTTATTGTACACAATAACAGATATACAAAAAGGAGTTGTAGTTTACAAATCTGACAATTGGCGGTCTTATCGCTCATGGCATTCTCTTACAGACAACCTTTGTACGGATATTAAGATAAGTGAGATTATTTAGGGTAGCAGTAGTAGGGTGCACAAATCTTAAATTTACGATGTGAACAAAAAAAAAGCAACAAATTCAAAATATTAAATAAATAAATAATAAATAAATATTTCAGACATCTAACACACAACGCCATCTAGTCCCAAGCTAAGCAAAGCTTGTATTATGGGTACTAGACAACTGATATAAATACATGTATACTTTTTTTTTTGTAAATACATATATATTATACATAGAAAACACCCAAACTCCGAAAAAATATTTGTAGAACTCACAAACATTTGGTACGACCCAGGATTTGAACCCGAGACCTCAAGCACAGCAGTCGCATTCACTACCACTGCGCCACCGAGGCAGATTTCATCATTAACTTTTACATATAAGTACTTACACATCTACTCATATTATAGATATAAAAAACTCATATATACATACACAGACTAAAATATATCTACACTAATATTATAAAGAGGAAAGATTTGTATTTTTGTATGTAATGAATAAACTCAAAAAGTACTGGACCGATTTTAAAAATTCTTTCACCATTCGAAAGCTACATTATCCACGAGTAACATAGGCTATATTTTATTTTGGAAAAAAATAGGGTTCCGTAAAATATTGGGGTTTTTCGGACACAAGGTGTAAAAAATCAACCCTATACGGGGGAAAATTTTTCGCTACGGGCAATAAAAGATGCAAATGAGGTTGCGTCGGTCAGCTAGTTGGTTAATGTTTTTGGTTTACATGTAGATTATTTATATATATACAGGATGTAAAAAGACTACTATCGAAAACTTGGGGGTTGCAATCAGACCATGATACTCAATAGGTTTAAAGAAAAAAAAGCATAAAAAATACTCCTTTTAAATAAAAAAAAAGTCGTTGACAAACATACTGTCTCTTAAGGTTGACTCACTACAATGTTTCTTATAAAAAACTAATTTGTTCACACTGCTATAAGGTTTTGATTTGTTAATTAATGCCACTTGCTCAACAGTCTGAACAATTGCAAACACAAGCAATAAACAATAAGAAGAAACTCACCACGCACAATATCATACACTTTAGCGTGGGACACGTACTGGGGATGGATGCAGATAGTGTTGGTGTGGAGGATCTGAAGTGGGAGGTGAAAGATGAACCATATGGTGGTGAAGGTAATTTTATACATTTAATTTTAAACACCCAGCGGTAACCACCAAAGATATCTAATGCCCGGTTCCTATGTTTAACGAATCGTCATCGTGTAAAAATTTTCTACAACCGACTACGAGTCGTAAATACTGTTCCTCAATTTATTTTTTATACAAACGATTTTAGCTTACGCCCCGTATAATATACTACTATTCGTACCTAGAACGGATCGTTTTTCAAATATAGGAACTGGGCATAAGCGAATAGTAAAGTAAGTCCTAGCTCAAATGTGTTTGCAAGCAGTCCTAGCTAGGTTCTTAACATATTGAGACTCCTCCGTGCTTCAGAGAGCACGTTAAGCCGTCAGACCTGGTTGCCATACCAATATCTTTGTCAATCGTCATTGATATTTGGAGGTCCTAGTCTCTAATACAAACTGATCGCATGTAGGACTTGATGTTGTTTACAGATGTCGGTGATGATATTCTAGAGGAAAACAACTCTGACGACGTACTGTCTGCAGACTCGGACAGCAAGAATGAGAAGAGCATGGGACATGAGATGGATGCAGATAGTTTTGACGTTGAGACTCTGGTCATGTTGTGTGATGTGAAAGATGAACAAAGTGATTCTGAAGGTAATAAATTACAGTTTTTCTATTAATATTTAATAATAATAATAATACGGGCCTTAGAATCCACTGTTAGACATGGGACTCTACTTAGATAAGAGATTTTACCCACCTATAGCAAACTGACCAGGTACATTATTGTAATTGATATTTTTATCGTCTAGGGGTCTCCACACCAAAGGAACCCTTAATGACCATGCAGAGGAGTTCTGAAGATTCGACCTCAATCAACCCAAATGAACACGGACTCTTCCAGAATACGTTCAAAAACCTTCATGACGTCACTGCTGCAAACATAACAGATGACAATAAAGAAATAACTGCAAGTGTACAATATACGTGCCACACATGTCAGCAATGTTATAGTTTTAAGTGTGAGTTGGAGGGACACGTTCGTTTGTGCTCTGACGTGTCGAAGAAAGATTTCTCACGTAAGAACATTACAAATGCTTACACCGTTCAGAAACCATATCAGTTTGACGTGTGTAACAAAAGTTTCTCACGTATTTACGATTTAACTTGTCATTCGTTTATACCCACTAGTAAAAAACCATATCATTGCGATATATGTAAGAAACAATTTTCACACAAGAGTAATTTCACGACACATCTGCGCACGCACACCGGTGAAAAACCATATCATTGTGATATATGTAAGAAACAATTCTCACACAAGAGTAATTTTTCAGCACATATGCGTACACACACCGGTGAAAAGCCATATCATTGTGATACATGTAAGAAAAAATTCTCACACAAGAGTAATTTTACAACACATTTGCGTACACACACTGGTGAAAAACCATATCATTGTGATATATGTAAGAAACAATTCTCACAAAAAGAAACCTTAACAACACATAAACGTACACACACTGGTGAAAAACCGTATCATTGTGATATATGTAAGAAACAATTCTCACAAAAGGAAACTTTAACAACACATATGCGTACACACACCGGTGAAAAACCACATCATTGTGAGGTATGTAAGAAAAACTTCTCATACCAGAGTATTTTAACAAAACATATGCGTACACACATCGATGTAAAACCATGTCATAGTAATAATGTAAAAAAAAATTCTCAGAAGAGGATTATTATTTAACAACACATGCATACACTGGTGTGAAACCAGTCATTGTGATATATGTAAGAAACAATTCTCAAAAAAATATCATTTAACAAGACATTTGCGTCTACGTTACACGACACTGTACCGACAGCGAAAAGTGTGCAGCAAATTGTTTGCCCTATAAAGTAAAAAAAAGCACCTCCAAATTAATCGGAGCCTTTTACTTACGAATCCTTTCACTCTCGTTTATTCTCATGCTAATTCAATTCTTCCTTTCATACTCTGGTCTTTGTTTTTTGTATACTGGTTCAAATGGTCGGGCCAATAACTGGTATTGAGTTTTTCTGATTATGTTAATACTTAATAACAGTTCGTGGTTTGGAAGGTTGGGTCTGAACACTCATGACTCGTAGAGCTCGTGAAGCTGTCGGTGCTGCACCTGATCTCTCCCTGATCGTGTCGGTTAACCGTCACATCGGATTAATAGAGAGTGCACCTGTGTTTGCGCACATAATTGTGTGCAAGCACAGGTGCACTGTACTGTTGTGCACTATAATATCTCCTGTGTAGTTGGCTGGTTTCTGTTTCTGGTTCTGGCTTCTGTTTCTGTTGAAACTGGCCGTAATCGGCAAGGAGAACATCATCATCAATATAAATTATATAATGAATCCAAAATATTATTCATAATGACAGATAATAATTCTTCATCAGGTTTTTAAAACTGACAAGATTTTAACTTTTCGAATGGTCTCCAGCAAGCTTTTCCACAGTCTTCCTGCTTGCACTCGTTTTTTTCCACACCATTTTTTACCAAGCTATGTTATGAAATATTTATAAAGTATATGAAAAAGATGTATAAAATACTGTAACATCCATCTGCCGCTTGTAAAAACTAGCTGACCCGGCAAAATTTGTATTGCCATATTTTTCATTTGCAAATATTTTCTAAATTTCTGAAAAACTTATTTTAGTAAATATACTCGTTCTTCAATTTCGTACAGGTAGTGAAAAAAATAACTTTTAAGGTCATCTTTAATTTTCTTCTAAACAAACCTTGTCCTAAAAACGTAGTGGGTAGGCAACCAAAACAGAAGTAAAGTTTTTGATCTGCATAACAAATTGGTTTTTAAAAAACTTCATAAATATTTGTAGCCTTACATGTCACAAATTGTGTGCTAAACCATCCAGCTCTGGCAGCTGATTCTTTAAAATTCCTTCTTGCAAATCAACCACTTTATATTTTCTAACACTTCCTTTTTTTTTTATTGAATAGTGGGCAAACGAGCAGACGTATCACCTAAGCGATTACCGCCGCCCATGGACACCCGCAACACCAAAGGCGTCACAAGTGCGTTGCCGACCTTTGGGGAATGGGAAAGGGGATGGGGGAGGGGTTGGGGTATGGGCCTCCGGTATCCTTACTCACTCGGTGAAAAACAACGCAAACGCTATTTCACACCGGTTTTCTGTGAGGCCGTGGTATCACTCCGGTCGAGCCGACCCATTCATGCCGAAGCATAGCTCTCCCACGGTACACACTACACGGTTCCTACTATGCTATGACCACTGTACAGGCTACTCTTAACACTTAAATAAACACCTTCAATAAGAGAATGGAGGACTTCGAAGCCCAACTCACCAAGTCATCTGACTATTTGAATATCTCAGTCAGGCAGTGGACAAAGCGCAGGAGCAGTTTCTCACCGCCGAACTGGGAGACTTTAACGCCCACCATGAGTCCTGGTTGGGATGTTCCAGAACTGACCACGCGGGTCGGACTGTCCACGCATTCGCTCTCACGCATGACCTCACCCAGCTGGTACTCCAGCCCACCAGGATACCAGACATACAGAGTCAAGCGCCTTCCTTGCTGGACCTTCTGCTGACGAGTCACTCAGCGCAGTACAATGTATCGGTGCTCGCCCCTCTAGGATCCTCCGATCACTGCCTGGTGTCTTCCACGGTGCCTTTAGTTGCCGCCCCACGACCAGTGGCAGCGAAAAGACGACTATGGCACTACTCGTCAGCGGACTGGGATGGAATGCTATATTCCCTACAGTGAGATCGCTAGCGCAACGTCCCGTCCCTGGTTTTATCGCGAGTGCGCTCATGCTGTTGCGCAAAAGCTATCGGCTTACCGCGCATGGACCAGGGTACACGCTCGCGGCTACCCTGACGTTGGTCAACTAAAAGCAGTGTTTAACAAAGCCACAAGGGAATGCAAGAAGGCTTACATTAGAGCCGATGCCCAGCGCATTACGCGGCTTGGCCAAGAACTTGTCGCACACCCTACGGGTAGCCGAAAGTTCTGGCGATTGGCTAAAGCCGTGTAGTTCAACTTCTGCCAGCCCTCGCTACCACCACTGAAATACCCCGACGGATCACCACCACCATCAGCCGCAGGAGAAAGCAAAACTGCTTGTTGATCTCTTTGCGGCTAACTCCCGAATCGACGACCGTGGCAAGCACCCGCCTACCATTCCGACCTGCGACACTAAGATGTGGGATATTCGCATCCGGTTGAATGATGTCCGTGCGGAGCTTCGTTTACTCGACGTCCGGAAAGCCAGTGGACCCGTTGGTATCCTAGCGGTGGTTCTTAAGAAATGTGCACCAGAGTTGTCTCCGGTATTGACGCGCCTGTATTGCCTGTCGTATTTATCAGGACCTGTTCCGATGGCCTGGAGAGAGGCGAATGTTCAACCCATCCCCAAAAAAGGCGACCGTTCAAACCCGGCAAACTACCGTCCGATAGCCGTCACCTCAATTCTCTGCAAGGTATTGTTTTTTTTTTTTTGTTTTATTTTATTGAAAATCAACAGCGATACAATAATTTTTAACATATAATAATAATACACAGAAAGTATGGCCAATAACAGATTTTCCTTAGTAACTAGAAACTATGTATCCAGCATGCGAACGATAATACATAATATGACATAAATCTAAATAAGAGTACATTCAATACTTATACTACTTACTTACTCATTTATACTGTCTACTCAGGACGCCGGTGATTTTAAATTTAAGCAATTGTTTGGAACATGAAAATATATCTACCTCATGGAATAATACATTATATGTACGGGAGATACGCGTAAATACACAGTTTCCTGCGTAGTTAGTTGCATGACGGGGTACATTAAGCATGGGCGTATGACGGGTGCGACGCGATGGGGTGTTAAACACTATTTGTGAAACCAATTCGGCACTATCAATATTTCCATTTATAGCATCATACAGCAAACACATGTCCAGTACCATACGTCTGTCCTCAAGAGTCAATAAGCCATGTTCTTTACAACTTTGACGGTAAGTCATGACTGGTTTACAGAAACGATAATTAAAGTGATCTACAAGTTTTTTTTGGATATGTTCTATTTGATTTAAATAAGTTAGATAATAAGGGGACCAAATAGGGCAACTATACTCGAGTGTGCTACGCACATAAGCAAAATATACAGATTTCAGAGATTCAATTGTTTTAAAATGTTGACAAGATCTTAAAACAAACCCAAGGTTTTTATATGCTTTAGAGCAAATAGTGTCAATATGCTCAGAAAACGATAGTGTACTATCGAATGTAATCCCGAGATCACGTACAGCAGTGACTCTTTTTATTTGAGTGCCGTTAAAATTGAACAAATAGTGTAATGGTTGCTTTTTACGGCTGTAAGTGACACATTGGCATTTATTAATATTTACAGAAATGTTATTCTTATTGTAATAATCATACAGATGGTTTAAGTCAGATTGAAGTGCCAAGCAATCAGTAAGGCACCCAATCTTTAAAAATATTTTTTTATCATCAGCATACATTAAGTATTTAGATTGAAAGGATCATAAACAAACAACGGATTCATTACCTGGAAGATCACTCCTTACTAAACGATCGTCAATATGGTTTTAGATCGAACCGATCCACGGGTGATCTAACGTATGTAGCACACTACACACACTGCCAAAAAGTCTCCATTCCTTCCCCTTCTCACTTTTCAGAGAACTCGACTGCCGTTACAAGGTAGGCTCGATATCTTGGGCTTGGATATCAGTCGCGATCTCAATCCTAGCGAATACGTTGAGAGTGTCACTAAGGCGACCTCCCGGAAGCTAGGTATCCTTAATAAGGTGAGACGGTTCTTCTCGCCCGAGCATCTGTGTATACTTTACAAGACCCAGGTTCGCTCGTGCGTGGAGTACTGTTCTCATCTTTGCGATGGAACCGCGCAGTATCTGTTCGACGATCTCGACCGGTTGCAGCGGCGAGCCATCCGCATTGTCGGCAGTCCCCAAGCCACTGAGTCCCTTAAGACTCTGCAGTTGCGTAGAGATATCGCCTATATAGCAGTCCTCTATCGCCTTTATCATGGAGAGTGTTCTGAAGAGCTGTTCCAACTGGTCCTTACTTCTTCTTCCTCTACAGGACAACACGTGCCGGTCTTGGAAGACACCGCTTCAGAGTGGTAGACATACGCTCTCGTACTCACCGCATCGGTTCTTCCTTCCTGTGCCGAGCGGTCAAAACCTGGAACTCACTACCTGCGTACGTGTTTCCCTCTCATTATGAACCCGGGTCCTTTAAACGGAGCGTGAAAAAGCTTCTCACTAGGCTGCATTGTCCCTATTAGCATAGAGGGTGGTGACCACCACTCCTGGATTCTGTTCGTGCTTTCCTTCAGGCAGAACAGAGTCATTTTGGCAGCTAAGAAATACAAAAAAAAAGGAAATCTCCAGGAAGCCGTAAAGGTTCACCATAAACTAATTCAGCCGACGAAGCCTTTAAGTCCTCTTTGTAGGATGCCCTAATGCCTACTAAAATACTAGGGGTAGGGTATTTACACAGTTGTAGTCTGCGTGACAGATTATGACCTAAAGCGGTCAGCTGACGGTTGAACCGTCCGTTCCACCAAACCATTACACGCAGGTTGATACGCAGTTGTTCGGCGATGTTTGAATCCTATAATTTTTCCAAGGTATTGGAAAAGTATGGCTTCTGTGGCGGCCTCCACACATTCATTAAACTCGGTTTATTGTATTTTCGTACATTACCTATTTACAAAAACAGCACAAATACAGCACACAAACCAAAATGCAGTTTTACAGTATCCCAATAACTTACAGAATTAATAAAACGATAATAAATAAGAAAATCAATCATTTTTTGTCAGGCTGTTAACATTTGAAAATATCAAATAATTTCAAATGACGTGGCACTAACACGTTTCTTTTGTAAATATAAAGTTTATCTTTTAATTAAACAATTACTTACCGGCACCAAAACCAAAGACTCGTACATTTCTTGTAAATGAGTTCCGACAATTGAAACCAGTCGAATGTCTTCTCCTAAACAAATCCTACACATTGAAAGCTTTCCCATGATTAATTTAACATCAAGTCGACACCCTTTCTTGTAACTTTATAATCACTTTTATATATTAGTGGATACTTATACCTACTCAATGTTCTACTGCACACTTTCTCCTTTTCCAATTACAATTTGCGGGGCTGAGGGGGCTACTTTACCAAACAATAATGTTGATGTGTCTATGTAGTAGGTATCTGACAGTCAGTGTAGGATATAAGAGATGTACTCAGAATTTTCTTACCATTGAGTAGTTTTTCAATATCGATATTATATTCGACTGCCTCGGTGGCGTAATGGTAGCGTATGGTCAAGAGGTCTCGGGTTCGATTCCCGGGTCGGACCAAATGTTTGTATGATCTGCAAATATTTGTTTCGGAGTTTGGGTGTTTTCTATGTATAATATGTATGTATTTACAAAATAAAGTATATAAGTATTTATATCAGTTGTCTAGTACCCATAACACAAGCTCTGCTTAGCTTGGGACTAGATGGCGTTGTGAGTTAGATGTCTGGAATATTTATTTATTATTTTATTTTCCTTCCTTTAGTAGTGAAGTGGAGGGCTCTCGATATGTCATCGAACATATCCTCCACCTCATCATCCGAGTGAGCCGAGGTCGGTGCGTACACTTGTACTACCTTGAGGCTATACCTCTCGGTAAGTTTGATAATGAGGTACGCTACCCTGCTCGACACACTGGACATTTCTGTTAACCAGAAACCCCACGCCACCTTGGGATTGTTGGTCTCCCTCGCGGAAGTACATCAGGTGGCCTGAGTCGAGAGTTAAGGTGTCCTCTCCTCTCTTCGGACTTCACATAACCCTAAGATATGCCACCTAATCATCCCAAGATCCACCTCAAGCTGCGCCAGATGCGAGTCCAGCCGTAACGTGCGGCCGTTAAACGTTGCCGGGGTCAGTGGGTCAGTCGTTTACGGTGGCCTCCCGTAACCCGGTGATTCTTCACGCCGTTACCGTGGTCGCCACCATGACCAGGAATAGCGGGACTGCCGGGAACTGGGGGCCGTGGCTTCTGTTGCTTATTCATGGAGGATTTTAGCCCATAAACACCACGCTGGGCAGGCGGGTTAGTGGTCGCAGGGCGTAACTTGTTGCACCGAAAACGCTGCTGCCCGTCTCCGGCCTATTGTATTTAGTTACGCCTCTTGGGACGGATATACCGCCATCGATCGGTCGCCAGAGCCTCGTTTGTCATTCAGCAGGGTGCACCGCGTGCAGGTGAGGTTGGCTGGAAGCGAAAGATTGTGGTTCATCCCCTTACACCTCAGAAAAGAAAAAAAATCACACGAACAATAAGAAGAGACTCACCACGCACAATGTCATACACTTTAGCGTGGGACACGTACTGGGGATGGATGCAGACACAACAGATGTTGGTCGTGAGGCTCTGAAGTGGGAAGTGAAAGATGAACCAAATGATAGTGAAGGTAATATTTTAATTTAATCTCTTAGCGTGTCGCAAAAATGAGATAGAACAAAGTATCGATCTGAACACTCGTCAGTTCACTACTAACTCCCTTTCTGGCCATATCCTCTTTTACGCACTCCATTCATTTTTTTTTGGTCGTACTCTACTCTTATACCCGTCAACTTCCATACTTAAAACCTTCCTAACAACATTTCATCTCTACGCAACACATGTCCATACCAGGTTAACCTGCTGCTTCTCAACGTTTCAGTCAGTGACTGCACGGTTGGCCGAGTGGTGTCAGCGGTCGCCATGCCGCTTGCTACTGCGCCAAGTGTCGTGGGTTCAAATCCCACGCGGTACCTACAACACTTTGATCCACGAATTGTTGTCCCGAGTCTGGATGTTCTTTGTGTCCGTTTCATGTATGTTTGTAAAGTCCCCACGACACAGGATGTTTATTCCTAATGTGGAAGTTGTCTTTAAAAAAAACTAAAACTAAACTATAACTAAAAACTGGTGCATCTTTCAGGCTTCCTCTGATGTATTCATTCTTCACCTTATCCATTCTAGTCACACCACACATACATCTTAACATTCGCATTTCAACATGCAGGCGTCTCTCATCCGTTATCTTCACTGGCCAACACTCAGATCCATGCAGAAACAAATATTCACGATTTTAAACATTAAAGAAAGCCGCCGCAATTCATCTATGTTAGCTACTGTGCGGTAAACACCGAAAAGATCTCAGCGAAAAAAAGTAACTTAACGACATCAAGTATTGTTCAAACGTTTTTAATTGTGTTAGTAATGAAATAAAGAAAGGCTCGTGGCTCAGTGGTAACCAGTTAATGCATTGCAAGCAGTCCTAGCCAACTACTTAACAAATTGAGACCTCTGCATGCCTCAGAGAGCACGTCAAGCCGTCGGTCCCTGTTGCCATACCGACATCTTAGTCAATCGTCACGGACAGTTGGAGCCCAAGTCCTAGTCGGTAATACAAAACTGATTGGCATGTAGGACTTGATGTTGTTTACAGATGTCAGTGAAGATGTCCTAGAAGAAAGCAGTGTCTATGATGACGTACTGTCTGCAGGCAGCAAGAATGAGAACAGCATGTCACATGTACTCAAGATGGATGCAGACAGCGTTGGAGTGGAGACTCTGGTCGTGTTGTGTGATGTGAAAGATGAACAAACTGATCCTGAAGGTAATAATTTACAGTTATTTATTTAATTTCATTATCATCATTTTGTAAATGGAACAATAAACTTACATTTAACAAGCGCACTTTGTAGCAGTAACTGGCTTCTTGGATGTCTTGTAACAGTAGACGCAATAACATCCACCTTTGCTATTAGTACGAGATCCGGCTGCAGAAGCGGTACGCTCATCGAGTATTTGCTAATAACCTGTTTTTTAGATATATTTATGAAAAAGAGAAAATGTGCAGTAGAACATTGAGTAGGTACAAGTATCCACCAAGGTGCTTGTCAAAATATGGCCGCTAGTATTTGTAATTAAAAGTACATACAATTTTTCTTAAAACAATTTAATTTCCATGTTTTATAAATAAAATATCATCCACTTCATAGCAACATTTTCAAAACACTTTCAAAAATCACGGTTGGCGTAACTCTTAGCTAGGTGTACACAGTTATGATTTCGTCACACTTTTACATTAATATTAACGTGGGCTGTTTCAAAAAAGTTAGTGAAATGAAAAATATTTATAATATAAAAAATGATTATTTGCAACTTTTCGAGATATCAATGCACTTATGCATGCGGGTGAACCAGCTTTCAAAACATTTAATAAACGTGTCAAAAAATAACCGCTGGAATTCTTCGACGGCCTTGTCTGTAGTGCTAAAGTTTTGCCCTAGCATTTATTTTACCGTGAGAAATAAAATCGCATGGAACTAAATCTGTGCTGTACGAAGGAAGGGGTAACATTTGTACATCCGAAGTTGTCAAATAGTCCTTAATTCTAGCAGCTGTGTGACCAGGCGCGTTATCTTGGTGAAAAAGAATGCCACGGACGCCGCTCCTTGGGCGTTGGCTCCTGTTTGTTCCCGCTAATCTCTGCAACGGATTTTAACGGAACTTTCACTGCTACTGCTACTGTGTAGGAACACACGTAGCAGTAGCAGTGAGGAGGTATGAGGGGGCCATCTACAAACCCGTAGGTGGCCCGAGGTACGTCGGGGTTCCAGAGTTTTCCTTACTAGGGTTGTACTGGCTGTACCTGGTTCCCCGGCTCCTAGTACCTAAGACGGCGTGCGGTTATAGTCGGTTTGAGTCCGACATGCCACCAGGAGATTGTATCGGAGAGGATTTCCGCACGAGAAAAAGAAAAAAGGTCTATCTTAGCAGCCAAATAGGCTTAATCGCTTTCGACCAAATTCATTACAATAATTAATATTTTGTCGTCTAGGTGCCTCCACACCCCAAGAACCTTCACAAACCGTGCAGAGTAGTTCTAAAAATTCAACCTCCAGCAACAGAAATAAACTAGTCCAGGAAACGATCGAAAATCTTCATGAATCCACTGCTGCAGGCATAACAGGTGACGATAAAGAGAGAACGCGCAGCGAACGTCTACAATATACGTGCGACACGTGTCAGCAATATTTCAGTTCAAAATGTGAGTTAGAGGGACACGTTCGATTGTGCTCTGATGAGGGGCAGAAAGATCTGTCGCGTATGAATATTACGAATGCTGACATACACACCGCTCAGAAACCACATCAGTTTGATGTGTCTAACAAACGTTTCTCACATATATACCATGTAACTTATCATTCGTTTATACACACTGGTGAGAAACCTTATCATTGTGATATATGTAAAAAACAATTTTCATGCAAGAGTCATTGTACAACACATATGCGCACACATACTGGAGAGAAACCATATCATTGTAAAATATGTAAGAAACACTTTTCACAGAACAGTAATTTCAAAATACATATGCGCACTCACACTGGTGAGAAATTATCTTATTGTAATATATGTAAGAAACAATTTTCATATCTCAGTAATTTCATCACGCATATGCGCATACACACTGGTGAGAAACCATATCATTGCAATATATGTAAAACACAATTCTCAAGAAAGGAAAATTTAACAAAACATATACGCACACACACTGGTGAGAAACCTTATCATTGTGATATATGTAAAAAACAATTTTCATGCAAGAGTCATTGTACAACACATATGCGCACACATACTGGAGAGAAACCATATCATTGCAATATATGTAAAACACAATTCTCAAGAAAGGAAAATTTAACAAAACATATACGCACACACACTGGTGAGAAACCTTATCATTGTGATATATGTAATAAACGATTCTCTAGAAAGGATCATTTAACAATTCATTTGCGTACACACACTGGTGGGAAACCTTATCATTGTGATATATGTAAGAAACAATTCCTACGAAAGGAAAATTTAACAACACATATGCGCACACACACTGGTGAGAAACCACATCATTGTGATATATGTAATAAACGATTCTCTAGAAAGGATCATTTAACAACTCATTTGCGTACACACACTGGTGAGAAACCATATCATTGTGAAATATGTAAAACTCAATTTTCATATAGGAGTACTTTTACATCACATATGCGTACACACACTGATGAAAAACTACAACAGTTTTTTAATTAGACATAAACGGACACACTGATGAGACACTGTGTCATTTTGGTAATGTAAAAATCTTACAATATGATCGATAGAACAAATGCGTACGCTACACTACAGTGTGTACACTACAATTTACACCACACTTTTACCTTTCGCTAAAAGTGTGGTGTAAATTTTTAGCGTTAAATAGTTGAAAAAAGCTGTATATACAGCTCTGAATAGCCGTAGCTTTATGATATACACTCTTTTGCAAAAAAAACGGGCACTTAAGCAAAGAACTATTTTATAGTTACTATTAGTTTGTTTGACAATTTTAGGTATTGTTATCCTCAGAATTTCATAAATTAATTAGGAAGGAATAGGTATCATCAGTTTTATCATAACATTTTGATTAATTTTTCTACCTGCTCGCTAAATAAAAATGAAACGCGTTAATTTCTTTGTTTTTCTTGAATACATTGAAAGCAGATAAAAGTTTAGTATTGAGTGTGACCCCCTCTTGCTGAAATCACGGCTTGCATTCGTCTGGGCATGCTAGCGAGTATATCTTTTATGGTTTCTTGGGGAATACGTTCCCACTCCGCGGTAATCACATTCTTTAGATCTCTGATGGTCTGCGGAGCCGGCTGCACTGATCTCACTCGTCGCTTCAGAACGTCCCAGACATGCTCTATGGGATTGAGGTCCGAACTTCTAGCTGGCCAGTCCAAACGACGAATTCCGACTTCTAGCATATACGCTTCCACATCGCCAGACCGGTGGGCGCGAGCGTTGTCGTCAATAAAAAATGAGTTTTCGCCAAGAGCGGTTAAAGCGGGTTGTGTATAAGGAATTAGAACTTCCGTTATGTATCGGTGTCCAGTCAGTGTACCGTTTTCGATGAAGACTAACTCCGTACGATCCATGGAATTTATTCCTGCCCAAAACATAACAGAGCCCCCTCCATAAGGTGTGATTTCTTCTAAACATGCCTCTGCAAAGCGTTCTCCTCGTCTACGTAGCACTCGCCGACGTCGGTCTTCACCATGCAGAGATATCCTGGCTTCATCGGAGAACAATATCCTATCCCAGTCTTCATGAGTCCATGACACACAATTTCGAGCGAAGCTAAGCCTGGCAACTCGATGTCCACGGAGTAATTTAGGGCCGCGTGCCGGGCGATGACTGTGTACATTAGCAGCGAGAAGCCTCCTCCTGACCGTCCATAGACTAATTTGCACATTTCTTACTTCTTCGAGGCTGTTCTTGAGGTCCACATAAGAAGATTTGCGATTTCTCAACGCTTGACTAACTAGTAAACGATCATCCCGTGGTTCGGTACATGTCTTTCTGCCAGAACCAGGCCTTCTCTTGACGGAACCGGTCTCTTGATAGCGCTGCCAGGTCCTTTGAACTGTCGACTGACTCACATTTAGCCTCTGAGCCACGAAGCATTGGCTGCAACCTTCTTCAAGCAGCGTAATAATTTTGCTCGCTTTTATCACTTTATCTACCATTTTCGAGATTGCTAAACAGCAATAACAATACTTTTAAATGTCAAGGACATCAGATAATTTAATAAAAATTGACAAAAAGTTAATTAGAGTCGATATTAACTATAGGGAATTCGCGCCACAAAATGTAGTTAAAAGTTGTTTTCTTTGAAAACCAAGCTCAGTCAAAAAATTTAATTTGGAATGTACTCTTATAAACATTATGGCACTTTAATAACTGGCCAGTAACATGTTCAAATGATTAAAACCTTTTTGGTATTTTATTTTTTTCAGCCAGGAAGAAAATCGAAACCGCCCGTTTTTTTTGCAAATGAGTGTATGTAAGAAACTATTTCTACATTTATGTAATTTGACGAGACATATGTTATCAATATGTAATGTATATAATAGTGCCTAAAGGCCCTATCCGTATCCCTTAGAGAGCACTTTTGGTGGTTGATAGTAATTAGACGACAAAGTCATTTCAGTTCGATTCCATCATCCTTTTTATCTAGTACTAATATTAATTAAAGTGTGCTTCAAGTTCAGTGTTTTTTTTTAAATCCCTGATTTACATATACTCATAACAATTTTGGTGGCAGCGGTGGTGTACCGAAGGTGAAGATAATCTGGGACGTACAGAGTGGTCGTGGCGCAATACTTTATTAAAAATACTGGTTCTTTTGTTACACCAAAGTTTACCTTAAAGTACTTGCTATAAAGTAGCTATTGATTTAACGACTAAAGACTAAATCAAACTGAACAACAGTGACGGAACGAGTGCCAGTGCTGAGACACCCATGATACCTATGATCTCTTCATTTGTTTGGGTAAGCAGGACAGACTTTTTATGCGTGGCTCCTGTATTTAATAATTTGTAATTCGGTATCCAGACATTCAGTCTTATATAGACCTCACTGTACTGAACTCAGTGATCGTCTATTACACCGAATCGTATATTCAAAAGAAGTTTATAAATTACCTGAACTATAAATTTAACAAACCTAATTTAGACTACGTAGAAAGAATTGCCAAATGTATAACTTGCTAACCTTAGAGAGCAGACGATCGCTGATGGATATGGGGCTGCTGTATGATATAATTCGTGGTCGCATGGACTTCCATTCCATTCATTTTCCTCGTTCATCAGCTTTTCGAAGTAAGTTTTCCATCTGAACCTTATCTCCTCAGCTTTGATTAACACTCTCCCTATTTCATCTTTTATGCATGTAAGATGCATAAAAGATGAAATAGGGAGAGTGTTAATCAAAGCTGAGGAGATAAGGTTCAGATGGAAAACTTACTTCGAAAAGCTGATGAACGAGGAAAATGAATGGAATGGAATTTTGAATGATGTGCATGTGAATACGGGATTAGTAAATAAGATTAGTATAGACGAAGTTAGAGTGGCAGTACGAAGTTTGAAGAATGGAAAAGCTGTTGGACCTGATGGTATACCTGTTGAAGTATGGAAAGTATTGGAAGAGGATGGATACCAGTGGTTGACTTTATTCTTTAATAAGTTGCTACAGGAAGAGATTATCCCGGATGAATGGTGCTTAAGTTCACTAGTACCCATCTTTAAAAACAAAGGAGATGTACAGGAATGTGGCAGTTATAGGGGAATAAAGCTAATTTCACATAGTATGAAAGTTTGGGAGAAAGTTATTGATAGAAGAGTGAGAGAGGAAAGTGCAATAAGTCGGAACCAATTTGGGTTTATGCCGGGCCGCGGTTCAACAGATGCCATATTCGCAATTCGACAACTATGCGAGAAATACAGACAGGCACACAAAAATTTGCACATGGTGTTTGTTGATCTGGAAAAAGCGTATGATAGGGTACCCCGAGAGGTTTTGTGGTGGGCCTTGAAAGAAGAAAGAGTGCCTGCTAAGTATGTGGCATTGATTCGAGCCATGTACAGGGGATCAAGCACCTATGTAAGATCGGCTGCGGGAAACACCGACCAATTCAGTGTCCCTGTTGGTTTGCATCAGGGATCGGCTCTTAGCCCATACCTCTTCCTGCTGATAATGGATGCTTTGACATCGGACATACAGGAGGAGGCACCATGGTGCATGCTATTTGCAGACGACATTGTGTTGGTCGGTGAAGACGCGCCCGAGGTCCAGCGCAGACTAGAGACATGGCAGCAACGATTAGAGAATGTTGGCTTAAAAATCAGCAGGAGTAAAACTGAATATATGTTTTGCGATTTCGGCGGTCTCTCCGGCCTTGCTGCCGTGTCACTAAATGGAACGGTGATTCCGGTCTGCACAGATTTCAAGTACCTCGGTTCGCTGTTACAAAATAATGGCGAAATTGATAGGTGTGTGCAGCATCGAATCAGTGCAGGATGGATGAAGTGGCGGCAGGTAACAGGAACTGTGTGCGATCCAAAGTTCCCTTTAACCTTAAAGGGACAAATATACAAAACGATCATCAGACCTGCCGTTCTGCATGGATCTGAGTGTTGGCCAGTGAAGGTAACGGACGAGAGACGCCTGCATGTAGCTGAAATGCGAATGTTGAGATGCATGTGTGGTGTTACAAGAATGGATAAGGTGAAGAATGACTACATCAGAGGAAGCCTGAAAGTTGCACCAGTGGCTGAAAAGTTGAGAAGCGGCAGGTTAGCGTGGTATGGACATGTGATGCGTAGAGATGAGCAAAATACTGTTAGGAAGGTTTTGGGTATGGAAGTTGACGGGTATAGGGGTAGAGGACGACCAAGGAAAAAATGGATGGACTGCGTAAAAGAAGATATGGCCAGAAAGGGAGTTAGTAGTGAACTGACGAGTGATAGAGGAGAATGGAAAAAGCAAACTCATTGCACCGACCCCAAATAAATTTGGGAAAAGGGTAGGAAGATGATGATGGACTGTACCACACTGCTCGGAAAAGTGGGATTTAATACTCCTAGTTATCGTACTCGGCACACACAATTACTAAATGTCCCATCACATTCTACATCATATGGGCAAAACGCCGTGATGACTAGAATCGCACGTTCATATAACACCACATTTAACTTCATAGACTATAGACCCATTCATTATGACTAAAATGTCATTTATGTCTAATATAAAAAAATATATATATATAATCAACGATAAATAACAGTTCACATACACACACACACACACACACACACACAAACACACACACACAAACACACACACACACACTCATATTACTGAATAATAAAAAAAGCTGCAATACCTACTGAGAGAGAAATCAGAAATCACTCTGGTGTTAATTTTCTGGAAATAATATCTATAATGGCACTTACCTACCATTGTACCACCCACAAACCGGTTTTGAGTTCGGATCGAGCGGCGAGTCGGTGATGCGCCAGTGATACTCGTAGTTTGCACTTGTTTACATTCCACAATGCGCTTATATTTTAATTCATTTATTTTTTACAAGTTCTGCAAACTATTTAATTTAGCAACAATGTTTAACAATGTAAAGTTCATTAAATATAAAAGTAAATTGTAAATGTTATAGGTTAACTGTGTAACTAACATAAATCTGTTCTTTGTAGTTTTTGGAAATTTTATGTTAAGTGGATAACTATAATTGGTCATATCCCAGTAATTATAATATAAGTAATTGACTCTGTAAAAGACTGTTGTTATCCTGAATAAATAAAATAAAAAAAAAATAAAAAAATAATTTGAATTTAGAATACAGAGCCATTACAAACTTTTTTTTATTTGAAATGACCAGTACTGCAGAAACGCAATTTCATAGGTAAAGACCTATTATATAAGAATCCTAAATTGTACAAAGCGATGTCGCTTTCAGGTTTCGTGGACTGTTAGGGGGTACCTACCTCTCAGAGTAAAAGTGTTCTGTGGTACCGTACTATTAAACTACTACCCTCCGCTAGGAGTTTATATGTTCTGTGTACCTACCCATAGTAATATTATAATGAAGTGCACTTCAAACGACTCCCATAAGATAAATTGAAAGGAATGTTTAATACAAACAGACAGACGCATAGTCGGTGACAAAATATAAAAGTGATTATAAAGTTACAAAGAAAGGGTGTCGACTTGCTGTTAAATTAATCATGGAAAAGCTTTCAATGTGTAGGGTTTGTTTAGGAGAAGACATTCGACTGATTTCAATTCTCGGAACTCATTTACAGGAAATGTACGAGTCTTTGGTTTTGATGCCGGTAAGTAATTGTTAAATTAAAAGATTATGCTGCCTGCTACTGTGAAGCGTCTGTTATTTGTATAAAACACGCAAGTTTCTTATATCCTGTGCAAACAACACAAATACCGTCAGTTTCACCCAAGTTAATGCTTGTTGAGAAACCTATTTGATTGAGTGAGTTTAACTAATCCACAGTAGACAGTGTTAATGTTCAGTCCTGACCCATGGCTCTCTACTGCGTGTACTATGTTCTGTTTGCTTTAATTAACTTCATGATAAATTGCATTCTGTTAATGTAAGAAATGTGGACTAAATATATTGATACCGCTCACTAAAAAAATTGTGTCTTAAAACTGCACTTTTACAGGAGAGCATTTCAAAGATATAAATTGGAATGAAAACATAATTTATTATCAAATATTGTAAAATTCGGAACATGAATATAAAATATAGTGTTCTTGACTGTGTTAAAATATTGTCTCTGAGATTTTGTTCATACAATGCTTTACTGCTGAGTACAAGCTGCTTCAGTAGTGTATCACGAAAACTATTTCATTGTATTTCATGAAATGAAACATTGTTATTTTCAACAGGTGTCTCGGTGTTAATATTTCTCTTATTAATATACATGTATATTTAATTGGGATGTATTTGAATTCATTCAAATACATAAGATATTTTTGAGTCATACAATAAATACAATTGACTGGAGAGATACCAGATCCTCACAGAAAACCGGTGTGAAATTACGAGGCCCATACCCCAACCGCTCTCCCTATCCCTCTCCTCATCCCCACAAAGGCCGGCAACGCACTTGTGATGCCTCTAGTGTTGCGGGTATCCATGGGCGGCGGTAATCGCTTACCATCAGGTGATACCTCGGCTCGTTTGCCACCTAAATCATAAAAAAATATGAAATTAAAACGTTTCCTATATGTGTACTTACGGTGAGTTGTAAGTCCAAGTGATTTGTTGTATCGTTATAAATGACCAATACGCGACGCGATTGCACGGTTATTTCCGTCCGTACCCCGCGCAATCTATTGGATAATTCTGTACAATGTTTTAGTTCTCGTTCGAATGTTACAACACTATACGTCTGAAAAACCTAGAAAAAAATGTGTTATCCTTATTTAATTACCTTGAAATGTTAAACAATGTTAATTAGGATCGTTTTTAGTGATAGCGCTAAATATTATTTTTGTGGCGACAACAACTAACCTGGGAGGTATCGATATGTTTAGAGTAGGAACTGTTTGTCTAACAATACTCTGAAATGTATTACTTTCTGATTTTAATTTTACTTTTAGTATTATTTGCGAGTTCACTGAATGGGTTTGAATTGAACAGTAATTAACTTTAAGTGTAGATGTGACTTAATTTGGATGGGTTTGAGCAAGGTGTTCAACTGGTGATAAACAATTTAAAAAATATATTTGCAGTTTGAAACTCAAGATGGCAGACCTTTACTAGTTTGCTACATATGTCGCGCAAGACTCAGGAACTGCTACGAGTTGAAGAAGAGCTGTCTCCACAGTGAGGAGCTGTTCACTCAAATGCTGAACTGTAATGAGGTTGATTATAGTTTCACAACGTTATTTGGCTATTTGTTTAAGAAACACTAAGATGATGTTTCATACAGGGTTTTAATAACATGATTACTGTGATATTATATTGATAAGTGGTTGATTTGATTGACCTGATCATTAGTAATTACAGTGTTAATGTCTCATCATCTTCCTAGCCTTTATTATTGCCAATATATTTTGAAGTTCCCTATTAGATTAATGCGTATTTACAGACAGAACCCATATAATACAAGCGCTGCTTAGAAGCCACACTGCTGATAAACGTATTTACATATTTTTAAATACTTAAATTTTTGAATTTTAAAGCTAAAGAGTTTGTTTAATTCTCAGAAACTACTGTTCTAATTTAAAGAATTCTTTCTGTGTTATATAACTCAGTGAATGGGGCAGGCTGTAGTTAGTTATGTTACCACGGTATGACCAAAAGGAGCACAGGATCAATAAAAAATGTAGCAAAAATCGGATTCCTTCTGATAGCTTTCATTCTGTGGACTGATAAAACAGTTAATGTCAAAAAATAGTATATGAAAGGTTTTTTTTATTCTTTAAAAGATTAAACCAAAGTCCTGGACAGTGTATGTCCATCTCTTAAAGTTGGCTTACTACAACATTTCTTATTTTAACAAATTAGTTCAAACTGCTTTTAAGTCTTTTATTTATGAATTATTTGAACTTGCCAACAGTCTGAACAAGTGCATCTACAAGCAATAAACTATAAGAAGAAATTCACCATGCACAATGTCATGGAATGGAGCGTGGGACACGTACTGGGGCTGGATGCAGACAGTGTTGGTGTGGAGGTTCTGAAGTGGGAAGTGAAAGATGAACCAAATGATGGTGAAGTTTATATTTTAATTTAATCTATTTGCGTGTCGCAAACGTTAGATAGATCAAAGTATCGATCTGAACATGATACAAATATTCACGATTCAAAACATTAAAGAGAGTCGCCCCAATTCATCTATGCTATCTACTGTGCGGTAAACACCGAAAAGATCTAAGCGAAAAAAAATAACTTAACGTCATCAAATATTGTTCAAACGTTTTTAATTGTGTTAGTAATGAAATAAAGAAGATATCGAGGCTCAGTGGTAACCAGTTAATACATTGCAAGCAGTCCTAGCCAACTTCTAAACATTTGAGACTCCTCCGTGCCTCAGAGAGCAAGTTAAGCCATCGGTCCCTGTTGCCATACCAACATCTTAGTCAATCGTCACGTCTAGTTGGAGCCCAAGTCCTAGTCGGTAATACAAACTGGTTCACATGTAGGACTTGATGTTATTTACAGATGTCAGTGAAGATGTCCTAGAAGAAAGCAGTGTCTATGACAACGTACTGTCTGCAGACACAGACAGCAAGAATGAGAACAGCATGTCACATGTACTCAAGATGGATGCAGACAGCGTTGGTGTGGAGACTCTGGTCATATTGTGTGATGTGAAAGATGAACAAAGTGATCCTGAAGGTAATAATTTACAGTTATTTATTTTATTTTATTATCATCATTTTGTAAATAGAACAATAAGCATACATTTAACAAGCGCACTTTGTAGTAGTGGCTGGCTTCTTGGATGTCTTGTAACAGTAGACGCAATAACATCCACCCTTGCTATTAGTACGAGATCCGGCTGCAGAAGCGGTACGCTCATCGAATATTTGCTAATAACTTGTTTTTTAGATATATTTATGAAAAGGAGAAAATGTGCAGTAGAACATTGAGTAGGTATAAGTATCTACCAAGGTGCTTGTCAAAATATGGCCGCTAGTATTTGTAATTAAAAATTACATACATTTTTTTTAATTCAATTTCATTTCCATGTTTTATAAATAAAACTTCATCCACTTCATAGCTATATTAAAAAAAACACTTTGATTTCGTAAAATTTTATATTAATTATTTACGTAGACTGTTTCAAAAACGTTAGTGAAATGAAAAATCTGAATGAGATGAGAGAAAAATGAGATCTGTCGCTACCGGCCGTCATACACTCGCAGAAGATCGCGACAGCAGTTTTACCGCAGTCGCGACCTTCTGCGAAGACGTAATTTTGCGGACGGAGGCGGCGAAGAAGGCCCTGGAGAACGACTTCAACTTGGACCTAAGCCGCCGACGGCGAACCGGGCAGTGGATGCGCGCCTACCAGCACATCATAACGCCCTGTTTATGGCCGTGGATGGACTGGATGGGTTTTCCCCTCCATCCGCTCTAGAGGCCAACCGCGAGGAGGCGACGTACACGTGTGCCGTGCGTCGCCTAAATTGAGATAGTTTTTACCAGCAGACGGTATCCGCTTTAGTGCGGGCAGGCACTGGGAGGGGTCCGGTCTTGTTAATGACAGCAGTTCCCGGACCTCTACCTTCTCAGGCGCATAATGTGTTTTAGTCGGTTCGATTCCGACCCACTGCCAAAAAAATAAAAGGCTAACAGTCGTGAAGCTTAGTTGGAGGCCTTTTAAAAACACCCAACAGCAAGTTACGTTGCCACAACGTTGTCTTTCCCGTCTCCAACCCGTACTTGGCCAGTGTGAGGACGTATGGCTCTCCTTTTTTTTCCGTTTGGAAATCCCCTTTGGCCGTCACTCCGCCGGGGTTTGCGGTGGGGCGGTGTGTCGGAGTCGAACCGACTAAAACCACACGGTGTACCACTTTTGACACACTTAACGAGCGCTTTTAAAAGACTAATGTAGAACAGTGCGGCGGCGCTCAGAGTCGCACGGAAGCATACGGAGCAACGCGAAACCCTCTTAGATTAAGAGTCCACTGCTGGGTATAGGAGTATTTTTAGAAAGAAGGTTTTACTCTACTATACTACGCTGGCGAAATTCATTACTGTAATTAATATTTTTATCGTCTAGGTACCTCCACACCCCAAAAACCTTCACATACCGTGCAGAGGAGTTCTGAAGATTCAACCTCCAGCAACAGGAATGAACTAGTCCAGGAAACGATTGAAAACCTTCACGAATTCACTGCTGCAGGCATAACAGATGGCATTAAAGAGAGAAAACGCAGCGAACGAGTACAATATACGTGCGACACGTGTCAGCAATGTTTCAGTTCAAAATGTGAGTTAGAGGGACACGTTCGGTTGTGCTCTGATGTGTGGAAAAAAGATCTCTCGCGTATGAACATTACGAATGCTGACATACACACCGCTCAGAAAACACATCAGTTTGATGAGTCTAACATACGTTTCTCACGTACTTACCATTTAACTAGTCATTCACTTACACACACTGGTGAGAAACCTTATCATTGTGATATATGTAAGAAACAATTCTCACGCAAGAATTATTTAGCAACACACATGCGTACACACACTGGTAAAAATCTATATTATTGTGATATATGTCGTAAAAACTTCTCAGTAAAGAGTAGTTTAACAACACATATGCGTACACACACTGGTGAGAAACCTTATCAAAGTGATATATGTGAGAAACAATTTTCAAATCCCACTAATTTCACAAAACATATGCGCACAAACGCTGGTGAGAAACCTTATCATTGTGATATATGTAAGAAACAATTCTCACAAAAGGAAACTTTGTCAAAACATATGCGCACACACACTGGTGAGAAACCTTATCATTGTGATATATGTAAGAAACAATTTTCACATCACAGTAATTTCACAACACATATGCGCACACACACTGGTGAGAAACCGTATCAATGTGATATATGTAAGACACAATTCTCAACAAAGGGAAATTTAACAACACATATGCGCACACACACTGGTGAGAAACCTTATCGTTGTGATATATGTAAAAAACAATTTTCACATCACAGTAATTTCAAAGTACATATGCGCACACACACTGGTGAGAAACCTTATCATTGTGATATATGTAAGAAACAATTCTCATGCAAGGGTTATTTAGCAACACACATGCGTACACACACTGGTAAAAATCTATATTATTGTGATATATGTCGTAAAAAATTCTCAATAAAGAGTAGTTTAACATTACATATGCACACACACACTGGTGAGAAACCTTATCATTGTGATATATGTAAGAAACAATTCTCACAAAAGGAAAATTTGACAAAACATATGCGCACACACACTGGTGAAAAACCTTTTCATTGTGATATATGTGGGAAACAATTTTCAGATAACAGTCATTTCAAAGTACATATGCGCACACACACTGGTGAGAAACCTTATCATTGTGATGTATGTAAGAAACAATTCTCACGAAAGGAAACTTTAACAACACATATGCGTTCACACACCGGTGAGAAACCATATCATTGTGATATATGTAAAAATCAATTTTCATATAGGAGTACTTTTACATCACATATGCGTACACACACTGATGAAAAACCATAACAGTTTTTTTAATTAGTCATAATCGGACACACTGATGAGACACTGTGTCATTTTGGTAGTGTAAAAATCTTACAACATGATCGATAGAACAAATGCGTACCTACACTACTGTTAATAAATAATAACTAAATAAAGGTTCGAGCGCCTGCGCAGATAGGCTTAGCTATTATTTGTGTTCATATAAATGAGAATGATTACTTTAATGTATGTACAAATATTTATTTTTATATTCATTCACCCGAGTAAAGTCACATAGTCAAGTACCTGCTGCCTGTTATTTTCAATCGCCTTAAAGTCCGAACATATTGGTTCATACGAGCTGGATATAATTAAATTGGTTAATTTGCCGTGAGAATTAATGATTGCAATTTTTACTGCAAATAATGCCGGCGGTTGTATGTGAATCATTTACAATAAGTTTTGCGGTGTTAATTCATGATATCGTCACCCAACACTCGTATCAAGTAGTACATAACATACATTAAGAATAAAGATTTGTATTTTGTAATAATTAATTTTACAGTTAGTCTAATTGTGTTATGTGCGTGATCAGTTATTTCTTAACAATTATTATTCTACCGTATATATTGACATTAATTTACAGAAATTAAATTAGATCCATACTTGGCTAAGTATAGTAAATACAGATTTGTAGTAGTAGTATTGTTGTCAAAAACAAACAAACTTTGTATAAATTATTTGAAAAGATGGTGCACATGAGTTTCTCACCAGCTCTTCTCATGAATGCAATACCCATCGGAGCTGGTACTTGGATTGATTTCAATTTAAACCTTTGAGTTGAATCGAAATCAATCTAAGCTCCGGTAATTCAAATCATTGATTACTTGAGTTACATCCTTTTATCACTGATCAATTCAGTACTTGAGTTTTTTTTTATATTTGTATTAATAATGTTTGATGTTTGTATTTTTGACGTGTTCAAGTGCCGTTTGGGGCCTATGGAAATAAATGATTTGACTTTGACTTTGTATATTACATTATTTAATTTAATTGTCCGAGTCAATATATTTATGTTAGGTGGGTATGTTAGATCGCAGAACGATCTCCGTCCTCCATAAGCGTAAGCCTGAGGGTGACACATGGCCTCATGTGTCACACCAGCAGAAGCAGGCCGGGTGATGGCGTGGACGCTGCGGAGCGTGCGTCATAAAGCTTCTTATTGTTTACAATCTTTAGAACGCAGATTAAAGGGTAAACCTGAGTTTAGTAAACTATATTATGAGTTTATGTCTGAGTATGAATCACTCAGTCATACGACTGAATGCACAGAATCTGTAAGCCCTTCTGGTTATTATATTCCACATCATGGCGTACTACGTGAAAGCAGCACTACCACGAAACTTCGTGTGGTTTTCAATGTAAGAATCTAATACCTTAAAACGAGCTTTTGTTGCATATATTTAAATAGGTACATATTACCGCGATATGCGACGCACACGGGTTGGGATGCCCCCGTATTTATTGTAACTGGAATAGCCGCAGGCAAAAGTTAGTAAATCAAAAAAAAACATGCGAAGCCCCCCCGGCTTGCCCTAGGTTGCTAGTTAATAATAAATTTAAAACTCATTTCATATGCTTCGTGAAATAGACCGCATTGAAATATTCGCACTATTGAATGCTACACATATGACAGGGTATATAATAACTTGAATAGCTAATATAAATAAAAATATTTTTATTGTAAATACAAAACAATATATCTAATACTAGCTGAACCCCGCGGTGCTACCTGCGGTACGACAATCATCACAGGCAACGTCGCGAGGCGAAGCTAGTATCTTTATAAATTATAGCCTAGGTGTTATTCTAATGTATAAGCTATATTATTGTAAAACGTAAAATAAGTAACTTTTCTGGTTGATTTTTTACACCTTGTTTCTTGAAAAACGCAAATATCTTGCGGAACCCTATTTTTTTTCAAAATAATGTATTGCCTATCTTACTCGTGGATAATGTAGCTTTCGAATGGTGAAAGAATTTTTAAAATCGGTCCAGTACTTTTTGAGTTTATTCGTTACATACATAAATACAAATCGTTCCTCTTTATAATATTATTATTATACTAGCTGAACCCCGCGGTGCTACCCGCGGTACGATGATAACTGCGGGCAACGCCTCGAGGCGAAGCTATATCTTTATAAATAGTAGCCTATGTGTTATTCTGATGTATAAGCTATATTGTGGTAAAGTTTCATTCAAATCCATTCAGTAGTTTTTACGTGAAAGAGTAACAAACATCCATACATACATACATCCATACTTACAAACTTTCGCCTTTATAATAGTAGTAGGATTATTAGTGTATAAGTGTAGATACAAGAATCGTAAATTGTACAAAGCGACGTCGCTTTTAGGTTTCGTGGACTGTTAGGGGTACCTACCTCTCAGAGTAAAAGTATTCTGTGGTACCTACCCTCCGCTAGGAGTTTATATGTTCTGTGTACCTACCCATAGTGATATTATAATGATGTGCACTTCAAACGACTCCCGTAAAATAAATTGAAAAGAATGTTTAATACAAACAGACAGACGCATAGTCGGTGAAAAAATATAAAAGTGATTATAAAGTTACAAAAAAAGGGTGTCGACTTGCTGTTAAATTAATCATGGAAAAGCTTTCAATGTGTAGGGTTTGTTTAGGAGAAGACATTCCACTGATTTCAATTGTCGGAACTCATTTACAGGAAATGTACGAGTCTTTGGTTTTGATGCCGGTAAGTAATTGTTAAATTAAAAGATTATACTCCCTGCTACTGTGAAGCGTCTGTTGTTTGTATATATCACGCAAGTTTCTCATGTCCTGTGCAAACAACACAAATACCGTCAGTTACACCCAAGTTAATGCTTGTTGAGAAACCTATTTGATTGAGTGAGATTAACTAATCCACAGTAAACAGTGTTAATGTTCAGTCCTGACCCATGGCTCTCTACTGCGTGTTTGCTTTAATTAACTTCATGATAAATTGCATTTTGTTAATATAAGAAATGTGGACTAAATATATTGATACCGCCCACAAAAAAAATTGAGTCTCAATACTGCAATTTTACAGGAGAGCATTTTAAAGATGTAAATTGGAATGAAAACATCATTTGTTATCAAATTATTGTAAAATTCGGAACATGAATATAAAACATAGAGTTCTTGGCTGTGTTAAAATATTGTCTCTGAGATTTTGTTCATACAATTTTTTATTTTTTTATTTTATTGAATAGTGGGCAAACGAGCAGACATATCACCTGATGGTAAGCGATTACCGCCGCCCATGGACACCCGCAACACCTAAGGCGTCACAAGTGCGTTGCCGACCTTTGGGGGATGGGAAAGGGGATGGGGGGAAGGGTTGAGGTATGGGCCTCCGGTATCCTCACTCACTCGGTGAATCACAGCGCAAACGCTATTTCACACCGGTTTTCTGTGAGGCCTTGGTATCACTCCGGTCAAGCCGACCCATTCATGCCAAAGCATAGCTCTCCCACGGTAAAAACAATACTTTACTGCTGAGTTCAAGCTGCTTCAGTAGTGTATCACGAAAACTGTTTCATAGTATTTCATGAAATGAAACATTGTTATTTTCAAGAGGTGTCTCGGTGTTAATTTTTCTCTTATACATGTATATTTAATTGGGATATATTTGAATTCATTCAATTACGTAAGTTAGTTTTAAGTCACACAATAAATACAATTGACTGGAGAGATACCAGATCCTCACAGAAAACCGGTGTGAAATGGCGAGGCCCATACCCCAACCGTTCTCCCAATCCAACTTAATTTGGATGGGTTTGAGCAAGAAGTTCAACTGGTGGTAAACAAATTCAAAAAAAAATATTTGCAGTTTGAAACTAAAGATGGCAGACCTATACTGGTTTGCTACATATGTCGCGCAAGACTCAAGAACTGCTTCGAGTTGAAGAAGAGCTGTCTCCACAGTGAGGAGGTGTTCACACAAATGCTGAGCTGTAATGAGGTTGGTTATAGTTTCAAAACGTTATTTTGCTATTTGTTTAAGAACCACTAAGATGTTGTTTCATACAGGGTCTAAATAACATGATTACTGTGATATTATATTGATAAGTGGTTAATTCGATTGACCTAATCATTGGTAATTACATTGTTAATATGTCATCATCTTCCTAGCCTTTTTTATTGCCAAGATTATTTTGTAGTTCGCTATTACTTTAATGCGTATTTACAGACAGAGCCCGTATAGTACAAGCGCTGCTTAGATACCACACTGCTGATAAACATACTTAAACATTTCTAAATACTTCAATTTTTGAATTTTAAAGCTAAATAGTTTGTTTGATTTTCAGAAACTACTGTTCCAATTTAAACAATTATTTTTGTGTTATATAGCTCAGTAAATGGGGAAGGCAGAAGTTAGTTATGTTACCACGCTATGACTAAAAAGAGCACAGGATCAATAAAAAAATCAGATATAATTATTCTTTCCGATAGCTTTCATTGTGTGCACTGTTAAAACAGTTTATGTCAAAAAAAAGTATATGAAGGAATTGTTCTTCTTTAAAAGATTTAATAAAAGTCTTAGACAGTGTATGTCTATCTCTTAAGGTCGGCTTACTATTACATTTCTTATTATTAACAAATTAGTTCAAACTGCTTTTAAGTATTTTATTTATGAATTATTTGAACTTGCCAACAGTCTGAACAAGTGCATCTACAAGCAATAAACTATAAGAAGAAACTCACCATGCACAATGTCATGGAATGGAGCGTGGGACACGTACTGGGGCTGGATGCAGACAGTGTTGGTGTGGAGGTTCTAAAGTGGGAAGTGAAAGATGAACCAAATGATGGTGAAGGTTATATTTTAATTTAATCTCTTTGCGTGTCGCTAACATTAGATAGATCAAAGTATCGATCTGAACATGATACAAATATTCACGATTCTCAACATTAAAGAGAGTGGCCCCAATTCATCTATGCTATCTACTGTGCGGTAAACACAGAAAAGATCTGAGCGAAAAAAATAACTTAACGTCATCAAGTATTGTTCAAACGTTTTTAATTGTGTTAGTAATGAAATAAAGAAGAGATCGAGGCTCAGTGGTAACCAGTTAATACATTGCAAGCAGTCCTAGCCAACTTCTTAACATATTGAGACCCCTCCATGCCTCAGAGAGCACGTTAAGCCGTCGGTCCCTGTTGCCATACCAACATCTTAGTCAATCGTCACGGATAGTTGGAGCCCAAGTCCTAGTCGGTAATACAAACTGGTTCACATGTAGGACTTGATGTTGTTTACAGATGTCAGTGAAGATGTCCTAGATGAAAGCGGTGTCCATGTCAACGTACTGTCTGCAGACTCAGGCAGCAAGAATGAGAACAGCATGTCACATGTACTCAAGATGGATGCAGACAGCGTTGGTGTGGAGACTCTGGTCATGTTGTGTGATGTGAAAGATGAACAAAGTGATCCTGAAGGTAATAATTTACAGTTATTTATTTCATTTTATTTTCATCATTTTGTAAATGGAACAATAAACTTACATTTAACAAGCGCACTTTGCAGTAGTTGGCCGGCTTCTTGGATGTCTTGTAACAGTAGACGCAATAACATCCACCTTTGCTATTAGTACGAGATCCGGCTGCAGAAGCGGTACGCTCATCGAATATTTGCTAATAACCTGTTTTTTAGATATATTTATGAAAAGGAGAAAATGTGCAGTAGAACATTGAGTAGGTATAAGTATCCACCAAGTGCTTGTCAAAATATGGTCGCTAGTATTTGTAATTAAAAAATACGAATATTTTTTTAAATTCAATTTCATTTCCATGTTTTATAAATAAAATTTCATCCACTTAATAGCTATATTTAAAAAAAAACACTTTGATTTCATCACATTTTTATATTAATTATTTACGTGGACAGGTTCAAAAAATTTTATGAAAGGAAAAATATTTAGAATATAAAAACATATCATTTACAGCTTTTCTAAATTTCAATGCACTTATGCATGCGGCTGAACCAACTTTCAAAACTTTTAATAAACGTGTCGAAAAATAACCGATTACGATCTACGACGGCCTGTCTGTCGGACGTCTAACACACAACGCCATCTAGTCCCAAACTAAGCAGAGCATGTGTTAGGGATACTAGACAACTGATATCAATACATAAAAACTTTTTTTGTAAATACATACATAGTATACATAGAAAACACCCAAAGTCCGAAACAAATATTTGTAGATCATACAAACTTTTATTCCGACCCGGGAATCGAACCCGCAGTTGCATACGCTACTACTGCGTCACCGAGGCAGTCAGTTATTCCTTATATCATCAGTTATCTTTCAGTTAGTCTCATCAAAATCGGTTCAGCTGTTCCAAAGATTAGTAAATACAAACAGTCAGTATTTTGTTTGTTGTAAGTACCAATAACACATTTAGTGAAAAGCTGTTAATTTAAAAATACACACAGACACTTCAATTTTATTTATTTGTATAGATAGACTTCATACGTTTAGCTGGAATTTGCCCCTAGCTCTGTATCAAACCGAATATGTTAGGGTTGCAAGGAAATGTGAGTAGGAACTACTGTAGTATATGGATCGGGCAGGCAATACATTCGTGTCTAATACAAGTTACGAGATTAAGATATTCCACGACGAGCGCCTTGTAGACTAGTGTAGAATCGCGCGGCGGCGCGGCGCCCAGAATCGCACGGAAGCATACGGAGCAACGCGACGACTCTCTTAGATTAAGAGTCCACTGTTAGGTATAGGAGTATTTTTAGAAAAAAAAATTTACCCTACTATACTACGCTGACCAAATTCATTACAATAATTAATATTTTTTGTCTAGATGCCTCCACACCCCAAGAACCTTCCCAAACCGTGAAGACCAGTACTGGAGATTCAATCTTTAGCAACAGGAATGAACTGGTCCAAGAAACGGTCGAAAGACTTCATGAATTCACTGCTACAGGCATAACAGATGGAGATAAAGAGAGACCGCGCAGCGAATGTCTACAATATACGTGCGACACGTGTCAGCAATGTTTCAGTTCAAAATGTGAGTTAGAGGGACACGTTCGGTTGTGCTTTGATGAGGGGAAGAAAGGTCTTTCACGTATGAACATTACGAATGCTGACATACACACCGATCAGAAACCACGTCAGTTTGATGAGTCTAACAAACGTTTGTCACGGATTTACCATTTAACTTGTCATTCGTTTATAGACACTGGTGAGAAATCTTATCATTGTGATATATGCAAGAAACAATTTTCACATCACAGTAATTTCACAACACATATGCGCACACACACTAGTGAGAAATCTTATCGTTGTGATATATGCAAGAAACTATTTTCACGCAAGAGTCATTGTACAGTACATATGCGCACACACACTGGTGAGAAACCTTATCATTGTGGTATATGTAAGAAACATTTTTCATATAACAGTAATTTCACAGTACATATGCGCGCACACACTGGTGAGAAGCCTTATAATTGTGATATATGTAAGAAACAATTTTCAGATCACAGTAATTTAATAGCACATATGCGCACACACACTGGTGAGAAACCTTATTATTGTGATATATGTATGAAAAAATTCTCACACAAGAGTCATTTTACAATTCATATGCGTACACACACTGGCGAGAAACCTTATCATTGTGATATATGTAAGAAACAATTTTCACATTACAGGAATTTAACAACACATATGCGCATACACACTGGCGAGAAGCCATATCATTGTGATATATGTAAGAAAAAAATTTCAGATCACAGTAATTTCATAGCACATATGCGCACACACACTGGTGAAAAACCTTATCATTGTGATGTATGTAAGAAACAATTCCCACGAAAGGATACTTTAACAAAACATATACGTACACACACTGGTGAGAAACCTTATCATTGTGATATATCGAGCCTTTACCGCCGTTTTAGCGCAACCGACAAAAAACAAATTTTACAGGAGAAGGTTTTTTTTAAAAACAAATGTGCTAGTAAATTGAAATTTTACATACATTAATGATTTTCAGACATTTACATATATAATGGAAAAAAATACAAAAACATTTAGTATTTAAGCTATTTATGTCGCTTAATTTATTTTTGCTGTCATAATCTAAGGTTGTTTTGGCATTTACGATAAAAATATCCATTAATATTACTAATACAATAAACTATATTTTGATAAATAAATAGATATTTTAAAAGGCGTTTAAATGAAATAGTTATAAAATATTGAAAAAGAAAATTTATTTCTATTAAACAATTGGAGTAATGAGATCAATCAGCATAATTTTAAACTTAACTAGTTATTTTGTTTGATTTTTTTGATTTATTGATCTTAGCCCGTTTTCACTGAACACCGGGTTATCATGGGTTTTACACAAAACATTAATTAAATAATTATATCAATCATTAATTGGTAATCCAAATTATTGATATAATTAGTGAGATCAATAGTGTATTAATATAAAATTAAATTAAATATTTTTAATTCTCCTCATCCTCATCTGTTTCAGCTAAAGCATCACGTACGTTTCCATCATGCTTCATACTTAAATATTCTTGATGGTATCTGTTTGGAATCACGTTTTTGTTACACAGATCCTGTAAATCTTTGTATTTAGCTAATGAAAGTTTGAGCTCTTCGACGTATAAAGGTGTAGGCCCCTTTTCCACAATAGCTTTGTTTGCTCTCGATCTGATGATGAAATCCATGTTTATTTCGTAATTGTCACTGTCTTCGAAAAAACCGTATTGAAATTTAACAATAGGATTATTTTTATGAAATTGCACCACCCTTAATGAATTAAAATTAATCTTAAATTTTGCCGGTAATAAAGCTTGTGAAAAATTCTTCCAATCCATGAAGTCTCCATAGTTTAAAACATTTATATTGTAGTTTTTAGGCTTATTTCTAGCATTAGTAATCATAGTTGGCCACTCAGAAGGAGCCCATACTGTTTTATTACGCACAAAACTTTCAATAGTGCTATGAATAGAGTCAACAGGCATCATGGTGTGTCCGGGTAAAAGATAAGTTACCTTTATTTGTGTAATAGTAATTGCGGTTTTCACGAAATGAATTAACATGGATATCATTGCTCGATTCCTATTTTGCCCGGCACAGCTATCGGAGTATAAATTTATCTCTGTATGGGTACCTCTTTGGTCTACCATAATCAAGTATTTAAAAAGGACTGTAACAATTTCATTACAGCCCCTTTTTCCGTCGCATTCACCCCACAGGTAACAGTAACCTTCCCTTGTACCACCTTCGTATATACTTTCATTATAGTATGCATACTTCCTGGAATAGTATAGGGTAACACTTTTACCGTGTGGAGTATTCAGGACTTTTTCTAAATCAAAGCTTACGCATAAGGAGTTAGAATCAGTTAATTTGCTAATTTTTTGGTCTTTTAAAAACAGTTGCTTACATTTTTCTTTATCTAGAATGTGATTTTTATATTCAGGGGTTTGCTCAAAAATAATTTTGTTCTCAGGTGATAAATTTTTGCACTTCTCACAAAAAGCACATTTATCTTTTTTAGGCAGATGGAATCCGATATTAAAATCCCTTTTGAAAATGTTACGAAATACTCTTTTTGATAAAACTGATGATTCTGGATTATTTTCTTTCACGTGATTAACATACTGTAAATACAAAAACGATATATTTTGAAATTCTTGAGGTAAATATACTTTAGTACTTTTATTGCGACAATAATGGGATGGAACAGCAGGCAACATCTCAATAAATGATTTTAACTGTGCGACTTCTACCTCATCAGATTTATTATGAGGACGACTAGTTCTTCTGCCATCTCGAGTGGTATTCAGAGCTTTATTAGCATTTTCGATGGTGTATCTCATAGACATTTGGGATATGTTTAGGGTCTTAAGCAAAAATTGTTGACATACTTTAATATTCTGTCCATTGTAGCAGATAAAATAATCGTATGATATTTTGCGAACATTACTACTGGATCTTTTTCTTCCAATCGGTTTTTCTTTAGCACAAGACAGCAGGAAATCTTTTTGTCTTTTATCACAACCTAATCCCCAATAGTTTTCAAAAATATTATTGCGATCATCTTCCGTAAATTTATTTGCACATGAGTTACCACATTTTTTATTCATACAAGGGTTTAGTTGTATACATTTCCCTACAGCAGCCTTACGATTTTTTTTTGCTAAAAGTCGTTTTGGTAAAGGTTTTATTTTCCTATATCCTCTTTTACCAACACTTGTTTCTTCTTCTATTGTTTGAACTGACTTATCTTCATCCGAATCACTGGACGATGAGGCAGGCTTCCATGAATCTTCGCTATCAATAGAGGCAATGCTGTCATGAGTCTCCAAATTCTTGGACATATTTAGTTCTTGTTGGTCAAACAGTGAACTGGTGCTCGGCTGTATTAATTGATTAATGAAAGCTGGCATAGTAGGATCATAAGTTGTTAAGTCTTTTATGTTCTGGTTATCTAAATCCATTAAAGTGTAAGTATTCTCAGTATCTGAATCACTGTATTCGACAAGTTTAGTTTGAGGTAATGGTGTTAATAATGCGTTAGTATTGAGCTCAGAATTTAAATCGGTATCACAAATAATAATATAATCGATCAACGAAGGTGATGTCGTATCAGTTAATATTGGGTCCATGTCAATATCGTTGTAGCTGTCTGTTAGTAAGAATTGATCTAGAGCTGGGGACTTATCTTGCTGTATGTTCTCGGCCCAAGCGGTTCCAGGATTACTCTCTTCTGATATGGGAAGTGGTGATATTAACTGCATAATTTTCTTCATTCGTGACTATAAAAAACAAATAATAACTTAAAAAGAATCACATAATAATAAATAAAGCATTAATGGACAAACGTAGGCAGTGATCTATAACTACGACTGCTTATTTTATACCAGTAGTGCGCCCTCGCTTTGCTTTGGTTAATAAGATTTCCCATGGGAATTTCGGGATAAAAAGTATCCACATTATCCCTGATGAACCCATGGATAATGTAGTATTCTAATGGTTAAATGGAAGAATAGTACATGGAACAAAATCGTACTGGTATTTAAGTTTTCCCCAATTCAATTACCAAAATTAAAACACAATACATACCTTTGCTGCAGGAGTCGACATTGCTGTTTTATTTGATGTTTTCGAGTTAACTATCTGTACTTTATTTAAAACACAATAAGGAAACAATAACGAAACAATAATAAATACAATTTAAAATGTTATTATGGCTAAAACTGTTTTTTTTTGCTACAATTCAACGAGAACGATGTTTTTGTCGCATTACTTTCACGGAAATAAACAGGTCACGACAGGTTTGTTTATAGTAAACGCCTCATAGTCTATCACCTATGTCGGTTGCGATAACAAGTAGTGTCACTTGCGCTACAAAAAAATGATCGCAAGGCGCTTACGATAAAAATGCTTGTTGTCGCTTACGTTATGGTTTTAAAAATATATGTATTTACGATAATTTTAGCACTTGCTACAACTTTATAACGGTTAAATTTTGGCGGGAAATGTCAACAGGGATAGATCCGTTATGGTTTAAAATACTACTTACGCTAAAAAAAGCATTTTCGACAAAAGTGTCGCTTACGATAATTTGGCGGTAACGGCTCGATATGTAAGAAACAATTTTCACATCACAGTTATTTAACAGTACATATGCGCACACATACTGGTGAAAAACCATATCATTGTGATGTATGTAAGAAACAATTCCCACGAAAGGATACTTTAACAAAACATATGCGTACACACACTGGTGAGAAACCTTATCAATGAAATATATGTAAAAATCAATTTTCACATAGAAGTACTTTTACATCACATATGCGTACACACACTGATAAAGAACCACAACAGTTTTTTAATTAGACATAAACAGATACACTGATGAGATACTGTGTCATTTTGGTAGTGTTAAAATCTTACAATATGATCGATAGAACAAATGCGTACCCTACACTACAGTATACCTTTCGCCAAAAGTGTGGCGTAAATTTTTAGCGTTAAATAGTTGAAAAAAGCTGCATATACAGCTCTGAATAGCCGTAGCTTTGTGATATATGTAAGAAACTATTTCTACATTTATGTAATTTTAGGGAGACATATATGTTATCAGTATATTATGATATAATAGTGCCTAACGGCCTTATCCGTATCCGTAACAGCACTTTTGGTGGTTAATAATAATTAGACGACAAAGTCAGTTCAGTTCGATTCCATCATCCGCACGTGATACTTGCCCTTTTTATCGAGTTCTTTTATTAATTAAAGTGTCATTCAAGTTCAGTGTTTTCTTTTTTTTAATTCCCTGATTTACAAATACTCAAAACAATTTTGGTGGCAGCGGTGGTATACCGAAGGTGAAGATAATCTGAGACGTACAGAGTAGTCGTGGCGCAATACTTTATTAAAAATACTGATTCTTTTGTAAAAGTAAAGTTAAACTTAAAGTACTTATTGATTTAACGACTTAAGACTAAATCAAAATAAACCATAGTGACGGAACGAGTGCCAGTGCTGAGACACCCATGATACCTATGATCTCTTCATTTGTTTGGGTAAGCAGTTCAGACTTTTTAGGCGTGGCTCCTGTATTTAATAATTTGTAATTCGGTATCCAGACATTCAGTCTTATATAGACCTCACTGTACTGAACTCAGTGATCGTCTTTTACACCGAATCGTATTCAACCTCTGCTTTTGGTGAACCTAAAACCTACGTAATTATTTAAATGTAATATTAATATTTATTGTTTTGTGTCATCTGTGATTGTTATTATATTATAGGAACGAAGTTCCTTATCGCGCGTTGCGGAAGGGGGCTAGACGGAATTGTAACGACACTTTCGACTTATGTCAACGACATACGTTAACGACACATTTTGTCAAGACGAATTTATTGAAACGAAGTTATTATCGCGCGTTGCGAAAGGGTGCTAGACGGAATTGTAACAACACTTTCGACAAACGAGTATGTCAACGACACATTTTGTCAAGACGAATTATTTTTTTTAAGAATTGGTGAAAAACATTTTTCAATTTTATATAAACAGCGCCATCTTTTGATTATAAACTGAACTTACATTTACGTGTTATAGGTGTCATTGCCAGTAGTTTAATATTAATAATATAGATGTCGCTGTAAATTAATGATGTTTAAAATTCTGTATATCAAATATAAATACAAAATATATTAATAAATAAGTTTAGCAGTAAACTGCGATAGGCTGGTGATGATAGTGTAACGACATTTTTTGCTATTGTAAGCCGTGCGGCGTGCGCATGTTTCTCTGTCTGTCTCTCTCTTATAGAAAGCAAGCCAGATATTTTCGTGTCGTCTTTCTATTTCGAACTTCGATCCATCCGGGTGTCCCTGGACACCTCTCAAGTTTTTCATTTATTCTGTAAGTTATAGGGATACTGTAAAACTGCATTTTGGTAATTTAATAAATAACTCCATTCTTAATTCCATTTCAGAATATTTCAAATCCATCAAACAACTGTTCATGAATCAGTTGAACAGCCAAAGATACACTACACATCTCTGTCTGACACCTCTTGAGATATAAAACCAATCTGTGTAGGCCCTATTTATATGGCACTTAGACAATGCTGAGCACAAATCGTCTCTCAACAATCGGCCATAGCCCTTCTCAAAATATATAAATCCGCAGAAAACTTTCTCACGTTTTCGCTTTCACTTACGTAACCCACCTTACACATCCCATATGTTTTCGTCAGCTTCTTTTACCACTCTCTCATTAAGAATATATAATCAATGCGTCAGTTAGAATTAAGAAATTATTAAATCATACACCAAGATACCTTGATAGTGTGTTACTGAACTCAATTGAATATACAAACCCTTATAACTGGCCAGTCGAACAATCAACCAGGTTTTAGGGGACTAAGATTGTAACTCAGTTTGTTTTCCTCTGTGTTATAAATAAATTAATAAAAATCCAACCAAGCGGTTTTCTTCTACTGACTGATAAATAAATAAATAAATATGCCGGACATCTAACACACAACGCCATCTAGTCCCAAGCTAAGCAGAGTTTGTGTTATGGATACTAGACAAGTGATATAAATACTTATTTACTCTTTTTTTTAAATACATACATATTTGTCTGACCTGGAAATCGAACCCGAGACTTCAAGCTTAGATGTCGCATACGCTACCACTACGCCACCGAGGAAGTCAAATTTGAATGGCTTCATACTAATCTAATACCTTAAAACGAGCTTTTGTTGAATATATTTAAATAGGTACATATTACCGCGATATGCGACACACACGGGATAGGATGCCCCCGTATTTATTGAAACTGGAATAGCCGCTGGCAAAAGTTAGTAAAACAAATAAAAAACATGCGAAGCCGGGGGCAGGTTGTTAGTTAATAATAAATTTAAAATTCATTTCATGTGCTTCGTGAAATAGACCGCATTGAAATATTCGCACTATTGAATGCTACACATATGGCAGGGTATACAATAACTTGAATAGCTAATACACTCATTTGCAAAAAAAAACGGGCGGTTTCGATTTTCTTCCTGGCTGAAAATAATAAAATACCAAAAAGGTTTTAATCATTTGAACATGTTACTGGCCAGTTATAAAAGTGCCATAATGTTTATAAGAGTACATTCCAAATTCAAATTTTTGACAGCCTGGTTTTCAAAGAAAACAACTTTTAACTACATTTTGTGGCGCGAATTCCCTATAGTTAATATCGACTCTAATTAACTTTTTGTCAATTTTTATTAAATTATCTGATGTCCTTGACATTTAAAAGTATTGTTATTGCTGTTTAGCAATCTCGAAAATGGTAGATAAAGTGATAAAAGCGAGCAAAATTATTGCGCTGCTTGAAGAAGGTTGCAGCCAATGCTTCGTGGCTCAGAGGCTAAATGTGAGTCGGTCGACAGTTCAAAGGACCTGGCAGCGCTATCAAGAGACCGGTTCCGTCAAGAGAAGGCCTGGTTCTGGCAGAAAGACATGTACCGAACCACGGGATGATCGTTTTCTAGTTAGTCAAGCGTTGAGAAATCGCAAATCTTTTTATGTGGACCTCAAGAACAGCCTCGAAGAAGTAAGAAATGTGCAAATTAGTCTATGGACGGTCAGGAGGAGGCTTCTCGCTGCTAATATACACAGTCATCGCCCGGCACGCGGCCCTAAATTACTCCGTGGACATCGAGTTGCCAGGCTTAGCTTCGCTCGAAATTGTGTGTCATGGAATCATGAAGACTGGGATAGGATATTGTTCTCCGATGAAGCCAGGATATCTCTGCATGGTGAAGACCGACGTCAGCGAGTGCTACGTAGACGAGGAGAATGCTTTGCAGAGGCATGTTTTGAAGAAATCACACCTTATGGAGGGGGCTCTGTTATGTTTTGGGCCGAAATAAATTCCATGGATCGTACGGAGTTAGTCTTCATCGAAAACGGTACACTGACTGGACACCGATACATAACGGAAGTTCTAATTCCTTATGCACAACCCGCTTTAACCACTCTTGGCGAAAATTCATTTTTTATGGACGACAACGCTCGCGCCCACCCGTCTGGCGATGTGGAAGCGTATATGCTAGAAGTCGGAATTCGTCGTTTGGACTGGCCAGCTAGAAGTCCGGACCTCAATCCCATAGAGCATGTCTGGGACGTTCTGAAGCGACGAGTGAGATCAGTGCAGCCGGCTCCGCAGACCATCAGAGAGCTAAAGAATGTGATTACCGCGGAGTGGGAACGTATTCCCCAAGAAACCATAAAAGATATACTCGCTGGCATGCCCAGACGAATGCAAGCCGTGATTTCAGCAAGAGGGGGTCACACTCAACACTAAACTTTTATCTGCTTTTAATGTATTCAAGAAAAACAAAGAAATTAACGCGTTTCATTTTTATTTAGCGAGCAGGTACAATAATAGTGTTTTGAGCTTAAACATTATTTCTCAATAATTTAATCAAAATGTTATGATAAAACTGATGATACCTATTCCTTCCTAATTAATTTATGAAATTCTGAAGATAACAATACCTAAAATTGTCAAACAAACTAATAGTAACTATAAAATAGTTCATTGCTTAAGTGCCCGTGTTTTTTGCAAAAGAGTGTATAAAAATATTTTTATTGTAAATACAAAACAATATATCTAATACTAGCTGAACCCCGCGGTGCTGCCTGCGGTACGACAATAATCACAGGCAACGTCGCGAGGCGAAGCTAGTATCTTTATAAATTATAGCCTAGGTGTTATTCTGATGTATAAGCTATATTATTGTAAATCGTAAAATAAGTAACTTTTCTCGTAGATTTTTTACACCTTGTTTCTTGAAAAACGCATATATCTTAAGGAACCCTATTTTTTTCAAAATAATATATTGCCTATGTTACTAGTGGATAATGTAGCTTTCGAATGGTGAAATAATTTTTAAAATCGGTCCAGTACTTTTTGAGTTTATTCGTTACATACAAAAATACAAATCTTTCCTCTTTATAATATTATTATTATATTATTAGTGTAGAAGTGTAGATACAAGAATCGTAAATTGTACAAAGCGACGTCGCTTTTAGGTTTCGTGGACTGTTAGGGGGTACCTACCTCTCAGAGTCAAAGTGTTCTGTGGTACCTACCCTCCGCTAGGTGTTCATATGTTCTGTGTACCTACCCATAGTGATATTATAATGAAGTGCACTTCAAACGACTCCCATAAAATAAATTGAAAAGAATGTTTAATACAAACAGACAGACGCATAGTCGGTGAAAAAATATAAAAGTGATTATAAAGTTACAAAGAAAGGGTGTCGACTTGCTGTTAAATTAATCATGGAAAAGCTTTCAATGTGTAGAGTTTGTTTAGGAGAAGACATTCGACTGATTTCAATTCTCGGAACTCATTTACAGGAAATGTACGAGTCTTTGGTTTTGATGCCGGTAAGTAATTGTTAAATTAAAAGATTATACTCCCTGCTACTGTGAAGCGTCTGTTATTTGTATATATCACGCAAGTTTCTCATGTCCTGTGCAAACAACACAAATACCATCAGTTACACCGATGTTAATGCTTGTTGAGAAACTTATTTGATTGAGTGAGTTTTACTAATCCACAGTAAACAGTGTTAATGTTCAGTCCTGACCCATGGCTCCCTACTGCGTGTGTCTGTTTCTGTTTGCTTTTATTTAACTTCATGATAAACTGCATTCTGATAGTTCTGAATAATAAAGTAACAAATATGAACTAAATATATCGATACCGCCCACAAAAAAATTTGTATCTAACTGCAATTTTACAGGAGAGCATTTTAAAGATACAAATTGAAACGAAAACATTATTAATATTATCAAATTATTGTAAAATTCGGAACATGAATCCTACTACTATTATAAAGGCGAAAGTTTGTAAGTATGGATGTATGTATGTATGGATGTTTGTTACTCTTTCACGTAAAAACTACTGAATGGATTTAAATGAAACTTTACCACAATATAGCTTATACATCAGAATAACACATAGGCTACTATTTATAAAGATATAGCTTCGCCTCGCGGCGTTGCCCGCAGTTATCATCGTACCGCGGGTAGCACCGCGGGGTTCAGCTAGTATAAAATATAGTGTTCTTGGCTGAGTTAAAATATTATCTGTGAGATTTTGTTCATTCAATAATATACTGCTGAGTACAAGCTGCTACAGTAGTGTATCTCATACATACTAACTACTCTATACCATGAAGTTCACATTTTATCAGTTGTTGTATATAATAATTACAACAATTTCCATTGAAAAATCTACATCTCCTTTCATTTAATGTGCTAATAACAATTAACATCAATGGCAAAAATTATTTTGTATTATGGCATTTGAACTCATTGTTGAATCTATACTAATATTATAAAGAAGTAAAGTTTGTGTGTTTGTTAAATTGTAGGGGGTAATCTCGGGATCTACTAAACCGATTTTAAAAATTATTTCAGTGTTGGATAGTCCATTTATCGAGGAAGGCTATAGGCTATATATCATCACGGTAATACTAATAGGAGCGGAGCACCAATGAAGAATGTTTCAAAAACGGGGAAAATTTTCACGCTACGGGCAATTGAAGACGCAAACGAGGTTGCGTGGGTCAGCTAGTAAGATATAAAAAGGACATTTTCAACAGGTTTTGGACATAGAAGTACCTAACATGTGTAAGTGGTATTCTAATTTTCGAGAACATCTTAAAAGAATAAAATAATAAACATTTTAACTTACGAAAACAGATAAAACATCTTTTTTCAATCAATTTTTTATTACTTGGTACTCAATGCGAATATAATGTAAAACAAATCAGTTGAAACAAGTAATGAAATAATTATTTAAAAAAAACCTACAGCGTCAATACCCGCCATCTTTATAATTCAGGTATTTTAAATATATTTTTTTGAAGTGAAAAGTTCTTTAGCGGCGCTGTGTACTTTTTTGGAATGGGTAAAAATGTATAAACTCGCGTCAGGTCACGTGACCATAAACTCGCGTCAGGTCACGTGTCCCGATCGAAAATTTCGTAAGACGGATGTTTATTGTTAACAGCGCCATCTACCGATATACTTTGGTAGCATTCGTTTTTCTAGGTATTGGTCCTTTCTCAATGTAATTTTATATACTTAAAGTCAATATTTCAGTATCTTAAAGTGATTTACAATAAATTAAAATAACGATTTTCTACCTACACAAAACCTTTTGTAAATCAAAAAGATTGTTTACAATTTTTTTGAAAACAGCGACATCTACTGGAGTATCAAGAGGACAGGCGGCGCAGGGCGCTTGCGCGAATTTTCGTGTGTGTATGTAATAAAAATTGTCATGTTTGTGTAACCTGGGAGTTATCGATATATTTAGAGTAGGAACTGTTTTTCTAACAATACTCTGAAATGTATTACTTTCTGATTTAAATTTTACTCTGAGTATTATTTGCGAGTTCACTGAATGAATTGAAAAGTAATTAACTTTAAGTGTAGATGTGACTTAATTTGGATGGGTTTGAGCAAGGAGTTCAACTGGTGGTAAACCATTTTTTTTAAAAATATTTGCAGTTTGAAACTGAAGATGGCAGACCTATACTGGTTTGCTACATATGTCGCGCAAGACTCAAGAACTGCTACGAGTTAAAGAAGAGCTGTCTCCACAGTGAGGAGCTGTTCACTCAAATGCTGAGCTGTAATGAGGTTGGTTATAGTTTCAAAACGTTATTTTGCTATTTGTTTAAGAAACACTAAGATGATGTTTCATACAGGGTTTAAATAACATGATTACTATGATATTATATTGACAAGTGGTTGACTTGACTGCCTCGGTGGCGTAGTGGTAGCGTATGCGACTGCTAAGCTTGAGGTCTCGGGTTCGATTCCCGGGTCGGACCAAATGTTTGTATGATCTGTGAATATTTGTTTCGGAGTTTGGGTGTTTTCTATGTATAATATGTATGTATTTACAAAAAAAAAAAGTATATATGTATTTATATCAGTTGTCTAGTACCCATAACACAAGCTCTGCTTAGCTTGGGACCAGATGGCGTTGTGTGTTAGATATCCGGAATATTTATTTATTTATTATTTGATTGACCTGATCATTGTTAATTACAGTGTTAATGTCTCATCATCTTCCTAGCCTTTATTATTGCCAATATATTTTAGTTCGCCATTAGATGCGTATGCGTATTTACAGACAGAACCCGTATAGTACAAGCGCTGCTTAGAAACCTCACTGCTGATAAACGTATCTACTTAAATATTTCTGAATACTTCAATTTTTAAGTTTTAAAGCTAAAGAGTTTGTTTGATTCTCAGAAACTACTGTTCCTATTTCAAAGATTTTTTTGTGCTATACAGCTCAGTGAATAGGAAAGGCTGTAGTTACTTATGTTGACCAAAAAGAGCACAGGATCTATAAAAATGTTGCAAAAATCGGATAAAATTATTCCTTCTGATAGTTTTCAATGTGTGCACTGTTAAAACAGTTAAAGTGTCAAAAAATAATATATGAAAAAATTGGTCTTCTTTAAAAGATTAAACTAAAGGCTTGGACAGTGTATTTCTCTCTCTTAAAGTTGGCTTACTATTATATTTCTTATTATAAACAAACTAGTTCACACTGCTTTTAAGTCTTTTATTTATGAATTATTTGAACTTGTCAACAGTCTGAACAAGTGCATCTACAAGCAATAAACTATAAGAAGAAACTCACCATGCACAATGTCATGGAATGGAGCGTGGGACACGTACTGGGGCTGGATGCAGACAGTGTTGGTGTGGAGGTTCTAAAGTGGGAAGTGAAAGATGAACCAAATGATGGTGAAGGTTATATTTTAATTTAATCTCTTTGCGTGTCGCAAACATTAGATAGATCAAAGTATCGATCTGAACATGATACAAATATTCACGATTCTCAACATTAAAGAGAGTGGCCCCAATTCATCTATGCTATCTACTGTGCGGTAAACACAGAAAAGATCTAAGCGAAAAAAATAACTTAACGTCATCAAGTATTGTTCAAACGTTTTTAATTGTGTTAGTAATGAAATAAGGAAGAGATCGAGGCTCAGTGGTAACCAGTTAATACATTGCAAGCAGTCCTAGCCAACTTCTTAACATATTGAGACCCCTCAATGCATCAGAGAGCACGTTAAGCCGTCGGTCCCTGTTGCCATACCAACATCTTAGTCAATCGTCACGGATAGTTGGAGCCCAAGTCCTAGTCGGTAATACAAACTGGTTCGCATGTAGGACTTGATGTTGTTTACAGATGTCAGTGAAGATGTCCTAGAAGAAAGCAGTGTCTATGACAACGTACTGTCTGCAGACTCGGACAGCAAGAATGAGAACAGCATGTCACATGTACTCAAGATGGATGCAGACAGCGTTGGTGTGGAGACTCTGGTCATGTTGTGTGATGTGAAAGATGAACAAATTGATCCTGAAGGTAATTATTTACAGTTATTTATTTGATTTTATTATCATCATTTTGTAAATGGAACAATAAACTTACATTTAACAAGCGCACTTTGCAGCGGCTTCTTGGATGTCTTGTAACAGTAGACGCAATAACATCCACCTTTGCTATTAGTACGAGATCCGGCTGCAGAAGCGGTACGCTCATCGAATATTTGCTAATAACCTGTTGTTTAGATATATTTATGAAAAGGAGAAAATGTGCAGTAGAACATTGAGTAGGTATAAGTATCCACCAAGGTGCTTGTCAAAATATGGCCGCTAGTATTTGTATTTAAAAAATAGGGCGGCGTTTTATCACCGTTACTATTCGCAGTTTTTATAAACTCTATCACTAATAAATTACTTTCTTCCTACCACCTTTATGCAGATGATCTTCAAATTTACTTCCAAGCTACTCCCGATGATTTAGCACAAGCTGTAGATATAATTAACAGAGATTTATTGCAAATATGTCACTGGAGTAGGGAGTATGGACTTAGTGTAAATCCTACTAAAACACAGGTCATTATAGTGGGTAGCTCAAGGCTGCAATGCAAGATAAACTTACAACAGATACCAGTTGTTAGTTGCAATGGTACGGTTGTTCCATATGGCGACAAAGTCAGAAACTTGGGGATCTATCTGGACAGGTACCTATCTTGGGGACCTCAGATGGGGGAAGTTAGTCGCAAACTATTTGCGGCAACGGGATCTTTGCGAAGGCTACGAAACTTTCTTCCCATCAACACAAAAATTGCGCTCGCACAATCTCTTCTTCTTCCTATCCTTGACTATAGTGATGTCAGCTATCTGGATCTCACCGAAGACCAACTAAACAAACTTGAGCGACTCCAAAACCTCTGCATCAGATTCATATTTGGTTTGCGCAAATATGACCATATCTCAGAATACCGTTCTAAACTCAAGTGGCTACCAATACGCTTTCGCCGGAATCTTCATATACTTTCTCTTTTATACAGTGTTCTGTTTAATCCTCACACACCCTCTTATCTCAAAGAACGTTTTCAGTTCTTGCACAATACACATTGCAAGGACCTGAGGTCATCGGAGAATTTAATTTTAAAAATGCCACAACACACCACCCACTTTGCAGACAAGTCTTTTACTGTGCAAGCAGTAAGACTTTGGAACAGCTTGCCGGAGACTATCCGAAAGGAAATGTTGTAGTCTATATATGTGCCTATATATGTATGTATGTATGTGTGTATGTATGTATGTATGTGTGTATGTATGTATGTATATGTGTGTACGTATGCATTTTGTTGTTTTGTTTTTCATTTTTATCTATTATTTTAAGAATTTGGAAAATTTACGTGATGGTATGTTTGTTACTGTTGGATTAACTGCCTGAAAATTTTAAATACCTAAAATCCATCTTAAGGTTGTCTGGAAGAAATCGCCGTGAGCGATAAGACCGCCAATTGTTACTTCTAAAACATTGTAACTCATCTGTTATGTTTTTTTAATTTTTGATGTATACAATAAAGATATAAATAAAAAAAAAAAAAATTTTTAAATCAATTTCATTTCCATGTTTTATAAATAAAATTTCATCCACTTCATAGCTATATTTAAAAAAAACACTTTTATTTCGTAAAATTTTAATTAATTATTTACGTGGACTGTTTCAAAAAAGTTAGTGAAATGAAAAATATTTAGAATATAAAAAAATATTATTTACAGCTTTTCGAACTATCAATGCACTTATGCATGCGGGGGAACCAGTTTTCAAAACATTTAATAAACGTGTCGAAAAATAACCGCTGAAATTCTTCGACGGCCTGTCTGTCGGACGTCTAACACACAACGCCATCTAGTCCCAAACTAAGCAGAGCTTGTACTAAGGGTACTAGACAACTGATATCAATACATAGAAACATACATAATATACATAGAAAATACCCAAACTCCGAAACAAATATTTGCAGATCATACAAACATTTGGTCCGACCCGGGAATCGAACCCGAGACCTCAAGCACAGGAGTCGCATACGCTACCACTGCGCCACCGAGGCAGTTATGAAATTAAATGAATGTACATTTTTCCAAGAGGCCTTTTTAGCATTTATTTTATATTTATTATTTGTATACTTCTGAAGTTAATAGCAACCTAAAACATATTCCAGATGGTTTAGTTCATTAAATAACCTGTAAACTATTATAAATAGAAAACATACAAACCCCGAAACAAATATTTGTAGATCACACAAACACTTGTTCCGACCCAGGATTTTAACCTGAGACCTCAAGCACAACAGTCGCATTCACTACTACTGCGCTGCAGAGGCAGTCAGTTATTCTTTATATCATCAGCTGTCTTTCAGTTACTGTCATCAAAATCGGTTCAGCCGTTCCAAAGATTAGTCAATATAAACAGACAGTGTTTTGTTTGTTGTAAGTACCAATTACACTTTCATACACATGAAGTGAAAACTTGTTAATTGGAAATTACAAACAGACACTTTAATTTTATTAATTTGTGTTGAAATATTAAATTTGATGTAACATACTTTTTATCCATTAAAAGACTTTTCTTTACTTTTTTACTAGCGGTTACTAGCGGAACCGCGGACTAAAGCAAGTAACTAAATAAAAGTAGTAAGGAAATGAGTCGCCATTTGTCGCCAAACCTTTCCGTAAATGTACGAGTAAATCATGGTTAACCCCTTCAAGCGATTACTACGAGTATAATAATAGTCCGGGAGATATAAATATATATTGTTAAGGAGGAGATTTGACGGGTCAGTGCGTGGTTATCGCTTGTAACGTTGGCGCTGGTAGCGCGGTCAAGTGCTCACGAAATATCATCGTATGCTGCGGCTGGCGATCGGGAACTAGAGAATGGCCCGGCGCGCATCTGATAGTCTCGTTATTACAAATTTGTGTTTTAAAATATTATGTTTTTCTATTGAAGACGTGAACTTTGTTGTGAACTGGTCGTTTGATATTACTACCCCTTAGCTCTGTACCAAGTCAACTTTAGCCATAATCCGAAATATTATATACATACACTAGCTGACCCACGCAACCTCGTTTGCGTACCGTATCTTTGACCGTAGCGTGAAAATTTTCCCCCGTTTTTGAAAAACATTCTCAATCAATCTCAATTCATTGGTGCTCCGCTCCTATTAGTAGTAGTCCTTCCTCGATAAATGGACTATCTAACATCGAAATAATTTTTATAATCGGACCAGCGGTTCCTGAGATTAGCGCGATCAAACAAACAAACCCTTCAGCTTTATTATTAGTGTAGATATATTTATAAAATGTTCTGTTCGACAAACTCTTATAAACTCTTCTGCTATTCACGGACTGGATTTCTATGAAGTCATATTTCGTTCACCTAAAGTTTTCTTCACCACCACTGCGACTGCAGTGAGGACTCGGCCCAGCACACGCTGGCGATGTGTCCAGCTTGGGCGTCGCAGCGTCGGGCCCTTACTGCAGTCATGGAAGGAGATCTGTCGCTACCGGCCGTCATACACTCGCAGAAGGTCGCGATAGCACTTTTACCGCGGTCGCGACCTTCTGCGAAGACGTAATTTTGCGGACGAAGGCGGCGGAGAAGGCCCGGGAGAACGACCTCAACTCGGACCCAATGCGCCGACGGCGAACCGGGCAGTGGAGGCGCGCCTACCAGCACCTCATAACGCGCTGAGTATGGCCGTGGATAGACTGGATGGGTTTTCCCCTCCATCCGCTCTAGAGGACAACCGCGAGGAGGCGACGTACGCGTGTGCCGTGCGTCGCCTAAATTGAAATAGTTTATACCCGCAGACGGTGTCCGCTTTAGTGCGGGCAGGCACTGGGAGGGGTCCGATCGTGTTAATAGCAGCAATTCCCTGACCTCTCCCTTCTCAGGCGCATAGTGTGTTGTAGTCGGTTCGATTCCGACCCACTGCCAATGCCAAAAAAATAAAAGGGTAACAGTCGTAACGGTTTAAAACATCCAACTGCAAGATTACATTGCCACAACGTTGTCTTTCCCGTCTCCAACCCGTACTTGGCCAGTGTGAGGACGCATAGCTCTCCTTTTTTTCCCGTTTGGAAACCCTCTTTGGCCGTCACCCCGCCGAGGTTTGCGGTGGCGGAATCGAAACGACTAAAACCACACGGTGTACCACTTTTTGACACACTTGACGAGCGCTTTTAAAAGACTAATGAAGAACGGCGCGGCGGCGCTCAGAGTCGCACGGAAGCATACGGAGCAACGCGAAGCCCTCTTAGATTAAGAGTCCACTGCTGGGCATAGGAGTATTTTTAGAAAGAAGGTTTCACCCTACTGTACTACGCTGGCAAAATTCATTACTGTAATTAATATTTTTATCGTCTAGGTACCTCCACACCCCAAAAACCTTCACATACCGTGCAGAGGAGTTCTGAAGATTCAACCTCCAGCAACAGGAATGAACTAGTCCAGGAAACGATTGAAAATCTTCATGAATTCACTGCTGCAGGCATAACAGATGGCGATAAAGGGAGAAAACGCAGCGAACGAGTACAATATACGTGCGACACGCGTCAGCAATGTTTCAGTTCAAAATGTGAGTTAGAGGGACACGTTCGGTTGTGCTCTGATGTGTGGAAAAAAGATCTCTCGCGTATGAACATTACGAATGCTGACATACACACCGCTCAGAAACCACATCAGTTTGATGAATCTAACATACGTTTCTCACGTACTTACCATTTAACTAGTCATTCACTTACTCACACTAGTAAGAAACCTTATCATTGTGATATATGTAAGAAACAATTCTCACGCAAGAATTATTTAGCAACACACATGCGTACACACTTATATCCTAAAAAAATTTCAGTAAAGAGTAGTTTAACAACACATATGCACACACACACTGGTGAGAAACCTTATCATTGTGATATATGTAAGAAACAATTCTCACAAAAGGAAACTTTGACAAAACATATGCGCACACACACTGGTGAGGAACCTTATCATTGTGATATATGTAAGAAACAATTCTCACAAAAGGAAACTTTGACAAAACATATGCGCACACACACTGGTGAGGAACCTTATCATTGTGATATATGTAAAAATCAATTTTCACATCATAATAATTTCACAACACATATGCGCACACACACTGGTGAGAAACCTTATCATAGTGATATATGTAAGAAACAATTTTCACATCACAGTAATTTCACAAAACATATGCGCACACACACTGGTGAGAAACCTTATCATTGTGATAAATGTAAGAAACAATTTTCACATCAAAGTAATTTCACAACACATATGCACACACACACTGGTGAGAAACCTTATCATTGTGATATATGTAAGAAACAATTCTCGCGCAAGGATTATTTAGCAACACACATGCGTACACACACTGGTGAGAAACCATATCATTGTGATATATGTAAGAAACAATTTTCACATCACAGTAATTTCACAACACATATGCGCACGCACACTGGTGAGAAACCGTATCAATGTAATATATGTAAGACACAATTCTCAACAAAGGGAAATTTAACAACACATATGCGCACACACACTGGTGAGAAACCTTATCGTTGTGATATATGTGAAAAACAATTTTCGCATCACAGTAATTTAACAATACATATGCGCACACATACTGGTGAGAACCCTTATCATTGTGATGTATGTACGAAACCATTCCTACGAAAGGAATATTTAACAAATCATATGCTTACACACACGGGTGAGAAACCTTATCACTGTAATATATGTAAGAAAAACTTCGCACGAAAGCAAACTTTAACAAGACATATGCGTACACACACTAGTAAAAACCACAACAGTTTTTTAATTAGACATTAACGGACACACTAATGAGACACTGTGTCATTTCGGTAGTGTAAGAATCAATTGTTACAATATGATCAATAAGACAAATGCGTACCCTACACTACATATACATTTCGCTAAAAGTGTGGCGTAAACTTTTAGCGTTAAATAGTAGAAAAAAGCTGCACATACAGCTATGAATAGCCGTAGCTTTGTGATATTTGTAAGAAACTATTTCCTCATTTATGTAATTTGACGAGACATATATGTTATAAATATGTAATGTAACCAAATCAACTATGTTCGGGTCGCAAGGAAATTTGAGTGGCCATAATCCGACATATATACATACATATATGTTCGGTGTACGAACTAGTGTAGTGCAGGAATCGTACAGGCAATACATTCGTGTCGTTCGTCTCGACTCGACAAAATGTTCCGTTGAACAAAATCTTATAAACTCTTCTGCTATTCACGGAGTGGATTTCTTTGAGGTCATATTTCGTTAACCTAAAAATTTCTTCCATTTCTTTATTATTCAAAGACGCTTATAGCCCAGTTGCATTCGGTGATTAGAAACAATTATCGAGGGTAAGCACCGACGGCGCGGTCAATTACCTGGATGTGTGACCGCTGGTGGCATGTTACCATGAGCGTCTCCGTGATTCGGAGGTCACGTTAAGCAGTCGGTCCCGGTCGTTATTATAGGATAACAGTCGTGAAGCTTAGTAAGAGGCCTAGGGCAGCTTAAAAACATCCAACAGCAAGATTACGTAGCTACAACGTTGTCTTGCCCGTCTGCAACACACACTTGGAGGACGGTGTGAGGACTCCAGTGTGAGGACGTATGGCTCCCCTGAAAGGATACCCGAGCCCAGCAGTGGGACGTTATGGGTTGTTGATGACTTTATTGTTCATATTCTTCTTCCTCTGTCAACCATTTTAAACACGCGTTTGAAATTCAAGTTACGAGATCAAGATATTCCGCGACGAGCGCTTTCAAGAGACTAATGTAGAATCGCGCGGCCGCGCTCAGAGTCGCGCAGAAGGGTACGGAGCGACGCGACGGCTCTCTTAGATTAAGAGTCCACTGCTGGGCAAAGGAGTATTTTTAGAAAGACGGTCTTACCCTACTATACTATGCTGACAAAATTCATTCCAATCCTACTACTATTATAAAGGCGAAAGTTTGTAAGTATGGATGTATGTATGTATGGATGTTTGTTACTCTTTCACGTAAAAACTACTGAATGGATTTGAATGAAACTTTACCACAATATAGCTTATACATCAGAATAACACATAGGCTACTATTTATAAAGATATAGCTTCGCCTCGCGGCGTTGCCCGCAGTTATCATCGTACCGCGGGTAGCACTGCGGGGTTCAGATAGTAATTAATATTTTTATCGTCTAGGTGCCCCCACAACCCAAAAACCTTCACAAACTGTGCAGAGGAGTTCTGAAAATTCAACCTCCAGCAACCTAAACGAACTAGTCCAGGAAACGATCGAAAATCTTCATGAATTCCCTGCTGCAGGCGGCATAACAGATGACGATAAAGAGAAACCGCGCAGCGAATATTCACAATATACGTGCGACACGTGTCAGCAATGTTTCAGTTCAAAATGTGAGTTAGAGGGACACGTTCGGTTGTGCTCTGATGTGTGGAAGAAAGATCTCTCGCGTATGAACATTACGTATGCTGACATACACACCGCTCAGAAACAACAAGATGATTTAGATGTCATTCATTTAACTTGTCATTCGTTTACACACACTAGTGAGAAACCTTTTCATTGTGATATATGTAAGAAAAAATTTTCACATCACAATAATTTCACAACACATATGCGCATACATACTGGTGAAAAACCATATCATTGTGATATATGTAACAAACGATTCTCTAGAAAGAATCATTTAATAATTCATTTGCGAATACACACCGGTGAGAAGCCTTATCATTGTGATATATGTAAAATACATTTTTCACATCACAGTAATTTAACATCACATATGCGCACACACACTGGTGAAAAACCATATTATTGTGATGTATGTACAAAACAATTCCTACGAAAGGAAACTTTAACAAAACATATGCGTACACACACTGGTGAGAAACCTTATCACTGTAATATATGTAAGAAAAACTTCGCACGAAAGCAAACTTTAACAAGACATATGCGTACACACGCTAGTAAAAATCCACAACAGTTTTTTAATTAGACATAAACGAACACACTGATGATACACTGTGTCATTTCGGTTGTGTAAGAATCAATTCTTACAATATGATCAATAAGACAAATGCGTACCCTTCACTACAGTATACATTTCGCTAAAAGTGTGGCGTAAAATTTTAGCGTTAAATAGTTGAAAAAAACTGCACATACAACTCTGAATAGCCGTAGCTTTGTGATATATGTAAAAAACTATTTCTACATTTATGTAACTTGACGAGACATATGTTATATATATGTAATGTATATAATAGTGCCTAAAGGCCCTATCCGTATCCCTTAGAGAGCACTTTTGGTGGTTGATAGTAATTAGACGACAAAGGTTCAGTTCGATTCCATTATCCGCGCGTGACACTTGCCCTTTTTTTCAAGTCCTAATTAAAGTGTCCTTCAAGTTCAGTGTTTTTTTTTAAATCCCTTATTCACAAATACTCATAACAATTTTGGTGGCAGTGGTGATATACCGAAGGTGAAGATAATCTGGGACGTACAGAGTAGTGGTGTCGCAATACTTTATTAAAAATATTGATTCTTTTGTTACACTAAAGGTTACCTTAAAGTACTTGCTATAAAGTAGCTATTGATTTAACGACTTAAGACTAAATCAAACTGAACAATAGTAACGGAACGAGTGCCAGTGCTGAGAGACCCATGATCTCTTCATTTGGTTGGGTAAGCAGGACAGACTTTTTAGGCGTGGCTCCTGTATTTAATAATTTGTAATTCGATATCCAGACATTCAGTCTTATATAGACCTAACTGTACATGAACTGAACTCAGTGACCGTCTATTACACCGAATCGTATTTAATCTCTGCTTTTTGTGAATATTAAATAGTTTTAATTTTACAAGATGACTCTTATGGTCATCGAACATTCCGGCGAGTGTTGAAAATTTAAAATTATTAAACATGTCCGGAAATTAACATTCGACGTTATGGACTAGATGGCGCCAACATGTCGATAAAAAATCGACGCCATTGAATAAAACCGTTCAATCGTACAATGATGGCGTAACATGAAATGTCAACGATAGTATAAACAAAATAAACAAGTGTTATCGTTGTAAGCAGATCTGGCACTACAAAAATGTGTACACAATTTCAAGATACAAACACAAACAGTTCTCATGCGTTTTTGCCATGTTATTAAGCGGAAACTTGGAAGAAAAGAATGATTGGAGTTTGGATTCCGTAGCGAGTGTGTGTGTGGTGTATCAACCATAAACAATATTCGAAACGCCTCAGAAAACGCGACTATAAAGAAGATTACAGCGGCTAATGATGGAGTAATGCCTGTGTTATGCTCGGGTGATATTGATATTGTTACGATCACGTCGAAATGCAAATATTCTTTCACAGTAAAGAAAGTGTTATGTATGCCTAGTATTGCTATGAACTTGACTACGGTCATCTTAACAAGGCTTCAACCAGCTCTTTACCTCCCTACCAGGCTCAACAACTGTCTAGTATGTTCAACGTTATAAAAAATTAATCATTATGGTGTACTTGTATGGTACAGGTGTAGTGAGTCGTCTATTAGAATTAATTATCAGGAGGTTGATGAGGTCATAAAACACTGTGATTTTCAGCCAATTTTAAATGCTACTGACACAAATGGAGCTGCCGAAATATTAGTCAACCAGTTGACTAACATCTTAAAAATGCATGCTCATTAATAAATTACTACGACGCAAAACTTTGGTTGACTGACAGAGAATGCCCTATGGCATTAAGTCTGCCTTTTGCAAAATGGGCATCAAGTTTAAATAAATAAATAAAAAATAAAACCACTCTGAAGCCTTGGATAACCCTGAGGTTCTTTAATGTTTAAGAAACTGTGTCATTGTAACAAACAATTCCTTCAAAAGGATCAGTTAACAAGACAAATGCGTACTCTACACGACACTACACCTTCCGCTAAAAGTGTGTATTAAAATTTAAGCACTAAATAGTATAAAAAATATATACTTATTCTTGTGTTTGATTTTTTTTTTGAAGTCGGTCAAGGAATACGACAATCTACATGTGTTGTCGTATTCATAGTGCATTATATATTATACTGGAATTGTAGATTTGAGTTTTTTATTATAGTTTTACAAGTACGTTAACAAGAGACACTACCGAGTGGGTTCGGATGCCATTTTCGAAAAGGTCAATTTACAACTTGTCGACTAGTGATGTGCCATGACACTAGTGACGTGATATACTTCTAACACTATCTAACAATAATAATATGATGATATCTGAATTATGTCTATGTCACAAATACAGAACTTTAAACCTATTTTTGCGTGCGTAAACCTCGACGGGCCGTCACCCCACCGGGGTGCAGTGGGGTGGTGTGTCGGAATCGGACTGACTAAAACCACACGGTGCAACACTTTGCGCCTGAAAAAGGAGTGATCCGTTAAACACACGTGAAAAGTCACCTCCTCGCGGCTGGCAACTAAATCGGTTGAGGGGGAAATCCGTCTCGATGATCCGTTGCAACACTCGGTTCGTCGGCGAGGAATTTAGTCCGAGTGGAGTTCGTCCTCCCGGGTCTTCTCCGCCGCTTCTTTCTGCGAAATAACTTTGCGACCGTCGTAAAAAAGCTGTCGCTACCGGCCATGGAGCGTATGACGGCCGGTAGCTAAAAAGGCCTCTATCATATCAGGCCTCGGCATTGCTCAGACTCCCTCTGGGAAGAAATGCCGAAACAAACCACAGAGGTGTTTTTTCTTTTTAAGTTTCTTGTCTTTACCTAATTATTTATGCATTTAAATAAAGAAGTAGTATAATGTGTGCTAGGTACCTAAAATCTGTTTGAAGTCGGTGTCAAGTCCAATAGGTTTTTGATAACTTCGTATGTCCGCCTCCGTCACACTATTACTTACTTAACTATTTTTGAAACGATTTCAGACGATTCAGATATGTTTACGCATCTTTTTCTATATGTTACGATGATCGACTCATACCGAAATCTTTATCAATCGCAACGCTAAACGCGTTCGACGTGCGGTCACCGTTCAGACTAATTGCAAAGCCATTATTAATCTATGAAAAAAAATGTTGCGATGAGTCCCGTAGCCACTCTAGATGGTTTTGCTCTTTACGACTCGAGCTCAATAAAATGCCTTACATTTCGCATGATGAGAAATGAGTGTATTATTTCACCAGTGTACCAAGTGGGATGTACATATCTGTGATCATTTGTAACTTCTTTAAGAGGAACATTATAGGTGATGACGCGATATAATTTGTTGAATAATAAGTTAAAATACGAGTATTAAGTCGGTATCATTTTGCTGTAATAGGTCTGTCTAGTTAATATTGGCAATAGCCACTTAACGGTTTATTTATGGTCCGACTTTGTACTATGCGAACAACGATACGCTGCCGTGTTTCCTGGTATTTCAAGCAATATTTCTAGAGGAGGGCTATAGGCATGGGTACCAGTGGCTCAACATCTTCTGATTTTACTGAGGTTATCTCCATTACAGATTCTTTGAAATATACTGCTTCTGTGGGTTGAAATAAAATACCTGTGATTATAATAAACTAAGAATATTCTTGTTGGTCCCATTGTTCACAAATATAACCTAGCTATTTCTACAAGCAAATTTCCTAATATTTTTAAAAATTCCTTTATAATTTTGTCTACTGCTAGCTGTATTCTGTGTAATAACACATAATACAGCTAGCAGTAGACAAAATTATAAAGGAATTTTTAAAAATATCTGAAAACTGTGTCAATAGACACAGTTTTCAGAAGAGTGGATGAGCATCAAAAGTGTAAAGCAATATTCTTAGATGTAGCAAATGAACACGATCTCAATTCCATTCTTAATAAAAAAAATAGATCGGCCTAATATGGAATACTGTCCCCATCTTTGGGCCGGGGCACCCCAGTACCAGCTCCTGTCTCTAGATCACATTAAACGGAGAATGGCTTGAATTGTCGACTGCCAGGAATTTTCAATTTGGCTGAACTCTTTGGCGCTGCGTAGAGATGTGGCTTCTTTATGCATCTTCTACCGCATCTACTATAGGGAGTGCTCCGAGGAATTGTTCGGACTGATTCCTGCCGCCTCTTTCCGCCATCGTCCTGCGTGACAGCGTTCATCCCCATCACTTAGATGACTGGCATTCTACAACTGTGCACTTTTAGCGAAACTACATCGCCCAACAAAACTGTGGAATGAACTATCGCCAATCGCAAAATTTTCTCGTTATTATAAAATGTTCCGTTGGACAAACTCTTATAAACTCCTCTGCTATTCACTGACTGGATTTCTATGAAGTCATATTTCGTTTACCTAAAATTTTCTTCCTTTACTTTGTAGTTCATATTCTTCTTCTTCTGCGACAAACATAGCAGTGATAACCGTATCCTAGTCAACCATTTTAAACACGCGTTTGAAATACAATTTACAAGAACAAGATATTCCGCGACGAGCGCTTTCAAGAGACTAGTGTAGAATCGCGTTGTGGCGTTCAGAGTCGCGCGGAAGCGTACGGAGCAACGCGACGGCTCTCTTAGATTAAGAGTTCTTGAACTTGAAACTAGCGGGCTGGGTCTCCGCGACTCGACGACTTCAGTGCGCCTTTTTAGCGTGGTGGGTTTGGCATTATTCGTGTACACTCAGTTCCTCCAAGAAGCCTAGGAGACTCTTCACTTTGCTGACGTCTTCTGGAAGTGACCTCGGTGATCCAAAGTGTCTCGTCCGGTTTCTGCCACCTTAGGACATGTCATTATGACATGGGCGGCCGTTTCTTTCTCCTCCATGCATGTTACCCCTACAGTGAAAAGATGTTTGTTTAGTAGTGCATGACCAGTTATTGCTCCAATTAAAAGTCGAAGCAGCGGCCTCTTGAGTTGCATCAGCTTCTGTGACAATCTGGGGTTGATCATCAAGAGGGCCTCCTTGGTCTGCAGGTAGGACCAATATGTTTGGTGTTCTATCTTGGTGTTTTATTGCAGTGTCCGTCGCAGCCAAGCCGATGGCAAGGGCAGTATTGGTTCAGGGCCTACTGCCCATGTTTCTGATTCACATTTTGCCAGTGCATCGGCTGCATCGTTCCCGCGTGAGTTGCTATGCCCCTTTATCCACTCGAGAGTTATACTGTCAGTGGTATACCTCTTTCAGGACTCTCTGGCATTCGTAAAATAGCCATAAGGTTGTTGAGTGACTTTGTAGGGCTTGTTAGACAGATCGGCTGTCGGAATGTATTCGGATGGGATATTACGTTACCTTCCTGGAAATTATTGCATGTGCTGTCATTATTACACCCGAGCCAGTGACCTTGTTTTGGATCCGTCTGTAAAGATACTTAACTCTTTTGGATGAAGCCTTTCTTGGGGGTCCCCGTACAATATCTTGTACTTTTATCGAAGGCGCATTACCTGGGTATCGTGTCAATCACCGCTTCCATGCGGGGTTCCTTACCTATGGCCTTGTAAAGTATTTATGTGTGTAGTACCCTACGCGATCTCCAGAGTATTAATTCCTTTAGCCGCGCTGCCGCTGCTAGGGCCTCCTGCCTTATAAAGAGGTGGGGTGCTGGTAAACCTATGATGGCTTCCAGAGTCGCAGTCGGTGTAGTCGTCATGCAGCCCGTGGTCGCCAGAAAGGCCAATATCTGGAATCGTTGTAGTTTAGCTTCGACTGTGGATAGCTTGGTCCGTGGCCACCATACTATCGCGCCGTAGCTTACCATTGGTCGAATTACTGTGCCACGGAGTGATTTTAGGGCTTATTCCCCAAGTTTTACTTACCATTTGCCGGCACTGCCAATACGACTATGCTTTTGTTCAATCTTATTGTTGATTGTGGTCGATTACTATATCTAAATGTGTGTAAAATAAAAAAAATCAGACGAGAGTTAGAGCTCTGTGTTGAACAGCCTGGGAAGTCGGTAATTACCCAGATTCCATTTGTTGGTAAACATTACCATTTCAGTCTTCCTTGGGTTAACTGAAAGTTCGTTGGACATAGGAGTATTTTTAGAAAAATCGATTTACCCTACTATACTACGCTGACCAAATTCATTACAATAACTAATATTATTTTGTATAGGTGGCTCCACACCCCAAGAAACTTCACAAACCGTGCAGACCAGTTCTGAAGATTCAAACTCCAGCAACAGAAACGAACTAGTCCAGGAAACGATAGAAAATCTTCATGAAATCACTGCTGCAGGCATAACAGATGACGGTAAAGAGAGAACGAGCAGAGCATGTCTACAATATACGTGCGACACGTGTCAGCAATGTTTCAGTTCAAAATGTGAGTTAGAGGGACACGTTCGGTTATGCTCTGATGTGTGGAAGAAAGGTCTCTCGCGTATGAACATTACGAATGCTGACATACACACCGCTCAGAAACCACATCAGTTTGATGAGTCTAACATACGTTTCTCACGTACTTACCATTTAACTAGTCATTCACTTACACACACTAGTAAGAAACCTTATCATTGTGATATATGCAAGAAACAATTTTCACGTTACAGTAATATCAAAGTACATATGCGAACACACACTGGTGAGAAACCTTATCATTGTGATATATGCAAGAAACAATTTTCACGTAACAGTAATTTCAAAGTACATATGCGAACACACACTGGTGAGAAACCTTATCATTGTGATATATGTAAGAAACAATATTCACGTTACAGTAATTTCAAAGTACATATGCGAACACACACTGGTGAGAAACCTTATCATTGTGATATATGTAAGAAGCAATACTCACGCAAGAACTCTTTAGCATTACATATGCGTACACATACTGGTGAGAAACCTTATCATTGTGATATATGCAAGAAACAATTTTCACGTTACAGTAATTTCAAAGTACATATGCGAACACACACTGGTGAGAAACCTTATCATTGTGATATATGTAAGAAGCAATACTCACGCAAGATTTCTTTAGCATTACATATGCGTACACACACTGGTGAGAAACCTTATCATTGTGATATATGCAAGAAACAATTTTCACGTAACAGTAATTTCAAAGTACATATGCGAACACACACTGGTGAGAAACCTTATTATTGTGATATATGCAAGAATCAATTTTTACGTTACGATAATTTCAAAGTACATATGCGAACACACACTGGTGAGAAACCTTATCATTGTGATATATGCAAGAAACAATTTTCACGTAACAGTAATTTCAAAGTACATATGCGAACACACACTGGTGAGAAACTTTATCATTGTGATATATGTAAGAAGCAATACTCAAGCAAGAATTCTTTAGCATTACATATGCGTACACATACTGGTGAGAAACCTTATCATTGTGATATATGCAAGAAACAGTTTTCACGTAACAGTAATTTCAAAGTACATATGCGAACACACACTGGTGAAAAACCATATCACTGTGATATGCAGAAAAAAATCTCTGAGAACAGTTTTTGAATTAGACATAAACGGGCACATTGATAAGACACTACGCAATTTTGGTAGTGTAAGAATCAATTCTTACAACGTTTTCAGTAGACCAAATGCGTACCCTACACTACAATATACCTTCCACTAAAAGAGTGGTGTAAAATTTTAGCATTTAAATTTAAAAAAAAACCTGCACATACAGCTCTGAATAGCCGTAGCATTGTGATATATGTAAGAAACTATTTCAACATGTATGTAATTTGACGAGACATGTTATAAATATGTAATGTAATAAAAGTGCCTTATCAGTATCCCTTGGACAGCACTTTTGGTGGTTCATAGTAATTAAAAATAGTAATTAAAGTAGACAAGTAGTAAGCGACACACACACAGATTGTTGACACAATGACATTTCTGTATGCAAGCTGCCAAGTGTTTTTGTTTGATTGTTGTTGCTTCGTTTTAGTTTTTTTTTTATTATTTTCTTTTATGTACAGTCGACCAAATTGAATCATGACCCCCCTTAAAGTCATTTTCCTACAATTATTCTATACCATTAGGTTGAAATTAGCTTGAACATACATTTCATAAGTAACGAACCGTTATCATTCTACTAGACACTGACAAAGCCATGACATAGACATAGACGTATACTATGGACTATGATAAGTATTGCACGATAAAGTTTGTTAGCCAGTGAACGTCCTTATCTATAGGTATATTAGGAAAGATTTGATTGTCTGTTTGTTTGAGACATAGGATTGACTTTATTTCGAATAATGGGTAGACTTGAGGTAGGAGGGTAGAGATACCGTAAAGGTAGCGTAGGGTAGGTGTAGAACAAAAATAGGAAAACATTTATTTGACAGAACGAAGTCTGTCGAGACATGTATGACTGCATATTAATAAAATAAAACAGTAAAATTAGAGACCTTTGTTTATTTCATATTATTAAATTTAAAAAAATGGCATTCAATTCGTAAAGCGAATAAAAAAGAAAACTTCTCAATAGTTAATTTGTGGGTTATAATGGTTCCAATGAATTGGGTCTGTAGGATTGCTGGTTAAACCTAAAACCGTGTGTAAGCGCCATGGTTTGCAATAACGTCTAATAATCGATTACGCATAGACCCGATTAGACGACTGCAAATGTCACTTCCCCTCATGAAATCCCAAATTTCGTTACAATGCAGCTCGATTGCTTCTTTAGTCCTCTCGTTCCTGTTATCCCACATTTGAACCATCAAACCCCATACATTTTCTATTGGGTTAACATCTGGTGACCTAGACGGCCATGGAATGAGAGTAAATTCATCTTCATGCTCCGTAAACCAATTTGAGACAATTCTGGCAGTATGCACTCGACAGTTATCATGAACATAGGAGAATACTAGCACATCTTCACGGGGGTAGACTGTTCGCAAAGTCGGTAACATTGATTCTTCCAATAAATCGACGTAGTTGATAGCGTTATGACGAGGAGAAATAGGAACAAGTTCGCCTATGTTTCCAACATCCATCCATGCCCACATGTTAGCTGAAATACGGCCAGATGATTGGTTGGGCACTACGTGGTACTCTGTGTATCGCGTGTTATCGTAACGCCACAAAGTTAAGCGACCATGTTGAGAAGAGCGAAATGATTTTTCGTCTGTAAAGATGGTGTTTGTCCAGTCGAAATCTAAATAATTATATGCAAAATTCAATCTCGCAGTTTTGTGTGCATCCGTTAAATGAACTTTCTTAGCATGATGTCTGTAATTCAGCCCAGTGCGGTGCAAATTATTTCTAATTGTTTCTAGACAAACGTCGTAACGTGCTGCAAAATAGCGGGTACGAGTAAAAGGATGTTCTTCGTAATGGTGTTTTTGATAGCACTATACACTATAATATTATTGTCTAAATTATTATTATTATTTTGTTTTTATTATTATTATCTTTATAAGTGGTGCCTATGACTTCATCTACCGGTGACAGTGACAGTGACAGTGAGGACAATCTTTCGGTATCTAGTAGTGGCGTCAGTTTGACAAGTCCTTCTTTAGCAGATACAATCTCAGCACGGTTTTCCGAAACTACCTACCTGGTATATAACTACCTACCTTGAAACTTCAATGTCGTTCACTTAAATGCCCAAAGCATTCCGGCACACTTCATGATATGCTAACTAGTTTAGACTGTACGAACATACACGCCATACTTGTATCGGAATCTTGGTTAAAGCCAAGCCTATCCACCGCATCGTATTCTCTACCCGGTTTTCACTTGGTGCGAAATGATCGTGTGTGTGGACGAGGAGGTAGTGCTGCCATATACATACGTATATTTCTTTTTCCGTTGTCAGTATGTCACCTCAGCCACCCCCTACTAATACCGGCGAACACATTTTCATAGAAGTCGTACAACATTCCAACATTCAAAGGCACTTCTTGGTGTCTACTATAGTCCTTCCTTACGAGTAGATTATTTCTCCTCACTCGAAATAATACTAGAAAATTTAGCACCTTCGTATAGTCATACCATAGTCATGGGTGACTTTAACACCTGCCTACTTAAGAATGATTCTCGATCCTCCTCCCTTCGTTCTGTTTTGGAATCCAACAATCTAACCATTCTCCCACTCAGTCCCACTCATAATATGCGAAACCGAAACCCTTCTCTCCTTGACCTCATCATCGTCTCTTCGGCAGAGCACATGGCTAAACACGGTCAATGTTCTGCTAATTCCTTTTCTCATCATGACCTTCTCTTTCTATCCTATCTAATCCGAACTCCTAAACCGAAATCCAAAATACTTTTGTGTTGTAATTTTCGTGGAATGAATCTTGATCTTCGCAGCGATGCCGAAGGCGTTGATTGGAGTATACTGTTCGATTTGCAATGCATTGATAAACAAAATCCTACTTCTCGAAAGAGTTAATTGCCTTGTATGACAAACATACGCCAATTCGCCAAATTAAAGTAAAACATCTGCCAGCACCGTGGTTAACTGATGAAATCAGGGAATTACAGATAAATAAATAGAGGGCTCATTCTAAATACAAGCATCACCCTACTACCTGGAACTGGGATAGATTTGTTCATATTAGGAATCACTACAATAAGGTGTGCCGTGTGTGTGTAGTCTACATACTACAAAATTTACTGATAAGTCGCTCTCGGTGCAAGTCGTTAGATTATGGAATAACCTACCTGATACAATAAGGAAATTTAAATCTCTGCATACCTTTAAGAAAAATGACACTATTCATTACTTGACCATGTAAAGTTTTTCAGTACAGTAATACTGTGGTAAATGTGTGGTATGTCATGGTTTATAAGATGTGGTTATTATGGTAATATTTGTGTATGGATTTATATATGTTAGTATGTATGTAGTATATGTGGTATATATTAGTGTAAGTAGGTATACATGCATAGGTAGCTATATGAGTATAATCACTTAGATCTATTGAAGTACAAAGGTTGTCTGGAAGAGATCATTATCTGGATAAAAAACATTAACTATTTTGACAAAACATGTAAGCGTCTTGGTGTATAAACTGTAAGCTTAATTGTTTTAATTAATAAATGAATTGACTTTTTTTTTCTTTTTAATTTATTGAATTGGGGTCAAACGAGCAGACGTATCGCCTGTTGGTAAGCGATTACCGCCGCCCATGAACACTCGCAACACCAGAGGCGTCACAAGTGCGTTGCCGGCCTTTGGGGAATGGAGGGAAGGGGATGGGCTATGGGCCTCCGGTATCCTCACTTACTCGGTGAAACACAGCGCAAGCGCTATTTCATACCGGTTTTCTGTGAGGCCGTGGTATCACTCTTTTTTTTTTATTCATAGTGGGCAAACGAACATACGTATTACCTGATGGTAAGCGATTACCGCCGCCCATGGACACCCGCAACACCAAAGGCGTCAAAAGTGCGTTGCCGACCTTTGGGGGATGGGAAAGGCGATGGGGGAGCAGTTGGGGTATGGGCCTCCGGTATCCTCACTCACTCGGTGAAACACAGCGCAAACGCTATTTCACACCGGTTTTCTGTGAGGCCGTGGTATCACTCCGGTCGAACCTGCCCATTCATGCCGAAGCGTGGCTCTCCTACGTTACCGTAGGAGAGCCACGTACTACTACTCGGACTACTAACTAGGACTCGGAGATTCCCTTAAATACATTAAATGTGCGTTTTGACGCCTGGTGATGTTGAGGATGTTATCACCATTGTCTTCCTTGGGTAACGATCAAGGGCAGAATCCCATGCACACAGCTGTGAGGGGGAGTCTTTACCTTTTGCCCTAGCACGGTAGATTGTGCCGCTACTTTAATCTGGGGGATTTTCACATTCATTGCCGAGTCTGAGCCAAGGTGCAGGAGAGAAGAGGACGGCGGAGAGCGCCTTACCGACATGTTACAATTATTATACACAAAAGTCAGGGACTCGAAGCGCCTTTACTTTAAAATAATTAACATCTCAGTGTGTCATTGCAGTTTATTATGTTCAGGCGCTTTAGAAGTTAAGCATAAGTGTTTTAATTATTTTTAATAAATTTAAAAATGATTTAAAAAAATACAAAAAAGAGTATTTTGAAAGTTAAGCCAAATCCAACCGCGTATATGTGCGTGTGATAACGCGTGTGTTTACTTCAAAGTAGCCGAGTTTTTACCTTCAGTAAGAACAAAGACCGTACGTTATCTTCCTTTTTTATTAGATCTGAGGTTGGACGATTAATTTAACTTCTTCACCAGTGTCACAATTTTGACTGTCTCGGTGGCGCAGTGGTAATACGACTACTGTGCTGTGTGTGTAACCAAATGTTTGTATGATCTGCAAATATCTGTTTCTAAGGTTGGGTGTTTTCTATGTATAATATGTATGTATTTACAAAAAAGAAAGTATATATGTATTCGTATCAGTTGTTTAGTACCCATAATACAAGCTCTGCTTAGTTTGGGTCTAGATGGCGTTGCGTGTTAGATGTCCGAAATAATAATAATATTTACAATCCGGCATCCCTAGTAATCCGACATGGCTAATGTATACATGATTACCAGGTGATTTCGATTGCTAAGTTTAAATTTCACTACATAAAGTAGGTACATTGAACACATACATACACAACAACACATACATATATACATGATACATATTTTTTGTAAGTTCTATGCAGGAGTTAGTTTTATAATAAAAACGTAAGCTCTCTATTTTGTTGTTTAATTTACTAAATTTGACATACCTATGAAGTAGCCTAAAGGTCAAACCACCTTAGACCACTGTCTTATTGAGGATGCGATGGGCTTGAGCAGCGAGGTATTATATATTGTTAACAATAAAACGACAACAACAAGTTAAGAATTAAAAGTGTTTTTATTATCACATGATGGCGGTATTTATAATAAAATATTTTGCACCCGAGACTATTATAACGGTAAAGGGACGCAGTTCATAAGTGCGAATATAGCCGCGCGACATCCCTCTCTGTTGCATGTATAATATATACGGTAGATAGGATTCAACAAACGTTTTGCAGGGTTATGTCGGAATTCGTTGTATTCCGATACAATACAAATACAAATAAAAAGAAATACAATAGACACGCAGTGAGCGTGTCTATTGTATTTCTTTTTTATATATTTTACCCCGAAACTCCAAATAACATATTTTAAATAATTTAACGTGATCTTTATTACCTATTTGAAATACCTTTAGCGACAATTTTTCGAAATAATTATAAAATCATTTCTTTACTAAAGCTCCTACAGAAGTCGAATAGCAAATTGAATATTTATTTATTGCTAAAATTTTTATCAATGGCGTTATGTTTTATAGGCATTCGTCACTCATAATTTTCTTAAAAACAAACTTATAATCTGATACCTTTTTCATTATAATTTTATTTTATTTTATTTTATAATTATAGGAAAACTTACAGCTTAATGGTTACATTATACAAACTTAATACGAAAAAGAAGGCCAATAACAAGTTTTCACAGTTAACAGAATAAATAAGTGGAAATACATATAAATACACATTCACACGACAACACAGATACAAGCAAGAAAAACATTATCGATAAACAGACACCATTACTCCTGGTATAATTACATAAATATTAAATCAAAATGGCTAAATAAAAGCGAGACAACAGAAAAATTTTGCAAAAAGGCGAGCAAGTATCAAAGCAAACTTTTAACTAACTTTACGAACTACTTAATTTCGGCTGTAAGTATACGTCATGTTACTCATCTTTAAAGTCAGGAGTTAACTGTGCGTATTATAAAAATTGAGTCTGCATTTAATGTTTTCGATGAATTACAGACTAAGATGTAAATGTCAGACAATCCTGATGAACAGTAAGTAGAACGATAGCAATTTGAATCTATTTACTTAGAAATAATTATAACGCAAAAAAATGCTTCTACCACGACTTCTGAGGTAAGTAACCCATATTTTCCGAAACAAAATAACGTTCGTCTGCCTAAAATTTCGATGCCTCATTTTGCTCATTTTGGGGGTGGGTATTAGGATTGGCTGGAGTTCAAGGACATATACGTTTTTTTAATACACAATGAGCATAAGCATTAAGCATTGATAACATAAATAAGTTTCATTACCTACGCGCGCCGCTCAACGAAGAACAAAGATTTCAAGACTAAAAATTACAAAGATGCTTGGAAATTATTATGTGATAGGTATAATAATAATAATAATATCAATTTATTTGCATAAATGTGGTACAAAAGTTGGTAAAAAATAAAAATAGCACGATACACATTTCGCCATTTATAGACATACAAATATAGTGTTGCAGTCTTTCGTACAATAGTTAATAAATAACTAAAGTAAAATTAATTGCTAAATTAACAATAACTAATTATTTCTAAAACATTTTAAAAAAAATACGTGTAACGTTTTGAAAATATTTACATAAACTACTTAACAAATTCAATACACACCTACAATGCATTTCTAAAATGATAAGACGGACACTCATTTTTTTGTAGGAATTCCCTGACGGAATAATAACTGTTTTCTACCAACCATTTTCTAAGCACAACATAAAACTTCTTGAGTGGTAAGTCAGTTATACACTTGGATATTGTGTTATAAACAAGTGGAGCCATGTACACGCAATTTCGTCTAAATAGTTCGATTCTGGCTATTCGCATGTTATAAAAATCAGCTGTTAGTGAATGTTCACGCACTATTTAACATAGAATCTATTCATAAAGAGACAAGACGGGGAAATTACGTCACATTTTGATACTGAAAAGCTGCTTGTTCTCTTGTCATAGATATGGTCGCATGCACGCACGCACGCCCTCACCCACTTATATAGATTCTTCCTTATACCATCAAATTGTTCGACCACAACCGATCATTGAAAGTAAAACTTAATGTAAACAGTAGCAGAGGGGATCCTGGTGTCCTGAAATACAGGCTGTGAGCCTAGCTTAGGCACCAGTCTCCCACAGTATGAAATCTTTTCATATACGAGTATATGTGTAATCTGTAAAGTGGAATATGTATTGTGGCGAGTAAATAAATGTTTATTATTATATACAACTCGCTGACTCAATCTTTTACAGTCCTTCTTCGATTGACATATTCGCAGAAGCTGATTTCTTTCGGCGAGTCATAAGTACTAGTCGTATCGATCTGGGTAAATATTATCCAATCTTATTCTAAAGCAAATAAGGGTGGCTTTTATCGGGTACATCGAATAGACGGGTTGATATGAATCCTGTTTGCATGTGCACTGAAATTTTTGAAAACCAGGTGCTGTTGAAGTATTTTATTATGCCTTTTATTTTATCACATGAAGTGAGCAGTAAATAGAAATATTTAACATAAACGATGTAAGCTTTGAACTGTGGAAGAATTTAGCCTTACAAAATAAACTTTTCAGACATTCAAAAATAAAATACCTTCTTGAAACTAATTCTAGATTCACGACATAGATGCCTTTTAAAATACGGGCCAGGATTATTTAAATAACTTACTACCTAAAACTCTGTTACCATTTAAAACATTTCTTCCTTGGATGGTTTGATCCAAAATTTAAAATAAAGCTTTGGGTAAAATGAGGTTGTCGATTTTGATTGTGCCGGAACATAAAGTTATATATATCTACAGCAGATTAAACAATTGGGTATTTGAATAATTTTTTTTTTTGTGATAAATGGAAAGGAAAGTTTTGATATAAGTTTTATAACAAAACTATTTTTTTTCGCTATAATTCAAAAGTTATTTCAAAATAAAAATTAAGTTTTGAATCCAGTACCGAAGACGCGCCGACAGCTCCCGAATAAACCCGAGCGCGTGTGACGTCATAAAACACAGTCGCTATGTCACCGGAAAATAACAAGATCCGTAAGTTTATCAATCTACTAGGAAGTTTATAAACTTTCGTAGGATCTAAACGGGAGATAAATTGTAAAATTTTACGTCCACATTTTCGTAAATTTATCAATTTCCGACGTCACACGGTAAATTTATAAACTAACGGATATCTATCCGTAAGATTTTATATGGTTCGACCAATCACAGAAACCCTTTTAAATATACGCATCTTTGAAATACGTAAAATAACACACTGCACTCTGATAGGTCATAGTGGCAATGCTTGTGTCCATAGACTTTGGTACAATCAGACTTGACAAACTTTTTCGTCACTAAAAGTTATTATGTCATACCTTTTGGCGTGATAGTATTCTTTGTCTGTGGGCCGACTTCCCAAAACTTTAGCTTTATTATAATTTTCTATCATTTTAATAACATTTTTAATTTTTTCCTCTGTCCATTCCGATTTCTTACTATTTTGGTTAGGTTAGGTTAGGTTATTTTATTTAGTTTCTGGGAGGGGTCCGGTCGTGTAAAATCTGCAGTACCCGGACCCCTCCCTTCTCAGGCGCAGAGTTGGCACACCGTGTGGTTTTAGTCGGTTCGATTCCGACACACCGCCCCGCTGCAAACCCCGGCGGGGTGACGGCCCGAGGGGGTTTCCACACGTAAAAAAAAAAAAAAAGGTTAGGTTATTTTATTTAGTTTCTGGGAGGGGTCCGGTCGTGTAATATCTGCAGTACCCGGACCCCTCCCTTCTCAGGCGCAGAGTTGGCACACCGTGTGGTTTTATACGGTTCGATTCCGACACACAGCCCCGCCGCAAAACCCGGCGAGGAGACAGCCCGAGGGTTCCAAACGTTAAAAAAAAAAAGTTGTTTAGTTTACTATAAAACTAACTATAAAACTTTCGTAGCTCTGTGGTAAATTTTACTTCTTCAACAAATGTTCTAGCATTTATTATTTTACGAGTGAGTTCAGTAAGTTTATCAATTTACGAAAATGTGGACGTAAAATATTACAATTTATCTTCTGTTTAGAATCCTAAGAAAGTTTATAAATTTCCTAGTAGAGTGATGAACTTACGGATCTTGTTATTTTCCGGTAACGCTTTAACATTATGACGTCACAACGACGGTGACCAATTCTGATGCGTTTATAGTCACGTGATTTTTATTGAATTTTTAATTGTTTATAATTTATTGAACAAAATATTTTTTTAAGTTTCTTGCATCATTTATCAATATTATTAATATTGATAAATTTTAATAATATAAGTTTTAAAATACATAAAAAAAATCATTCGTTTTTTTTTTCAAATTCCCAATTATTTAGATTGTTCATACTGATTGTTTCTATGATGGGTTTACTTTCTTTTAGACAACCAACTCTCCGATTTTTTAATTTACTTGGTAACGTTCATTGTAAAACGTTTATTGCTATATTAAAGTAAATTACACTATGGCCATAATAATCAGAAAACAATTGTGTACTTTCGTGACTTCCTTGAGGATCGTGTCACTGGTTTTTGTACTACTGATGCCTTTTTTGATTTTAGAATAGATAGGAAACTACCAAGTACTTATACCATTTCGTAAAATAACGTAGTTTTTTTTTATTGTATAGCGGGCAAACGAGCAGACGTATCGCCTGATGGTAAGCGATTACCGCCGCCCATGAACACCAGAGGCTATACAAGTGCGTTGCCGGACTTTTAAGCAGGAGTACCTACGCTCTTTTCTTGAAGGTTTGAAGGTCGTATTGGTCCGGGAACACCGCAGGCGACAGCTCATTCCACATTTTTGTTGTGCGCGGCAGAAAATTTCGGGAAAATGGCACGGTTGTGGACTGCCAACCATCTAGATGATGGGGATGAAGTTTCTGTCGCGTACAATTCCTCAGATGGTTGATATGTACGCAATTTCATGTAATTATGCACAAAAATCATTGAATAAATCAGTAATACCAGACTTTAAGTGTCACTTTCTACTACACTCGAAGTTGCATAAGGTCGACTATACCTAATTAATGGTGATCTTGTATTTTGGAAACGTAAATTTGAAAATTTTTGAGACAAAAATTAAAATAAAATTAATTTAAATATAACTAATTCAATTGTGATCTTCGGTGGTGTCAAAATAGATAATCGAATGCGATTCATCATCATCATCATGTCTGCCGAAAGACGTCCACTGCTGGACATAGGCCTCCCCCAAGGCTGCCCATAACAACCGGTCCTAATGCGATTCACTTATAGAGAAATCATCAAGTCTTCAAATTACAACGCATTAAAGCATATATTTATAGATTTATTTATAACACAAAATAACAAAACAAATAAAAACTTAAATGTATTACTTCAAGAATTTTTGAGGCAACATTTCTGGAATCGGTTTTCTTAGGAATACAACATATATAAGATACGAGTATATAAGGAAACTAAATGGTTCTTATCACATAATGGACTCAATTACGGTTTAATTTTGATGCGTGACAAGAACTTACCACCAGTGTTGGGCAAATTTTAATTGCAAACACTGCTTACCACCTCTTCATTGGCTACTTGGTATCATAAACATCATCCCAGGTAGAGACGGCATAACTAGAGTCACCGCCATTAAAACTATTAAAGGCAACATTTATCGCTCTTACAACTCTATCGCTCAATTTCAGTCAACAATCTTGAATCTTGCCTACTTCAACGACGGGAGAACATGGTCAGAACATACAAAAGAGGGGCGAGCGCGGCCTGGGACGCGAGCAGTTGCGAACATCACCTTAAGATTTAAACCTACCTGCTTTCTAATATGAATACTTTTGTTACCTTGCAAGTTGTATCTTAAAGATCTTAACTGTAAAACCAGCTAATAAAATACAGTCCACTCAAAACTCGTCTTTTTACATAAATAAAACTTTGAAAATATCAACCCGCACCTGGCGGCCAGTTTAAGGGATGTCCCCCATTCCGCTGGACTCAGATACAGTTTTTTGAATTTCTCTATTATTTTATAGAAACAATTTCATGGCGCGTCAAGCTCTAAATTTAACTGGTCAGACGCCGTCTGACGGCGGCGCGCCAGGACGCTGTAAGTTTTTAAGAAACCGTCTGACGGCCTTTTAAAAACTGGCGAGGGATCTGAGAATTGTTTTTTACATAAGTCACAAAGATATGGTTTCTCACCAGTGTGTGTACGCATATTATTATGTGTTGTAAAATTATTCTTTCGTAAGAACTTTTTCTTACATATATCACAGCGATAAGGTTTCTCACCCGTGTGTGTACGCATATGTTTTGTTAAACTGTACTTGTTTGAGAATTGTTTCTTACATATATCACAATGATATGGTTTCTCATCGGTGTGTGTATGTATTTTTGCTGTAAAACTACTCTTACGTGAGAACTGTTTCTTACCTATATCACAAAGATATGGTTTCTCACTAGTATGTGTACGCATATGTCTTGTTAAATGACCGTTTTGTGAAAATTGTTTCTTACATATATCACAATGATATGGTTTCTCGCCGGTGTGTATACGTCTATGTTCAGTAATGCGACTCTCGTGGGAGAATTGTTTCTCACATATATCACAACGATATGGCTTTTCACCCGTATGTTTACGCATGTGTGTTTTCAAATTACTCTTTTGTGTGAATTGTTTTTTGCATATATCACAATGATATGGTTTCTCTCCGGTGTGTTTACGCCTATGTGCTGTAAAAGTACTCTTTTGTGAGAACTGTTTCTTACATATATCACAATGATATGGATTTTCACCAGTGTGTGTACGCATATAGGTTTTTGCACGATCCCTTGTATGATTTGTAATTGTCATACGTGAAAGATCTTTCTGCCACACATTAGAGCACAAACAAACATGTCTCTCTAACTCGCACTTAGAATTGTAACATTGCTGACACGTGTCGCACGCATATTGTACACTTACAGTTATTTCTTTATTATTATCTATTATGTCTGGAGCAGTGACTTCATGGAGTATTTTGAACGCATACTGGACGAATTCACGCCCGTTCAGGTTGCTGGAGGTTGAATCTTCAGAACCCCTCTGCACATCTTGTGTAGGTTCCTTCGGTGTTGGGTCACCTAGATAATAAGAAAAGAATACAATAATCTTTCCACTAAAATAAAAGCAGAAAACACACCTAAGAAGTATTTTTAACATGTATCGTCGTCGTCACTGTCCCTAGTTTACATACTCGTATTTACAAAGCTCCCAGTATCACACGACTCACTAACATTACAAGAGTTCTTAAATGACATTTAAAAAGATTCGACTACCATAGTAGTGTCATGGATAGAGTCCGAGCCCTCGTCACAGCAGTCGTACTTAACTACCATGGTAGTTAAGTACGACTGCTGTGACGAGGGCTCGGACTCTATCCTCAGGTCACCAATTGTTTGAAAGATCTATAAAATATATATAAAATTTGTGTAGGTGTCTGGACGCTTTCCTGTATCCTCCGTTCCTGGCTATATCGTTTTTTATGCAGTCCATCCATTTTTTCACAACTTCGATAGCTACATACAGCGTGGATTATTAGTTAAAGACCTAAAATCGTAAATTGAACCACTTTAGATAAATTTACTGGAAGTGGAAAATTTATTGGATAGACTGCGTAAAACCGGATATGACCAGGAAGGGAGTTGGCAGTGAACTGACAAGTGATAGAGGAGGATAGAGGAAGAAACCAAATCAGAAGAGATGATGATGATGACGAGACTTACAACATTGCAGATAAACATCATCTTCCTAACCTTTATTATTCCCAATATTATTTGGGGTCGGCTACTAATTCAACGAGTTTTACCAGAATATAACGACGAGTGCAAAGTAAAAAGAGTTATCTGCAAAATAGCTACTTTACAGGAGAGCGAAAAAATCGAAGAAGTGTGTTTTTTTTTAAATGAATGAATAGATTTTTCTGTAAACTTTATCAATACATCTTTACTGCCTCGGTGGCGCAGTGGTAGTGAATGCGACTACTGTGCTTGAGGTCTCGAGTTCAAATCCTGGGTCGGACCAAATGTTTGTGTAAATCTTCAAATATTTGTTTCGGAGTTTGGGTGTTTTCTATGTATAATATGTATGTATTTACAAAAAAAGTATATATGTATTCATATCAGTTGTCTAGTACCCATAACACAAGCTCTGCTTAGCTTTGGACTAGATTTAACGAGATTTTGCAGTTGTTTGCATCTACACTGCTTTATAAATAATATTAATTGTGTCAACTGCCACTTGGTCGTATTTACGAGGGCCTTTAAATTTCGTATATAAATTGCATTCCCTTTAATTTACTGTATTAAGAATTTATTGTAACATTTAATTTAAATGAAAAATACTGGCTAACATATATTAATTAATAATATATTTATTACAGTACATAATAATGTAGATAGCTTTTTATGCTTCGTATTTTTTAAGGAATGAGATCAAATGATATATTATAACTTGATTATAAATTTTTCATTAGGAACAAATTTTTCAAATTATATTTGACTAGCCCACGCAACCTCGTTTACGTCGTTAGTAGTGTAATATTTTTCCCCGGTTTTTGTAACATTCTTCATTAGTGCTCCGCTCCTATTAGTCTTAGCTTGATGATATATATCCTATAGCCTTCCTCGATAAATGGACTATCCAACACTGAAATAATTTTTCAAATCGGACAAGTGGTTCCTGAGGTTAGCGCGTTCAAACAAACAAACAAACTCTTCAGCTTTATTATATTTATTGAAATTATATTGATATATTTGATTTGATATGTAATTACAGTTAAATAAACATAAAATGACACATATTTCACTTACATCAGTCTGACAAACAATAATCACAGGAACACATAATATTTAACTCTTCATTAACCAAAACTTGAATCAACATTTTAAACTTACGTAACTATTTAATTATCGATACATAATAAAAAAACGTAACAACAAATCAGTATCGTTCTCTATTGTTTAATAACTGTGTTTCAATTTTTATTACTATTACAGCTAGAAAAACTTAAAATTTTAATATAAAAAAAAGGTGCATATATTGCACTTACGCCAATCAGTCAAATAATAATGACAGAAACAAAATCACTAACAGTTTTTGTGGTAATGGTTAACCAAACACCTAAATCAACATTTTAAACTTACGTAGCTAATTAATTACTGGTAATAAATATATGTCTCCACTCAAGAACCTTTCTGCCCCATCGGCCATCGGTTCTCCGGGCTATGTGCCCTGCCCACTGCCACTTCAGCTTGCTGACTCGCTCTGCTATGTCGGTAACTTTAGTTCGTCTACGGATCTCCTCATTTCTGATTCGATCTCGTAGAGAGACCCCAAGCATAGCCCGTTCCATAGCTCGCTGTGTGACCCCGAGCTTCCTTATGAGGCCCATAGTTAGAGACCACGTCTCGGCACCGTAGGTCATTACTGGTAACACGCACTGATTGAAGACCTTCGTCTTTAAGGACTGTGGTATTTTTGACGTGAAGACGCTGCGTAATGTCCCGAACGCGGCCCAGCCGAGTTGGATTCGTCGATTTACCTCTTTCTCGAAGTTGGATTTGCCTAGTTGATTTGATGTAACAATTGTGGCCACATACAACATAACCTACTAAAGAGCCATCTACCGATACACTGAACTACGAAGTAATGCACTACACGGAGTAACTACAAATCCTGAATCACGCAATAAATAGTTCTCGCGCCGATTATCATAAATACGACATCCCAACATCAACTGTTGGGCAGTAGCCCGCCAGGCATGATCACCTCGCCTGTTCGGAGGATCCACCCTTTATGTTAGTGGAACATGATACCCGTTCCCCCACACAATTAATCAGTCTCGTTCTCAATAATATTAGAATTATGTTTTAATTTTTTATAAAACTCGTGATACCTAGCAGGTATTAAATTTTGCTCACAAAGATTTATCAAATCGTTGTATTTAGAATCCGTTATCATTAATGTTTCATTATAAGATTTTTTTAGTTGTATCAATTTATCTCGACGGGACCGTGTTCTTCGTTTTTGTGGTAGGTCAATTCTCTTATTTTCATTTTCATGTAAATCATATTTATAAAATATTATGTTAGGATAGTCTGCTTTTACTGCAATCTCGCGTACTTGACTCCATTTAACATTTTCATTGTCTACGTTTTTAGTCCACTTCAAGTTATCCAAACATTCTTTAAAATCGAAAATCATGTCTTGTGTTATTTCTTTTACTTCATAGGGATCTCCAGACGTTTTGCACCGTCTAACAAGTGTATACCATTCCTCAGGACTATAAATAAATTTTCTCTTCGAAGTCCTTTCTATCAGTGCGTGAACACTATCCCCTTCATGTTGGGTATGACCCTTTTCTAAAAATCTATGGCAGATATTAATTTTGAACTTCGACGCACAGTACACGTACATAAAAAATACGGCTCGGTTTCTATTTTGACCTGCGCAGTAGTCCGACCAAAGACGGACGTCCTTAATTCCTTTTCTAGCAGAAATTTCAATAAAATCAAGAAGACAACTAGCCACCTCGTTCGAACCCCTTTTAGCCGTAGTTTCAGGCCACATGTAACATATTCCTTTTTTAAGACCCATTTCAAACACTGTAAAATTAAAGATAGAGAGTTTTTGTTTATAATAAAATGAACTTGTTACTCCGTGAGGCGTAGATAAAATTTTTTGAAAGTCAAAAGTAGCTGAAGTTACAGTGTCAGGATGTGCAGCAGCTTGGATTTTATCCTGTTTCTTTAGATACCTTGCAACATCTTTATTTTTCATGTGATCATCAAAATCATCGGCGTTTTGAGTATTAGGACAACTTTTAAATGCGGTGCACACATCGCACTGGTCTTTTTTAGGGATAAAAAAGCATATATTCATTTCTCTGTTAACAATGTCTCGATATTGGCGAAGTGTCCGTACTCTTTCAGAAACATTATTTTCCTCTGCCCATGCTTGATATAACTTGAACATAATTGAGAAGTTCAAGTCACCGGATAAGTAAAGTTTATTTGAGTCTTTTCTTAGATAATGGGACTCCACAGGCTGAAATGATTTAACGTGATTACAAACACCTTCGATTACAGCTGTTGTGTTTATCTTATTTTTGTTTTCGTGATGACCTCTTAAATCCTTTAAACAGTCCCCAGTATTTTTATCATATTTGTCCAAAGCACTGAATATAAATTGGTTACTGATGGACAATGTATTCTTAAACATTGTTTTGCAAACTTTTACACTTCTAGGGCTAGATTTGTCTAAACTAACAGGAAGTGTGTAAGTTACACTGAAATTGCGTTTTGAATCATTTTCAGTGGTTATTCTCTTTTTTGGATTACGCTTGGTATATTTACCGATAAAACCCCATTGCTTTTCATGATCAGCAAGAGCCCAAAATCGATCAAAAATATTTTTTCTTTCTTGAGGAGATATCTTTAAACAACATTTGAATTTACAAACATCACCACATGGTGGCTTAATAGATTTAGCAAGTTGTATTTTACCATTTCTTGACAAGTGTTGTTCGCCAGAATTCAACAGTAATTTACGTCTTGTATCTATCCATTTGTCTTTGTTTCTCAATCTCTTCCTCTTAGACCTGTCAATACTAAATTGACGTCTTCTTTTCCCATTTACATTAGAAGGCGTAGAGCATTCACTTGATGCTCCAGATGCGGAAGAAGCGTCAGCAGTTGTTATTACAGGAGACTGACAATTGACTATTGACGTAATTGCGTTATTGCCGGAATTTACAGATTGATGTGTTTGATTTGGTTCTAACAAATCATGTGCAGGACTAGGACTGGATGCAAATGAATTGTACATTGACGGTGTTGGTGTGATAGACATTCTTTTAATGTTGTCATCAACAGGACCATCAGGATCAATTCCTTCTGATTGAGGACAAGTTCGCGTGAAGGTAGGCGTGGAAGTGAAAGGTATCGGCATAATTTGATCTGTTTGAAACTTATTTTTGTTCAGAACTTCGATGCCAAGATCATCCATAATGTCATTCATTATTTCATCTTCTAATGGATAATGTTTGTCGAAGAATCCAGTACTTATATTTGGCAAACTGTCATTATATTCCTCTTGCAAATCTAAAGTAATATTATCTGTTAACAAAAACAACAAACAAACATTAAACAATAGCACAAGAAAAACCAGACAAGTGCAAGTCGGACTCGCAAGTAACTTAGCCGAGATAATTTTTGAGTCTAACAAACACTTTTTTCACACATTAAAGTTTAATATTTCGTAAACGGAGCATTGAATAAAAAATATCCTGTAACTACTCTAAATATTTTTGAAAGTCCTATATACTATAGTCTAGACGAGAAACAAAATCATCTCCACTTTACGTGTTTTTTTATTATTTACACTTAACAAATAGTATTATCTATTTTACACTTCACTAATAGGTAGGTACTTCATTTTCTACAAAATTAACAGAAGTAAATTGCAACACCTACATATGATAGCGAAGTAGAATGATTCAGGTGGCAGATGGTCGTTTATGCGTCGGTACTTTCAAATATAACCTCTATTACAGATTTATCTATACTAATATTATAAAGAGGAAAGGTTTGTATGTAAGTATGTTTGTAACGAATTGGCTCAAAAAATACTGGTCGGATTTTAAAAATTATTTCACCATTTGAATGCTGCATTATCACTGATTAATATAGGCTATTTTAATTGTAAGGAAAAAAAATAAAATAACAATATGTAAACTAATAACTGCAGGTAACACCGCAAGGTTCAGCTAGTTATTCTATAAACAACAAATCTAAGAATTGTCATATTTATAATTTTAAAAATTTACTAAATAAAATTAATACATACCAGTAGTTTCACGATTATCACTTAATTTTGTAAGTTTGTGAGTGAGAGAGATCTTCTGTTTCCATGACAGTAACTTGTTTTACTGTTCTACTTAATTGTATCAACAATTGCCGTCGTTCTTTATTCAAATGAAAACTACAATAAACCCTCAAAATATCACAGATATCAAACTGAAAACCTTATTTAACATAAAAAACTTGAGAGGTGTCAAGGGACACCCGGATGGAACGAAGTTCCAAAATATTAATTACTAACGATTGTACAATAAACTTAAAATCACCATTTTGTAGATAAATTTATTTACTTTGCACCCGTCGATAAGTTTTCCACGAGCGACTGGCATAGGACCTACAAACCCTGAACTGAATTTGAAGGTTAAACTAGTCGTCAGTGGCTTTTTAAAAACGATTACCATAGATATTCATGACAACAGTGACCGACAGTTTAAATGTGCTCCCCGAGACATGCACATTCATTCAGTTATTCTTTACTAGCTAGGCCGCGAATTTTGGATTTTTTGTTGTAATTTGTATGTGTGTAATGTAAATATACATTAAATATAATGATTTTTATATTAGTGAAAAATACTTTCGACTACCCTCCCTTTTGATAGATTTAAATTTCATAATATACTTTGCATGTAATTTTATAATTGTGATTTAAATTAGCGTCCTCTTTTTAGGTCTTCTTGGTTTGAAACTAGATAGCGTTGTGAGACAGGCGTCTGTCAAAAAATAAATAAACAGCTACAATATACATACTTGTTTTATTTCCGATCTGTTCCTCCTTCACATTAATCAGAAAATCGTCATCTAAGTCTTCAGATTTCATGTTGGCCGAGACACCATTTTCCTCCAGAATATAGGCACCGATATCTGTAAACAACATCTGGTTATAAACGCGATTTAATTCATTCACGATAAGAAATAAACTGCCTCGGTGGCGTAGACCGCTAAGCTTGAGGTCTCGGGTTCGATTCCCGGGTCGGACCAAATGTTTGTATGATCTGCAAATATTTGGGTGTTTTCTATGTATAATATGTATGTATTTACAAAAAAAAAGTATATAAGTATTTATATCAGTTGTCTAGTACCCATAACACAAGCTCAGCTTAGCTTGGGACTAGATGGCGTTGTGTGTTAGATGTCCGGTATATTTATTCCGAGCGTACATTTGTAACGTATTAAAAATAGATAAAGATAAAAATATTCATAAAACAAAATTGAACTTGTGCTAAAAATATTATGATCAACAAATGAAAAAGTTTTCTAGTCTTTTATATTTTAAAAAGTGGAAGTATGCTGGTCCTCGATTTTAACCACGATTGAACACAATTGTCCGCGATACACTGAGCTAAACTTTTAGGTTAAATAAAGCTTGCCAGGTAAACTCAGCTGAAATTATTTACAGTATACCTATACTGTGAATAATTTCAGTACAGCTGTGAACAAGATACAATAAGAACTATTTCTAGTGTGATTAGCCTCCAGTAACACAAGCTCTGCTTAGTTTGGGACTAGATGGCGTTGTGTGTTAGATGTCCGGAATATTTTGTTTTTTTTTTATTTATTTTATTGCTGTGTGGATGATATTTTATTGAATGTTGTTTTTTAATTGTATTTGTAAATCAAAAAGAATAAAATGCCTTATTTCGATGGGCACCCTGGTTTATACATATACTCAATATTCACAAATTTATGTGTAGAATATTTTTTTAGGAAAACTCGATGAGCGTACCGACTGCAGCCGGATCTCGTACTAACCACTCCTTTTGTGTCCAAGCAGTTCGGTTGTGGAATGCCCTACCAGTCTCAATTAGACGAGCAAAAACATTAACTGCTTTTAAGAGACTCGTAAAGGAGCATTACCTGGGAGAGATCAACGTCCCTTAACATGCAATTTTTATTTTTATTTATATAGTCAATTGGGTCACACTACTGCATTTAAGTATGTAATCAACTGTATATTTATCTTTATTTATTCTTCGTCTTTCCTACTCTTACACCGGACACTACCCAACACTTTCTCTTACTCATGTTTTCTCTCCATCCAATGGTTGCCTGTAAGAGATTGCCTCCGGGCGATAAGGCCGCCAATTGTACTTCCCTAATTTTAAGATTATCTTGTAATGCATCTGGTGTACAATAAAGTGATATATTATTATTATTATTAATAGCAAATGTGTAAATGTACAAGACATTCAAGAAGACAGCTACTACTACAAAGCTGAACTGCGAGCGCCGTGCTTGTTAAAAGCAAGGTTATTGATCATTTAACCAACTACTAACTGATGTTTATACGATTAAATAAATAACTGTTAATTATTACCTTCACGATCACTTTGTTCATCTTTCACATCACACAAGATGACCAGAGTCTCTACACCAACACTGTCTGCATCCACCTCATGTTCCATGCTCTCCTGATTCTTCTTGTCTGAGCCTGCAGACAGTACGTCGTCAGAGCTACTGTTTTCCTCCAGAACATCCTCATTGGTATCTGTAAACAACATCAAGTCCTACATGCGAATCGGTTTGTATTAGAGGTTAGGGCTTGACAAAGATGTTCATAAAATATGTCGCTCATCACAATCTGACTGGCTATAAGTGCTTGACTTTGCAAAGTGTTAACCGGTTACCAGTGAGCTACGCTAAGGAGCCCTTCTTTACTTTATTACTAACTAGCTGACCTACGCAACCTCGTTTGCGTCTTATATAGCCCGTAGCATGAAAATTTTTAGCAAAATAAGTAACTTTTCTGGTTGATTTTTACACCTTGTGTCCGAAAAACCCAAATATACTCGTGGATAACGTAGCTTTCGAATGGTGAAAGAATTTTTAAAATCGGTCCAGCAGTTTTTGAGCCTATTCATTACAAACAAACATACAAACAAAGTTTTTCTCTTTATAATATTAGTGTAGACATACTTAAAACCTTTATACAATACTGAACAATCCGGCATGATCGCCGAGGTCGCTAAGTTACTAATCTATTATTTAGATCACTTCGATGTTTATCACACCATAGGTCAAACTAGCGGAATAGGCAATATGTATATTTATTTGAAATAGCCAAAATAATCATATGTCATCTTTATTGGCAAAAAAATATACCCACATAAATATTTTTACAAATAATCATGTTTTTATTCATGAATTTAATTATTTAAGAGTAGTATTTTCCAAATTCTCTCGCAAATATTCAAAACGCAATGCTATTGGCGGAAAGAAACGTGACGTCACCGTCCACTGTAAAGTCTGTAAACGGCATATTAAAGTCTGTATTTATCCGTAGGAGCTATGCTTCGGCATGAATGGGTCAGCTCGACCGGAGTGATACCACGGCCTCACAGAAAACCGGTGTGAAATAGCGTTTGCGCTGTGTTTCACCGAGTGAGTGAGGATACCGGAGGCCCATACCCCAACCCCTCTCCCCATCCCCTTTCCTATCCCCCAAAGGTCGGCAACGTACTTGTGACGCCTTTGGTGTTGCGGGTGTCCATGGGCGGCGGTAATCGCTTACCATCAGGTGATACGTCTGCTCGTATGCCCACTATTCAATAAAAAAAAAATATCAACAGGTCGTTTGTATGAGTATTGGACGTTATTCGCATTGTTTTGATGAAATTATTAGTGTTCTTTGGAGATTTATTACTAAAAGCAGTGACTCTCTGTGAAGAAAGGCTCGGCAAAATGACTAAAAATGGTTTTGTCAAGGCACAGTCGGATAAACTGCCCAAAATTGATGTGTTCATGATGACCACACTATTTGGCCCAGTGCAATATGTACTATTTTGTTTTAAATCAAAAACACATTTTTTATGAAAAATAAAACTTTCTCGCTTCAAAACAATATTTCTCTCCAGTGGTAACCGTAATTTATGTTTTTTCTGACTTTGGAATATATGTGGTACTACAACACCTTTTTATTAATAATATTGACATCTTGTGTCCATGTTCCAATTTTGTACTTCCACAAATACATTCGGAATGCAGTCAACAATGTACGGACTCACCTGTTATTGGCATCATTGGCATCTAATTCAGTCCGAATCCATCTAAGTACACCAAAGGAATACATCAGAACCGGCATAACCCAACCATTGCAGGCTTGCACCTTGTTACCGCTTGATAAAAGACTTTTAAGTACTTTTTTCAGGCGGACAAAGAAGCGTTCCCGCAAAATTTATTTTTGTTTTATGCCTGGTTCGGGTATTCCCAAGGACTGTGAGAAACCTATATTTGTAAGTTTCAGTGGCAGAGAAAGATCTGAGTGTCATAGAATCTGAAAGCTCTATTCCTTTAGATTCTACAATCGCACCTTTCTTTACATACAAACGTGGGAGAGCTATGCTTCGGCATGAATGGGCCGGCTCGACCGGAGTGATACCACGGTGAACAGAAAACCGGTGTGAAATAGCGCTTGCGCTGTGTTTCACCGAGTGAGTGAGGATACCGGAGGCCAATACCCCAACCCCTACCCCCCTTCCCCTTTCCCATCCCCCAAAGGTCGGCAACGCACTTGTGACGCCTTTGGTGTTGCAGGTGTTTATGGGCGGCGGTAATCGCTTACCATCAGGTGATACGTATGCTCGTTTGCCCACTATTCAAAAAAAAAAAAAAACATTTGTCTACACCAAATTCCATCTTGATAGAATTGCTAAAGTTTTCAGTGACCTTTATTAACTCTATCGTACGTACGATCTCGTGCTAATAGCAAATTTGCGTTAACTATTACAAAACATTCAAGAAGACAGCTACTACTACAAAGATGAACTGCGAGCGTCGCGCTTGTTCAAGGCAAGGTTATTGATCATTTAACCAACTACTAACTGATGTTTATACAACTAAATAAATAACTATTAATTATTACCTTCACGATCACTTTGTTCATCTTTCACATCACACAAAAAGACAAGAGTCTCTACACCAACACTGTCTGCATCCACCTCATGTTCCATGCTCTCCTGATTCTTCTTGTCTGAGTCTGCAGGCAGTACGTCGTCAGAGATACTGTTTTCCTCCAGAACATCCTCACTGGTATCTGTAAACAACATCAAGTCCTACATGCGAATCGGTTTGAATTAGAGGTCAGGACTCCAATTAAACGTGACGATTGACAAAGGTGTTGGTAAAATATGTCACCCATCACAAGACTGATCTGGCTATGGCAGCGCAAACGCTATTTCACACCGGTTTTCTGTGAGGCCGTGGTATCACTCCGGTCGAGCCGACCATTCCTGCCGAAGCATAGCTCTCCCACGGTAAATTCCCACTCCCTTATTTACTCATCTATTCTTTAGATCACTTCGATTTTTATCTCACGACCTTATAAAACACTCTAAATTCAGTTAAGGTACAACACATTTTTTTAATAATAATGAATCTTGTGTCCATGTTCCAATGCCATTATTTTGTACTTCATATAATTTTCAGTATCTTTTTCAATCTAAATATATAGAATCGCTCTCTACCATCGCGTCTCACACTACCCTCTCCGACAATTATCATTTCTGGGCTAACACTATAAAAAATATTACTCATGGCAGGTATGTGAAATAAAATAATACATAAATTACAAAAGATATATTTAAAGGGTGAAATAATATATATACACATACATGCACCTCAGGTAAATAAGCCATAAAATAAATCAGTTTCCCTACTTTGAGGTGTGGTACTTTTCAAAGCAATTATTTTTTAATATGCACAAATACATGTTGCACTTTGTGCATATGGTACGGCATCGAGATTTGCATCCAGGGTACCTGCATTTGGATGCAAATTTGTCATCCAGGAAGCGAGGAAGATGACCAATCCCATCAAGACGACTTTCGACACAAGGTTGTACCACAACTGGTCTTGGTCGCTTCTTCAGAGAAACATCAGCTTGCTCTTCGTCATCATCGTTTTTTCTCTTCACAACTGCTCTAGTGCTTGGACTTGGTTGCATAAAGAGGGGGGTTGCAGGGGCGCTCTCGTATTTGGCCAACGCAGTACCAAGATTTATGCGATATTGTAACAATCCCAGCCTATCCTTCGGTGGTACTGTCTCTTCTTTGCAGCAGCGAATGTACATAATCCAGCAATTTACAATTACAAGGTCTACAAAATGGGAAAAGACTCTTGTAGGCCACTTCTTGGTGCGCATGGAACTGCGATAGTAAGCAATTAACCTGTCGCACGAGTCGATCCCGCCCATGCATGTGTTGTAATTTTTCACCACAGCTGGTTGAGTGACATCAATTTTTTGTCGTTGAACCTTGCACCGTCGCTTGCATGAACCTACAGGATCACTACCAGTGTCTGTAGAAAGCATTGTTACCCCTTTTGTGTCTTTCTCATCGTTTCTTACTTTTTCGTCAAATTCGCCTCTGTTGAGTTCTTTATCAGTCTTCATCTTTTTTCCAACTATTCCAACTCTATTAGACATCACAGTCCCTGTCAAATAAATGTCTGGTTTTTCTTTATTTAGATAGTCGGCCAACTTTAAACTTGTAAAGAAGCGATCTGTGTACAGAACACAAGTAGTACGAATTGTACGCGTTAGCAATTGTACTATACCTGCTCCTAGTCCAAACTGCGAGATTACTTCTCGTGATAGGGTATTTGCTCCTACATATATTTCGAAGTCGAGTACCAAGCCATCTTTAGCCGCCAAAACATAATTTTTAAGATCCAAGGGGTTTGGTTTTGACGGCACGTACTGACGGCATTGACATCGACCGGCAAACGGGATCATTTGTTCGTCAATAGACATATGCTGCGATCTTGGTAAAGTATGGCACTTACCAAGTATACAATTGATCATTGGCCGTATTTTACGGAGCTTATCGTCACTATGTAGCGCTGCAGTATTGTCATCAAAATGTAAATAATTCCTGAGTTCGAAAAACCGATCACGAGTCATGGTATCCCTAATCAGTGGCACACTTACGTCCCTGTTCCAGTACAGCCTAGCCTGGGGATACGAAAGAGACTCCATAAGAATTTGCAAACCAACAAAATTAATTATCTCTTGGCGATTTGTATTCACAGTTTTTAACTGCCTTTCTTGAGCAGAATATAAATTAGTTTCGTTTGCGACTAATTGCCAGAAATCTAATCCAAGGTATTCAAAAAATGAAAATAAAACACTTGTTTCGGAACTTCCCTGGGTTTGAAGAACATCTTCATAAATTTTCGGTCCTCGAGAAGCCATAGTTTTGGTAAGCCATATATCTGGCTGCCTACTAGAAGCTGCTGGCTCTGACTCATCGGTAGGTTGCAATTCCTCTTCAGAAACAGGCGAAGGTTCCCTTTTCGTCAAATATTCATCATCTTCATCTCCTGAAGAAAAGTCCCCATCGCTATTATTGAGAAGCTCATCAATTGCGCGATCAACCATTACGACATCTGCCAAAAATAACAAAAAATAAAAACTAACGATTTAACCACTTTTATGTCTCAAATGCCTGAGGTACACAAGTGTGCACTTAGAAACAATATCTTTCTAATCGCTAGCAAAATCATAATTTTGTATGTCACTTACTTGAATACAAACAATTGAAAACTTAAGCATGCAAATCAATGAAAATATTGTAAGAAAGTACGAAAAATGAACTTTACCTCAAATTCTACTTCGAACCCACACTATAAAAAAACTGCCGAGTTGACATTTCATTCAAAATATCCAAATGGTCTAAGAGCCCATGAACCCCAGACCTTCGTTATTTTATAAAAGCTGAAAAGTTGTCAGCGCATGCTTCTAACACAGGTAAGAACGATAGACCATTATGAAGTTTGGGTTACCCTGGCTTTGGCAGGTAAACGGTATTAAAGGTGTGTTAAATACCGATCTAAATTCATCAAATAATAAAGTGTGATTTGTAGGTATTACCCTCAGAATATTATTAAAAATCACGTCATTAATTGCCAGACTCTTAACATCGTGGCAACCCCTTGCCAGACAGAACCTATAATGTTCATGAAATTATAATTCTACTTACGTTATAGTATAAAAGCTGATTTTTATATATATAATACTTAGATAATAATTAGATAATGTTTCCTCATTAGCCATACATTTTTGATAATTCCAAACCCTTGCCAGACAAGCATGTAGGGTAGCTGTAGGAGCGAGCGCGAAACAGTATATATGGGTGGGTGCGAGTGAGATAGCGAGTTAGGTCTGCCGCGATCCCTCCTTGCGCAGTTGTTATTTGTACTGTACAGTAACGCAAACTTCATAATGGTCCATCGTTCTTACCAGTGTTAGGAGCATGCGCTGACAACTTTTCAGCTTTTATAAAATAACGAAGGTTTGGGGTTCACGGGCTCTTGCTCTAAAAACTTTTATTGGAAAACAGCGCCATCTAAAGTATGTGTTAAGTAGCGTAAACATTCCTTTAGTTAACCGTAGCAGTGCTTATACTAACAGGTGGCGCTACACGATCTGAAATTGAGTTTTATGAAGGTACACATATGTGTACCGAGGATCTGAAGAGGCTTATGTTAGTGTCACATATAGAGAACAAATACTTAAATGTCAAATATTACCTTCATCATCATTTGGATCATCTTTCACTTCACACTTTAGATCCTCCACACCAACACTGTCTGCATCCATCCCCAGTACGTGTCCCACACTAAAGTGTATGACATTGTGCGTGGTGAGTCTCTTCTTATTGTTTATTGCTTGTAGTTGCACTTCTTCGGACTGTTGACAAGTTCAATTAATTAATAAATTAAACCTTATAGCAGTGTGAACAAATATGTTTATTATAAAAAACATTAGAGTGAGCCACGTGGTAGACATACACTGTCCAGGACTTCTGTTTCATCTCTTAAAGAAGAACAATTCCTTCATACATTGTTTTTGAGGGGACACTTGAACTTTGCCTGGTGTGTAATGTATCAAGATATTATTAATATGTATTCGGAAGTGTTTTAATATTTGCAATATATTTATATTGGACCTAGTTATATATGTACATATATTAATTGTGAGCTGAGTGTGTGAGTGAGAGCTGCGCTTCGTCGTGTTACCACGGCCTCACAGAAAATCGGTGTGAAATAGCGCTTGCGCTGTGTTTCACCGAGTGAGTGAGGATACCGGAGGCCCATACCCCAACCCCTCCCTCATTCCCCCTCTCCATCCTCCAAAGGTCGGCAACGTACTTGTGACGCCTCTGGTATTGCGGATGTCCATGGGCGGCGGTAATCGCTTACCATCAGGCGATACGCCTGCTCGTTTGCCACCTATTAAATAAATAAAAAAATATATATATATATTTACATACCATCAATATATTGCAGGAACATCAACATAACATATTAAACATAAATACACATTGAACTACTAGTGGACACATTAACACTGTAATTACCACTGATCAGGTCAATCAAATCAACCACTTATCAATATAACATCACAGTAATCATGTTGTTCAAACCCTGTATCAAACATCATCCTAAATCCTAAACAAACAGCAATATAACGTTTTGAAACTATAACCAACCTCATTACAGCTCAGCATTTGTGTGAACAGCTCCTCACTCTGGAGACAGCTCTTCCTCAACTCGTAGCAATTCTTGAGCCTTGCGCGACATATATAGCAAGCTAGTATAGGTCTGCTATCTTCAGTTTTAAACTGCAAATAAAAGTTTTGAAATTGTATATCACCAGTGCATTCCTTACTCAAACCAATCGCAAGTCACATCTACACTTAAGTCAATTTCTTTTCAATTCAACTTGACTGCACGCTTGGCCGAGTGGTTTCAGCAGTCGCCATGCCGCTTGCTACAGCGCCAAGTGTCTTGGGTTCAAATCCCACGCGGTACAACACTTTGTGTGATCCACGTATTGTTGTTCCGAGTCTGGATGTTCTTTGTGTCCGTTTCATGTGTCTTTGTAAAGTCCCCCACGACACAGGATGTTTATTCCTAATGAGGGAGTTGTCTTTTAAAAAAAAAATAGTTCCTAGTCTAAACATATTTATTTATTCGTATTTGTTAAAGTTATTATACAGAACTATCAATCAGAATGCAATTCATTATGAAGTAAATACAACACAGAAATAGAGACACACGCAGTAGAGCCATAGTTTAAAACTGAATATTAACACCATTTACTGAAAGACCACTTAGATTAGTAAAAATCACTCAAACAAATAGGTTTCTCAACTTGGCTATAATTAATTGTTTGAGCTGTTTGCACATGACAGGTATATGAGAAACTACAATGATATATTTAGGTACAAATAACAGAAATGCTTCGCAGTAGCAGGAGATAGAATTGTTTAGTTTAACAATTACTTACTGGCATCAAAACCAAAGACTCATACATTTCCTGTAAATGTGTTCCTACAACTGCAACCAGTCGAATGTCTTCTCCTAAACAAACCCTACACATCGAAAGCTTTTCCATGATTAATTTAACAGCAAGTTCACAACCTTTGTTTGTCACTTAATAATCACTGTTTTATATTTTCACCGTCTATGCGTCTGTCTATTTGTACTCTGTATTAAACATTTCATTGCACATATGTACATATGGGAGTAATTTTACGTGAACCAACGCCGTATTAATTTATTATTAATAGTTGTTTATGGACCTTTTAATTTATATATACAATCTTTTCTGATGAACATGCATCAATCATAACAGTCAGTCCATGACCGTTTGACAGGTCTGACCACAGAACACTTTTATTTTTATTACAGTTCTGACAGATTGTACATCATGGAGGTGAGCAAAACAAAACAGCTTTGTAAAATTTCCGATTCTTATTTATCGACTTAATTTATTTGCATTAACAATACAACTATTTATATTAAATATTGTAGCATTCGTGTGCATCGGGAACGACGGGCTCTTTTTTTAAATACTTGCGATACGATATAAAATTCAAATAGGAATTAGTTAAAAATAGTAAAAAGTCTAAAGCAATGGTCATACATTTTTTAAACGTGAAATAAAGCTGTTATGATAAGTTAACTTGAGCCCTCAGTTCAGATCCTTGCAAAAAATTACATAACCTAGAATCTAGGTTATGTCGTTTTTACTACAACGCAACATTTTTACAGTACTTCCTCAGATTTAGGGCCTAGATCTAAGGAAGTACTGTAAAAATGTTGCCACTAGGTCAATGTTTTATATTTAAGAGTTTAGTTCAGAATTTCTTAAAACTTTTAAGAAAATCCCGAAACTGTAGAATACAGTACGTAAATACGTACTGTGTAAATACGGTGGCAGCGGCGGGTGAAACAATACCATCGATGATTCACTCGTAATGCCCACTTTCTTAACCTTATACGGCGGTGATTGTAACAAACATAATAATAAACAAAGCGGTATCCCAAATTATATCAAAAGTGTTATGTTTCATGAACCAGAGAAAATGTTCTGGTAAAATATATTCTGTTATAATTTTTTATATTTTACAGCACTGTGTTAAATCTACATGCGGAAGCTTGTAGTTGGTATATAGAGAAACAATTTCATATTTATATTGAAAATTTAGCTGTAAGCTCCCCGAATAAAATAAAATAATAAATTAAAAAAAAAGAGTTACAAAATGAAAACGTGACAATTAGCGGTCTTATCTCTCATGGCGATCTTTACAAAAACCTTAACCACTGGTGTGTGGCGCCCTTGCAGTGTCTAATTGACGCATCTGTGTCATCACTTCTAGGTGGTTTCGCGAAATTTAGTTTCATGTGATTAAAATGACGATATCTCTAAAGTTTTGTATGGTAGCTTTATATGATACTTATGTCTCTGGAATCGTTATGAGACAAGCTAATTTATAAATTATGAATTAGGCCAGTTTTGTCTAGTCATATATTATTAATTCTTATTTGAAATTAGGACTTGAGATTATTATCCTGTTTTTTGTACAAAAGTTGTTAAAATTAAAAAATCACATCGATATTTCAAAAAGTTTTTATTTTATCTACTAAAATATATCTTATTTTCCATTTATTAATTGAAAAAACATATCTCGTCATACATTTTTTTTACACCACATGTATTACAAAACAGCCCCTTCGACGCTATCCGAACGCTTAGTGAAAATAAATAGGTTATGTTCATACTTGAATTCCAAAAATACTGCAAATGGAATGGTTTGGACTATTATTTCATACTTAAGTATGGTCTATATACTTATCGTATACAGAGTTTCAGCTGCTACAAAGGTTTAGTTGATAAAAAAATGGACAATAAACTAAGCACTTGAAAATAGGCTTAAAAAAGGTACTCTCAAACTTTGGGTCACTGGGTAAATTCAATTGCATTTATTTTAAATACAAATTATTACTATAAAATTAGACGAATTCCATAAATCGATAAATACAAAAAAAGGCACGTAGCCGTACAAAAATATTTTATAAATCAACGAAGAATGTCACCAATTTCTAGGAAAAAATACGATAGGCACAAGAGTAAACGTATAACATAGTATGGATACGACAAATACTGTTACACCTGAACAAATGGAATTAGAAATTTCGTAATGAAATAAATCTTACTGTAATAAAAAAAGAAGAATTTTTACCGTGAGAGAGCCACGCTTCGGCATGAATGGGCCGGCTCGACCGGAGTGATACCACGGCCTCACAGAATACCGGTGTAAAATAGCGCTTGCACTGTGTTTCAATCAGTGAGTGAGGATACCGGAGGCCCATATCCCAACCCCTTCCCCCCTCCCCATCCCTCAAAGCCCGGCAACGCACTCGTGACGCCTCTGGTGTTGCGAGTGTCCATGGGCGGCGGTAATCGGTTACCATCAGGCGATACATCTGGTCGATTGCCCCTTATTCCATGATAAAAAAAATATTTTTTTATACTAATAAGGTGGCAAACAAGTATGTACTATTTAAAATTCATTCTTGACTGCCTCGTTAGCGCAGTGGCGGCGTACGCGACTGCTGTGTTTAAGGTCTCGGCTTTGAATCCTGAGTCGTACCAAATATTTGTATGATCGCCTCGCTTCAGGCGGAATCGGAGGGTTTGGAAACGTTCTCCAGTCAAAGTCTAAATTCAAAGAGAGCTGCTCAGTTATCATCAGGGGGACTTCGACGGGCTCAAGTTCACCGGCAGGCGCTGTATCAGTGTAGTCTCCTTCAGCATCCTCATCAACAATATCTTGGTACGAGGGTGTTTCCATCATGCTCCTAAACACTCTTGGTATCAAAGATATGTTTTCAACATCCTCCTCATCGTTGCTCTCATCCGATTCAGGCTCGCTGCCAGTAACAAATGATAAATTGCTTTCGAATGTAGTAGGAACCAGAAATTTGGCTATGGTCCTAGGACCCAAATAAAATCAGCGGGTACTTACCATAATTGAGGATAAACTGTATATCACCATCGTCGAGAGAACGACTAGGTGGAGGTGGAAACTGCAGTGGAGATTCCTGATATGCCACAAACCTGGAGACGAAGGCAGTGTTGTAGTATCTTACCCATATCTTTACCGATAAATAGAAAAATCCGTAAGCGATTTACACTGCTGGTGAAGATACCGAACATGATGATGCCGGTGATGGTGGTGGTACACCCGCTGTTATGAGTGATAGTGACGAAGGTGGTGAAGGCGGTGCTTCTGACGTCAATGCTGGTGCGGGATTTGATCTAGATAGACATTTTGAAATAAAAGTTACAGAATCTTTACAAGGACACACTCCAGCAGCCCTACTTACAGTTGCCATATGCGCTTCCACTAAGGACGCAGAGCGGTCTAGAGACCCCGGCCAATGGGCATCTCGTCGAGATCGCATATTACTAGTCTAAAATACAAAACGAATTTAAATAGTAAAAAAACAAATAAGTCAATTGAAAAGTAGAAAGCGGTAAACAAAAAGACTAACTCGTCAATAGTGGAAGGTTCTGGTCTTTCAGTCCCTTGGGGCATTTCCGCGGCCTTCACGACCTCTGCCACGCCTGCTGGCAGGACCACCACGAGTGGTAACTACTACCACACACCTGAAACCCTTCCGCGTCGCATATCGCGCATGCCAGGGTGTCTGATCTTACTTAAAAAGCACAAAAATAAAATGCAGATAAAATACGCAAATTTTAGAAAATAGTAATAAATACGCAAATAAATACAAAATAAACAATAAATAATTTAAATAAAAAAAATGAAAAAAAAACTACCACCAAAACAGAAAAGTGACTAGTCTCATCCATACTAATTCGATCACTGCCCCAAAACGTCAAAAAAAAATGGCGGTTTACTGTCTGTATTTTTTCATTATATGTTACACAAAAACTTTGCACTATTTTTTATATTTAATACTCCGTAACATTAAAAAGATAAATAACAATATACAAAATAACAACAGTTAGTCATGATAAGGGTTTTTATTATTCGTAATATGTAGAAACGTACAAGCTTTCCGCCGCCATGGCGCGCTAAATGGCAATGAATGTTTGTTAAAATAATTATTTCAACAAACAATCTTTATCAAATATATAATCTATGTATCAAAAAGTGTTTATTATTTACCTACTCATGTTTCAATGCAGTTGAAGATACCAATTTTTTTTTTTTTTTTTTTTATGTCTTAGCTGCCAAAATGACTCTGCTCTGCCTGATGGAAAGCACGAGCAGAATCCAGGAGTGGTGGTCACCATCCTCAATGCTAATAGGGACATTGCAGCATGGCGACCCACACTATGGCGGCCTAGTGAGATGCTTCTTCACGCTCCGCTTAAAGGACCCGGGTTCATAGTGGGAGGGAAACACGTACGCAGGTAGTGAGTTCCAGGTTTTGACCGCTCGGCACAGGAAGGAAGAACCGAAGCGGCGAGTACGAGAGCGTATGTCTACCACTCTGAAGCGGTGACATCCAAGACCGGCACGTGTTGTCCTGTAGAGGAAGGGGGAAGGGGGGACCAGTTGGAACAGCTCTTCAGAACACTCTCCATGATAAAGGCGATAGAGGACTGCCATAGAGGCGATATCTCTACGCAACTGCAGAGGCTCAAGGGACTTGGTGGTCTGGGGACTGCCGACAATGCGGATGGCTCGCCGCTGCAACCGGTCGAGAGCGTCGAATAGATACTGCGCGGCTCCATCGCAAAGATGAGAACAGTACTCCACGCACGAGCGAACCTGGGTCTTGTAAAGCAGACACCGATGCTCGGGCGAGAAGAACCGTCTCACCCTATTAAGGATACCTAGCTTCCGCGAGGCCGCCCTAGTGACACTCTCAACGTATTCGCGAGGGTTGAGATCGCGGCTGATATCCATGCCCAGGATATCGAGCCTACCTTGTAATGGCAGTCGAGTGCTCTGAAAAGTGGGAAGGGGAAGGAATGGAGACTTTTTGGCAGAGAACGCGCACACCTGTGTTTTCTTGGCGTTGAACTCGACCAGATTCTCAGAGCCCCATTGAGAAATGCGGTCCAAGTCATGGTCGAGTTGAGCGACAAGTTCCCGTCGTTTTTTATCATTATCTGCTAGCCCAGCTGTGGGATGTCCAAAATATCGCCCGTGAACTGTGCTGTCGTCTGCATAGCAATGAATGTTGGCAAGGGCGAGCATGTCATTGATATGCAGAAGAAACAGCGTGGGTGACAGGACAGACCCCTGAGGTACTCCAGCGTTGATCAGCTGAAAATCGGAGGCCGCACCGTCGCAAAGGACTCTAATGCGGCGCTGGTGCAGAAATGCGGCAACCCAGTTGCAGAGTTTGGGGGGTAAACCGTATGCCGGTAGCTTGGAGAGAAGCGAACGGTGCCAAACCCTATCAAAGGCTTTGGCCATGTCAAGGCTGATTGCCAAGGATTCCCCATGCCTGTCAATAGCTTCACCCCAAAGGTGTGTCACATACGCTAGAAGATCACCCGTGGATCGGTTCGGTCTAAAACCATATTGACGATCGTTTAGTACGGAGTGATCCTCCAGGTAGTGAATCAGTTGTTTATTTATTATTCTTTCAAATACCTTGCAGAGAATTGAGGTGACGGCTATCGGACGGTAGTTTGCCGGGTTTGAACGGTCGCCCTTTTTGGGGATGGGTTGAACATTCGCCTCTCTCCAGGCCATCGGGACAGTTCCTGATGAATACGACAGGCAATACAGGCGCGTCAATACCGGAGACAACTCTGGTGCACATTTCTTAAGAACCACCGCTGGGATGCCATCGGGTCCACTGGCTTTCCGGACGTCGAGTGACCGAAGCTCCGCGCGGACATCATTCAACCGGATGCGAATATCCCGCATCGTAGTGTCGCAGGTCGGAATGGTAGGCGGGTGCTTGCCACGGTCGTCGATTCGGGAGTTAGCCGCAAAGAGATCAACAAGCAGTTTTGCTTTCTCCTGCGGCTGATGGGCGAGTGATCCGTCGGGGCATTTCAGCGGTGGTAGCGAAGACTGGCAGAAGTTGGACTGCACGGCTTTAGCCAATCGCCAGAACTTTCGGCTACCCGTAGGGTGTGCGACGAGTTCTTGGCCAAGCCGCGCAATGCGCTGGGCATCCGCTCTAATGTAAGCCTTCTTGCATTCCCTTGTGGCTTTGTTGAACGCTGCTTTTAGTTGACTTACGTCGGGGCAGCCGCGAGCGTGAGCTCTGGTCCATGCGCGGTAAGCCGATCGTTTTTGCGCAACAGCATGGGCGTACTCGCGATTAAACCAAGGACGGGTCGTTGCGCTGGCGACCTCACTGTAGGGAACATAGTATTCCATTCCAACAGTGATTTCGCCAGCCACGGCGGCCGCAGTTTGCGACACATCTTTGTCTTTAAAGCAGCGTTTAGCCCACGGGATGGATGCAAAATAATCCCGCATTCCATCCCAGTCCGCTGACGAGTAGTGCCATAGTCGTCTTTTCGCTGCCACTGGTCGTGGGGCGGCAACTAAAGGCACCGTGGTAGACACCACGCAGTGATCGGAGGATCCTAAAGGGGCGAGCACCGATATATTGTACTGCGCTGGGTGACTCGTCAGCAGAAGGTCCAGCAAGGAAGGCGCTTGACTCTGTATGTCTGGTATCCTGGTGGGCTGGAGTACCAGCTGGGTGAGGTCATGCGTGAGAGCGAATGCGTGGACAGTCCGACCCGCGTGGTCAGTTCTGGAAGATCCCAACCAGGACTCATGGTGGGCGTTAAAGTCTCCCAGAAACACCAGTTCGGCGGTGGGAAACTGCTCCTGCGCTTTGTCCACCGCCTGACTGAGATATTCAAATAGTCGAGTTGTCTCAGAGTCTCCGGAGTGGGATCGATATAGGCACACGTAGAATCGGCTCACGGAGCCAATATCCACGTGCAACCACAGGATGGAGAAGGATGGGTCCTCAAGGCAGCGGAAACGGCGACAACAAACATCCGCCCTAACGAAAAGACATACCCCAGCCTTCGCGAGGAAGCACTCCTCAAGAACGTAGCCGGGATAGTGTAGATATGTCGTGTCGGCAGGGCGGCGTATTTGTGTCTCCGTTAGAAAAAGCATGGCCGGCCGTACCGTCTCAAGATGCTGGTGGACGACGTTGAGGTTTGCATGGAGTCCACGGATGTTTGTGAACTCCACCTCAAAAAGCGCGTTGGTGGGTGGATGGAGTGCCGCTGTTGAACATTTTAACTTTTTCTTTGCTGCCATGATAAAAAAAGGGGGTAGGGGAAGGGGAGCGTAAAAGGCGCGACAGTTGTCGTGGCTGTGTAGAACTGAGACTCGTAGTGCTGTGTCGTCATACAACAGTGAGGCATGACGGTGACCGAACCGTCGGACGGAAGGGCCCCCGTACCCTCCCGGAAGTGGTCGCCTGGTCCCACCGTCCGGTCACCAACCGGCACGACGAGCCACTCCGTGGATTATGCGCGACCTGACGGGGCAGCCTTCCAGGGTGGTTAGCCGCGGTTGGGCCCCTCTCTATGTCGCGGGCGGCCAGCGGCACCACCGTTTCTACGGGTCTCCCTGGCCGACGGATCGATCCAAGCCACCCTCAACATGACTCCACGAGCATTACACTGCTCTCACACTAACCACGACAACTGTCACCCCTGCATCATTGGGCCTCCGGTCTCGCACTCACCAACGAAACACGACAGTACGAAGCCTGTCATTTTGGGTTGGTCTTCTGTGCGAGGGTAGTACCGCCCCGGTCGAGCCTGGCCCATTCGTGCTGAAATCAGCATGACTCTACTACCTTTAGAGTCAATATCACACACAAAATATAAAAAAAATTACAACACATACGAGAGCTTGGGCACGCAATGACAAATATTTTTAAACGTTAATTATTTGGCGCCTATATGTTTTCAACACTTGGAATGTGACAAAATTCCTTTCTTCGTTCTTCCTCTTCCATAATTTGTGCAACTTAGAGAAGGAAAAACATAGTACACGTCATATAACTATCGAAATAAGCTTCGATGGAATGCGATCTCTAGGAGCGGGGTACACAGATGCGTGTATTTTGACGTCGCGCTCTAGGAGCGCGATCCACAGCCAAGGGGTTAATACGGATATTAGTTAATGCAGATTCTTTTGCATGTAGCCTCATACAATATTTTGGTTAAAAAATAGTAAAAAGTCTAAGGCCCGTATTTAAAGGACATCTCAGTCGTGAATCTAGTATTAAAACTAGTTTTAGGTTTTGAAATAATAGTATTAAATAGTCAAATCGATTTTGTCGATTATGGGTACATTTAATTTCTTAAACTGGCAACACGCGGGTAAATGAATAAAATTTCTTGGGAATGACGGTGTAAGGCCCGTATTATAGAAGATGTCTCAGTCGTGAATCGAGTTTTAAAACTAGTTTCAAGAGATTGTATTATAGAACGTCTCTTGAGACAAGGTTCACTGATCGTTGATCAAGTGAGTAAAGATCAATGCTTAGCTTATTTTAGAACGACGCTTATGTCAAAATCGTCTCTCAAGTAGGGATGTGACTTTGTACTTAAAAAATCGATTTTTATAAATCGGTTTTTTCTTTGGCATGAAAAATCGATTAATAAATAATCGATATTTCTCAAGAAAATAATCGATTTTTATATTAATCGATTTTTCCTTAATTTCAAAATAAACGCCATAAATAATATATCAATGGATTTATTCATTACAAATAAACAACAAAAATAGTAAGTTCTTATATAATCAACACAAATTAAAGTTTTAGAACAATCAAATTACAAAAGGTTCAAATTAAAATGTTTTTCACCCCTTTAGGGTATGTTGGGCCAACATAAATAGAATAGAATAGAAAATATTTATTCGGAGTGAAAACCATAGGTTAACATTAAGAATAGTATATATTATATAGTTACATAAAGCACAATTAAAAACAATTGATAAATTTTTTTTACTCGAAACGGTGTCCAGCTCAGCATAAATGCCTCAGCCGGAGCTGAGACGCTGATTTTTAGCTGGAGCCGGTTTTGGTAAGCCCATATAGCAATATAACAAAAAGTATTTGGTTACTTTATAATAGTTAAACTAAATTAAATTTATAATAGTTAAACCCTTGAATGCAGTGATTTTATGCGAAGGGATAGACAGAATAGCAAATCGTTTACGGGATGACCAAGTAAGTTTATTGAAAAGGTAAAGGAGATTGGAGTTTTTAATATTGCCAAATAGAACAGTAGCAAACTAAATGAATCTTCTAGAAGTCATGTTGAGTATTATGGCTTGATTAATGGACGGTGAAATGTGACTTCTAGGCGAAACATCAAAACAAAATCTAATGCAGGCGAAGGCGTTTTGAACGCGCTAATCAGACTTTTAGTGCATAATCAACTAAATAAAAAATAAATTAAATTTTGATTAATTGAAACTACAAATCAGTAGGCAACGACTTTAGAAATAACAGTTTCAAAAGAACAGAAGGAATGCCATCATAGATGCACAGATGGCGTTAATGTAATATTATGGAGATGATATTCTTTGGTAGTTCGCATTCCGGGCTCCGGGCCAAAACCAAACATAAGTCGGGAGCTTACAGATGAATATGAATTATTATAAAAAAACGATTATTAATCGATTATTCCTAAAAATAAAATCACGTATTAAAATCGATTTTTATTTTTAAATAATCGATTTTTAAAATAATCGATTATTTTTTCACAAGCCTACTCTCAAGAACAGATTTTGACAGATGTGATCTCTGTTCAACTGAGACAAGCTCAATCTAGTCTCAAGTGGTGATTTCTTATACCTTGTAAGGGAAATTAACGTATTTTATGATGATTTTTCAGAATAACAACGAAATATTTATTTTACTTTACTTTATTTACAAAATAATTGCTTATTATACTCATTTCAATACACTTTAATTAACACTAATTCATATTCAATTCACTTAAAATACACATTCAACTATTTGTTTTAAGTAATATCCTTCAAGCAAAAGAAAATAATGGTTGGTTTCTGACAAAAATATAACAATAATTGGTTACGCCAAATTGTTACTTAAATGATTTGCTTATGATCTATAATTCCTTGTCCTCAAAACATACCTTAAACACACATTCCAAGCAAGCGATAGCTGCGCCTCTATTGGACGAGAGGGGGAGAGACGAGAGGGAAGACGCATAGAAGTTTTAGAACATTCGATGAAGCGCCCCTTGCGCTCGCGACGCTGTCAAGATCGGACGTGATTTCTAGGTACGCGCGTCTTACCGCGTGGTTGTACATTTATTAACATATTTAACCGCCCCATTGAGATGTACTAAGCTCATGGTGTATCAAGGAAGTGAAGTTTCGATTCGAAGTCCTCTTGCATTAGCGCCGCCGTGAAGAATGCATGTTTCTCGCGCGAGTGTACAAACTTGTTAATATATATTGCTAACCGCCCTGTGGGATTACCAACCCAAATCACGTGTGAAGAGAGACAAACTTCTTAGCACTCCATGGATTCACCGTGCGGGTGCCGGGTCCATCGTGTGGCAGAGGGAGAAACTCAAAGCAGTTCCCAGGACTTACGACCTAGGTGTAGGTTTAAGGAGGCCCCCTTTAAGATACGCATCAACGGTCACCTTCACTGCTCGAGTTTCCCGCCCTACCTAGCCAAATTTGGTAGGAACCTGTTAGTGCAGCCTTGGATACTCGTTCTAAAATAGAACTTACTGCAGATCTCGACAGGCCAAGGTCTTTCAAAAGGTTATAGAGAGATTTAGCTGGTATACCTCTCGCTCCCACTTCTACCGCGTATAAATTAACCACATAGCCATTTTTGTTAAGTTCAGTTGTTAGATCGTAATATTTATTTAATTTTATTCTATGGTCTTTAGGAATATTAGTTTCCCACGGAACAGTAAGCTCTACTAATATTATGTGTTTAATTTGTCTAGAGAAAAGGAATATGTCCGGTCTGGATGACGAAGCACTATAATAATCTATAATCTAATTCGCTTAATATCGCTAAGTAAGTGTAATCTCCCACATATGTGGACGCGTCGCGCCGCTCTTCAAAGCAGTGAACGGACCCTGGAAGATACTGGACTCCCTGACCTGGTCGCCGCACTCGAGAGACGCCGTGCCGCTGACGAGGTACGTGTGTGTGTTCCTGTCGTATCCTAACAGTTCCTTGTTGCTTTGAAATAATTATACAGTCCACTAATTATCGAATAAAATATATAACGTACTTGGCGTGTCCAATAATTTTTAAATAAAATCTTAAACACGGTTTGACAATTCGACATGACAAGTATTGATAACAATTTGAACGTTCCGTTTTAGGTAGTATCTAGTCATTTTATTTTAATATTTGAATTATTTGATTTAGGATGAACTGTTTCTTATTAGTATATTTAAATTGATACACTAACCAATCGTGTATTGTATAATATATGAACTAATAACCAATAATATATAAATTATATTCGGTAGATATCATTTGTTTAACATAATAGCTATAAATTGTTTCACCCGCCGCACATAACTGTCCCAATTATTGGATTCCACAACAAAACGTTCAATTTTTCCGTAGGCATAATGGAAACTAAATTAAATAAATTTAGGTTTTTAACCCGCGACTGCGGCAATAGTATGTCAATGAAAGGCCGAGATCCGATTACAACTGCTTTATTAATGAAGGTGTTCTACCCTCCGTTACACTGAATAATACAAGATATCTATATCCTTACAAGCTGACATTCATGCATGTATAAAAATACAAGCTGGAACATGCATACACACACACACACACACACACACACACACACACACACACACACACACAAACACACACATACAAACATAAACGTTTACACGCACTCATACAAATATTCATTAGATTGAACGTTAATAAAATGTAAATTCTTAAAAATGTCCGAGTGTAAAACAAGTGATTATGGAGGAACACTGGCTCCCAAGTCACAGGTGATAAACCTAGTTTGGGAGCCAAGAACAAGATCTGACATATTTTGTTTGCATATGAACTGACTGTTGATTGTTTTTTTTAATTCGATCGTAACAATTACGTACGTATTATTTGTAAACAAGGTGGAATGAGTACATTTGTTGTGTAAATAAATTATTATTATTATTATTATCTATGTACTGACATAACAATTACGTTTCGTGATCTAAGACACAGTGCAAACCTTGAAGTATTAATTTTGTCGTGTGGTCTAACGCACACTCGTTTTTTTAGTTAATCGTTCATTCATTAGTCATCGATTAGCGTAGTGAGCAGAAGTGTTTCAAATTATTTATTATAAATACGTGCTAAAATACAGAACTGATGATTTAAAAGTGTTTTCTTTATCTTTTTTTTTTTTTTTTTTTTTTTTTATGCGCAAAAAGATAAAGAAAACACTTTTAAATCGAAAATGCGGAGAAAGAAAAGAGAGTTAATAAAACAACTTCGAAAAGCCAAGGCCATGGGCGATAACCATCTAAGTCACCAACTGTCTAGGGCATTAAGATCGATCCTTAAATTAATTCAAGGAATATCGCTACAAATCACAAAAAATCGCGATAATTTTAACAGAGCTAAACACGAAGTAGATTTTGATAAAAACCCTTTTCAATACTCGAAAAACATTTTCAATGAACAAAAAGGTAAGCTTCTCTTGACCAACCAACAGATTTACGACCACTTTAAAAGCACTTACCAAGTGCCAAAGCGCGGGAGACGGTATGAGGATCCAAACATCCAAAAACCTCATTATCCTCTTGTCAATTTTGAAAGTTGTCCACCTACCCTAGAGGAAGTTGACCACCAAATTAAAAAGAAAACATCCAAGTCAGCTCCAGGACCTGACGGTATTCCTTATATAGTGTACAAAAAATGTCCATCGGTTCGTAAACATCTCTTAAACGTATTTTGTAAAATCTGGTCAAAGAAGCAAATACCAACATCATTTGGCGAAGCAGTTTTTGTCCTCATTCCAAAAAAAGACGAAGTAACTCATCCAAAAGATACTAGACCGATAGCACTAACCAATACAATTTCCAAAATTTTCTTTAGCGTACTACAAACAAAAATGACAAAATTTATGATCAGCAATAGGTATTTCAGGCCAAACCACCAGAAAGGGTTCTTGCCCGGTATTTCTGGCTGCCTGGAACATAACACATTATTAGCGGAAAGTTTGAAAGATGCCAGAATGCATGAGAGGCAAATTACGGTCTGTTGGATAGACCTTGAAAACGCATTTGGTTCTGTACAGCATGAACTAATGATCTTCGCCCTGAAGTGGTATAACTTTCCTACTGTGGTTATCGACATAATCACATCTTATTATTCTCAACTACAATTTGCCATAGCAGCAAACAAGGAACACACAGAAACATTGCATTATAATGTAGGGTTGTTCCAAGGCTGCTGCTTGTCACCAATAGCTTTTAATATAATTATAAATATTCATAAGAATATTAACTTATCTATAAAGATAAGTTAATAAGTCATGAGAAAAAATGGGGCTATCGGTTTAAAATAAACAACAAATACACAGAGTCCATCTTAGCCTTTGCAGACGACCTTGCCATACTGACACGTAATCCAAAACAATGTCAGAAGTTATTAATTGAAGTGGATGAGTTTTGTACATGGACTGACGGACTGAGGGTAAAACCAAGTAAATGCCACTGTTTATGTCTGGGTAGACGGAATACCAAATATACCTCATATGATCCGGGACTCTCAATAGGAGGACAATGTGTAACCACGATTGCTGAAGCAGTGCCTTTCAAATTTCTTGGTAGAAAGATTGATTACAAAGGACGTACACCATCCTTAGAGGTAAGTGTCGAAAATTTTCTTAGTGACTTGAATAAGGTAGACCAACAACCATTAAACAATATTAAAAAAGTTTGGATATACGACAATTATCTTACGTCGCGTCTGACTTGGCCTTTCCTTGTATATGACATCGGTAAAAGCCTCCTGGCAAAACTAGATGCAAATGTCAAAAAGATATTGAAGTCATGGCTCGGAATTGCACACTCAGCTGACCCCTCAACTCTATTTAGGGATCAAAACAATTTTGGGATGAAGTTAAAGAAGCCATCGGAACTCTATAAACACCTCAGAGTTACCAAAATGCATGTCTTGGGACAATCCCAGGATGAAATAGTCTCATCACTCCCAAAAGATAAATATGTTACAGAGCTTGAGTCAAGACTTCAATTCCATAAACAATTTATGGCTGGTGCACAGTTTAATAAAGTCGGGCTGGGTTTCGCAAAGAGGAAGGGAGACCGAGAAATAATAAAATCCTTTATACAACAAGATGAAAATGATAACTATAAAGTGCATGCAATGAATCTAGAAATGCAAAGTAAGTGGTTAACTATAGGTGAGTTCTGTATCCCGTTAGCCCTGAAATGGCGCACCTTGCTATATGATTGGTCTCCTGCCCTATTAAAATTCTATCTGAATGCCTTCCAAATGACCCTCCCAGACCAAAGTAACCTAGTGAGATGGGGGAAAGCATCTGAAAAATCTTGCTATACGTGTGGTGAGGCAGTAGGTACTGCTAGGCACTTACTGGTAGGTTGCAGGTGCTGCTTGATAGGGGTTATTACTCACGCCGACATGATAGAGTACTAGAAATCATACGTGAAGCAGTAAGTCTTTCAGTAGCTAGAGCCCAAAAAGGATTGACTACAAATAAACGAGAAATTAACTTTATAAAGGATGGCTCAACTACCAAATCTAAAAGCAAGCCTTTCTCAATCCTAGGTACTGCACCTGACTGGACTATATAGCACTATAAAATCCCAGAGGATGTTGATGTTTCGTTATCCAGACCGGACATATTCCTTTTCTCTAGACAAATTAAACACATAATATTAGTAGAGCTTACTGTTCCGTGGGAAACTAATATTCCTAAAGACCATAGAATAAAATTAAATAAATATTACGATCTAACAACTCAACTTAACAAAAATGGCTATGTGGTTAATTAATACGCGGTAGAAGTGGGAGCGAGAGGTATACCAGCTAAATCTCTCTATAACCTTTTGAAAGACCTTGGCCTGTCGAGATCTGCAGTAAGTTCTATTTTAGAACGAGTATCCAAGGCTGCACTAACAGGTTCCTACCAAATTTGGCTAGGTAGGACGGGAAACTCGAGCAGTGAAGGTGACCGTTGATGCGTATCTTAAAGGGGGCCTCCTTAAACCTACACCTAGGTCGTAAGTCCTGGGAACTGCTTTGAGTTTCTCCCTCTGCCACACGATGGACCCGGCACCCGCACGGTGAATCCATGGAGTGCTAAGAAGTTTGTCTCCCCCCCTCTGTGGCGTCTTCACTCGCACCTGCGATATCAGGCTGGTTGTAATTTTCTCAACAGAATGCCGTGCAGGCGTTTTTGAAACTACGTCAAGCACAGTAAATTACCTTAGAGACAGAGAGTTGTTAAGTCATTATAAAAATACTAGCTGAACCCCGCGGTGCGACCATAACCGCAGGCAACGGCGTGAGGCGAAACGAGTATTTTTATAAATTGTAGCCTGTGTTATTCTGATGTATAAGCAATATTATTGTGAAGTTTCATCAAATTCCAAACAAGAGCAAGAAACATACTCACTTACATACACACAAACTTTCGCATTTATAATATAAGTAGGTAGTAGGAGGAAGGATATGTATTTTTTTTACTTTTTAGTTTTAAACTTTATTGCACACTTATAGCGGAAGGTGTAATGTCGCGTAGTACGTATTTATCTTGTTAAATGATCCTTTTGTAAAATTATTTCATACACTACCACAATAACACATTTTCTCAACAGTGAATGTACTCATGTTACTAAAAGACCCTTTTGTGACAATTATTTCTTACATATTTTATCACAATATGGTTTCTCACCGCATATGTATGTTAAAACAACTCTTTTCTTAGAATGCAAATATCACATGATATCGTTTTCCACTAATGTGTGTAAGTCAAAGTCAAAGTCAAATCATTTATTTCCATAGGCCCCAAAAGGCACTTGAACACGTCAAAAATACAAACATAAAAATATAAAACAAAACTCCTTATACTAAATGCACTGAGATGATTTGAATTACCGGAGCTTAGATTGATTTCGATTCAACTCAAAGGTTTAAATTGAAATCAATCCAAGTACCAGCTCCGATGGGTATTGCATTCATGAGAAGAGCTGGTGAGAAACTCATGTGCACCATCTTTTCCAATAATTCATACAAAGTTTGTTTGTTTTTGACAATAATACTTATATGTGCAAGTTAAGGCAACCAAAATACAAAGGCTAGAAAACGGTCTAAAGAAATATTAAAATTAGGGAAATCAATTTTTTGTCTAATAAAATAATTACAATTAGTCCATAGCATATAAGGTTGCAATCACTTACACATCAAGGAGTAAAAGCAATGTGTGCATACATACTGGTTCCAGTAAAAAAAACCTTCAAAATGTAATAAAATAATAAATACTAATTATTTACGCTCCAACAATGTAAACACAGATCGCCTTAACTTAACAAAATTCAAATGTCTGGTAATCAATGCAGAATAAGATGCCAAGAATTAATTACAATCAAATAAATTATATTAAGGATTGTAAATAAATAAATATATTGCGTATCAAATCAATCAATCAAATCAACACCAAATTCTCACTCACACGTCACCGGCACCGCACACAAGGCACCGCGTCGGTCAAGAAATCGTTCACCGCATAATAGCCTCTCTCCACAAGACGACTCTTAACGGTACTCTTGAACTTTTGTAGGGGTAAGTTCAAGATTTCGATAGGAATTTTGTTATATAAACGCACACCAAGTCCTTCAAATGAATTGTGGACTTTGTTCAAGCGATAATATTGACCTACTAATTTGTGCTTATTCCTTGTGTTTAGTGAATGATGATCACTTTTTTTAGTGTATTTATGTATGTTTTTTCGTACAAACATAATATTAGCAAATATATATTGAGATGCTACTGTTAAAATACCTATTTCCTTAAATCGTTCTTTCAGAGAATCTCGAACTTTGAGTTTGTAAATCGCACGAATTGCCCGTTTTTGAATTACAAAAATGGTTTGAATATCAGCTGCCTTGCCCCATAGTAGAATACCATATGACATGACACTGTGAAAATAACTAAAATAAACCATTCGCGCAGTTTCAATATTAGTTAACTGGCGAACTTTCCAAACAGCGAATGCCGCGGAGCTCAGTTTCCCTGCTAGATACGATATATGGGCGCCCCACTGAAGCTTATGATCCAAGGTTATTCCTAAAAACATAGTTGACTCTACGAGATCAATCATTTCGTTATTTATTATGATGTTCGTGTTGAGTTTCTTAACATTAGGCAAAGTGAACTTTATACATTTAGTTTTATTCGAGTTCAATAGCAAGTTGTTGCTTGTAAACCAATCTTGGACTAGTGTAAGTGACCTGTTAATATCATCAAAACTATTCTGATTACGATCAACTTTAAAAACAAGCGAAGTGTCATCTGCAAAAAGTACTACATCACAGAAATTTTGCACAAAGAAAGGTAAATCATTAATATACACTAGAAAGAGAAAAGGACCGAGAATTGAGCCCTGTGGCACGCCCATTGAGACAGGTAATCCGGAGGACCTAATTCCATTTATATCCACTCGTTGAACTCTGTCTCCAAGGTACGAGGCAACCAGATCAAGTGCAGTATCCCTAATGCCATAGTGCCTGAGTTTTCGCAAAAGCGTTTGATGTTCAACGCAGTCAAATGCTTTGGATAAGTCACAGAAAACGCCAATAGCATCTTGCGCGTTTTCCCAGGCACTAAATATATGTTTTATAAGTGTTGAACCAGCATCAATGGTTGAGCGATCTTTTCTGAAACCATACTGCTCTTTATGAAATAAATTATTAATATTAAAATGAGTTTCTAACTGCTGAAGAATAAGTTTTTCAAAGACTTGACTGACTGCTGGCAAGATTGAGATGGGTCTAAAATTACCTGGATCGCTCTTAGACCCACTCTTGAATAATGGTATCAACTTACTATGTTTCATTAAATCCGGAAATACACCATTTTCTACACACTTATTAAATATTACAGCTAAATGTAGTGCTATATCAATAATTATATTTTGCAATAATTTGACAGAAATACCCCACAAGTCGGTTGATTTCTTTGAATTGAGCGACTTGAAAGTTTTCACCACATCATTAGGGCTTATAAACTGAAACTTGAACATGACATCACACTCTTTCACGCTGCCCCTGGCCAAGGATTCAGCTGTGACTGAGCAGGAATCCAAAGAACTGGTAGTATCAACTGGTATCTTTGCAAAATAATTGTTAAAAGTTTCAGCCAAACCCCGATTATCTTTAATAATATTGTTGTTAACAACTAATTCTAACCTATCATCCTGCGGTTTAGACCGCCCTGATTCAGTATTTATTACAGTCCAAGTAGTTTTTATTTTATTATCAGACTGTTTAATTTTGTTACTTAGAAAAATTGATTTAGCTACCAAACAAACCTTTTTAAATATTTTGGAATAATTTCTAACATATTGTACAAAAACAGGATCAAAATTATACTGTTTCATGCCATATAGTTCATACATATTATCTCTACTTTTGTATAGTTCATACATATTATCTCTACTTTTATATAAGTATATGTTTCATTGAACAAACCTTTTGTGATAATGGTTACTTATATATATCACAATGAAATGGTTTCTTATCGGTGTGTGTACGCATATGTGCAGTAAAACAACTTCTATATGAGAACTGTTTTTTACATATCTCACAATGATATGGTTTCTCACCCGTGTGTGTTCGCATATGTACTGTTAAACTATACTTTTGTGAAAATTGTTTTTTACATATATCACAATGATGTGGTTTCTCACCGCTGTGTGAACGCATATGTTTTATTAAAGTACCCTTTTGAGAAAATTGTTTTTTACATATGTCACAATGATATGGTTTCTCACCCGTGTGTGTATGCATATTTTTAACTGAGAATTGTTTCCTACATATCTCACAATGGTATGATTTCTCACCGCTGTGTGAACGCATTTGTTTTATTAAAGTACCCTTTTGAGAAAATTGTTTTTTACATATGTCACAATGATATGGTTTCTCACCTGTGTGAGTACGCCGATGTGCAGTAAAAGTAGCTCTGTCTGTGAATTGTTTCTTACATATCTCACAATGGTATGGTTTCTCACCCGTGTGTGTACGCATATGTACGGTTAAACTATACTTTCGTGACAATTGTTTCTTACATATATTACATTGATATGGTTTCTCATCGGTGTGTATACGCTTATGTGCTGTAAAAGTACTTCTTTGTGAGAATTGTTTGTTACATATGTCACAATGATGTGGTTTCTCACCGCTGTGTATACGCATATGTTTTGTTAAACCATCCTTTTGTGTTAATCGTTTCTTACATATATCACATTGATATGGTTTCTCACCGGTGTGTGTACGCTTATGTGCTTCAAAATTACCTTTCTGTGAGAAATGTTTCTTACATATATCACAATAATAAGGGTTCTCATCGGTGTGTGTACGCTTGTGTGCTTTAAAAGTACTTTGCCGAAGGAATTGTTTCTTACATATATTACAACGATATGGTTTTTCCCCAGTGTGTGTAAGCATATGTCTTTTTAAATATTCATTTTGTGAGAATTTTTTCGGACATATACCACAATGATATGGTCTCTCACCAGTGTGCATGCGCATATGAGTTTTTAAGCACCTGTTACTTGATAATTGCTTTTTACATATATGACACGGATATAGTCTCTTACCCGTGTGTGTACGCATATGTACTATAAAATTGCTCCTGTATGAGATTTTTTTTTTACATATATCACAATGATATGGCTTTTTACCAGTGTGTGGGCGTATATGGGTTGTGAAATGATCCCCTGCATGATTTGTAATAGTTATATGTGTGAGATCTTTCTTCCACACATCGGAACAAACGTGTCTCTCTAACTCACGCTTAGAACTGTAACGTTGTTGACACATGCCGCACCTATATTGTACACTTGCAGGTATCTCGTTATTGTCATCTGTTATGTCTACACCTGTGACTTCATGGAGTTTTTTGAACGTATTCTGGAAGAGTTCATTTTTATTTAAGTTGCTTCTGGTCGAATCTTCATAACTCCTATGCACGTAGGTAGGTTCCCTGAGTGTTGAATCACCTATAATAAAAAAAAATTACAATAATGTATTTACCTGTAGTAAAAATCATCGTCTGGGTCTGAAGATTGTACGTGGTTAGAGACAATGTTTTCCTCCAGAACATTCTCATCTCTGAACATCAACATTAGAGAGAGAGAAAGAGAAGAGGTAGTCAATGTGGCATGCCCGGGTGCTGATGTGGACTTATTTGTGCATGGAAACAACCAGCTCAGGAAAACCCTGACTGACTCCTTCGCATCTTGCAACCATTAGTAATGATGTCTATTTATCGATAATGTCTTTCTTGCTTGTATCTGTGTTGTCATGTGAATGTGTATTTCTATTTATTTCCACTTATTTATTTTGTTAACAGCGAAAACTTGTTATTGGCCTTCTTTTTTCGTATTAAGTTTATATAATTTAACAATTCAGCTGTAAGTTTTCCTATAATTGTAAAATAAAAATATACTAATGTAAAAAAATATCTGTACATGTTTGTACATCTTTGAAATACCTCATGTTTATATAAATAAATGTGTATTATTACCTTCACCATCACTTTGTTCATCTTTCACATCAAACAACACGACCAGAGTCTCCATGCCAACACTGTCTGCATCCATCTCCAGTACATGTTCCATGCTCTCCTCATTCTTGCTGTCTAAGTCTGCAGACTGTACATCGTCAGAAACACTGCTGGCCTTCGGGACATCCTCACTGACATCTGTAAACAACATCAAGTCGTATATGTGAATCAGTTTGTACACAGAGACTAGGGCTGCAACTAAACGTGACGATTGATAAAGATGTTCGTATGACAACACCAGGACCAAGGGCTTAACGTGCTTACAGTTACAAATCATAGATCGACACAAACAGACGTCACAGTATGTACTGGATTGTCAAGTGAAAACACGAAAATCTACTGCCCGCTTGTGTCGATCTATAACTTCCAGTTTCCAAAGTGCGTAGGGCTTCATGAGAAGAATACTGGCAAAGAAACTCATAGCCACTCTTTTTTTAAAGTCAGATATTCAGGTACAATAGTATTAGTATTAGTATTATCATGAATGGTAAACAGTAAGCAAGCTGTTGACACCCGAATTGAATATAATTTTAGTCGTGAATATTCGTGTAAATACAGATATGAGGCACCTCACTAGACGCAGATCGGCAGATACCTGTGATTCACCTCTTGTATATGTCACGTTTAGAGATCTAATACTTAAATGTAAAATATTACCTTCACCATCATTTAGTTCATCTTTCACTTCACACATCAGAGCCTCCACACCAACACTGTCTGCATCCATCTCCAGTACGTGTCGTATGCTCAAGTGCATGGCATTGTGCATGGTGAGTCTCTTATTATTCTTTATTGCTTGTAGTTGCATTTGTTCGGACTGTTGAGAAGCAAGTTCAGTTGCAATAAAAAAGTTTCTGTTTGCACCTTTTTGTTAATTAAATGTATTAACATGGTAAACATTACAAATAACTATGTGTTGTAAGTGTGTGTGTGCAGTATGTTCAATAGTTCTGTGCCTGCGTATTTAATACGAATAATTCTATCCCTTTTGTCTGTTTTGGTATTTTTATCTGTAACTTGCTGAGCCACGAGACTTTTTTTATATCTTTTAAAAGCCAACAATTATTTCATTCATTGTTTTTGCAACACTGTTTTCACAGAGCACGCATCAAATGTAAAATGTAAAATTTAATTGATTTTGCAATCTTTTGGTCACAGCGATGATGACATTACAGTCTAAAGCCTTGCTTGATAACTGAGCTATCTAACACCTAATAAACTTTTTCAAACAGGACCTGTACTTCCTAAGAATAACGAATTCAGTGAAACGAAATCTTTAGCTTAATAATTCTAATTTAAAAATATTAAGACTATTTAAGTATGTTTATCAGCAGTGTGGTGTCTAAGCAGCTCCTGTATATAGTATTTTTGACGTGACAACGTCTTATAAATTGGTTTGCCGGGTGACACTTCAAGAAACTGCGTTACGCTCCGCTCACGTTATGCGCTCACAATGAGAGCGAGTGAGAGGCACGCGTCCCTTCCACTCGGGCATGGTTAGCCCGCCTAAGAGCGAGAGAGACAGACATAAAAAGTGAAAGGCACGCGTCGAATTATATTTAAAACGTTAAAATTAATGTTTTAAATATAATTCTTTGTATAAATAAATGTTTTAAATTGTTACTATTATTTCATCCTTCTTCCTACTATACGAATGAATATTCACATTAAAATTATTTTACCACTCAAAATCGTTGTCACGTAAAACTTTCGCCCGTATACCGACTTTACAGGCAACCAATTTTAATTTTATTTGTTTGCCTAGTTGGGTAACTGATTTGTTTATTAAATTATGTTAAAAGGTTTTGGAAAAATCTTATTACATAAGTTAATAAAAATATTTTCCAAAACCTATAAAAGTTGTTAAGTGATGAGCACTATGTATAATTTAAGCTCCTATTTTACAATAAATTGTCAAATAAATTCGTTATTAAAAGTTTTTGTAATAGACTATAAGCTCATGTCAATAATTGATTGGTTATTTAAACCACCAGGAAATCTGTTTAGATAGGGGGTTTAAGGTGGCATAAAATAATATTATTCAGCACTATGCCGTTACTTGTAAGCTGTCCACCAACTTGGTACAAGTGAAGGGAAGGGGGTTGGAACCCTCGATTTTTCTCCCTTGTAACATGATTTTTGTACGGCGTTGCGGAATAATGGATTAAAAGAGGTATTGAAATCCCCTTCAGAGAAGAATGTACAAAACGCAAAATAAGCACAACACGCAAAATGTTTAAGGCCCGTATTGTAGAAGGCGTCTCAAATATCGTTTGAACACTGATCAGCTGAAACAAGTTTCAAGTTCTCATCAAATTTCAAGTTTCGCTCTTATTATAGAATACGTTTTAAATTCTAGTCAGTTGAAACTAGTTTCAGTAACTAATCTCAACTCACAAGTCTGTTCTCAGTTACGTTTCAGCATGGTCGTAATTATTGTTCGTATATTGGTCGTAAATATAATTTATATATTATTGGTTAATATTTTATATATAATACACTATTGGCTATTGTATCAATTTAAATATAATAATAATAATAAGAAGCAGTCTGCCATAGAGTAAATACTTTAAATATTATAATAAAAATGACTAGATACTACTTATAACGTAACATTTATATTGTTATCAATACTTGTCATGTTAAATTGTCAAACTATGTTTTTGTTTTTATTTAGAAATTATTGTTATTTTTCTTTCAGAAACCAAAAGGTAAGAAAATAATAATCTTTCGTTGTTATTCAGAAAAATCATCATAAAATATATTAATTTCCCTTATAAAGCATTAGAAATTATCATTTGAGACTAGATTAAGCTTGTCAAGTTGAACAGAGATCATATCTGTAAAAATCTATTCCTGAGAGGAGATTTTGACATAAACATCGTTTTAAAATAAGCTATTCATTGATCTTTACTCACTTGATTCTTGATTAACAATCAGTGAATCTTGTTTTAAGAGACATTCAAAAAAAAATCTCTTCTTGATTGAACTAGATTCACGACTGAGATGCCTTTTAAAATACAGGGCTAAGTAAGTAAGTCTGCTGATGTACACAAATGCAGGAAGTTTTAAATCATCATTGATTTAACTTTACTTAATCATTTAAATAATTTTATATCACATGTCCCACCCCTACGTGAATCTGGTGGTCGATTCGGATATACAATCGACCACCTGATGGATGCCACCAGACTTGGAGTTTCAGGGCCTTAATATTATTATTATTCAAATCCTCTAGGAAAAATCATCCAAACGTTTCTGTGAACAAACAGCAATTTAATGTTTTGAAACTAAAACTAACCTCATTACAGCTAAACATTTGTGTGAACAGCTCCTCACTCTCGAGACAGCTCTTCCTCAACTCGTAACAGTTCTTGAGCCTTGCGCGACATATGCAGCAAGCCAGTATAGGTCTGCCATCTTCAGTTTCAAACTGCAAATAAAGGTTTAAGCAGCTGTTTATCGCCTCTGACTTCCTTGCTTCAACATATCAAAAATAAGTCACATTACACTTAAAGTCAATTACTTCTGTGCCTGGAGAACGCAACCTAGCAATCAAACCCATCATGAAACTATTATACTTAAGTTAAACAACTTTTATATACAAAATTATTTACACAGCCGAGTTAAAGTAATGTTGTACATATTCCAGTTTACATTTCTAGAAAGAAACTGAACAATCAGGGGATTTTACATTCTATGATTTTTATTTTAGAACTAACTGATCCCCGCTGTGTTAACGTATGGTAAAGTTACTCCTTATATCATCACTATCTACCAGTGAAAGTCCTGTAGAAATCGGTCCAGACGTTCCAGAGCCTATGCATTAATTAAACAGTGGTCTTTTTAATATTACAAACAGACACTCTAATTTTATTTATTTGTTTAGATATATAGTTGTGAAGGTAAAGATTAATTGTATTAATTTACAAATCATATACTCGTATTATCAACTTGCTCAGCAGTGATCATTCTCGTTACCATTTAATAGCTGTTATTTATTCATTAGTTTTTACTTTAATTTTATGCTTTAGTATAATAAATAGAACTGATTAAACACTAATACTTATATTATTCATATCTATATTATAAAGGACAATAAATATATATATTTTTTTATTGAATAGTGGACAAACGAGCAGACGTTTTGCCTGATGGTAAGCAATTACCGCCGCCCATGGAGACCCGCAACACGAGAGGCATCACATTAGAAAAAATTTGGCATAGAAAAATATGGCACGACAAAGTTTGCAGGGTCAGATAGTTTTTAATATATATTATTTAAAAATATTTAAATAAAATTTATATTGCAGTAAAATATGAGCTGTCGTCTGCGGTGTTCTCGGATCAATACGACCTTCAAACCTTTAAGAAAAGAGTGTACTCCTTCCTATAAGGCTGGCAACACACTTGTAACACATCTGGTGAGCTGCAGTAATCGCTTACCATCAGGCGAAACGTCTGCTCGTTTACCCCCTATTGAATGAATGAATGAATTACTGAAAACGGATGAAGCATTTGCATTGCCGGCCTTTGGGAGAAGGGGACGGGTTGGCGTATGGATCTCCGATATCCTTGTGGCTGTCCCAGGGTAAGTTGTTGAATACTTAACTGTGCTTTAAGTTAATGTTTCAATACTGTATTATGTATAATTTCATTTCATAATCTGTTGTGTTGCAATGTCGTTAAAATAAATACTTTTTTCTTTCATATAGTAACGGAGATACAAACAGTACAGAGTCACGGATGAGGGGTTTACTGTGGAATAGTTAAACTCACTCAAGCAAATATGTTTCTCAAGAACCATTAACTTGGGTATAACTGACTGTGTTTATGTTGTTTCTACTAGACATCAAGTACATGAGAAACTTGCGTGATATATATATGTAACAGAAACACTACGCACTACTAACTTAACAATTACTTACCGGCATCAAAACCAAAGACTCGTACATTTCCTGTAAATGAGTTCCTACAATTGAAACCAGTCGATTGTCTTCTCCTAAACAAACCCGACACATAGAAAGCTTTTCCATGATTAATTTAACAGCAAGTTCACAACCTTTCTTTGTCACTTAATAATCTCTTTTATATTTTTTCACCGTTTATGTGTCGTCTATCTATATTAAACATTCTATTCGACATATGAACATATGGGAGTAATTTTACGTGCACTTCTCTGTTTTAATTTATCTTATCAGTCCATGACCGTTTGACAGTTCTGACAGATTGTACATTATGGAGGTGAGCATCACGAAATCGCTTTGTAGAATTGCCGGTTCTTATTTATCGGTTTAATTTAGTTGCATTAACAATAACACTATTTATATTAAATGGTGTAGCATTCGTGTGCATCAGGACCAAGGGCCCATTTATGAAATTGCGTTTCTTCAGAACTGGTCATTTCAAATAAAAAAAAGTTTGTAATGGCTCTGTATTCTAAATTCAAATTAATTTTGTTTTAAAACCATGACATTCTATTTACAAACTCAGTCTTTTGTTTTTTGATTAGCGTTGTATTTTCATTACATTTGAACATTTTTCGTCATAATGGATACTTTAAATATGAGTTCCGTCGTGGCACCAACGCGACACAAACGGCACGTAACATCAAAAACGTTTACGGAGAGAACTGTACAAACGAACGCACAACCCTTTATTGGTTTTCCCGTTTCCGTTCTGGAAATTTTGACTTGAAAAATGAAGCTCGTGGTCGTCCGGAGACTTTGGTTAACAATAATGAATTAAAGGCGATTGTGGAAGCTGACGAAACTCAATCTACAGCTGAGCTAGCAGCAGCTTTTAATGTAAGCATCAAAACAATATTGATCCATTTGCGACAAATTGGTAAGGTAAAAAAGCTTGATAGATGGGTGCCCCACGACCTTAACGATCGCCAGCGCAACGTACGCGTCGAGACCTGCCTTTCGCTGGTCAACAGGCAAAGAAATGAAGGAATTTTGAATCGAATAATTACGTGCGACGAAAAATGGATTCTGTTCGACAATCGAAAGCGCTCAGCAAGTTGGTTAGACCCTGGTTCAGCACCAAAGCATTGCCCTAAACCAAAAATGACCCCTAAAAAGGTGATGGTCACTGTTTGGTGGTCTAGTGCGGGTGTGATTCATCACAGCTTTTTACAAAACGGCATGAGCATTAATGCAGATGTGTACTGTGAAGAACTGGAGAGAATGATGGAGAAGCTTGCACATCTGCAACCAGCTTTGGTCAATCGGTCGTCCCCACTGCTCCTTCACGACAACGCGCGACCCCATACTGCGCAACAGACAGTCTCCAAGCTGCAAGAGCTGGGGTTGGAAGCTCTCCCTCATCCGCCATACTCACCAGACCTTGCACCTACCGACTATTACGTTTTCCAAAATTTAGACAACTTTTTAGTGGGTAAAAAATTCAATTCCCGAGAGGCAGTACAAAATGCCTTTGAAGAGTTTGTTGCCTCCCGTCCAGCTGATTTTTACAAGAAGGGCATCAATAAACTGCCAATGCGTTGGCAAAGATGCGTCGATTGCATGGGTGATTACTTCGAAAAACAGAAATAAAAAAGTTTGAAAAAATAAGTACTTTCACTTATTGCATACAAAACGGCAATTTCATAGGTGAAGACCTAATATTTGCGAAACGATATAAAAATCAAATAGGAATTTGTAAAAAATAGTAAATATCTAAAGCAATGGTCATATATTTCTTAAGCGTGAAATAAAACTGTTACGATAAAATTACTTGGGCCCTCAGTTAAGATGCTTGCAAAAAATGACATAAGCTAGAACCTAGGCTATGTCATTTTTCTACAATGCAACATTTTTACAGTTCTTTCTTAGATCTAGGCCCTAGGTCTAATGAAGTACTGCCACTAGGTCAATGTTTTTTTATTTAAGATTTTCTTAAAACTTTTAAGAATATCCCAAAACTGTAGAATACGACATTATGGATTTACTGTGGCATAATATAGGGTTCTCAGTTCAGTAACATCTCTACGGAGGATTTTGCAAAAATGCAATTATCAATTATCTAACCAAATACTCAACTAATATTTTAGAATATTTTAGATAAATACCTATGGGAATTAGTTAAAAAAAATAGAGACAGAAGCCAAAAGCTAAGAAGCAAATAAAGGTTGAACTTTACTAAAACGTTTGAACTGAGGGCAAAATGTTTTTCGCCTTTACTGACTCAAGTCAATCGTAACACCAGATGCGTCCCAGGTGCGTTACCGGCCTTTGGAGTATGGGCCTCCGGTATCCTAACTCACTCGGTGAAACACAGCGCAAGCTCTATTTCACATCGGTTTTCTGTGCAGCCATGGTATTACTCCGGTCGAGCGTGGTTAACCCCACGGTTTTTTTCTTATATATTTTGTAGGGCGGCCATAATTTTTATATACTTTCAGGACAGATGAGTTTGTATTTTTTATTATTAGCGCAGTCAATTAAAAATCATTTATTTCTTATTTTATTAATTTAGGTTTATGGTACATACACAAATAGAAATAAAAAGAGTTACAAAATGCAAACGTGACAATTAGCGGTCTTATCGCTCATGGCGATGTTTACAACAACCGATATTATATTATGCGGATATTAGTTTATTCAGATTCTTTTGCATATAGCCTCATACAATATATTGGTTAAAAAATAGTTATAAGTCGTAGTATTGTTTGCGTTCATCTGTGAGGTTGACTTTAGTCACGAAAGGCGAAAAACGGTTAAAACATTTTAGTAAAATTCAACTTTTATTTACTTCTTAACAATTGGTTTCTGTCTCAATTTGTTTTTAACTAATTTACTGAGGTATTTAAGTGAAATATTCCAAGTCTTAGTTACGTATTTGTTAGATAATTGCAATTTTTGCAGATTCCTTCGTAGAGACGTTACTGAAGTGGGGCCCTATATTGTGTCGCCGTAAATCCGTAACATTGTATTCAGTTATGGGATTTTCTGAAAAGTTTAAGAAATTCTTAAATAAAACATTGACCATAGAGGCAGTACTTCCTTAGATCTAGGCTGTCATTTTTAAGAAGCACCTGAACTGAGGGCCCAAGTTATTTATCCATAACAGCTTTATTTCACATTTAATACATTTATGAGCCATTGCTAGATTATAGATATTTTATATATTTAACTAATTCCTATTTGAATTTTATATCGTTTCGCAAATATTATTAGGAGTACAAATAAGTTTCCGCCGTTTTATTGTAGATGGCGCGGCACGGAGTTTCGGTTAGCTTTCGCAGATGATAACCGGCTTAAAAATAGTTTGGACATTCAAGAACAACATAACCTATTAATATCATTGATTTTATATTGGTAAAATATAATTTTTATAAGTTGAAAATGTCAAAATTTGGGCCAAGTAAGCGTCATTTGCGGGAAATATTAGTTTACTTCTTTAATTTAAAGAAATCTGCTGCTGAGGCGCATCAATTGCTCGTAGAAGCATATGGTGAGGGTGCTTTGAGTGAGAGAACGTGTCGAGAGTGGTTTCAAAAGTTTAAAAATGGTGATTTCGACGTAGAAGACAAAGATCGCAGTGGAAGGCCAAAAATTTACGAGGATGCAGAATTGGAGGAAGATTCATCTCAAACACAACTGGAGCCCTCTATCGAGCACAATTGATGAGATTGAGCCGAGCCCTGAAGGAAAAACGCCCTCAATACTATTCTAGACACGAAAAAATTATTCTTCTGCATGACAATGCTCGTCCACATGTTGCGGCTCCCGTGAAAAAGTACTTGGAAACACTTGATTGGGAAGTGTTACCCCACCCGCCGTATTCACCAGACATTGCACCGTCCGATTATCACCTGTTCCGGTCCATGGCACATGCTCTGACGGCGCAGCGGTTCACATCTTATGAGGATGCCAAAAATTGGGTTGATTCGTGGATAGCCTCAAAAGACAAGGAGTTCTTCAGACGTGGGATTCGAATGCTGCCTGAGAGATGGGAAAAAGTGTTTTTTTTTTTTTTTTTTTTTATATTTCTGACTATCCTCCAACATTATCAGAGACCTTGGGCAAATGTTTCTCTTTATCACTCACGTCATCAATTATGCCTCTCGCACTATTATTCCGCATCCTATTTCTTTCCTACACTCTTCACTCTTATATTCATATTGTGGTTGGGATTACCACATTTTAACCTATTTTAACTAGCTATTTTGTTTTATTATGCTTTATTTCCATCTATTCCTATTTTTTCAGGGAAATAATATACAAACAGTTTTTTATTTTACATTTTTTCCTTAATCTAATACATTTTTCTTATTTGCTATATTTAAGTACTATTTTGCTACATTTATTATTACACTGTTTACTTATTCTATTTATTTTACAATTTATGTGCTTATATGTTTTTTCATCTTTTATTTTGTTACAGTTTTCCGATAATTTGTTTACATTTACTGTTGCATCCTTGGGACTTTTAAAAACTGTGTTGGCCTGATATTTCAGCCGGATCAGAGAGTCCGTTTGGCAAGCACATTGGTCACAGGTGCTCGACGGGTCCCCCCCACATCCGAAGACATTCGGGTGTTTGGAGAGCCCCCCGGGCCTCGCAGAGACTCGCACTGTCGCACCTGTCGATCTCACCGAGCAGTGTTGGGTGTTTGAAGGATGAAGCGAGGCGCCACCCCGGTCCAGCCGTGTTGGTGACTTTGAATTGCTATAGGATTCACAGCCAGCATCATTACGAATGGCGCCTGGCTTCCTCAGTGTGTGGTGTGCTGTGCATGTGTTGTCCCCCTCGCGTTCCCCAATCCGGGTGCCAGCCTTGCCACCATTAGGAATACGCCACCCTGGATCTGGCCAACGACTCCCATTTACCACGCACTGGGCACTGAACGCGTTGTGTTCAACGCGGTCCAGGCCTTCGCGCTCGAAGTTGCAGCACTTGGGCGCCGCCCCAGCCAGCCAGTCGGCGCATTGCGTCTTCATATGGGGTCGCCCGCAGTGGCTGCATTTTTCAATACTTTCCTTGCAGAGTCGTCTACCATGCCCATAGCCCAGACATAATGAACACTGGACCAGAGGGGACTGGTCTTCGACCTTAATCCTCTGCAAGTCTATATAAACTGCCTGCCTTTCCTGCAGTTTATTCCACATTTTTGGGGAGACATTTGTACTCCTGTATAAAACAATGCATCCTGGGTCCAGATGCACACAACTGATCAAATATTTTCGTCTCTGGTTCAGCCAGTGAACACAAATTACAAATTGGGCACTTTGAGTGAATCATCGATAGTATTTATAGCTATAAATTGTTTCACCCGCCGCACATAACTGTCCCAATTATTGGATTCCACAACAAAATGTTCAATTTTTCCGTAGGCATGATGGAAACTAAATTAATATAGGTTTTAAACCCGCGACTGCGGCAATAGTATGTCAATGAAAGGCCGAGATCCGATTACAACTGCTTTATTAAGGAAGGCGTTCTAGCCTCCGTTACACTGAATAATATAAGATAGGCTGTTGCTAGTCGTCCGCTAATCGGACGACTAATTTATATTATTCGTCCGTTAATAACTGAACCGAAGAGGAAAGGAAAAACCAAATATATATACATATAAAGAAAGAAGAAGTGCAGAACATGGACTATTGTCATGCAAGAGGAAGACAGAATTTATAAAAGAAAAAAAAAAAAAAAAACTAACCCTAAAACTAACCCAACCTAACCAAAAAAAAATAATTTTTCGAACAAATTGACAGTAAACTTTATTTTGCCTAGAAAAAAAAAAAAAAAAAAACTAACCTAACCAAAAAAAAATATTTTTTCGAACAAATTGACAGTTATCCTTATTTTGCCTATTTATCCTTCCTTTTATCGGACGACTAATTTATGTTATTCGTCCGTTTATCGGACGACTAGACACTTTGTACAAGATATCTATGTACCGACAAAACAATTATATTTTGTGATCTAAGACACAGGGCAAACCTTGACGTATTACTTTTGACGTGTGGTCTAACGCACACTCGTTATTTTAGTAATTCGTTAATTCATTAGTCATCGATTAGCGTGATGAGCAGAGGTGTTTCAAGTTATTAATTATTTAAAATAAATAGGTGCTAATATACAGAACTGATAACCTCTGTGGCGTCTTCACTCGCACTTGCGATATCAGGCCGGTTGTAATTTTCTCAACAGAATGCCGCGCAGGCGTTTTTGAAACTACGTCAAGCACAATAAATTACCTTAGAGACAGAGAGTTGTTAAGTCATTATAAAAATACTAGCTGAACTCCGCGCTGCGACAATAACCGCAGGCAACGGCGTGAGGCGAAAAGAGTATTTTTATAAATTGTAGTCTGTGTTATTCTGATGTATAAGCAATATTATTGTAAATTCATCAAATTCCATACAAGAGCAAGAAACATACTCACTTACATATGGTATGGTTTCTCACCGGTGTATGTACGCATATGTATGTTAAAACAACTTTTCTTAGAATGCATATATCATATGATATGGTTTTCCACTAATGTTTGTAAGTATATGTTTCGTTGAACAAACCTTTTGTGATAAGTTACTTATATTTATCACAATGAAATGGTTTCTTATCGGTATGTGTACGCACATGTGCTGTAAAAGTACTTCTATGTGAGAATTGTTTCTTACATATATCACAATGATATGGTTTCTCACCCGTGTGTGTACGCATATGTGCTGTAAAAGTATTTTTAACTGAGAATTGTTTCTTACATATGTCACAATAATATGGTTTCTCACCAGTGTGTGTACGCATATGTGCTGTAAAAGTGTTTTTAACTGAGAATTGTTTCTTACATATCTCACATTGGTATGGTTTCTCACCCGTGTGTGTACGCATATGTACGGTTAAACTATACTTTCGTGACAATTGCTTTTTACATATATCACAATGATGTGGTTTCTCACCGGTGTGTATACGCATATGTTTTATTAAACTATCCTTTCGTGAAGATTGTTTTTTACATATGTCACAATGATAAAGTTTCTCACCCGTATGTATACGCATATGTTTTGTTAAACCCTCCTTTTGTGTTAATTGTTTCTTACATATATGACATTGATATGGTTTCTCATCGGTGTGTGTACGCTTATGTGCTTCAAAATTACCTTTCTGTGAGAAATGTTTCTTACATATATCACAATAATAAGGGTTCTCATCGGTGTGTGTACGCTTGTGTGCTTTAAAAGTACTTTGTCGAAGGAATTGTTTCTTACATATATTACAACGATATGGTTTTTCACCAGTGTGTGTAAGCATATGACTTTTTAAATATTCATTTTGTGAGAATTGTTTCGGACATATATCACAATGATATGGTCTCTCACCAGTGTGCATGCGTATATGAGTTTTTAAGTACCTCTTACTTGATAATTGCTTTTTACATATATGACACGGATAGAGTCTCTTACCCGTGTGTGTACGCATATGTACTATAAAATTGCTCCTGTCTGAGATTTTTTTTTTACATATATCACAATGATATGGTGTTGTAACAGTGTGTGGACGTATATGGGTTCTGAAATGATCCCCTGCATGATTTGTAATAGTAATATGTGTGAGATCTTTCTTCCACACATCGCAACAAACGTGTCTCTCTAACTCACGCTTAGAACTGTAACGTTGTTGACACATGCCGCACCTATATTGTACACTTGCAGGTATCTCGTTATTGTCATCTGTTATGTCTACAGCTGTGACTTCATTGAGTTTTTTGAACGTATTCTGGAAGAGTTCATTTTTATTTAAGTTGCTTCTGGTCGAATCTTCATAACTCCTATGCACGTAGGTAGGTTCCCTCAGTGTTGAATCACCTATAATAAAAAAAAATACAATAATGTATTTACCTGTATTAAAAATCATCGTCTGGGTCTGAAGATTGTATGTGGTTAGAGACAATGTTTTCCTCCAGAACATTCTCATCTCAGAACATCGACATTAGAGAGAGAGAGAGAAAGAGAAGAGGATGTGGACTTTAGTTTTGTATGGAAACAACCAGCTCAGGAAAACCCTGACTGACTCCTTCGCATCTTGCAACCAGGAGTAATGATGTCTATTTGTCGATAATGTTTTTCTTGTTTGTATCTGTGTTGTCATATGAATGTTTATTTCTATTTATTTCCACTTATTTATTTTGTTAACTGTGAAAACTTGTTATTGGCCTTCTTTTTTCGTATTAAGTTTGTACAATTTAACAATTCAGCTGTAAATTTTCCTATAATTGTAAAATGAAATAAACAAAAATATACTAATGTAAAAAAATATCTGTACATGTTTGTACATCTCTGAAACACCTCATGTTTATATAAATGACTGTGTAATATTACCTTCACCGTCACTTTGTTCACTTTTCACATCAAACAACACGACCAGAGTCTCCATGCCAACACTGTCTGCATCCATCTCCAGTACATGTTCCATGCTCTCCTCATTCTTGCTGTCTATGTCTGCAGACTGTACATCGTCAGAAACATTGCTGGCCTTCAGGACATCCTCACTGACATCTGTAAACAACATCAACAGAAACATTGCTGGCCTTCAGGACATCCTCACTGACATCTGAAAACAACATCAAGTCGAGTCCGTGGCCGCGACGTAAGCTGGTGCCGGTGGGAGACCAGTCTAAGTCCCACCAGCCGTTTAACGCACTTGTGTTTGAAGTAATAAGATTTCCGCGGTCGATAAATAATATTCTGTTTGAAGTATATGTGAATCAGTTTGTACTAGAGACTAGGGCTGCAACTAAACGTGACGATTGATAAAGATGTTCGTATGACAACACCAGGACCAAGGGCTTAACGTGCTTAAGCGACATTTCTGAACGTTAAATTGAAGCTACAGTTACAAATCATAGATCGACACAAACAGATGTCACAGTATGTACTGGATTGTCATGGTAAATATGGTGAAAACACGAAAATCTACTGCCCGCTTGTGTCGCTCTATAACTTTCAGTTTCCAAAGTGCGTAAGGCTTTATGAGAAGAATACTGGCAAAGAAACTCATACCCACTCTTTTTTTTAAAGTCAGATATTCAGGTACTATAGTATTATCATGAATGGTAAACAGTAAGCAAGCTGTTGACACCCCGAATTGAATTTAATTTTAATCGTGAATATTCGTGTAAATACAGATATGCCAATTGTACTACCCTAGTTAAGGTTTCGTAAATCAGTTAATTTTGTTACTTATCTGGTGTGCAATAAAGAGATTTATTATTATTATTATTATATGAGGCACCTCACTAGACGCAGATCGGCAGATACCTGTGATTCACCTCTTGTTTGTGTCACGTTTAGAGATATAATACTTAAATGTAAAATATTACCTTCACCATCATTTAGTTCATCTTTCACTTCACACTTCAGAGCCTCTACACCAACACTGTCTGCATCCATCTCCAGTACGTGTCGTATGCTCAAGTGTATGGCGTTGTGCATGGTGAGTCTCTTATTATTATTTATTGCTTGTAGTTGCATTAGTTCGGACTGTTGACAAGTTCAATTAATTAACAAATCAAAACCTTCTCTTGCAATAAAAAAGTTTCTGTTTGCACCTTTTGATAATTAAATGTATTAACATGGTAAACATTACAAATAACTATGTGTTGTAAGTGTGTGTGTGCAGTATGTTCAATAGTTCTGTGCCTGCGTATTTAATACGAATAATTCTATCCCTTTTGTCTGTTTTGGTATTTTTATCTGTAACTTGCTGAGCCACGAGACTTTTTTTATATCTTTTAAATGCCAACAATTATTTCATTCATTGTTTTTGCAACACTGTTTTCACAGAGCACGCATCAAATGTAAAATGTTAAATTTAATTGATTTTGCAATCTTTTGGTCACAGCGATGATGATATTACAGTCTAAAGCCTTGCTTGATAACTGAGCTATCTAACACCGAATAAGCTTTTTCAAACTGGACCTGTACTTCCTAAGAATAACGAATTCAGTGAAACGAAATCTTTAGCTTAATAATTCTAATTTAAAAATATTAAGAATATTTAAGTATGTTTATCAGCAGTGTGGTGTCTAAGCAGCTCCTGTATATAGTATTTTTAATTTTATTTGTTTGCCTAGTTGGCTAACTGATTTGTTTATTAAATTATGTTAAAAGGTTTTGGAAAAATCTTATTACATAAGTTAATAAAAATATTTTACAAAACCTTATTACAATCTCTTCAAAAATCTTATTACATAAGTTAATAAAAATATTTTACAAAACCTTATTACAATCTCTTCAAAAATCTTATTACATAAGTGATGAGCACTATGTATAATTTAAGCTCCTATTTTACAATAAATTGTCAAATAAATTCGTTATTAAAAGTTTTTGTAATAGACTATAAGCTCATGTCAATAATTGATTGGTTATTTAAACCACCAGGAAATCTGTTTAGATAGGGGGTTTAAGGTGGCATAAAATAATATTATTCAGCACTATGCCGTTACTTGTAAGCTGTCCACCAACTTGGTACAAGTGAAGGGAAGGGGGTTGGAACCCTCGATTTTTCTCCCTTGTAACATGATTTTTGTACGGCGTTGCGGAATAATGGATTAAAAGAGGTATTGAAATCCCCTTCAGAGAAGAATGTACAAAACGCAAAATAAGCACAACACGCAAAATGTTTAAGGCCCGTATTGTAGAAGGCGTCTCAAATATCGTTTGAACTCTGATCAGCTGAAACAAGTTTCAAGTTCTCATCAAATTTCAAGTTTCGCTCTTATTATAGAATACGTTTTAAATTCTAGTCAGTTGAAACTAGTTTCAGTAACTAATCGCAACTCACAAGTCTGTTCTCAGTTACGTTTCAGCATGGTCGTAATTATTGTTCGTATATTGGTCGTAAATATAATTTATATATTATGTAAAATAAGCTATTCATTGATCTTTACTCACTTGATTCTTGATTAACGATCAGTGAATCTTGTTTTAAGAGACATTCAAAAATAAAATCTCTTCTTGATTGAACTAGATTCACGACTGAGATGCCTTTTAAAATACAGGGCTAAGTAAGTAAGTCTGCTGATGTACACAAATGCATGAAGTTTTAAATCAATGATTAAATAATTTTATATCACATGTCCCACCCCTACGTGAATCTGGTGGTCGATTCGGATATACAATCGACCACCTGATGGATGCCACCAGACTTGGAGTTTCAGGGCCTTAATACAGGGTGTCTCAAAAGAAATTTTATATTTGTTTAGCTTACTGCGTGAACGCTGCGTACTTGAGGGGTGCGGGGGTTATGTCAATTGGTAGCTTGGCTCTTGGGGATTCAGTCGCTATGGAGCGTTTCTCGGGAGCAGACCGCGCGTTGTGCGTGCGAGAGTTTTACAAGAACGATGATTCGACAACTGTCGCGCGTAGAAAATTCTGCAGTATTCGAGGTTTTCGCCACTTAAATGATGCGCCAAGCCTTCCTCTCATTCGACATTGGGTTAAAAAGTTTGAAGAGACTGGATCAACGCTGGATAAATCAAAATCCGGGCGACCTAGGTCATCAAGAACGGTAGAAAACGTGGAGAGTGTTAATCAATCTGTACGTGACGACCCGAGCCTTTCAATTCGGAAGCGCGCGAGTGCTTTAAATGTGCATAGATCATCATTACATCGCATTATGCACAAAGATCTAAAGCTGCACCCCTACAAAATTCAATTGGTGCAAGAATTAAAGCCCCAAGATGCCGGTCAGAGGCTTAATTTCGTAAATCAGATGATTGAGCGATTTTCAACGTTTACCAACATTTTGTTTTCGGATGAAGCTCGTTTTCATCTTAATGGCCACGTAAATAAGCAAAACTGCCGCTACTGGAGTTCAGCCAATCCGAAACGCAAACATCAGAAACCCCTACACTCGCCTAAAGTGACCGTATGGGCTGCCATGTCGGCGCGAGGAATTATCGGCCCTTACTTTTTTGAAGACGAAATGGGGCGTACAGTTACAGTGAATTCAGAGCGTTATGTGGAGATGTTAGACAACTTCTTGGTACCTGAACTGCAAAACTTTCCTGGCTATAACCAAAGAACATGGTTTCAACAGGACGGAGCAACTTCACACACGTCCAATATATCTCTGCCACGTGTTCGTGAAATTTTCTCAGGAAAATTGATCTCCCGGAGAGGTGACATAAATTGGCCTCCACGTAGCCCAGATTTAACCCCTATGGACTTTTTCCTATGGGGTTATCTTAAATCTAAAGTTTACGCCAATAAACCAACTTCACTGGCGCATTTGAAAGAAAATATCCGTCACGAAATGGCAGCCATCCCTCACTCCACCTGTCGAGCAGTCATAAGTAATTTTACTGTTCGATTAAATGAGTGCCAACAACGTGAGGGTTTACATTTAGACGATATTATTTTTAAGAAATGAATTCCCAAAAAGTGTATTTTAACAATAAATAAACATTTTTTCTATATACCGCTTCCTTTTTTTTTAATCAATCCACTAAATATGAAATTTCTTTTGAGACACCTTGTATTATTATCATTCAAATCCTCTAGGAAAAATCATCCAAGTGTTTCTGTGAACAAACAGCAATTTAATGTTTTGAAACTAAAACTAACCTCATTACAGCTAAACATTTGTGAGAACAGCTCCTCACTCTCGAGACAGCTCTTCCTCAACTCGTAACAGTTCTTGAGCCTTGCGCGACATATGCAGCAAGCCAGTATAGGTCTGCCATCTTCAGTTTCAAACTGCAAATAAAAGTTTAAGCAGCTGTTTATCGCCTCTGACTTCCTTGCTTCAACCAATCAAAACAAACATTACACTTAAAGTCAATTACTTCTGTGCCTGGAGAACGCAACCTAGCAATCAAACCCATCATGAAACTATTATACTTAAGTAAAACAACTTTTATATACAAAATTATTTACACAGCCGAGTTAAAGTAATGTTGTACATATTCCAGTTTACATTTCTAGAAAGAAACTGAACAATCAGGGGATTTTACATTCTATGATTTTTATTTTAGAACTAGCTGATCCCCGCTGTGTTAACGTATGGTAAAGTTACTCCTTATATCATCACTATCTACCAGTGAAAGTCCTGTAGAAATCGGTCCAGACGTTCCAGAGCCTATGCATTAATTAAACAGTGGTCTTTTTAATATTACAAACAGACACTCTAATTTTATTTATTTGTTTAGATATATAGCTGTGAAGGTAAAGATTAATTGTATTAATTTACAAATCATATACTCGTATTATCAACTTGCTCAGCAGTGATCATTCTCGTTACCATTTAATAGCTGTTATTTATTCATTAGTTTTTACTTTAATTTTATGCTTTTAGTATAATAAATAGAACTGATTAAACACTAATACTTATATTATTCATATCTATATTATAAAGGACAATAAATATATATATTTTTTATATTGAATAGTGGACAAAAGAGCAGACGTTTTGCCTGATGGTAAGCAATTACCGCCGCCCATGGAGACCCGCAACACAAGAGGCATCACATTAGAAAAAATTTGGCATAGAAAAATATGGCACGACAAAGTTTGCAGGGTCAGATAGTTTGTAATATATATTATTTAAAAATATTTAAATAAAATTTATATTGCAGTAAAATATGAGCTGTTGTCTGCGGTGTTCCCGGGTCAATAAGACCTTCAAACCTTTAAGAAAAGAGTGTACTCGTTCCTGAAAGACTGGCAACACACTTGTAACACCTCTGGTGGGCGGCGGTAATCGCTTACCATCAGGCAAAACATCTGCTCGTTTGCCCCCTATTGAACGAATGAATGAATGAATGAAAATGGATGAAGCATTTGCATTGCCGGCCTTTGGGAGAAGGGGACGGGTTGGGGTATGGGTCTCCAAAATCCTCGTGACTCTCCCAGGGTAAGTTGTTGAATACTTAACTGTGCTTTAAGTTAATGTTTCAATACTGTATTATGTATCATTTCATTTAATAATCTGTTGTGTTGCAATGTCGTTAAAATACATACTTTTTGTTTCTTTCTTCTTTCATATAGTAACGGAGATACAAACAGTACAGAGTCAAGGAGGAGGGGTTTACTGTGGAATATTTAAACTCACTCAAGCAAATATGTTTCTCAAGAACCATTAACTTGGGTATAACTGACTGTGTTTATGTTGTTTCCACTAGACATCAAGTACATGAGAAACTTGCGTGATATATATGTAACAGAAACACTACGCAATAGCAGGAGGTAGGATCGTTTAATTTAACAATTACTTACCGGCATCAAACTCAAAGACTCGTACATTTCCTGTAAATGAGTTCCTACAATTGAAACCAGACGATTGTCTTCTCCTAAACAAACCCGACACATAGAAAGCTTTTCCATGATTAATTTAACAGCAAGTTCTCAATCTTTCTTTGTCACTTTGTTTAATAATCACTTTAATATTTTTTCACCGTCTATGCGTATGTCTAGCTATATAAAACATTCTATTCGACATATGAACATATGGGAGTAATTTAACGTTCGCTTGCTCCGTTTTAATTTATCTTAACAGTCCATGACCGTTTGACAGTTCTGACAGATTGAACATTATAGAGGTTATGGAGGGTAGAGACAAGGAGTGTTATCTTATATGGAAGAAAATTGAAAAAAGTGTCCAGCATAAGCTGTAAATAACAGTTCAAAAACCTTCCAGAATGGCGCTGGTGTAGACACAGGTTATGGTATGAATGTAGCAATTGTGAACGAATTGAAGTACGCCGAGGTAAAAAATTTAACATTATTGTCACTACTTGCGTATTACAAAATAATGTAGTAAATATATTTTATTTTCTGAACTGTGAATAGTACGTTTATTGATTTTTTATCATTCAATTTTATGAAAAAGTGTGTGTATTGATTTTAAGAAGTTTACTCTGATGCTAATGTGGCGCCACCCTAATTTAATGCATTTAAACGGACACTTTTCATGTACACAGATGATACTCCTTATCTCTACTCTCCATAATAGAGGTGAGCATAACGAAATCGCTTTGGAGAATTTCCGGTTCTTATTTTTCGATTTAATTTAGTTGCTTTCACAATAAAACTATTTATATTAAATAGTGTAGCATTCATGTGCATCAGGACCGAGAAATTCAAATAGGAATTTGGTAGGGTTAAAAATTTAAAAAATCTTAAGCAATGGTCAATAGTCATACCTTTCTTAAACATGAAATAAAGCTGTTATGATAAAATAACTTGGGCCGTCAGTTCAGATGCTTGCAAAAAATGACAGCCTAGATTCTAGGCTATGTCACTTTTACTACAACGCAACATTTTTACAGTACTTCGTTAGACATAAGCAAGTGGATGTTTTTCAAATTTTGCTTCGTTACGTACAGAATGTCCATATATTTTGATAGCTATATTTTAAATAAACAATGAATTGTAGACATTTATAATGAAATAAAGATTTAAAAAATTCCTAATCAAACAATGTTAAATTAGAATAGTTGGTTTAAAATTCGTTATTCTTGTACGTAACATTCAAGTAAATATTAACTGAATCATATAAAATTGAATCAGCTTTATTTATAATTAATCAAACACATAAAAACCTTCTAAAATTAAAATAGCACTTTGTGAAATCTTGCCTCTCAATAAAATATAAATAAAACATGTCTTCTACGTATGTAAATAATAATAATAATAAGTTTATTTATTCACTCTTTCTTATATCTATTACAGTAAATACTAGCGATTGTTACATATCCTTACGTTTGTAGGTTAACCTCGGCAGCCATAATAGTATGAAAACTATGCATAATAGTATGAAAAAAAGTTTGATGATTTGACTATCAAACTTTGTGAACAAATGACCATTCTGAAAGACTAACATTTTAAGTAAGTTTTTTATATACGACTAGCTAACCCACGCAACCTCGTTTGCGTCTTATATAGCCCGTAGCATGAAAATTTTCACAAAATAAGTAACTTTTCTGGTTGATATTTACACCTTGTGTCCGAAAAACCCAAATATCTTACGGAACCCTATTTTTTTCCAAAATAAAATATAGTCTATGATACTCGTGGATCATTATCCACGAGTATCATAGACTATCACCATTCTAAAGCTACATTTAGCTTTAGAATGGTGAAAGAATTTTTTAAATCGGTCCAGTAGTTTTTGAGCCTATTCATTACAAACAAACATACAAACAAAGTTTTCCTCTTTATAATATTAGTGTAGATGTAGAAAAATAACAAAAATACATATAATATATTCTTAGCGAAAACCCTCTCCCCAAAACCCGAACCGAGCCGTGCGCTATAAAACGCGGCGCGCGCTTAGCCCTCAGCGCTCACCAAACAGCCCGCGTAAAGCTGTAGAGGCCATTTGAGGCAAACAGCTATAGTGCATTAAAAAAAAAAAAAAAAAGCAACCTGGTCATTCGATTCTCGGTCGGCAACGGTTGAACATTTATACTCCACCTTCCATATTGTCATTTGGTCATTGTTATTATAATTATCTTATCGGTAATTTATTAAATTACTTGCAGTAACTATAGTTTTGTGGTAATGGTTTTAGTTTATTATTTGTTGTGATTTTTTTTTTTTTTTTTTATACCTGAGCTACCAAAATGACTCTGCCCTGCCCGATGGAAAGCACCAGCAGAATCCAAGAGTGGTGGTCACCATCCTCAATGCAAACAAGGACAGTGCAGCATGGTGACCAGAACTATGGCGGCCTAGTGATTTCTGGTTATCGAATGTTGATTGATAATTAAATAATTTTAGGAATAGTACATGTACTTTATATTTTTGAAGTGAAAACTTCTTTAGCGGCGCTGTGTTTTTTTTGGAATGGGTAAAAATGTATAAACTCGCGTCAGGACACGTGACCTGATCGGAAATTCGTAAGACGGATGGAGAGAGGACAGGCGGCGCAGGGCGCTTGCGCGAATGTTCGTGTGTGTATGTAATATAAAATGTCATGTTTGAGTACGATAGCGCAATAAATGAATATTGTATTCCACCACATAAATAATAGTACTTTTATACTGATAATGAAAGCAATTCGTACAAAATTATTCTCTAACCATTCCAAAATATCAAAAATGCACAACGTTAAGATTCAAGTTTTCACTTCTGCCGGCACTCCCGGAGTGCAACCCGTCGATTTTTTTATAAAAACTACCGTCACTTTAGGTTTTTAAGAATATATTAACAAAAACATAACTTCCAAAGGTTCATTCATAAAAAAATTAAAACAATCACAGCTGGAATAGGACAGTTACGTATGTAGATAACAGTCGTTACGTTTAGGAACTCTAAAGTAATGTTTACAACGAGCACACTTTCTTGTCATTTCAGGAACATTAAACAATATTATTAATATTTCGGTAAGTAATATTACATACAACACACTTCAAAAACGTCTAGTAACATATTATTATAATATATCTGAGTGCTTGAAGAAGGTGCCGTACTTATTTCTATAAAATTAGTCAATATCATAGACTCTTTTGCTTTGAGTATTATAAAAATATGTTTAACAAAAAACTTAATGAAATTTTATCTTTCTTAGTTGCATTATCACTGCCTCGGTGGCGTAGTGGTAGCGTATGCGACTGCTGTGCATGAGGTCTCGGGTTTAAATCCTGGGTCGTACCAAGTGTTTGTGTGATCTACAAATATTTGTATCGGAGTTTGGGTGTTTTCTATGTATAATACACTCTTTTGCAAAAAAAAACGGGCACTTAAGCAAAGAACTATTTTATAGTTACTATTAGTTTGTTTGACAATTTTAGGTATTGTTATCCTCAGAATTTCATAAATTAATTAGGAAGGAATAGGTATCATCAGTTTTATCATCACATTTTGATTAAATTATTGAGAAATAATGTTTAAGCTCAAAACACTATTATTGTACCTGCTCGCTAAATAAAAATGAAACGCGTTAATTTCTTTGTTTTTCTTGAATACATTAAAAGCAGATAAAAGTTTAGTATTGAGTGTGACCCCCTCTTGCTGGAATCACGGCTTGCATTCGTCTGGGCATGCTAGCGAGTATATCTTTTATGGTTTCTTGGGGAATACGTTCCAACTCCGCGGTAATCACATTCTTTAACTCTCTGATGGTCTGCGGAGCCGGCTGCACTGATCTCACTCGTCGCTTCAGAACGTCCCAGACATGCTCTATGGCATTGAGGTCCGGACTTCTAGCTGGCCAGTCCAAACGACGAATTCCGACTTCTAGCATATACGCTTCCACATCGCCAGACCGGTGGGCGCGAGCGTTGTCGTCCATTAAAAAATGAGTTTTCGCCAAGAGCGGTTAAAGCGGGTTGTGCATAAGGAATTAGAACTTCCGTTATGTATCGGTGTCCAGTCAGTGTACCGTTTTCGATGAAGACTAACTCCGTACGATCCATGGAATTTATTCCTGCCCAAAACATAACAGAGCCCCCTCCATAAGGTGTGATTTCTTCAAAACATGCCTCTGCAAAGCGTTCTCCTCGTCTACGTAGCACTCGCCGACTTCGGTCTTCACCATGCAGAGATATCCTGGCTTCATCGGAGAACAATATCCTATCCCAGTCTTCATGAGTCCATGACACACAATTTCGAGCGAAGCTCAGCCTGACAACTCGATGTCCACGGAGTAATTTAGGGCCGCGTGCCGGGCGATGACTGTGTATATTGGCAGCGAGAAGCCTCCTCCTGACCGTCCATAGACTAATTTGCACATTTCTTACTTCTTCGAGGCTGTTCTTGAGGTACACATAAGAAGATTTGCGATTTCTCAACGCTTGACTAACTAGAAAACGATCATCCCGTGGTTCGGTACATGTCTTTCTGCCAGAACCAGGCCTTCTCTTGACGGAACCGGTCTCTTGATAGCGCTGCCAGGTCCTTTGAACTGTCGACCGACTCACATTTAGCCTCTGAGCCACGAAGCATTGGCTGCAACCTTCTTCAAGCAGTGCAATAATTTTGCTCGCTTTTATCACTTTATATACCATTTTCGAGATTGCTAAACAGCAATAACAATACTTTTAAATGTCAAGGACATCAGATAATTTAATAAAAATTGTCAAAAAGTTAATTAGAGTCGATATTAACTATAGGGAATTCGCGCCACAAAATGTAGTTAAAAGTTGTTTTCTTTGAAAACCAGGCTCAGTCAAAAATTTGAATTTGGAATGTACTCTTATAAACATTATGGCACTTTTATAACTGGCCAGTAACATGTTCAAATGATTAAAACCTTTTTTGTATTTTATTTTTTTCAGCCAGGAAGAAATTCGAAACCGCCCGTTTTTTTTGCAAATGAGTGTATGTACGAGTATGTATTTACAAAAAAAAAGTATATATGTATTCATATCAGTTGTCTAGTACCCATAACACAAGCTCTGCTTAGCTTAGGACTAGATGGCGTTGTGTGTTAGATGTCCGAAATATTTATTTATTTATATTTATTTAGTTGCATTATCACAATAACTAGGTTATTTCTTAAGTTAGTTAAATTATATTTGTATACATATATATATGTTTCAAATATCTCTTAAACAAATATACTATAAGTAGTGTAAATGACCACGGTAGTTTAAAATGTGGCGACATCCACATGTAGCGCCATCTACCGAAGATACGCAGAACTACGGAGCAACGTACAACACGAATAAACTACCAATCCTGAATCGCGCAGTAGAAGTTAATGCGCCGATTATCATATCACCTTGCCTGGTCGGAGGATCCTCCCTTTGTGTTGGGTGGAACATAATACCCGTTCCCCCTACAAAAACAATACTTCTTATCTTACAAAAAATCGAATAAGTAAAACCATCAATTAGGTAGTAACCAAAACGTTACTTTTGCATTAAGACTGCATTCTCCGTGATTTTTTGGTCTTCTTCTTTATACCTGGGTAAGAATAAATTATTCGTGAGGAAGTGCCGAAGATGTGAGAAAAGTTAGGACTCAGCCTGTTTTTTTTTTATTGAATAGGAGGCAAACGAGCAGACGCATCACCTGATGGTAAGCCATTATCGCCGCCCATGGACACCTGCAACACCAAAAGCGTCACAAGTGCCAACCTGTGGGGGATGGGGAGAGGGAATGGGGGAGGGGTTGGGCTATGGGCCTCCGATATTCTCACTCACTCGGTAAAACACAGCGCCAGCGCTATTTCACACCGGTTTTCTGTGAGGCCGTGGTATCACTCCGGTCGAGCCGGCCCATTCATGCCGAAGCGCGGCTCTCCCACGGAAAAAAGTCGTCTAGTCTACATAGGATATTTATAACATCGTGACCTGCACCTCCAAACCTAAGGTGGTTAGATCCTATAAAGGTAATAAGTTTACCTCTCTGGCTGGATTATATTTTTAAGTTTACATCAATAAGTTTACGTTTGCGCTGTGTTTCACCGAGTGAGTGAGGATACCGGAGGCCCATAGCCTAACCCCTCCCCCCATCCCCCAAAGGTCGGCAACGCACTTGTGACGCCTTTGGTGTTGCGGGTGTCCATGGGCGGCGGTAATCGCTTACCATCAGGTGATACGTTTGCTCGTTTGCCCATTATTCAATAAAAAAAAATATAATACGAATAGTGTATTCAATTTCTGAGTCTTACCTTTCAAAATCAATATTCATACCGGACAGACAAAACCCCGTCATGGACCGCGCCTGTCGACGATTGAATTTCTTCAGTAGGTACATTTAAAGGAAAAAAACGAATGAATGATAAAAACATTGTCAATTGTGTCCCTATATAAAAATAGCCAGAGTCACACACAATATTGTGATTCTCTATAAAATCATCCTGTTGCGTACAGGACAGTCCGCTGTGGCCAGTTTTTTAAATCTGATAATTTCAGTATTTATTTAAGAAAAATATACTACAACCTTGTTATATTTTATTTTATTTATATAAAATTCTCGTGTCACAATGTTAGTTACCATACTATACCTCCAAAACGGCTGGACCGATTTTCATGAAATTTTGTGAGCATTTTAGGTAGGTCTGAGAATCGGCCAACGTCTAATTTTCATTCCCCTAAATCAGGGATGCACAGACTTATTAAGACTGGGGCCACTCGGGCAAATCATGAACTGATGGCGGGCCGCCAAAAGTATAGGTAATTAAAGACAATAAAGAATTGATAATAATGTATTAAATTGAAAAGGAATTTATTAGTTTTAAGCGTGGCACTGCATAGTGCTTACAATCTTTTTTATATTTGGCTCAAATTTATTTGAACACGTAAAACTGCTTCCAAACTTTCATTTGCAAGGCGGTTTCTACCTACGTGAATTAGTTAAAAAAAAATTAAGTTACGTATTTGTTAGATAATTGCATTTTTTGCAGATTCTTCCATAGAGACGTTACTGAACTGAGATATATTATGCCGCTGTAAATTCGTGACGTTGTATTCAGTTTTAGGATTTTCTAAATTTTTTAAAAATTTCTTAACTAAACTCTTAAATAAAAAACTGACCTAGAGGAATAAAAGTCAAATTAATTAACCAGCAGCTTTGTCCAAAAATATTAAACAAACCAACAGACCTCGGTGACTATTAAGGATTGTTATTCGAAGTGATACCGAGATTGTAAGAGTGTTGTTAATAAAGTCTCTTTAACACGTCAGAAGGTTTATTTTCCAAACCTCGATGGGTTTACCTTAACACGTAACACAACAAAATAACTTTTTAGTATATGATTTTCTATTATATAAGATTGTTATTGTTAAGATGAAAGATTATTAACGAAAACCGATCGACAAAGTTGATTTTTGAACACGTCTTCGATAAACATGGAAGTGATATCAGTGATCAACCTAGTGACCTCGGCGCCCTTTCAGAGAATTGTTATTCGGAGTGATATCGAGAGATTGTAAGAGTGTTGTTAATAAAGTCTCTTTAACACATCAGAAGATTTATTTCCCAAACCCATCGAACCCTAACACGTAACATTGTTATTGGTGCCAATCGCCTGCACGGTTGGCCGAGTGGTTTCAGCGGTCGCCATGCTGCTTGCTACTGTGCCAAGTGTCGTGGGTTCAAATCCCACGCGGTACAACACTTTGAGCGATCCACGAATTGTTGTCCCGAGTCTGGATGTTCTTTGTGTCCGTTGCAATTATGTTTGTAAAGTCCCCCACGACACAGTATATTTATTCCTAATGTGGGACTTGTCTTTAAAAAAAAAAAGAAATGTGAAGGATCGGTAGGATTGAGATTACTCCAAATATTATCATACTGTTAATGCTAGGTAGTGTCATAAACATGTCAAGTTACTATTGTCATGACACGTCACTAGACAACAAGTAGTAGCGAGCCCTTTTCGAAAAAAGCGCTAGAACCCGTTTGTTAGTGTTAGTTAGTGCAGTTGGTTAAGTTATATATAATAAAAAACCCAAATCTAAAATTCCAACTTTATTTATATAATGCACATATCACTACAGATAGATTGCCGTACACCTTGACTGACTTCAAAAATAAAACATGGACAATATGGACACAAGAATCTGGGCGCAAGGTTTTGTTAAATTATGTGTTTTTGAGAATTGTTTCTCACATATGTCGCAATGATATTGTTTCACATCGGTGTGTGGTACGCATATGTGTTGTTAAACCTTGTTTATTTGAGAATTGTTTCTTACATATATCACAATGATATGGTTTCTCACCAGTGTGTGTACGCATATGAGTTGTTAAATGATCCTTTCTAAAGATTTTTTTCTTACATATATCACATTTTTAAGGTTTCACAGTACTGTGTGTAAGCATATGTCTTGTTAAATATTGTTTTTTTGAGAATTCTTTCTTACATATATTGCAATGATATGGTTTTTCACCGGTGTGTATGCGCATATGAGTTTTTAATTGATCCTGTCTAGAGAATTTATTCTTACACATATCAGATTTATAAGGTTTCACAGTACTGTGTGTAAGCATATGTCTTGTTAAATTATTTTTTTTTGAGAATTGTTTCTTACATATATCGCAATGATATGGTTTGTCACCGGTGTGTATGCGCATATGTACTGGAACATAACTTCTCCGTGAGAATTGTTTGTTACATATATCACAATTATATGGTTTTTCACCAGTGTGTGTGCGCGTATGTCTTATCAAATGAATTTTTTGTGCGAATTTTTTCTTACATATATCACATTGATATGGTTTGTCACCGGTGTGTGTACGCATATGCATTGTGTGACAACTCTTGTTTGAAAATTGTTTGTTACATATATCACAATGATATGGTTTTTCACCGGTGTGTGTCCGCATATGTACTGTAAAATGACTCTTGCGTGAGAATTTTTTCATACATATATCACAATGATATGGTTCATCACCGGTGTGTGTACGCCTATGTGCTGTAAAATGACTCTTGTCTGAAAATTGTTTCTTGCATACATCACAGTGATAAGGTTTCTCACCGGTGTGTGTACGCATATGTACTATAAGAAAACGTTCGCGTGAGAACTTTTTCTTACATATATCACATGGATGTGATTTGTCACCAGTGTGTATACGCATATGCATTGTGAAAGTACTCTTGTGTGAGAATTTTTTGTTACATATAGTACAATGATGTGGTTTTTTACCGGTGTGTTTACTCATATGACCTCTTAAATCATCCTTTTTTGAGAATTGTTTGTTACATATATCACAATGATATGGTTTCTCACCGGTGTGTGTCCGCATATGTGGTATAAAATTACGCTTGTGTAAGAATTGTTTCTTACATATATCACAATGATAAGGATTCTTACACGTGTTTGAACGCTTATGTGGTATTAAATGATGCTTGTGTGCGAATTTTTTCTTACATATATCACATTGATATGGTTTTTCACCGGTGTGTGTACGCATATGATTTATCAAATGAATTTTTTGTGCAAATTGTTTCTTACATATAACACAAAGATGTGGTTTCTCACCTGTGTGTGTACGCATATGCATTGTGAAATTAGTCTTTTCTGAAAATTGTTTCTTACAAATATCACAATATGGTTTCTCACCGGTGTGTGTACGCATATGTTTTGTTAAACCATCCTTTTGTGAGAATTGTTTCTTACATACAGGGTCTGTCGTAAATAATGGATAAGTCGTAAACTGGAGTTGGTCCGGCTATGAGACTATTAGAAAATCGTATCTTTTTGCCAGGGTTTCTAACCGTATGGAAATGGCGTAGACTTTTATGTTTTTTTATAAATTTCGCTACTCTTTGCATTCATTCCGTTGCCATTTCGTTAAATTTAGGTATTTCTGTGTCATTTTTTTTGTATTATAGTCTTGAAGATGTGTATTATTTAGTTTTAGTACTGTTTTAGGCGTTTTTAACGTTGGTCATTTTCAAAATTGTCATTTTAAGATTTTTTATGTTTTTGTTTTACTTAGGGTCAACTTTTGATCATTTACTGTGTAAAAAAAAAGTACGGCGCTATAGCTGCCCATGATCTTAATAAATTATCTAGTATGTGTAGATTCTAAAAAGGTATAACAATGCATACTTCACAAGTAATATTAAGCTACATGAGCGAGATCAATATCAAGGTGAGAAAATATTTTTTTCATGTAATGTTGTAAATGGTTATAAAACTTCGTCATAATGATTTATTTCTGCCAAGATTCTTTACACAAACACTATGGGGTCACTATTAAGGATATTCAAAAGAAAACTAGGTTGTTTTAGTACGTAAAAATATTTATTCAACAACTTAAACTAAATGTTCGAAGTGTCCTCCGCCGGCAGCTATGCACGCTCTACATCGCCTAATAAACGATCGCTTAATCCGGCGCACATAACCGGCTTCTTCAATTTTTCTCGCTGCTACTTGAATGCGCGCACGCAACTCTTCTACAGAACTTATTGTTTCACTGTATACTTTTTCTTTTATACAGCCCCAGTAAAAGAAGTCCAAGGGGTTCAGGTCTGGCGAACGTGGAGGCCATAAAATTGGCCCCAATCGCCCTATCCATCTATCTGGATAAGTATTATTTAAATGTTCCCTGACACGAACAGCGTAATGTGCTGGACACCCATCATTTTGTAGCCACATCTCATTTCTTATCTCTTGTGGGACGTCTTGCAGTAAACTAGGTCCTTCACTCGCCCCGCCTACGCCGGTCCCAGGAAATCGTCCTTCCAAAAATGTGTTGTGCACTCTTATGAAGACACGATAGTCAGGATGCCGGGCATTTGGATATTTTTCCCGATAAACTCTAGCAGCTCTATTGGCGTTGCCATCACATAAACCATAAATGTAATGCATGTTTACGTATTCGGCCGGCGTGTATTGTTGAGGCATGATATACAAAATTTTCCAAAATAACACGTGCAATCGATAGCACAACACGATGCCCATAAATGAGAGCTGAGTTGTCAATATCACCAGGTTAACAAGTCCAAATCACAAAGAAAATCTAAGTCCGATATTAGAAAGCAGTAACAAATTGACGACAGTAATGAAAACGAGAGCACATGCGATGGTCAAAATCACACTGAGAGATGTATCAGGAGTGCGCCCTAGCTAAACGCATGCTAACCTTTTCACACATCGTGAGTGTGAAAGGGACGGTGCATCATGCAGTGTGCCTAGTAACAATGTCCTTTTCACGCGGGGAGACCCTTTGTATTGCTGTCTTTGTTCATTTTTTTACCTGATGATCCTTTTTACGAATAAACTTGTAACATGTTTGTCGCATGTAACTATTAGAGCACATCAATTTTAAAATTAAACACCTTTATGAAATGAGGAGGCATGAAATTTTTTTGACAAAAAACTACCTAGTTTTCTTTGAATATCCTTAATAGTGGCCCCATAGTGTTTGTGTAAAGAATCTTGGCAGAAATAAATCATTCTGACGAAGTTTTATAACCATTTACAACATTACATGAAAAAAATATTTTCTCACCTTGATATTGATCTCGCTCATGTAGCTTAATATTACTTGTGAAGTATGCATTGTTATACCTTTTTAGAATCTACACATACTAGATAATTTATTAAGATCATGGGCAGCTATAGCGCCGTACTTTTTTTTTACACAGTAAATGATCAAAAGTTGACCCTAAGTAAAACAAAAACATAAAAAATCTTAAAATGACAATTTTGAAAATGACCAACGTTAAAAACGCCTAAAACAGTACTAAAACTAAATAATACACATCTTCAAGACAATAATACAAAAAAAATGACACAGAAATACCTAAATTTAACGAAATGGCAACGGAATGAATGCAAAGAGTAGCGAAATTTATAAAAAAACATAAAAGTCTACGCCATTTCCATACGGTTAAAAACCCTGGCAAAAAGATACGATTTTCTAATAGTCTCATAGCCGGACCAACTCCAGTTTACGACTTATCCATTATTTACGACAGACCCTGTATACTACAATTGTATGATTTCTTAGCGTGGTGTGTACGCATGTGTGTTGTTAAGTGATTCTTTTGTGAGAATTGTTTCTTACATATATCACAATGATATGGTATTTCAGTAGTGTGTGTGAGCCTATGTATTTTGCAATTACTCTTTCTTGAGAATTGTTTATTACATATGTCACAATGATATGGTCTGTCACCAGTGTGTGTCTCACGTATATGTCTTATTAAACTACGCTTTTGTAAGAATTGTTTCTTACATGTATCACAATAATATGCTTTCTCATTAGTGCGTGTAAACGATTGACAAGTTAAATGGTGAATACGAGAAAAAGGTTTGTTACACACATCAAACTGATTTGGTTTTTGAGCGATGTGTGTGTGAGCATTTGTAATGTTTATACGTGAGAGATCTTTCTTCCACACATCAGAACACAACCGAACGTGTCCTTCTAACTCACACTTAGAACTGTAACATTGCTGACACGTGTCGCACGTATATTGTACACTTGCAGTTATTTCTTTATTATCATGTGTTATGTTTGCAGCAGTGACGTCATGAAGTTTTTTGAACGTATCGTGGACTACTTCATATTCTTGTTGGTTGGAGGTTGCATCTTCAGAACTCATCTGCAACGTGTGTGAAGGTTCTTTGGGTGCAGAGGCGCCTGAACAATAAAAATATAAATTACAAAAATATCGATATAAATTAACGTAAATCGTCGCGATGAGGAACGGTCGGCGTGGCGTGATCCTTTCGCAGGCTTGTCATAATATATGCGAGCAATGTGATATAGGCCCGTATTATAAAAGACGTCTCAAGTATCGTTTGAACTCTGATCAGCTGAAACTAGTTTCGAGTTCTCATCAAATCTCAAGCGTCGCTCTTATTATATAATGCGTTTTAAATTCTACTCAGTTGAAACTAGTTTCAGTAACTATCTCAACTCACAAGTCTGTTCTCAGTTACGTTTCTGCATGGTCGAAATGTTTGTTCCGTATTAGCTACGCAGCAAATTATATTAAACCAACCATATCTAACAAGTTTACTTTATATATTATTGGTTATTAGTTTATATATAACACACTATTGGCTAGTGTATCAATTTAAATATAATAATAAGAAGCAGTTCGCTCTAAATTCAAAACTTTAAATATTAAAATAAAAGTGACTGGATACTACTCTGTACCGGAACGTTCAAATTGTTATCAAACTTGTCATGTCGAATTGTCAAACTATGTTTTTGTTTTTATTTAAAAATATTGTTATATTTTTGACAGAAACCTAAAGGTTATTATTATTGCTTGGAGGATATTACTTGAAATAAATAATTGAATGTGTATTTGAAGTGAATTGGATATCAATGAGTGTTAATTAAAGTGTATTGAAATGTGTACAATAAGAAATTCTTTCGTAAATAAAGCATCTTGGTAATCTTTCGCTGTTATTCAGAAAAATCATCATAAAATACATTAATTTCCCTTATAACGCATTAGAAATAACCACTTGAGACTAGATTGAGCTTATCTCAGTTGAACAGATATCACATCTGTCAAAATCTATTTCTGAGAGGAGATTTTGACATAAACATCATTCTAAAATAAGCTATTCATTGATCTTTACTTGATTAACGATCAGTGAATCGTTCATCAAGTAAAGATCAATGAATTTCATGAGACGTTCAAATGTAAAATCTCTTCTTGAAACCAGTTTTAAAACTAGATTCACGACTGAGAAGCCTTTTAAAATACGGGTCTTAGACCTCCAAACTTTCAACTGTTAATCTGCCAATACTATATCTGGCTCTGATCTCTTGATAAACCTTTTTCTGACGTATATTATATGAGACAATTATCTTTCGTATCTGATTTTGGACAAGATTGCTCATCGTCGTCATCACTATCTAACATTTTAGCAATAGACTCCTCTAAATTCTGACAATGTTCTTTCCTTACAGTAATTGGTTTGATTACAGTACTAATATTTGTGTATACATGGCTGGCGGAACTGTCGTTTTAAGGTTACATCGATTGTGTAAGAAAATAAAGATCCGTATTCGCGGATCTTGACACCAAATATCCAAATTTGGATCCCATGGATCCGTATCCGCGGATACCTATACATTTTTAACGATTCGGCACATCACTAATATATATATATATATTACTACACTAATATCTATATCTACGAATAGATGCTTAATGACATTAATATGTTAATACAGACTATGCTTTATAATGGTAATATAATTTTTAAACTGTTTTCGAATGAAATTGTTTTCGAAAAATTTGTATGTAATATTTTAATTCAAAATATTTGCGTCTAAATATTTTGATAGGCACCTTGGTGGATACATATACTCTATATTCAATACTTCATAGCTCATATTGTCCTTTTCATAAATTTATGTAAAAATTAGGTTTTAATAAATACTAGATGAGCGTACCAATTCAGCCGGATCTCGTACTAATAGCAAAGGTGGATGTTATTGCGTCTACTGTTACAAGACATCCAAGAAGCCAGTCACTCCTACTACAAAGTTGAACTACCGGCGTCGCACTTGTTATAAATAAGTTTATTGCATCTTTTACAAACTGACTAAATGCCTTAACTTGCACATAGAAATACTTTTGTCAAAAACAAACAAGCTTTGTATGAATTATCTGAAAAGATGGTGCACATGAGTTTCTCACCAGCTCTTCTCATGAATGCAATACCCATCGGAGCTGGTACTTGGATTGATTTCAATTTAAACCTTTGAGTTGAATCGAAATCAATCTAAGCTCCGGTAATTCAAATCATCTCAGTGCATTTAGTATTAGGAGTTTTGTTTTATATTTTTATGTTTGTATTTTTGACGTGTTCAAGTGCCTTTTGGGGCCTATGGAAATAAATGATTTGAGTTTGAGTTTGAAATAAATAACTGTAAATTATTACCTTCAGAATCAGTTTGTTCATCTTTTACATCACACAACATGACCAGAGTCTCCCCACCACCACTGTCTGCATCCATCTCCAGTACATCTCCCATGCTCTCCTCATTCTTACTGTTTGAGCCTGCAGACAGTACGTCATCAGAGACACTGCTTTCCTTAAAAACTTCCTCACTGACTCTCTCTGTAAATAAATAACATCAAGTCCACATGCGAATCAGTTTATATTAGAGACTAGAACTTGCTACTAAAATGTTTATTTTATAAAATATAGTAGATTGTATGTTTAATTGTTAACTATCTTGTTTTTTTATTTTTAACTAGCTGACCCACGCAACCTCGTTTGCGTCTTCAATTTCCCGTAGCGTGAAAATTTTCCCCCGTTTTTGAAACATTCCTCATTGGTGCTCCGCGCCTATTAGTATTAGCGTGATGATATATAGCCTATAGCATTCTTCGATAAATAGATAGTCCATTTATCGAGGAAGGCTGATATAATTAGGAAGGCACAACACTGAAATAATTTTTCAAACCTATCCAGTGGTTCCTAAGATTAGCGCGCTCAAACAAACAAACAAAGTACGTACTGTCGAGTTTCTTTGACGAGTGCGAGACCGGAGGCCCAATGATGCACTAGCCTCTGAATAGGCCGCCATAGTGTGGGTCCCCATGCTGCATTGTCTGCATTCACAATAGGTATGGTGACCACCACTCCGGGATTCCACTTATGATTTCTATCAGAGTAAATTTAATTTTACTGAGCCAGACATAAAGTAAATTATTACCTTCAGTATCACTTTGCTCATCATTCTCATCACATAAAAAGACCCAAGTCTCCACACTATCACTGTCTGCATCCATCTCCAGTACATTTCCCATGCTGTCTGAGTCTGGAGACTGTACATCATCAGAGACACTGCTTCCCTTCAGCAGATCCTCACTGACATCTGTAAACAATATCAGGTCCACATGAGAATCAGTTTGTATTAGAGACTGGTTCTCCTAACTAAAATGTTCAATTAAATATATTTAATTAATTGTTAAGCATCTTGTTGTTTTTTATTTTTGTTATGATATTATCAAAGTAACTGTTTGATCTCTTGGAATCCCTCTTCTTAGACTCTCTTCACATAACATTGTATTTTTATAACATTTAGGCCAGCAAAAACTCAGGATATCTGTTGCATCTGGACATATTTCTGTGCATCTCTTTGTGTTTTTAGAAGCTGTCAAGATTATTTATTGTGTAAATTCTATCTTGTTTAATTTTTTTTCTTGTTATCATGAATTATGTTCGTTTTGAATAAAAAGAAATGAATTTTAAAAAAAATTGCCAGAGTTAGAAACCTGACTTATGGGGTTTCTCAAATGACCGATTCCATTAAAATTGTATCAAAAATACTTGAGGTTGCTAAGTTACTTTTCTATTTGCTTATATCTCTTTGGTGTTTACCACATCATAGCTTAAACCATAACTAAATTACAGCGACTGTATCTAATGTTTAATATTGAGAATATTTTATCATGTTCAGATCAGATGATACTTTGATGCATCTTATGTTTGCGACACACAAAGAGATCAAATAATTAAATGTAAAATATTACCTTCACCATCATTCGGTTCATCTTTCACTTCACACTTCAGAACCTCCACACCAACACTGTCTGCATCCATCCCCAGTACATGTCCCACGCTAAAGTGTATGACATTGTGCGTGGTGAGTCTCTTCTTATAGTTTACTGCATGTAGTTGCACTTTTTCGGACTGTTGGCAAGTTTAATGAATTAACAAATCAAAACCTTACAGCAGTGTAAACAAATTTGTTTATCATAAGAAACAAATAGAGTGAGCCAACCTTAAGAGATAGACATATGTTGTCGAGGACTTTTGTTTAATCATTGAATGGGGTACCATTCTTTAATTCACTTTTTGTGTTTTGTGACGCTTGAAAACTCTCAAAAGGAATAACTTTTGCAACATTTTTTATTAATCCTGCACTCCTTTTGGTTGTAGCATTACAATATAACTGAGCTATCTTGAACAGAATTTTGTAAATTGGACCATTACTTCTCATATCATTTTCAATCAAACAAATTCATTAGCTTTATTGTAGAATTAAAGTATTAAAAAATAATTAAATATTTTTGTCTAATTTAGAATCAAACGGCCTGGTGTGATATGTGTCAAAATATAATTAATATGTATTTGGAAATATCCCAAATTCAAAATATTTACAAAATATATATATTGTAACCAGTTATGTAAATATACAATATATCAACATATTGCCGACTGCCTCAGTGGTGCAGTGGTAGTGTATGCGACTGCTGTGTTTGAGGTCTCAAGTTCAATTTTCGGGTTGTACCAAATGTTTGAATGATCTGCAAATATTTGTTTCGGAGTTTGGGTGTATAATATGTACATATTCACAAAAATAATGTTTTAATACTGGATGACATTTTGTGTTATGTGTCCAGAATATTTATTATTATTATTTATAATATTTCAGAAACAGGTTTTAAGCACTAAAACACATTAAACATAATTACTCATTGAACAACTTACGGACGGAATATTTTTTAACATTATAATTACCTAAGTATGATCAGGTCAATCTGCCACATATCAATATAAGATCATAGTAATCATGTCATTCAAACCCCCTAGGAAACATCATCCAAGTGTTTCTGTGAACCACTATTTAAGCAATATAAACTTATAAAACCATAACCAACCTCGTTACAGCTCAGCATTTGTGTGAACAGGTCCTCACTCTGGAGACAGGTCTTCCTCAACTCGTAGCAGTTCTCGAGCCTTGCACGGCATATGTAGCAAGCCAGTATAGGTCTACAGTCTTCAGTTTCAAACTGCAAATATAAGTTATGAAACTGTTTATCACCAGTGCCTTCCGAGCCCAAACCAATTCAAATTAAGTCACATCTACACTTAAAGTCAATTACTCCTCGATTCAAACCGAATTGGTGAACACCGAAAAAAGACTTAGTTTCTTAAATTAGAAGGTACATTCTTAAAATAAGTATAAACTTAAGTAGTTTCACTTACCGGCATCAAAACCAAAGACTCGTACATTTCTTGTAAATGAGTTCCGACAATTGAAACCAGTCGAATGTCTTTTCCTAAACAAACCCTACACATCGAATACTTCTCCATGATTAATTCACTATTTCTTTGCAGCTTTATAATCACTTTTATATTGTTTCACTGTATAATAAATTATATTAAAGTTCTAGGAATAGTTTTACGTATACTCCGTTTTATTCATTCCTCTGTCTACCCTAAGAGCGTTGGACACTCGCACATGGTACGCACATGATACAAATTGCCCATATTGGTCAAAATAGGGTTGGCGATCTGAGATCGATTAATCGAAAAATCCATTTTTATTATAGGTGCCAAGAAAATCGATCTTTTGAATCGATACGTAGTACTGAATCGATTCAATGAATCGATACATAACTCTTTAAAATCGACATTAGATTTTTTCTGTTTTTATATTAATCATACAATTAGTTGTAGGTGTAGGTGCCCGTACTACAAGAGTACTGCCGTTTAATCACTCAGAAACTCACGAGATGGCTGTGTGTTTAGTCTCCTTCGTCTCCATACCATCACTTTTTTCAATAGAAAAAAGTTACGTTTATCATCTTCAACTTTTTGTATCCGTGCTGTGATTGCGTCATTGCGTCATCACTCACTTCATTTGATTAATTTGTTTGTTTGTTATTTAACTAAGTGACTGTTTATTAAGCATACTGTGAATAACGAAATAAATACAGATTTTTGTGTAGTGTTTGTTGCGGAATAATAACTAATTGAGTGTATGTAAGTAAAGCACTCCTTATTTTTATTTGATGATATTATTTTCAGTTTGTTCTGTTATTTGTGATTATTAAATCTAACCATATATGTGTCATTTATATTTACGTAAACATACGAATAATTACTAATGAGCATTGAAATAACTAATAAATAATATGTGGAATTCCTAATTATTGGAAATATTCATACTTTACTATTAATTTATGTCCGTTCATCTATATAACCTAAAAATTGTTTGTTTTGTATACATAAAAAGTAATAAATGTCCCATCATTTTTTATTAATATAAACTATCGATTTGAAAAAAGATCGATATTTTGAAAATCTATCTTTTAGACCTCGATTTTTTTGTGGATCGATTCATCAGGTCGATGTCGAATCGATTTAAAAATCGATCTTTTTCGGATAGAATCGCCATCCCTAGGTCAAAGAAAACAGGTGAAAAGGACACGACAGCAATGTTACCAACTCTCAAAAATATTTATCCCTGAAGTTTGTGTCAAAAACCCCTAAAATTGCCTAAATTATTATCGGGTTCGATTCCTGGGTCGGACCAAATGTTTGTATGATCTGCAAATATTTGTTTTGGAGTTTGGGTGTTTTCTATGTATAATATGTATGTATTTACAAAAAAAAAAAGTGTATAAGTATTTATATCAGTTGTCTAGTACCCATAACACAAGCTCTGCTTAGCTTGGGACTAGATGGCGTTGTGAGTTAGATGTCCGGAATATTTATTATTATTATTATTATATTACCTAAAAAAATCCAGATGTAGAAATTTAAAAAAAAAAGTGCAATATCTTAGAATTTTTTTTAGTTCTAATTAAATGAATAAAAAATCTAATAATTCTTAAACGTCTGTTGATTCCAGTGTCATATCATAATTATAATAACAATAATTCATACATACCTTTCTGTTCATGATCTTTTTCTCATTTAGTGGTATAATTTGAGATTTTATATTTGGTATTTATTTTTAAAAAACCGTTTAAAAAAAGATAGTGCACAATGCAAAAACTAACAATTATAACTGACTGTTTTTAGTTGCCAGCTGTTAAGAGTATAGTAAAAAATGCATACAGTGTCATCTATTAAAATTTAAATGATTTAATTTTTTTTATTTTTGTTAATGTACGTAGAAATTTTTTTAAAAATTTAAATAAAATTTTATCCCCAAAATATTTCACCCCTTAAAAAAAGCCCGTTATAAATTTTTTCCCCCTAAAATTGGGGGGACCGCAGCCCATCCAAATCTGCTGACCTGTAGTGCCACATACGACGGCTGCGCACAACTCGCGATCGCGGCGAGAGTGTGATAGACACTGAACTCCGTACAAGGTAATGGTCTGAAGAGCCAAGTGGGGCGTTCACGGTTACGTGGATCCGGATGAGAAGTCAGCAGAAGGTCCATCAGTGAAGGATTCTGGCCCTCCACATCTGGCACTCGTGTGGGCGTGGTAACCAGTTGTGTCAGGCCGTATGCCAGGGCGAAATCGTAAACAGATCTCCCCGCATGATCCGTTTTAATGGAACTGAGCCAGTCGGCGTGGTGGGCGTTGAAATCGCCAAGTACGACGATCTCTGTGGAGAGGATCTGCTGCTGCACGAAGTCTGTAGCCATCTGGATGTGACTAATGAGTCGGTCAGTTTCGGCATCACCGCTATGGGACCTCGTCGTCGCTATCTACACGGAGCCATAGGATGGAGAGGTCCCTACCCTCAAGATTGCTGAGGCGACGAGAGCTGATATCGTCTTTGACGTACACGCACACTCCGGCTTTAGATATGAAGGAGTGTTCTCATGGGCGTACCCAGGGTAGGGCAGGGGAGGGCAGTTGCCCCCCCCTAGACGTTGACGTTCCTACTATTTTCTTCTCTCGATTATATATAAAGCACACTCAGACGCGTAAAAACGTGACTAAGATCGACTATGGACAAAGACAGATTTATTTTCTGCGTTGTTGTAAGATCGGCAAACGGCATCGGAATCGGAATCAGTCCTAGGGCTATTCGATGTTCGAGCGTAGTGACGATCAGAGCGTGCTCTTTAGCGAGGAGAACTACTCATCATAGTCCTAAAATATCAAATCTTCCGAGTCGGTTTATGTAGTTTTTATGGACAGCTGACATGCCCATTCATTTAGAATGTATTTTAGTCACTACAAATAATTCTCGGAAGCAAAATATTATCGTTTGATATATCAGGAATTTGTTGTCGAGTAATAATTTGTAGTTTCGTCCTAGAACCCAGTACAGGTTTTTGTGCCGCCTAGATATATCACCTAATTTTGCTTTGATATGGTTTTTCCACCGGTCTATATGTAAGCCCACATTGGCTCGCACTCGAAGGCCAATGGGACACCATTTCCGAAGTTTGATTCCCAAGCTAGCGCAGCGCGTGCTTGGCTCGGTTGCTGCCAAATATGAAGGGGCCCGATAACTCCTGCAGGAGACTATACGCGGGCGTTGTGCGGTCCCCAGTATGGGCTGAGGTCCTGAAGGTCAGCAATATCGGGTTATTGCGACGTCCGCAACGAGTGCTGACCTTCAGGTAGGAGACCTAAGACTCGAGAAATCGAAGACCAGAAATTTCAATTACACCAGGTTCTTGTGGAGAAATGGAAGGAACGACTTGGGCAACCGAGTGCTGGGCACGTCGTTATTGCGGCGGTAAGACCCGTTATGGAGGATTGGCTCGAGAGGCATCACGGCTGACACAGGTGATCACTGGGAAAGGATGCTTCGGAGAGCACCTGTGTCTGATCCGCAAGGAGCCAACGCCTGAATGCCACCACTACGATGATCAGACCGTAGACACGGCATTCCACACACTGGCCGAATGTCCGGAGTAGGGCGAGTCGAGGCGGCCATCGGAGTGGGGGTTCTCTCGCTTGGTAACATTATTGCGACTATGTTGCGTAGCGAGAGTGCGTAGAAATCTGCCGTCTTTTTCAGCGAGCAAGTTATGCTTGCGAAGGAGATGGCGGAGCAGGACCGTCCGAGGTTAGAACTCTTATCGTCCGCCAGGCCCGGGAACGGGCTAGGTACCGCAGACGACTCGGGCGCCGGAGATCGCCAAACGATCTCTGTCCTCCACAAGCGCAAGCTTGGGGGTGACAGGTGAGGATCACCCTAGCAGAAGCAAGTCGGGGTAGCGGCGCAACCTCAACAAAATGCTTGCGCCCCTTTTTAAAATAAAAAAGGAGCATCAGGATTCCTATACAGGAGGGGGCCATCTACAAACCATAGGTGGCCCGAGGTACGTCGGGGTTCTAGGGATTTTCTTCCGAGGGTGCACCTGATTCCATGCCAATGCATTTTTCATATCCATTTATTTGACGAGGTGCTTTTAAAAAAGCCCGATTTGCCCCCCCCTGGCCCAGAACCTGGGTACGCCCATGAGTGTTCTAAACCGTACCCAGGATAAGTGAGGTAGGAGGTGTCCGCTGGAGACGATATCTGCGTCTCAGTCAAAAAGAGCAAGGCTGGCTTTGCTGTCTCGAGGTGGTGATGGACATAATCTACATTTGACTAGTATTAAAACGAAAATTCAAACACTAAGCGACTACGTTATGGTCTCAAATAGAGTTGCCACGAATAGTGATTTGGCCGAACACCGAATACCGAATATTCGGCAACGCTGCCGGCCGAACCGCCTAATATTTGGCGGCCTAATATTCAGCACAAAGTACATGCTAGTCGAGCGCGTAAAGATTAAAGCGACAGGTCGTGACCTTGTCTCAATCGTGCTACGTTTCTTGATCCACGCTTCAAAACAAGTTTCCTAAGTTATGTTCAAGCAGAAAGAGCAAGACAAAAAATTCTTCTAGGAGCTCTGAAACTAAGTTGTAATGATGAATCTAGTAGTATCGATGATGATTCTTCTCCACTTCGTAAGAAAAGAAACTTGAATGAAAATGACAAGTCATTTGAAATACACGACAGTTTTTGGATCTGCTTTGAGGAAGTTGCTACAGATAATATGCGAAATAGTAATGATGAGGAGAACGTGGAGAAGAATACTGTGGCAAATGAGATGGATTTTTATTAGAAATCGATTCGCTTAGATCGGAAAGCTGATCCTTACAAGTGGTGGTCGTGGCATGTCTAGTCTCAAAAGCTAAATTCAAAAACTTTTTTTTTGCTATTTTTTAAGTTTAAACAATCAAAAAATGAATTGTTGGCACTGATTTTTAGTTGAGTTTTCCGTATGAGTAGTATTAAAATGAAGCGATAAGCGAAAAAGCTAAACGGCACAATTTTACATTAGATTAGAATAATTATTACTTTAAATTTTCAGGTAAGCCGTTTAAAACAATCATTTTGAGTCTCTTTCCTAGAGTAGGTACATACCGTTATGTGTTTTTCTAACCATATGTCCCACTTTGGAAAATAATTTAAACTGGAATACTAAAAATGATGATAATTCCGGAGTGACTAGTTCTGAGTCATCTGTTTCATCAAAAGCTACAGTTGACGGACAAGATATATAGCAGGTACATCATAAAAAATAATGTACACACTGTCCCGTGGCCGTTAATGGTGTTATTATCGGAGTTGCGCAAGAATACGTCTATCTTGGCCAAACTATTCAACTCGGCCGGCACAACTTCGATCGGGAGGCCGATAGAAGAATTCGTTTAGGCTGGGCGGCTTATGGGAAGCTTCGTCATATCTTCGAGTCGTCGATCCCGCAATCACTGAAAGCCAAGGCTTTTGACCAATGCGTCCTGCCCGTAATGACGTATGGAGCCGAGACGTGGACACTCACTGTTGGACTGGTCCATAAATTCAAGGTCGCTCAGCGTGCAATGGAGCGTGCGATGCTGGGTGTTTCTCTACTAGATAAGATTCGTAACGAGACAATCCGAAAGAGAACTGGAGTAACCGATATCGCACGCAGGATCAGCACGCTGAAGTGGAAGTGGGCCGGTCATGTCGCCAGACGGACTGATGGTCGCTAGAGCCGACAAGTGTTCGAGTGGAGACCACGATTAGGCAAACGCAACGTAGGGCGCCCTGCGGCACGATGGACCGACGACTTGATGAAAATGGCTGGCAACGGATGGATGCGGACCAGGACCGGGATGATTGGCGCTCTTTGGGGGAGGCCTTCGTTCAGCAGTGGACAGCAATAGGCTAAGAGAGCCTGATGTCTGTTTTGGTAACCTTTTGGAATTGGTGATGCCATTTTTGAGTAAACAGGATACAGGGATGAGGAAATCCATTTCGCCTAGAGAAAAATTGGCATTGGCATTGCGCTATTTCGCCACAGAAAGAAACTTTATGGACATGAGATTTTCGGGAATAATGTCGCCGGAGTCAGTTAGTCAGAGCGTCATGGATACTTGACGCGGTGTCACCGACGTCCTTCATCGCTGCCATCTCGCTGTGTACTGACGCGATCAATATTGATGCGACACAATACAATAAATATTGTGATCCGTTAATACACTACCCTACACTTCAGTAAATATCATAATCTGATATTTTATTTATTTATTTATTTATTTATTTATTTATGTATACACATCACCTTTACTATCATTACAGGTTTCCCTAATGCGATAGAGATATTTTATATTGACGGATCACAATATGGATCTTCCGTGTAGCGTTCGCCTTACTGCAGTGGTGCCAACTCCTAGGGTTTTCCTCCCAAATTTAGGAGGAAAAAATCTATACAGGGATTTTTTAGGGGGTGAAATTTTTTGGGGATATTTTTAGGGATAAAATTTTATTTGTATTTTTAAAAAAATTAAAAGATTATTATTAAATTATTTAAATATTTAAATGATTATTATTTATATATTATTATTATATATATGATTGTTATATAATTATTACTATATAAACTTGATTTTTCTATATTATTTTGATTTTTTTTCATTAAACTTACTCATTTTTTAAGAAATAAGGAGATGCTGGTACGTAAATGACATAAATTATATAATAATTGAAATTACATTTCATAATGTGATGAAATTTAAGAAAAATACTTAAAAATACGCAATAACTATTGTAATTAACTAATTATTTATTGTTTTTATTTATTTTTTTACTTATATTGTAATGAATAAATACTTGGTCCGTCGTTGGGGAGTTTTGTTTTGAATTTTGTGGTTTTTGAAATTGCTTTAGGGGGAAAGTTTTCAAACAGTTGGCAACACTGTTACTGACTGACTATAAGTTAGTTGCTCTTGGAATGCGAGTCTGTCGTGTCCTTTCTACCTGTTTTCTTAGACCATTGTGTATCATGTGCGTACCATGTGCAAGTGTCCAACGCTCTTAGGGTAGACAGAGCAATGAATAAAACGGAGGATACGTAAAACTATTCCCAGAACTTCAATATAATTTATTATAAAGACCGTGAAACAATATAAAAGTGATTATAAAGTTACAAAGAAATAGTGAATTAATCATGGAGAAGTATTCGATGTGTAGGGTTTGTTTAGGAAAAGACATTCGACGGGTTTCAATTGTCGGAACTCATTTACAAGAAATGTACGAGTCTTTGGTTTTGATGCCGGTAAGTGAAACTACTTAAGTTTATACTTATTTTAAGAATGTACCTTCTAATTTAAGAAACTAAGTCTTTTTTCGGTGTTCACCAATTCGGTTTGAATCGAGGAGTAATTGACTTTAAGTGTAGATGTGACTTAATTTGAATTGGTTTGTGCTCGGAAGGCACTGGTGATAAACAGTTTCATAACTTATATTTGCAGTTTGAAACTGAAGACTGTAGACCTATACTGGCTTGCTACATATGTCGTGCAAGGCTCGAGAACTGCTATGAGTTGAGGAAGACCTGTCTCCAGAGTGAGGACCTGTTCACACAAATGCTGAGCTGTAACGAGGTTGGTTATGGTTTTATAAGTTTATATTGCTTAAATAGTGGTTCACAGAAACACTTGGATGATGTTTCTTAGAGGGTTTGAATGACATGATTACTATGATGTTATATTGATATGTGGCAGATTGACCTGATCATAGGTAATTATAATGTTAAAAAATATTTTGAAGTCCGTAAGTGGTTCAATGAGTAATTATGTTTAATGTGTTTTAGTGCTTAAAACCTGTTTCTGAAATATTAAAAATAATAATAATAAATATTCTGGACACATAACACAAAATGTCATCCAGTACTAAAACATTATTTTTGTAAATATGTACATATTATACACCCAAACTCCGAAACAAACAACAAACATTTGGTACAACCCGAAAATTGAACCTGAGATCTCAAACACAGCAGTCGCATACACTACCACTGCGCAACTGACAATATGTTGATATATTGCATATTTACATAACTGGTTACAATATATGTAGATATTTTGTAAATATTTTGGATTTGGGACATTTCGAAATACATATTAATTATGTTTTGACACATATCATACCAGGCCATTTGATTCTAAATTAGACAAAAATATTTAATTATTTTTCAATACTTTAATTCTACAATTATAAAGCTAAAGAATTTGTTTGATTGAAAATGATATGAGAAGTAATGGTCCAATTTACAAAATTCTGTTCAAGATAGCTCTGTTATATTGTAATTTTGATACTCGGTCTCGACGTATCGAGCGAAGTCCAGTTTCGTGGCCATTTGGAGGGTAAGGCCAAATTGGCCTCAAGAAAGCTAGGTGTGCTTAACAGATCGAGGCAGTATTTCACTCCGGCCCACCGCCTTCGGCTTTACAAAGCGCAGGTTCGGCCTCACATGGAATACTGCCCTCATCTTTGGGCAGGGGCACCCCAATACCAGTTCCTCCCTCTGGACCGCATTCAGCGGAGGGCGACTCGTATCGTCGATTGCCGGGATCCTTCAATTCGGCTAGACTCTCTGGCGCTGCATAGAGATGTGGCTTCACTGTGCATTTTCTACCGCATTTACCATGGGGAGTGCTCCGAGGAATTGTTCGGACTGATCCCTGCCGCATCTTTCCGCCATCGTCCTACGCGACAGAAATTCCATCCCCATCATCTAGATGGTTGGCAGTCCACAACTGTGCGATTTTCCCGAAATTTTCTGCCACGCACAGCAAAACTGTGGAATGAGCTGTCGCCTGCGGTGTTCCCGGACCAATACGACCTTCAAACCTTCAAGAAAAGAGTGTACTCCTTTCTAAAAGGCCGGCAACGCACTTGTGACGCCTCTGGTGTTGCAGGTGTCCATGGGCGGCGGTAATCGCTTACCATCAGGTGATACGTCTGCTCGTTTGCCCCCTACATAATAATAAAAAAAAAAAAAAAAAAAATGCTACAACCAAAAGGAGTGCAGGATTAATAAAAAATGTTGCAAAAGTTATTCCTTTTGAGAGTTTTCAAGTGTCACAAAACACAGAGAGTATTAAGTGTATTAAAGAATGGTACCCCATTAAATTTTCAAACAAAAGTCCTCGACAACAAATGTCTATCTCTTAAGGTTGGCTCACTCTAATCGTTTCTTATGATAAACAAATTTGTTTACACTGCTGTAAGGTTTTGATTTGTTAATTTATTAAACTTGCCAACAGTCCGAAAAAGTGCAACTACATGCAGTAAACTATAAGAAGAGACTCACCACGCACAATGTCATACACTTTAGCGTGGGACATGCACTGGGGATGGATGCAGACAGTGTTGGTGTGGAGGTTTTGAAGTGTGAAGTGAAAGATGAACCGAATGATGGTGAAGGTAATATTTTACATTTAATTATTTGTTCTCTTTGTGTGTCGCAAACATAAGATGCATCAAAGTATCATCTGATCTGAACATGATAAAATATTCTCAATATTAAACATTAGATACAGTCGCTGTAATTTAGTTATGGATTAAGCTATGATGTGGTAAACACCAAAGAGATATAAGCAAATGTAAAAGTAACTTAGCGACCTCAAGTATTTTTGATACAATTTTATTGAAATCGGTCATTTGAGAAACCCCATAAGTCAGGTTTCTACCTCTGGCAATTTTTTTTTAATTCATTTCTTTTTATTCAAAACGAACATAATTCATGATAACAAGAAAAATATTAAACAAGATAGAATTTACACAATAAATAATCTTGACAGCTTCTAAAGACATAAAGAGATGCACAGAAATGTTGATGTTATGTGAAGAGAGTCTAAGAAGAGGGATTCCAAGAGATCAAACAGTTACTTTGATCATATCATAACAAAAATGAAAAACAACAAGATGCTTAACAATTAATTAAATATATTTAATTGAACATTTTAGTTGGGAGCCCCAGTCTCTAATACAAACTGATTCTCATGTGGACCTGATATTGTTTACAGATGTCAGTGTGGATGTGCTGAAGGGAAGCAGTGTCTCTGACGACGTACAGTCTCCAGACTCAGACAGCATGGGAAATGTACTGGAGATGGATGCAGACAGTGATAGTGTGGAGACTTGGGTCTTTTTATGTGATGAGAATGATGAGCAAATTGATGCTGAAGGTAATAATTTACTTTATCTCTGGCCCAGTAAAATTAAATTTACTCTGTCTGATAGAAATCATAAGTGAAATCCCGGAGTGGTGGTCACCATACCTTTTGTGAATGCAGACAATGCAGCATGGGGACCCACACCATGGCGGCCTATTCAGAGGCTAGTGCATCATTGGGCCTCCGGTCTCGCACTCGTCAAAGAAACACGACAGCACGTACTTTGTTTGTTTGTTTGAGCGCGCTAATCTTAGGAACCGCTGGATAGATTTGAAAAATTATTTCAGTGTTGTGCCTTCCTAATTATGTCAGCCTTCCTCGATAAATGGACTATCTATTTATCGAGGAAGGCTATAGGCTATATATCATCACGCTAATACCAATAGGCGCGGAGCACCAATGAAGAATGTTTCAAAAACGGGGAAAATTTACACGCTACGGGCAATTGAAGACGCGAACGAGGTTGCGTGGGTCAGCTAGTTAAAAATAACAAAACAAGATGGTTAACAATTAAACATACAATCTACTATATTTTATAAAATAAACATTTTAGTAGCGAGTTCTAGTCTCTAATATAAACTGATTCGCATGTGGACTTGATGTTATTTATTTACAGAGGGAGTCAGTGAGGAAGTTTTGAAGGAAAGCAGTGTCTCTGACGACGTACTGTCTGCAGGCTCAAACAGCAAGAATGAGGAGAGCATGGGAGATGCACACAGTGATGGTGGGGAGACTCTGGTCATGTTGTGTGATGTAAAAGATGAACAAAGTGATTCTGAAGGTAATAATTTACAGTTATTTATTTAGTCAGTTTGTAAAAGATGTAATAAACTTATTTATAACAAGTGCGACGCTCATAGTTCAACTTTGTAGTAGGAGTGGCCGGCTTCTTGGATGTCTTGTAACAGTAGACGCAATAACATCCACCTTTGCTATTAGTACGAGATCCGGCTGAATTGGTACGCTCATCTAGTATTTATTAAAACCTAATTTTTACATAAATTTATGAAAAGGACAATATGAGCTATGAAGTATTGAATATAGAGTATATGTATCCACCGAGGTGCCTATCAAAATATTTAGACGCAAATATTTTGAATTAAAAAAATACATACAAATTTTTCGAAAACAATTTCATTTATCATGTACATTTATTATGATAAACAAGTGAAAAAGTTATCTAGGGTTTACAAAGACAACTTTAAAAATTTGTATAGTATAATTTAATATACATCCTGTGTCGTGGGGGACTTTACAAACATACATGTAACGGACACAAAGAACACCCAGACTCAGGACAACATTTTGTGCATCACACAAAGTGATGTCCCACGTGGGATTCGAACCCACGGCACTTGGCGCTGTAGCAAGCTGCGTAGTGACCGCTTAAACCACTAGGCCAACCGTGCAGTCGTCGGTATAGAACCAATGGCAGCACTACTCATATCTAATGTATTTGGGACTAAAAACAATACAAATAGTGATAAACGAATCTAAATCTCTTAATTATCTTATAGAAACTAAACAGATTAATTACGAATACTGTGCCAAAGAAATTATATATGTAGTGTGTATTTATAGAATTTTTAACGTTAATGCAACTATTTTCTACAAATGCTTGAGGAACTTCTAAATAAATTGAGTTAGAAAAGTATTTTTCTTTATTTTAAAAAAATATTTTAAATAAGACAACTCCCGCATTAGGAATATACATCACAGGATGTATATTCCTAATGCGGGAGAGACCACATCCACATTAGACTGCACGGTTGACCGAGTGGTGTCAGCGGTCGCCATGCCGCTTGCTACTGCGCCAAGTGTCGTGGGTTCAAATCCCACGCGGTACCTACAACTCTTTGTGTGATCCGCGAATTGTTGTCCCGAGTCTGGATGTTCTGTGTGTCCGTTTCATGTATGTTTGTAAAGTCCCCTTCGACACAGGATGTTTATTCCTAATGTGGGAGAACTTACCCGAATACGGGGTTACTCACTTAGGTTTTATTAGTTACTAGCTGACCCACGCAACCTCGTTTGCGTCTTATATAGCCCGTAGCATGAACATTTTCGCAAAATAAGTAACTTTTCTGGTTTATTTTGACACCTTGTGTTCGAAAAACCCAAATATCTTACGGAACCCTATTTTTTTCCAAAATGAAATATAGCCTATGTTACTCGTAGATAATGTAGCTTTCGAATGGTGAAAGAATTGTTAAAATCGGTCCAGTAGTTTTTGAGCCTATTCATTACAAACAAAGTTTTCCTCTTTATAATATTAGTGTAGATTATACGTGTATGACACCAGAACTACAGCTCCACAATCGGAGTAACTTGTGACGTTTAAACAAGTATTACATGTAATTTTCGTACAACTAACTTAAAAACAGTAGTAGGTAAGTGTGGCAGACACGAGCTCACGACAAAAGTGACAAGCCCTGCGAAAGGATCTAAAACGCGCCACACGTACCGTTCCTCATCGCGACGATTTACGTTAATTTATATCGATATTTTTGTAATTGATATTTTATTTGGTTCAGGCGCCTCCGCACCCAAAGAACCTTCACACGCGTTGCAGAGGAGTTCTGAAGATGCAACCTCCAGCAACCTGAATGAATATGAAGTAGTCCACGATACGTTCAAAAAACTTCATGACGTCACTGCTGCAGACATAACAGATGATAATAAAGAAATAACTGCAAGTGTACAATATACGTGCGACACGTGTCAGCAATGTTACAGTTCTAAGTGTGAGTTAGAAGGACACGTTCGGTTGTGTTCTGATGTGTGGAAGAAAGATCTCTCACGTATAAACATTACAAATGCTCACACACACATCGCTCAAAAACCAAACCAGTTTGATGTGTCTAACAAACGTTTTTCTCGTATTCACCATTTAACTTGTCAATCGTTTACACGCACTAATGCGAAACCATATCATTGTGATACATGTAAGAAACAATTCTCACACAAGCATCATTTAATAACACATAAGCGTTCAAACACGTGTAAATATCCATATCAATGTGATATATGTAAGAAACAATTCTTACAAAAGCATAATTTAATAAGACATATACGTGAGACACATACTGGTGACAGACCATATCATTGTGACATATGTAATAAACAATTCTCAAGAAAGAGTAGTTGCAAAATACATAAGGTATCACACACTACTGAAATACCACATCGTTGTGATATATGTAAGAAACAATTCTCACAAAAGAATCACTTAACATCACACATGCGTACACACAACGCTAAGAAATCATACAATTGTGATAAATGTAAGAAACAATTCTCACAAAAGGATGGTTTAACAAAGCATATGCGTACACACACCGTTGAGAAACCATATTGTGATATATGTAAGAAACAATTTTCACGAATACTTTATTTTACAGTACATATGCGTACACACACCGGTGAAAAACCATATGCTTGTGAAGTATGTAAGAAACAATTTTCACACAAGAGTGGCCACACAAAGCATATGCGTACACACACCGGTGAGAAACCGTATTGTTGTGATGTATGTAAGAAACAATTCTCACAAAAAAATAATTTGATAACACATACGCGCACACACACTGGTGAAAAACCATATCATTGTGATATATGTAAGAAACAATTCTTACACAAGCATAATTTAATAACACATAGGCGTTCAAACATCTGTAAGAATCGATATCAATGTGATATATGTAAGAAACAATTCTTACATATGCGTAATTTTATACCACACATGCGGACACACACCGGTGAGAAACCATATCATTGTGATATATGTAAGAAACAATTCTCAAAAAAGGATGATTTAAGAAGACATATCCGTACACACACAGGTGAACAACCATATCATTGTGCTATATGTAACGAAAAATTCTCATACAAGAGTACTCTCACAATGCATATGCGTATACACACTGGTAAGAAATCACATCTATGTGATATATGTAAGAAAAAATTTTCAAACAAGAGTTGTTACACAAAGCATATGCGTACACATATCGGTGAAAAACTGTATTATTGCGATATATGTAAGAAACGATTCTCAAAAAAACGATATTTAACAAGACATATGCTTACACACAGTACTGTGAAACCTTATAAATGTAATATGTGTAATAATAAATTCTCTAGACAGGATCATTTAAAAGCTCATATGCTCGTACACACCGGTGAAAAACCATATCATTGCAATATATGTAAGAAAGAATTCTCAAAAAAACAAAGTTTAACTAGACATATGCTTACACACAGTACTGTGAAACCTTATAAATGTGATATGTATAAGAAAAATTTATTTAGAAAGGATCAATTAACAACTCATATGCGTACACACACCGGTGAGAAACAAAATCATTGCGATATATGTGAGAAACAATTCTCACAAAAACAAGGTTTAACAAGACATATGCGTACCATACACCGTTGTGAAACAATATCATTGCGACATATGTGAGAAACAATTCTCAAAAAAACATAATTTAACAAAACTTTGCGCCCAGATTCTTGTGTCCATATTGTCCATGTTTTATTTTTGAAGTGAGTCAAGGTGTACGGCAATCTATCTGTACTGATATGTGCATTATATAAATAAAGTTGGAATTCTAGAATTGGGGTTTTTTATTATATATAGCTTAATCAACTTCACTAATTAACACTAACAAACGGGTTCTAGCGCTTTTTTCGAAAAGGGCTCGCTACTACTTGTTGTCTAGTGACGTGTCATGACAATAGTAACTTGACATGTTTGTGACACTACCTAGCATTAACAGTATGATAATATCTGGATAGAGCCCACGGCTCTGGTTGGTGGGTCGGTAGTATCCTCAATCCTACCGACCCATCACATAGGCACCAATAATAATGTTACGTTTTAGGTTCGATGGGTTTGGGAAATAAACCTTCTGACGTGTTAAAGAGACTTTATTAACAACACTCTTACAATCTCTCGATATCACTCCGAATAACAATTCTGAAAGGGCGCCGAGGTCGCTAGGTTGATCACTGATATTACTTCCATGTTTATCGAAGACGTGTTCAAAAATGAACTTTCTCGATCGTTATTCGTCAATAATCTTTCATCGTAACAATTACAATCTAATATAATAGAAAATCATATACTAAAAAGTTATTTTCTATATAACTGTTACCTGCGTTATTCCCGGACCAATTTGACCTTCAAACCTTCAAGAAAAGAGCGTACTCCTTAGAAGGCTGGCAATGCACTGGTAACGTACATCAAAAAATCTAATTTAAATTTTTTGTCTGTCTGTGTGTTTGTTTCGGCTAATATTTGAAACGGCCGGTCCAATTTTGACGGGACTTTCACTCGCAAATAGCTAATGTTATAAGGAGTAACTTAGGCTACTTTATTGGTACTGGTAATGTCAAACTTCCACTGCTGAACCATGATTAATTAAGCTTACGTGCCACAATGTCTATGAATATAATCTTTATCAACATACATTTATTTTCAAAATATTATCATATAATATTATGAAATACATCAAAAAAATAGATTTTTCAATGTATTTCATAATACCTAAGTAAGTAGGATAAGTAAAATAAGAACCTACTTCTGGAAAGCAGAGTGGTTTTAGTGTTTCAAGAATTAATCGATATTATTTTATGATACGAACGAAAAATAAAATAACACAAATTCTTAGATGGGTAGGTACTTATTAATTATTATTTAACCTATCAGAAGGCTACGGGATACGCTATGTTGAACGGAAAATACTATTACTGCTAATCTCTAGGTTTAGGTTTTACTATTTTTAACTAATTCCTATTTTTGAATTTTATGTCGATTCGCAAAGAAATTAAGAATTGGCCCTCAGTCCAAATGCACCCTCTTTACTTTGGTGACTATGATTTGTCTACTCCTCGATGATCCAGTGTGAATTTATATCACTCTGTCTACCCGGTGACTGCCTTCGGTTTTGGATCGACTCATACCGAAATCTTAACCAATCGCAACGCTAAACGCGCTCAACATGACAATCGAATGAATGTAAAACAAACTCGCACTAGACTACACCCTCTCAATATTTCACTAATCGCAACGCCAAATGCGGTCATCGACAAGACCTTCAAGGTCGGTGATTTATGAAAAAAAAATGTTGCACTGAGTCGCGTAACCAGCCTAGGTTTCTGATCCAAACATGAGCCTTGCATTGCATTTCTTTTGTTTCCTTCAGATGACTAGTGACTGGCTCGGGTTCATAAAGTATCATCTATCTCCTAACCTTACCTGTCACCTAAACAATTTGAAAGAATACAACCAAGGCTCTTTGTTGGTACGAGTATATATGGTAGATTAAGAATAATCCCCTAACTCCCAATCGTTTTACTTTCTATTATCCGTTCATGTGAATAACTAAAAGAATACGAATTAGGTCACAGGTTGGTCCGGAATGTTCGTGGACAGCTTGTAAAAAATTGTATAATAGTAGAGTCAAGTTTAGTGAGCAATAAGGAACACGCTGGCTCGGAATGTTCACGAGCAGCCTGTTTAGAACATATGTAACTAGATATTGATGATTGGATAGACTAGGACCTCTTCAAAGTCGACTAATCAATAATATAAATGTAGATTATAACTGTCTAATAAACAATGTGTGACGCTTAAATGAGTCACAGGATGCAGAATAAAAAAAATAGTTGAAGAGTTTTACCTTCTATCATCAGTTCACCTGAATAACTTCAAAGTATGCTAAAGATCTATAGATACGTATGAAATTGAAAGAATTATCCTTCAAATGCTAACCGTTGGGAGGAGTTGTACCTTCCATAATCGGTAACTATACTTAAAAAATGAAAATACAGACAGTAAACCATAGAACCTCCTTTTTTGGGTTAAAAACAAAAGTCGTGGAAAATCAACATATATTTTGTTTCTTCACTAAATGTATTCAGTATCATGGTAAGATTGCAACCCCCAAGTTTTCGGTGGTAGTCTTTTTAACCCCTGCTACATGTATCTGAACCGAATTGGGGATATTTTTTACCAATGCAAAGCTATAATATATCTTATTGTGGTAGGCAGGCTATATAATAACTCGAAAAACTAATAGTTAATAAATAAATTGTTTCTAAAATAATATTTTATGAAAAAAACACTTAAAGAACTGGACCGAATTAAAATACCATACGGGAAGCACCATCTTTTTGAAAGTTCTGAGGTAACAAACAAAAAAGACAAAAGAATTGAGAACTTCCTCCTTTTTATGAAGGGTCGGATAAAAATTAAATCAAAATCTCTTTTGAATCGGATATTGCACAAAGCGATTTTGTTAAGCCTCACCTCTTTATTTTTCAATTCAATCTGTCAAAACTGTCAAAAGATTAGCTAACTTAACTAATACCAATAAATAAAACGATAGTAATTTTTATTAGGGATAATTTTATTATCGGAGATCGTTTTTTGTTTTTTCGGAAGACGGTCCCCATTTCATGTCATCCACATTTTATATATTTTTTATCATTAATTTCATCACGACGACGACTTGAAGACTTGAAGACTTGATAATTGAAGACTATAAATACTTGTCATTGGCAGAAATAGCTGATCCGAGTGATCCGGCTAGTTGCCATTCATCATCAAAAAAAAAAAAATAAATAAATAAATAAAACGAAGTATTACACGTAAAATTATTTCTGGAAGTTGAAAGGAATGTTTAATACATATAGACAGACACATAGTGAAAGAAATACCAAAGTTATTATAAAATTACAAAGAAAGAGTGTGGACTTGCTATTAAATTAATCATGGAAAAGCTTTCGAAGTGTAGAGTTTGTTTAGGAGAAGACATTCGACTGGTTCCAATTGTCGGCACTCATTTACAAGACATGTACGAGTCTTTAGTTTCGATGCCGGTAAGTAATTGTTAAATTAAACGATCATACCTCCGAAGTGTTTCTGTTATTTGTATATATCACGCATGGTTCTGATGTATTTCATGTCCTTTGCAAACAACACAAACACAATCAGTTATACTTAAGTTAATGCTTGTTGAGAAACCTATCTGTTTAAGTTTTACTGATCCAAAGTAAGTAGTTAGGATATTCAGTCCTAACTCATGGCTCTCTACAGCGTGTGTCTCAGCTTCTGTTTGCATACATTTAATTCATGATTAATTGCATTCTGATTGATGGTTCTGAATAATAAACTAACAAAAATGTGCCAAACATGTTTATTTTAGGAACTATTTTTCTAATAATACTCTGAAACTACCTATAAATTTATTTCAAGAATATAACATCTAATTTAACTCTAAATCTTAGATTATTAATATGTCTAAATAGAGCATCGCAGTACAAAAGAACAAATACAACTTTTATATTTCTGCGTGGAAAGCAAAATGAGTGAGTGAGGATACTGAAGGATTATTCAATTCATTTTTTTATTAGAACAATAAAGCTCACAGTCTATACACCAAAATAATTATTTTTGGATATAAATTTACAATAAATGAAAAGCAAAATAAATTTTCATTAAACTGTGCTGTGCTGCGGTGTTCCCGGACAAATACAACCTTCAAACCTTTAAGAAAAGAGTGTACTCCTTCCTAAGAGGCTGGCAGCGCACTTGTAACGCCCCTGGTGTTGTGGGTGTCCGTGGGCGGCGGTAATCGCTTACCATCATGCGATACGTCTGTTCGTTTGCCCCTATATTATAAAAAAATAAAATAAATAACTCAAATATAATATACCCCAACCCCTCACCCCAAAGGCCAGCAACACTCCTCTGGTGTTGCGGTAGGTTACCATCAGGTGATATGTTTGCTCATTCGCCCCCTATTATATCATTGCATAGCTGGAGACTTGATTTGAGTCTCCTCTCAAGTGGTGTAAGACTATAATGTACTGGTATTCGAGAGACAGAAAATGAAACCGAGGTAGACCATTTAGGAGATGGATGGACGACATTAAAGTAGTTGCTAGCAACACATAGACCAGAACAGTTAAAAACAGGAGTGTATCAAGTCAGTTGGAGGCGGCCTATGTCTATTATAGACAAACAGACAAAAATGATAAAAAATAATATATATATAATATATATATAATAATATAATTTAAAAAAAATTAAATAATGTAATTCAGTTAATATTAATACTATTGTTTTCAACATATTGAATAATCTACACTAATATTATAAAGAGGAAAGATTTGTATTTTTATATGTAACGAATAAACTCAAAAAGTACTGGACCGATTTTGAAAATTCTTTCACCATTCGAAAGCTACATTATCCACGAGTAACATAGGCTATATTTTATTTTGGAAAAAATAGGTTTCCGTAAGATATTTGCGTTTACTTATTTTACGATTTACAATAATATAGCTTATACATCAGAATAACACGTAGGCTATAATTTATAAAGATACTAGCTACGCCTCGCGACGTTGCCTGTGATTATTGTCGTACAGCGGGTAGCACCGCGGGGTTCAGCTAGTAATTAATGAAATGAAATATTAATGGTGATATTTTGTCTGAATAAAGGCTTATTTTATTTATTTATTATAGCGGAAGACTGTAAAAGGCAGTTAAATATGTCAAACTAGAAATTAATTTTGGTCTGGTGTTGTGAAAGCCAGTACATAATAATTCATAACCCCGTTAAGTTTTGTAAAATATATTTAAACATTTATTTATATTAGTTGGCTAGTACCACAGATATCCCCGTGTCTAGTTACCCATAACACAAGCCTTAGCTTCGAACTAGATGGCGTTGTCACGTGTTAAATGTCCGAAATATTTATTTATCATTTCTGTTGATACTTATTTTGTACCTAACCTACCTAACAAAAAAACTCACATCTACTTATTGAAATTAGTATAGTGCGGCAGCCATATTGGATTTAAAAAATGAAATTAAATTTATACTCAGTACACCTAAAAGCCCCTTATACGACGCACATAGTGACATTTACGAAAAATAGTGAGGCGGCCATATTGAATTAAAAATCTGACATTAAATGTTTTTTTTTTTTTTTTTATTGAATAGAGGGCAAACGAGCAGACGTATCGCCTGATGGTAAACGATTACCGTCACCCATGGACACCCGCAACACCAAAGGCCTCACAAGTGCGTTGCCGGCCTTTGGGGGAAGGGGAAGGGGAGGGGGATGGGGGACGAGTTAGGGTATGGGCCTCCGGTATCCTCACTCACTCGGTGAAACACAGCGCAAGTGCTATTTCACACCGGTTTTCCATGAGGCCGTGGTATTACTCCGGTCGAGCCGGCCTATTCATGCCGAAGCGTGGCTCTCCCATGGCAAAACAATGAAAAACAAAAAACTGAACAATGATAGGTATTTTTTTTGTTGATTTAGATCATCCTCTGTAATTTCTACACACTTTTATTGCACAATTCTACATTGTGTGTATATCCACTGTCAGTGCGTTTGATACGCTGCATAAATGCGGCAAAAGCATTTTAGCGCCGATACTTGGCGCTAATTTTTTCCTCTGGTTTTCAGCTTTGACTGTCCATTTTGACATATACATTATTCAAGCTCTGAGTATTCTTCGGGTGTTTACTAAGTGGGTTTGAAATGAAAAGTGATTGACTTTAAGTGTAGATATGACTTGAGCAAGGAATGCGTTCATTCATAACTTTAAATTGCAGTTGGAAACTGAAGACAGCAGACCTATACTGGTTTGCTACATATGTCGCGCAAGACTTAAAAACTGCTACGAGTTGAGGAAGAGCTGTCTCCACAGTGAGGAGCTGTTCACACAAATGCTGAGCTGCAATGAGGTCGGTTATAGTTTCAAAACGTTGTATTGCTGTTTGTTTACAGAAACACTAGGATGATGGTTCCTAGAGGATTTGAATGACATAATTACTATGATAAATATTGAAATATGGTTGATCGAGCCCAACCTTTATTGTTCCCAAGATTATTTTGAAGTTCGCTAATAATTCAATGAGCAATTCATATTTTATTATTTTTTTTTATTGAATAGTGGACACCCGTGGACACCCATGGACACCCGCAACACCAAAGGCGTCACAAGTGCGTTGCTGACCTTTGGGGGATGGGAAAGGGGATGGGTGAGGGGTTGGGGTATGGGCCTCCGGTATCCTCACTCACTCGGTGAAACACAGCGCAAACGCTATTTCACACCGGTTTTCTGTGAGGCCGTGGTATCAAGCCGACCCATTCATGCCGAAGCATAGCTCTCCCACGGTGTAAATAGATACATATACATATATAGAGACATAGCGGGCAAACGAGCAGACGTATCGCCTGATGGTAAGCGATTACTTTCGCCTACGGACACCCGCAACACCAGAGGCGTTACAAGTGCGTTGCCGGCCTTTTAGGAACGAGTACGCTCTTTTCTTGAAGGTTTGAAGATCGTGTTGGTCCGGGAACACCGCAGGCGACAGTTCATTACACAGTTTTTTCTTTTTTTTTAATGAATAAGGGGCAAACGACCAGACGCATCACCTGATGGTTAGCGATTAGCGCCGCTCATGGACACCCGCAACACCAAAAGCGTCACAAGTGCGTTGCCGACCTTTGGGGGATGGGGAGAGGGGTTGGGGTATGGGCCTCCGGTATCCTCACTCACTCGGTGAAACACAGCGCAAGCGCTATTTCACACCGGTTTCCTGTGAGGCCGTGGTATCACTCCGGTCGAGCCGGCCCATTCATGCCGAAGCGTGGCTCTCCCACGGAAAATTAGTTAGTTTAATTATGGTGCTCAAAAGCTGTTTCTGAAATATATTCATATCTAGTACTATCGACCCAGTTGAAAGGTGACCCACTTTGATAATTATTCCTTTGTAATCATACATTTAGTTAGGTTTTCTTCGCTATTTGCACATAGTACTTTTTGGATATAAACAGAAATGCGTCATTACGGGTTAGATGTCAATGCAATTTAAACCTTTGTCACCACTGAACAAGATATATTTTTGATACAGCAGTCTTATTTGAATTTCAAATAATATAATCGTTTATAATCCAAACTCTTTTCATTGCGAAGAAAAAGTATTATAATTTGTAAAATGAAATGACATTATGTGTAAGATGTCAAGTAGTAGTCAATCTGAAAATATTAAATTAAAAATCTAAGAATATATTTATATCTATAAACGAATCGTATAATGGCCAATTTGGTAGAACAAAGAGCTCGGATTGTAGTGCTCAGTGAGCAAGGTTGCGGCGTTAGAGAAATATCACGTGAGTTAAATATAAGTCGTAACACGGTCAGAACCTGGATCAGACGGCACGCTGAAGAGGGTATCCTTGAAGACCGACGACGACATAATCATGGGGTTCGTCGAATCACAAACCAACAGAGAACGGAAATGCAACACCATTACGAAGAACATCCTTTTACTCGTACCCGCTATTTTGCAGCACGTTACGACGTTTGTCTAGAAACAATTAGAAATAATTTGCACCGCACTGGGCTGCATTACAGACATTATGCTAAGAAAGTTCATTTAACGAATGCACACAGAACTGCGAGATTGAATTTTGCACGTAATTATTTAGATTTCGACTGGACAAACACCATCTTTACAGACGAAAAATCATTTCGCTCTTCTCAACATGGTCGCTTAACTTTGTGGCGTTACGATAACACGCGATACACAGAAGACCACGTAGTGCCTAACCAATCATCTGGCCGTATTTCAGCTAACATGTGGGCATGGATGGATGCTGGAAACATAGGCGAACTTGTTCCTATTTCTCCTCGTCATAACGCTATCAACTATGTCGATTTATTGGAAGAATCAATGTTACCGACTTTGCGAACAGTTTACCCCCGTGAAGATGTGCCAGTATTCTCCTATGTTCATGATAACTGTCGAGTGCATACTGCCAGAATTGTCTCAAATTAGTTTACGGAGCATGAAGATGAATTTACTCTCATTCCATGGCCGTCTAGGTCACCAGATCTTAACCCAATAGAAAATTTATGGGGTGTGATGGTTCAAAAACAGAAACGAGAGGACTAAAGAAGCAATCGAGCTGCATTGTCACGAAATCTGGGATTTCATGAGGGGAAGTGACATTTGCAGTCGTCTAATCGGGTCTATGCGTACTTAATCGATTATTAGACGTTATTGAAAACCATGGCGCTTACACTCGGTTTTAGGTTTAACCAGTAATCCTACAGACCCAAACAATTGGAACCATTATAACCCAAAAATTAACTATTGAGAAGTTTTCTTTTTTATTCGCTTTACGAAGTGAATGCCATTATTTTTAATTTAATAATATGAAATAAACAAAGGTCTCTAATTTTACTGTTTTATTTTACTAATATGTATGACTAGCTGTCTCGACAGACTTCGTTCTGTTAAATAAATGCTTATCTATTTTTGTTCTACAGTATCCTATGCTACCTTTACGGTACCTCTACCCTCCTACCTCAAGTCTACCCATTATCTACACTATCTACACTAATATTATAAAGAGGAAAGATTTGTATTTTTGTATGTAACGAATAAACTCAAAAAGTACTGGACCGATTTTATTTTTACCGACCGATTAAATAGGGTTCCGTAAGATATTTGCGTTTTTCGTTTATATAATAGGAGCGGAGCACCAATGAAGAATGTTTAAAAACGGGGGAAATTTTTTACGCTACGGGAAGACGCAAACGAGGTTGCGGGGGTCAGCTAGTTCGAAATAAAGTCAATCCTATGTCTCAAACAAATATACAATTAAATCTTTCCTAATATACCTATAGATAAGAACGTTCACTGGCTAACAAACTTTTTCGTGCAATACTTATCATAGTATACGTCTATGTCTATGTCATGGCTTTGTCAGTGTCTAGTAGAATGATAATGGTTCGTCACTTATGAAATGTATGTTCAAGCTAATTTCAACCTAATGGTATAGAATAATTGTAGGAAAATGACTCTAAGGGGGGTCATGAATCACTTTGGTCCACTGTACCTATGTAAATATATGTACAAACATAACTAGATCCAATGTAAATATATTGTAAATATTGAGATATTACCAGGTATTAGTAGTAGTAGTAATAGTACAGTGCACACTGTCAAAACCGTCAAAGTCATAAAAACAATGTATGAAAGAATTGTTCTTCTTTAAAAGATCACACAGAGGTCCTGGACAGCGTATGTCTATCTCTTAAGACTGCCTCTGTGGCGCAGTGGTAGCGTATGCGTATACTCGGGTTCGATTCACGATTCGGACCAAATGTTTGTGTGATCTGCAAATATTTGTTTCGGAGTTTGAGTGTTTTCTATGTAAACCTAACACTACCTATATTACTTGTCTAGTACCGATAACACAAGCTTTGCTTAACTTGGAACTAGACGGCGCTATGTGTAAAATGTCCGAGTCAAAGTCAAAGTCAAAGTTGGTGCTCCGCTCCTATTAGTATTAGCGTGATGATAAACAGCCTATAGCCTTCCTCGATAAATGGTCTATCCAACGCTGAAAGAATTTTCAAATCGGACCACTGGTTCCTGAGATTAGCGCGTTCAAACAAACAAACTGCTCAGCTTTATAATACAGGGTGTCTCAAAAGAAATTTTATATTTGTTTAGCTTACTGCGTGAACGCTGCGTACTTGAGGGGTGCGGGGGTTATGTCAATTGGTAGCTTGGCTCTTGGGGATTCAGTCGCTATGGAGCGTTTCTCGGGAGCAGACCGCGCGTTGTGCGTGCGAGAGTTTTACAAGAACGGTGATTCGACAACTGTCGCGCGTAGAAAATTCTGCAGTATTCGAGGTTTTCGCCACTTAAATGATGCGCCAAGCCTTCCTCTCATTCGACATTGGGTTAAAAAGTTTGAAGAGACTGGATCAACGCTGGATAAATCAAAATCCGGGCGACCTAGGTCATCAAGAACGGTAGAAAACGTGGAGAGTGTTAATCAATCTGTACGTGACGACCCGAGCCTTTCAATTCGGAAGCGCGCGAGTGCTTTAAATGTGCATAGATCATCATTACATCGCATTATGCACAAAGATCTAAAGCTGCACCCCTACAAAATTCAATTGGTGCAAGAATTAAAGCCCCAAGATGCCGGTCAGAGGCTTAATTTCGTAAATCAGATGATTGAGCGATTTTCAACGTTTACCAACATTTTGTTTTCGGATGAAGCTCATTTTCATCTTAATGGCCACGTAAATAAGCAAAACTGCCGCTACTGGAGTTCAGCCAATCCGAAACGCAAACATCAGAAACCCCTACACTCGCCTAAAGTGACCGTATGGGCTGCCATGTCGGCGCGAGGAATTATCGGCCCTTACTTTTTTGAAGACGAAATGGGGCGTACAGTTACAGTGAATTCAGAGCGTTATGTGGAGATGTTAGACAACTTCTTGGTACCTGAACTGCAAAACTTTCCTGGCTATAACCAAAGAACATGGTTTCAACAGGACGGAGCAACTTCACACACGTCCAATATATCTCTGCCACGTGTTCGTGAAATTTTCTCAGGAAAATTGATCTCCCGGAGAGGTGACATAAATTGGCCTCCACGTAGCCCAGATTTAACCCCTATGGACTTTTTCCTATGGGGTTATCTTAAATCTAAAGTTTACGCCAATAAACCAACTTCACTGGCGCATTTGAAAGAAAATATCCGTCACGAAATGGCAGCCATCCCTCACTCCACCTGTCGAGCAGTCATAAGTAATTTTACTGTTCGATTAAATGAGTGCCAACAACGTGAGGGTTTACATTTAGACGATATTATTTTTAAGAAATGAATTCCCAAAAAGTGTATTTTAACAATAAATAAACATTTTTTCTATATACCGCTTCCTTTTTTTTTAATCAATCCACTAAATATGAAATTTCTTTTGAGACACCTTGTATTAGTATAGATTAGTATAGATTTATAAGGTTGACTCACTTTAACGTTCATGATATATATATATGATACATATGATAAACAAATTTGTTTATTCTGCTATAAGATTTTAATTTCTAGATATCCGAAATATTTATTCCGAAAATTTGTTAATTAATTGAACTTGCCAACAGTCCGAACAAATCCAACTACAAGCAATAAACAACAAGAAGAGACTCACCATGCAAAATGTCATACACTTTAGTGTGGGACACGTACTGGGGATGGATGCAGACAGTGTTGGTGTGGAGATTCTGAAGTGTGAAGTGAAAGATGAACCAAATGATGATGAAGGTAATACATTTAAGTATTTGTTGGTTTTACGTAACACAAACATAAGGTAGATCAAAGATATCTTTCGATCTGTGTCTAGTACGGTGCCTCATATCTGTATGTGTATTGTAACGAATATTCACGATTTTGTAAAGTTTTAGCCACAGTTACAGTTAGAGCTCCGGTGCGATAAACATCGAAGTGATCTGAAGAATTGATGAGTAACATCTTTCCCACACTACATACACACAGCGTAGCTATCTAACAAACAGTTGTTAATGTTTTTTCATGGGAGAACCACACTTCGGCATGAATGGGCCGGCTCGACCGGAGTGGTACCACGGCCTCACAGAAATCCAGTGTAAAATAGCGCTTGCGTTGTGTTTCACCGAGTGAGTGAGGACACTGGAGGCTCATACCCCAACCCCTCCCTCCATCCTTTGTGTTGTGGGTGTTCATGGGCGGTGATAATCGCTTACCATCAGGTAATACGTCTGCTCGTTTGCACACTATTCAATAAAAAAAATAGTAACTCAGGGACTTCGGCGATCCTTCCGGATTGATCAGTATTGTACAGGGTGTCTCAAAAGAAATTTTATATTTGTTTAGCTTACTGCGTGAACGCTGCGTACTTGAGGGGTGCGGGGGTTATGTCAATTGGTAGCTTGGCTCTTGGGGATTCAGTCGCTATGGAGCGTTTCTCGGGAGCAGACCGCGCGTTGTGCGTGCGAGAGTTTTACAAGAACGGTGATTCGACAACTGTCGCGCGTAGAAAATTCTGCAGTATTCGAGGTTTTCGCCACTTAAATGATGCGCCAAGCCTTCCTCTCATTCGACATTGGGTTAAAAAGTTTGAAGAGACTGGATCAACGCTGGATAAATCAAAATCCGGGCGACCTAGGTCATCAAGAACGGTAGAAAACGTGGAGAGTGTTAATCAATCTGTACGTGACGACCCGAGCCTTTCAATTCGGAAGCGCGCGAGTGCTTTAAATGTGCATAGATCATCATTACTTCGCATTATGCACAAAGATCTAAAGCTGCACCCCTACAAAATTCAATTGGTGCAAGAATTAAAGCCCCAAGATGCCGGTCAGAGGCTTAATTTCGTAAATCAGATGATTGAGCGATTTGCAACGTTTACCAACATTTTGTTTTCGGATGAAGCTCATTTTCATCTTAATGGCCACGTAAATAAGCAAAACTGCCGCTACTGGAGTTCAGCCAATCCGAAACGCAAACATCAGAAACCCCTACACTCGCCTAAAGTGACCGTATGGGCTGCCATGTCGGCGCGAGGAATTATCGGCCCTTACTTTTTTGAAGACGAAATGGGGCGTACAGTTACAGTGAATTCAGAGCGTTATGTGGAGATGTTAGACAACTTCTTGGTACCTGAACTGCAAAACTTTCCTGGCTATAACCAAAGAACATGGTTTCAACAGGACGGAGCAACTTCACACACGTCCAATATATCTCTGCCACGTGTTCGTGAAATTTTCTCAGGAAAATTGATCTCCCGGAGAGGTGACATAAATTGGCCTCCACGTAGCCCAGATTTAACCCCTATGGACTTTTTCCTATGGGGTTATCTTAAATCTAAAGTTTACGCCAATAAACCAACTTCACTGGCGCATTTGAAAGAAAATATCCGTCACGAAATGGCAGCCATCCCTCACTCCACCTGTCGAGCAGTCATAAGTAATTTTACTGTTCGATTAAATGAGTGCCAACAACGTGAGGGTTTACATTTAGACGATATTATTTTTAAGAAATGAATTCCCAAAAAGTGTATTTTAACAATAAATAAACATTTTTTCTATATACCGCTTCCTTTTTTTTTAATCAATCCACTAAATATGAAATTTCTTTTGAGACACCTTGTATAAAGGTTTCAAGTGTGTTAGTTATAAAGAAAGGCCTCTTAACGTAAGCTAAGTGGTAACCAGATAACACATTGCACAACCAAGCAATCCTAGCCAGTTCAGTCTGTGATGGGTGACGTATTTCCGAACATCTTTGACAATAGTCATGGATAGTTGGTAGTCCTAACCACTAATACAGACTGATTCGCATGTAGGACTTGATGTTGTTCACAGATACCAGTGAGGATGTTCTGGAGGAAAATAGTATCTCTGACGACGTACTGTCTGCAGACTCAGACAAAAAGAATGAGGAGAGCATGGAACATGAGATGGATGCAGACAGTGGTGATGTGGAGACTCTGGTCATGTTGTGTGATGTGAAAGATGAACAAAGTGATCCTGAAGGTAATATTTTTTGTCTGTTTTAAATATTCCGGACATCTAACACACAACGCCATCTAGTCCTAAGATAAGCAGAGCTTGTGTTATGGGTACTAGACAACTGATATAAATACATATATACTTTTTTTTTGTAAATACATACATATTATACATAGAAAACACCCAAACTCCGAAACAAATATTTGCAGATCATATAAACATTTGGTCCGACCCGGAAATCGAACCCGAGACCTCAAGCTTAGCAGTCGCATACGCTACCACTACGCCACTGAGGCAGTCGGTTCTTTATTTAGTGGTATAAACATCAGTTAGTAGTTAGTAAAAGATCAATAACCTTGCTTTTAATAAGCGCGGCGTTTGCAGTTCAGCTTAGTAGTAGTAGCTGACTTCTTAAATGTCTTATAACAGTAAATCAGATCACGTCGGGGTCACCACTGCGGGAGAACGAGTGTCATGTTCCACCCAACAAAGGGAGGATCCTCCGTCTCAATACAATTACTTGTTTTTTTATTTTTTTATTATTTAGGTGTCTCCACTCCGAAGGAATCTGCACAAGAAGTGCAGAGGACTTCTGAAGATTCAACCTCCAGCAACCTGAAAGAACATGACCTCATCCAGGACTCGTTCAAAAAACTTCGTGAAGTTATTGCTGCAGACATAACAGATGACAATAAGTATATAACCTCAAGTGTACAATATACGTGCGACATGTGTGAGCAATGTTACAGTTCTAAGTGTGAGTTAGAAGGACACGTTCGGTTGTGTTCTGATGTGTGGAAGAAAGATCTCTCACGTATGAACATTAAAAATGCTCAGAAACAACATCAGTTTGATGTGTGTAACAAAAGTTTTTCACGTATTTGCCAATTAAGTTCTCATTCATTTACACACACTGGTGAGAAACCATATCATTGTGGTATATGTAAGAAACAATTCTCAAAAAAGAAATATTTAAACACCCATATGCGCACACATACTAGTGAGAAACCATATGGTTGTAATATATGTAAGAAACTATTCTCACGAAAGGTTTATTTAAAAGCCCATATGCACAGCCACACTGGTGTAAAACCATATCAATGTGATATATGTAAGAAACAATACTCACGAAAGGGTTCATTAACAATACATACGCGTACACACACTGGGGAAAATCTATATCATTGCGATATATGTAAGAAAAAATTCTCACACCAGAGTAATTTTACAACACATATGCGTACACACACCGGTGAGAAACCATATCAATGTGATATATGTAAAAAGCAATTTTTACACAAGCGTTCTGTTACAACACATATGCGTATACATACTGGTGAAAAACCATATAATTGTGATATATGTAAGAAAAAATTCTCACAGAAGTGTAGTCTTATATCACATATGCGTATACATACTGGTGAAAAACGATATAATTGTGATATATGTAAAAAAAAATTCTCACACAGCAGTCATTTTACTACGCATATACGTACACACACCGGTGAGAGACCATATCATTGTGATATATGTAAGAAACAATTCTCACAGAAGAGTAATTTTACAACACATATGCGTACACACACCGATGAGAAACCATTTTATTGTGATATATGTAAGAATCGATTTTCACAAAAAGGTCATTTTACAAGACATATGCGTATACATACGGGTGAAAAGCTATTTGATTGTGATATATGTAAGAAACAATTCTCACACAGGAATCATTTTACTACACATATACGTACACACACCGGTGAGAAACAATATCATTGTGATATATGTAAAAAGCAATTCTCACAAAAGGATGGTTTAACAAAACATGTGCGTACACACACCGGTGAGAAACCATATGCTTGTGAAGTATGTAAGAAACAATTTTCACAAAAGGGTCATTTTACAAGACATAAGCGTATACACACTGGTGAGAAAGTGACAGTGTAAGAAATATTTCTTACTTAAGGATCCTTTAGCAATGTCTACCCTTTTTTATGTATTAGGGGGCAAACGAGCAGACGTATTGCCTGATGGTATGCTATTACTGCCGCCCAAGGATACCCGCAGCACCCGAGGGGGGTGGGGAGGGGTTGTACGATGTATGGGCGATATCCTCACTAACTCAGTAAAACACAGCGCAGGCGCTGTTTCACTCCGGTTTTCCATGAGTGTGTGAGGGTATCACTCCGGTTGAGACGGCCCATATGCCAAATCGTGGCTCTCCCACCGAAAGACGAACTTACACGACGCTTCACCGTCAGCGAAAAGGGTGTAGTAATACTTATTTACTACTTACTCTTGCATTGAGTTAAAGCATTATATTATAGTATGTGTGTATAGACCTCCACACAGTGATATTACTATATTTGAGACAGTTATGGAAGATGTTTTAACCTTTAACTAGTGACGTGTAGTCTCTCAGGCGTCGCGTGATTTGTAAATTCTCAGAATTGACCACTTCCTCCCGCTTCCCGCGACCCCGAGTCTCAGTAGCTTTTGTTTTAGTGCTCAAACAACCGCGGAAGGAAGCAGATATGTCGTCCGTTGTTTAATAGGTAAGTAATACTAGTTAGAAAATCGGCCGTAGCCTGTGAGGCTACATGTCCCTAGTTGCCATACAAATATTTTTCCAAATGTTTTATTCATTTTAGTGCAAATGGCTGAAATCGCTAAGAAACGTCAATTCCAGCCCAAGAGTTCATCAAAGAGATAATATTACGAGTGGACAGTCCATCATTTGAAGAGGAAATCAATACCCTTTTACTGGCTTCAGACCAATCTGCCAGTGAAGATGACATTGACGAGTTGTTGGTTTCCGATCGTGAACTATTACAGTTTCGTGACCAAGATGATTATTTAGAGGAGAATATTCCAGAAGTGGATAGCAGCAATGACAGGAGCAGTGATAGTTCTGATGAAGGTAGCACGAGCAGCCGCCGAACGAGAAGGTGGCCGATGGTGGTATTCTATCGCATTGTGGACTTGAGCAGCATAAATGCCCATATATTATACAATATGTATCTGCCTAATATTACACACTAAGGAATTTTTTTAAAGTCGTTAGCCCATTCGCTAGTGATACCCCAAATGTAAAGACGTGTTGTGTGCAGTCAATTACCAAGCGAGCTACGGCTAGTGATAAAGCGAGTACTGGGTGAAGATATGGTTGAAGAAGATATCCAAAGACCTGAAACTAGTCAGGGCAAGCGAAGGGCATGCAGTATTTGTCCGCCCAAACTGCACAGAATGACAGTGTAAACATGTGTCGGGTGTTGCAATCCCATATGTCTGCAATGTTCTCACCCCTTGTGCAAGAATTGCCAATGATTTATGCCAAATTGAGAAGGTGTCAGAATTTTTATTTTTTGATTTCAGAAGTAGCTTTTATGTTTTTTTTACTTTTTCGTGATTAGATTTTAAGTAAAAAATCTTAAATTTGTCATATCATTTATATAACGTCTATGGTTACGCCAGTTTGTTTCTTAATGATTAGCGAATAAGATCGATATTCCCTTCCCCCATCTACCTTGAACACACACTCGATGCGAGCGATTACGGCGCCGCCTGGCGGACATTGGAGGAGACATATGGAAGAATGTAGAATATATTCGATAGAACGCGGCCGATCGTCCTCTTCGCCGTGAGCCGTGGTCAAGTACGGACGCGTGTGGCGGTCTCGCGCGCGTCGTAGCAATTTCGCTCCAGCACCGTGGCTGTGAGTATATGAGGAGGGCTTGAGGCGTGTGCGCAGCACCCTTAGCGCTGCTAGCTGTTACCGCGAGAGGACGTCGGCGCGGGCGCCGTGTACGCATGGCTTTCGTTGAATACTGCGATTGTAAGTAATCGGGAGTGAGCCGTTATACTTTATTAACATTAATTCGCCAAGTGAGTACCGAACTCATTGGTAGATCGAGGAAAGTGAAGTACCGAGTTCACTAGTGTATCGAAGATAGGAAGTTTCGTGAATATATATATCGCTTATCGCTTTGTGGGTACGGTAATCCTACAGTGAAATCTCCGTACAGAACTTACAAATCTGTATCGCTTGTGTGTGAACTATTGACATTAATATGCTTTTCGTGTAATATTTAACCCGTCCGCGAGCTTGCGAACCACGTGTGAATGTAATAATAGACAATCTAAGCTGCTTAAATCGCTAAACCCTGGCATTGAGCCTTTGTAAAATAACCCCCATACCGCATCTTGGACGCGCCGATAACCACCATCTTTGGAGCAGAGGAACTATCGAGAAGGCCTGGGACGCCTGCCTTGGTTGCAGAGCTGGAGACGCGCAGGGAGCTCCAAAAATCAAGTAAGTGTGTGTTCATGCCTCATCCTGACGGTTCCCCTTGATACCTAACTCCATCATACAGTCCACTAAATATCGATAACATCATATATACGCGAGTGGCGTGTCCATATTTGGTCCTTCGGCCGGACTCCGTCCAGTAATTGATCCGTTCGAGTCGTAACAGATTAGATCTATATTATTGCGTACCATCCAGCCGTCCTTATTAGAATCCCTTCCGTAGGCCCTAATAAGTGAAATATACAATATTTTATGTAATATATCGTATGAAGTGACATTGCGTCATCCATATTGTACCGCTAAAACACGTAGATTTATCGCCGTGATATATTTATATTTACGTGTATTACCGCTTACATATAAGTATTATATGTACAAATATATCTTATTTATAACATTAATTGCAATCTATTAATAAAATAGAACATTATTGTTACATTTTCTACCGCGTTACACCCGCAACATTTTTTATACACCCACCTTCATTGTGAGAATAATAAATTATTTGTTCGCGTTATAACCCGACCGTATTAAGTAGCTAATCATGCCTCCTAAAAAGCAACCGAATAAGGGAGAAGGTTCCGATTATGAAGATGCACACGATTCGAAAATGATTATGTTGATTGCTAAACGCGATGCTTTTTTCGAAGTAGTTCAGCATATTTATGACCTCTCTTTTGACCTTGACTCGGGCATCTCTGAGAGGGAAAGATTCCTTAGTGAAAGTTATAACATCGATGAATTACGTAGTGAGTTTAAAGAAATATTAGATAATTGTAACAGTCATTTATTGGAAATAAACCCTACCGCTACACCGGATTATAAAAGTCTTGTTGCTTTCGAGTCTTTGTGTGGCAGAATTAAAAAAATTCGGTCTCAATATACACAACAGAATTCGTCTGCAAGTAATGTTTACGTACCGCGTGAGTCGACACCGAGATTGCCGCCAATAGAACTAATGAATTTTTCGGGTGATATTCGTTCATGGCCATTGTTTTATGCCAGTTTTAAGTCGACTGTTCATGATAATCCATCGCTCACGGACATGGGCGTACCCAGGGTAGGGCAGGGGAGGGCAGCTGCCCCCCCCTAGATGCTGACGGTCATACTATTTTCTTCTCTCGATTATATATAAAGCACACTCAGACGCGTAAAAACGTGACGAAGATCGACTATGGACAAAGACAGATTTATTTTCTGTGTTGTTGTAAGATCGGCAATCGGAATCAGTCCTAGGGCTATGCGATGTTCGAGGGTAGTGACGATCAGAGCGTGCTCTTTAGCGAGGAGAACTACTCATCATAGTCCTAAGATATCAAATCTTCTGAGTCGGTTTATGTAGTTTTTATGGACAGCTGACATGCCCATTCATTTGGAATGTATTTAAGTCACTACAAATAATTCTCGGCAGCAAAATATTATCGTCTGATATATCAGAAATTTGTTGTCCAGTAATAATTTATAGTTACGTCCTAGCATCCAGTACAGGTTTTTGTGCCGCTTAGATATTTTGCTTTGATATGGTTTTTCCACCGGTCTATATGTAAGCCCACATTGGCTCGCACTCGAAGGCCGAAGGGACACTATTTCCGAAGTCTGATTCCCAAGCTGGCGCAGCGCGTGCTTGGCTCGGTTGCTGCCAAATATGAGGGGGCCCGATAACTCCTGCCGGAGACTATACGCGGGCGTTGTGCCCATACTGGGGACCCCCAGTATGGGCTGAGGTCCTGAAGGCCAGCAATATCGGGTTATTGCGACGTCCGCAACAAGTGCTGACCTTCAGGTAGGAGACCTAAGACTCGAGAAATCGAAGACCAGAAATTTCAATTTCACCAGGTTCTTGTGGAGTAATGGAAGGAACGACTTGGGCAACCGAGTGCTGGGCACGCCGTTATTGCGGCGATAAGACCCGTTATGGAGGATTGGCTCGAGAGGCATCACGGCTGACGCAGATGATCACTGGAAAAGGATGCTTCGGAGAGCACCTGTGTTTGATCCGCAAGGAGCCAACGTCTGAGTGCCGGCAACACTGGCAGAATGTCCGGAGTAGGGCGAGTCGAGGCGGCCATCGGAGTGGGGGTTCTCTCGCTTGGTAACATTATTGCGACTATGTTGCGTAGTGAGAGCGCGTAGAACTCTGCCGTCTTTTTCAGCAAGCAAGTTATGCTTGCGAAGGAGATGGCGGAGCAGGACCGTGCGAGGTTAGAACTCTTACCGTCCGCCAGGCCCGGGAACGGGCCAGGTACCGTTGACGACTCGGGCGCCGGTGATCGCCAAACGATCTCCGTCCTCCACAAGCGCAAGCTTGGGTTGACAGGTGAGGATCACCCTTTTTTTTTTTAACTTGTGGAAACCCCCTCGGGGTGTCATCCCACCGGGGTTTGCGGCGGGGTGGTGTGTCGGAATCGAACCGACTAAAACCACACGGTGTGCCAACTCTGCGCCTGAGAAGGGAGGGGTCCAGGAACTGCAGTTATTAACACGACCGGACCCCTCCCAGCGCCTGCCCACACTGAAGCGGGCACCGTCTGCTGTTTAAATCTCAATTTAGGCGACGCACGACACACGCGTACGTCGCCTCCTCGCGGTTGGTCTATATTGCGGATGGAGGGGAAAACCCGTCCCGTCCATCCGCGGCCACACTCAGGGCGGCATGAGGCGCTGGTATGCGCGCCTCCGTCACCCGGTTCGCCGGCGGCGAATTCGTCGGAGCGCCTCTACGGTGACAAAACCAGCGCGTGGAGCCTCCAGCCGGGACGACCAACTAGCCATGGTGGCTCGACGAGCGGCTTCACGCCTCTCGCGTATCTCTTCGGGCGGAGGATGAAATCCGTTCTCCGCCCGATATTCAGCCGCTCGTCGATAAACTTCGGCGAGCACTTCCACCTCCAAACCCACGGGGGTGTTCTAGCCAAAGGTGAGGATCACCCTAGCAGAAGCAAGCCGGGGTAGCGGCGCAACCTCAACAAAGTGCTCGCGCCCCTTTTTAAAATAGAAATGGAGCATCAGGGTTCCTACACAGGAGGGGGCCATCTACAAACCATAGGTAGCCCGAGGTACGTCGGGATTCTAGATATTTCCTTCCGAGGGTGCCTGATTCCATGCCAATGCCTTTTTCATGTCCATTTATTTGACGAGGTGCTTTTAAAAAAACCCGATTTGCCCCCCCCTGGCTCAGAACCTGGGTACGCCCATGCTCACGGATGCAGAAAAATTATATTATCTGTTAGGTAAACTGTCAGATAAGGCTCAGTCGGTATGCTCGGGTATAACCCCATGCGCTGAGAATTACAGTTTGTTTTTGGAATCATTAATCGATAAATACGAAGATAAGCGTTTGCTTGCTTCTACATATTTAAATCAAATGTTTGAGTTTAAACCTTTGCAATCCGCGTCAGTAAACAACTTTGATATATTTACGGATAAATTCACAAGTGCAGTACGCGCTTTAAAAAATTTAAAATTAGATAATCTCATGGAATTTATCATTCTACATGTCGCGCTTAAGAAATTAGATATTGATACCGTCCGCGCATTTGAGTTAAGTTGTTCGAGTTCTAGTTCTAAATTACCAACCTTTGACGACTTAGTCGAATTTATAAAATCCCGCACGAAAGTTTTGGAACGCACTCATACCGTTTCTAGTATGGTGAGTAGTGCAGTTAATAATAATAATAAACCCAACTATCGACGATCGATTGTCCCGGCACCGAAATATCAGACTTTTGTTACTACAGCATACTGCCCGCGTAAATGTCTTTGTATTAATTTCACACACACGCATTTGTTTAAATGTGGTGACTTTAATAAAATGACCCCTCAGGAGCGTTTTAAATCTGTGAAGGGCAACAATGCCTGTGTGAACTGCCTTAGTTTGAACCACAGATTGTCGGACTGCTCCTCCGACGTCGGTTGTCGCGTGTGTAAGCAGAGACACCACACTTCGCTACACTTTCATCGAACAAGTGTAGATGAATCGAAGCGAGTTTCGCCCGGTTGGCGGGGGACGTCCGCGAACCCCCCCGCTTCGCCCGCACCCGTAGTGAACGCGTCACGCGATCGTGGTGACGTAACACTATGTGCTACTCACGCGCCTACCGAATCCATCGGAAACGTTCAGGACGCGAATTCTAGTACTACCGTTTTGTTGTCAACTGCTCAAGTTGTCGCTTATGACAATAAAGGCGTTCGACACATATTACGCGTGTTGCTCGATTCCGCATCACAGAGCCATTTCATAACAAGGGATTGTTGTGAGTTAATGGGTATTCCGTGTTTTGAAACTGAACGTACTATTGTAAAGGGGTTCGGTGGAGCTGAGCAGATAATTAAAAATAATAAAATTAATATTGAAATTTACTCGCGATTTGATAGTAACGTTAATTTTGAATTATCGCCGCTCGTTGTAGATCGAATTACGGACTTATTGCCTACCGCCGTGGTAGATAAGTCAAGTATGACTCATTTATCTGGCTTACCGCTAGCAGACGAGAGTTTTGGGACGCCTAATAAAATAGATATGTTAATAGGCGCATCTCTAATTCTATCTTTATTCCTCCCTGACATAGTTCACGCTCCTCGTGACTCGTCAGCGCCCCCAGCGTTACATACTGCATTGGGATATGTTGTTATGGGTTCCGTACCCACTATACCCGCGTTCGATTCGCACCAGGTCTTGACGTGCTGTGTAGCACAAGAGCCTGTCGCTATTGACAATTTAGTCAGGCGATTGGGGAAGCTAGAGAAGCCTTCCCCCCTTCCGCCCGTTCAGCCCCCCGAGGACGTTGAACGTGACCCCTTTTATAACCCCCGCCCATTCAGCGTTCCGATGACGTTGAATGTCAATTCTTTATAATTTAACCGCCCTGGGAGTCGTATTCGAACCCCAGTGTAAACCGCCCATTCAACGTTCGCATAACGTTGAATGTGATTTATTTTATAAGTTAACCGCGACCGCGATTCAGTTAGTGGCAGATACGTTGTCGGCCTGCCGTTTGGCGACGATGTTTATACTTTAGGTAACTCATACGAAACCGCTCGTAAGAGACTTTTATGGCTTGAAAGAAGATTAAAACCTTCACCTAAGCTAATACTAGCTTATGATGACGTCATAAAAGACTATCTCGCAAACAAAGTATATTTTTCCCGCACCTCAGTATGTCCTCATGACCCCAAACCGATTACTTTATACCGCATCATGAAGTCGTACGCGAGGATAACATGTCGACCCGACGTCGAGTCGTCTTATGACGCTAGCATTAAGACTAGCACCGGGCGATCATTGAATGATATTTGCATTCAAGACCGAACATACCGGGTAGCTTGTTTACATTTATTTATGTTTGTTTATGTGCAATAGTTATAACCGCAGATTGTCGTTTGCAATTCCTTCGAATTGTTCCGCGTAAAGCTGATCGTATATATCAGTGTTTATTATACCGCTTTAATTCCGCAGACATATTTTCGCGTGGTATTACACCACAAGAAATTATTGTCTAACCCCTGTGGCTGCGTGGGCCTCAGTGGGTTTCGTTAGATCCATCACAGTGGCCCCTTCGGGCACTTGATGATCAAATTATATTTAAATATACCTGAATAAAGGTTTTACACATCGTGTGTACGCCTGTAAAGCATTGCTTTATATGTGGTCCCGCGCTTCGAGCTTCTTCTAGGAGTAAAATTTCGTTTAATAACCTATGTTTGTAGATTTGACAAACTATATGTCCCGCCGCAGCACTATTGCAGTGACTGCCGAAGATATGGATTTCGCCGAGAATAAAATTAATTATCTCTGTGCAAAGAAAGCACTTTGCAACGGAATATTCGCACCTATCTAATAATGAAAATTGCTTATCAGTTTTCAAGCGCTTAAAGCCTTTCATTGACAACGATCTTATTCGAGTAGGTGGTCGTTTAGTCAATTCCGAATTGGACTATGCTCATAGGTATCCTGTTATTTTACCGCACAATGATCATGTAGTGAGACTGATCATTGATTATTTTCATGTAAAGAATTTACACGCCGGACCGGAAGTTTTACTGTCGCTGCTCCGCCAGAGATTCTGGATCTTGTCTGCACGTCGTGTAGTGCGACAAAGAGTGCACTTATGTAATACTTGTTTTCGACTTAGGCCGCGTCCTAATTATCCGCTAATGGCCGACTTACCGGATAGTCGTACGCGTCAAGTAGTGATGGCGTTTACGCATACGGGCTGCGATTATGCCGGTCCCATCGCTTACACTCCTACACGTCGACGGGGTGTCCGCAGTGAGAAGGCTTATATGTGTTTGTTCACGTGCCTTACAACTCGTGCCATACATCTCGAAGTCGCCACCGACCTCAGTACTCCAAGCTTCCTAGCAGCGTTGAAACGTTTCCTTTCTAGACGAGGCCCCGTACAGTTCATGTATTCCGATAACGGAACTAATTTCAAGGGTGCAATTCCTATCTACGCGATCTTTATAAATTTCTCAATGCGGAATACCGTCCTAAGCTAGAGCAAGAGTATGCTGAGAGTCGTATAGTTTGGAAGTTTATATGCCCCAGCTCTCCACATTTTGGAGGCGCCTGGGAGAGCATGGTGAAGGTCGTTAAGACCCATTTATTTAGAGTAATCGGACAGCAACTTCTTTCATATGAGGAGCTTAGTACCGTTCTTACTCAAGTTGAGTGTCTACTTAACTCGCGACCGCTCACCGTATTGAGTTCGGATCCAGCAGAGCCGTCTGCTTTGACACCGAGTCATTTTTTAAATACGACACCGTTATTGTCTTTACCCGCGCTCGATGTTAAAGACCAATCTATCGGTTTGGTTCATAGACATTCACTTCTCGATAAATTAGTCCAGTCATTCTGGAACCGCTGGAGGATGGGATATCTTCACACCTTACAGGTTAGGCAGAAATGGAATTCTCCTTCTGTACCTATCACTATAGGTACAGTTGTTGTTGTTATTAACGATAATGTACCGCCCCTAGCCTGGCCACTGGCAGTTGTGGAGATAATACACCCTTCAAAGGATGGCATTATTCGCGTGGCGACAGTGAGGACCGCCAAGGGAACTTACCTTCGTCCCGTCGTTCGTTTGTGTCCTCTCCCCACGCAGTAATTGACACTCTACATATTTAACTTTATTATTTTATATATATATTTTCGTTTAGTTAGTTATTTGTTTCGTAATCCCGGAGCCGCTCTCCGGTATATATATCTATCTCTCCTCCGTCCGCATATGTGTGTAAGTTTAATTATCTATTCTTATGGTAGTTTTTAAAGGTGACCCTTTAAGGGCGGGTGGAAATGGTTACGCCAGTTTGTTTCTTAATGATTAGCGAATAAGATCGATATTCCCTTCCCCCATCTACCTTGAACACACACTCGATGCGAGCGATTACGGCGCCGCCTGGCGGACATTGGAGGAGACATATGGAAGAATGTAGAATATATTCGATAGAACGCGGCCGATCGTCCTCTTCGCCGTGAGCCGTGGTCAAGTACGGACGCGTGTGGCGGTCTCGCGCGCGTCGTAGCAATTTCGCTCCAGCACCGTGGCTGTGAGTATATGAGGAGGGCTTGAGGCGTGTGCGCAGCACCCTTAGCGCTGCTAGCTGTTACCGCGAGAGGACGTCGGCGCGGGCGCCGTGTACGCATGGCTTTCGTTGAATACTGCGATTGTAAGTAATCGGGAGTGAGCCGTTATACTTTATTAACATTAATTCGCCAAGTGAGTACCGAACTCATTGGTAGATCGAGGAAAGTGAAGTACCGAGTTCACTAGTGTATCGAAGATAGGAAGTTTCGTGAATATATATATCGCTTATCGCTTTGTGGGTACGGTAATCCTACAGTGAAATCTCCGTACAGAACTTACAAATCTGTATCGCTTGTGTGTGAACTATTGACATTAATATGCTTTTCGTGTAATATTTAACCCGTCCGCGAGCTTGCGAACCACGTGTGAATGTAATAATAGACAATCTAAGCTGCTTAAATCGCTAAACCCTGGCATTGAGCCTTTGTAAAATAACCCCCATACCGCATCTTGGACGCGCCGATAACCACCATCTTTGGAGCAGAGGAACTATCGAGAAGGCCTGGGACGCCTGCCTTGGTTGCAGAGCTGGAGACGCGCAGGGAGCTCCAAAAATCAAGTAAGTGTGTGTTCATGCCTCATCCTGACGGTTCCCCTTGATACCTAACTCCATCATACAGTCCACTAAATATCGATAACATCATATATACGCGAGTGGCGTGTCCAGTCTATTAAAATGGTAAACAAGGATCTCATGTCAACTAAGGCTGAAAAGTACCACAAATAGTTAATTATCTTATTAAAAAAAATATTAAATAAATACTGATTAAATTCATTTCAATTTGTTTTATTACATTCCAATAGTTAAAGATCAACATAATTTTAAATCATCCAGGTGCAATTTTATGAAAAATATTAACTTTGAAAGTAGTAGCCTGTGAGACGTCATGTCCCTTATAGTGTTATAAATTTTTCATGTCACTAGTTAAAGGTTAAGACGTTTGAGTACTGGTAATAGGAATTTAGTTGTATGTGGCGATTTTAATGTGGACCTACTTCAGCAGTCAGTAGGCTGCACTAGGTTAATAAGCTTATTCAAATCATTTAATTTAGAGCATGTATTCTTTGAACCAACCAGAATTACATCACATTCTGCAACATGTCTAGATAATGTATTTAGCAACTGTGAATATCTTGATAAAGCAATATTTAGTCACTTGAGATCTGACCACTGTGGGCAAATGGTCATTTATCCCACAGATGAAGTAGTTAAAGCAACGAAAATCACATGCAGGCCGATGACTTCTAACCGCCTGAAATGCTTTAATAAAAATATTGCAGATAAGGTTACCAACATAGATTTCAGTGAGGATAATCCGGATGTCTTATACGGGAATTTATTTAATTTAATTAAACTAGAGTATGATTTCATTTTTAAAGAGAAAACTTTTACTAAGAATGTGAATACTAGATTCTGTGACTGGGCAACTCCTGGAATTTACAAAAGTAGAGATAAGATGTATGAACTATATGGCATGAAACAGTATAATTTTGATCCTGTTTTTGTACAATATGTTAGAAATTATTCCAAAATATTTGAAAAGGTTTGTTTGGTAGCTAAATCAATTTTTCTATGTAACAAAATTAAACAGTCTGATAATAAAATAAAAACAACTTGGACTGTAATAAATACTGAATCAGGGCGGTCCAAACCGCAGGATGATAGGTTAGAATTAATGGTTAACAACAATATTATTAAAGAAAATCAGGGTTTGGCTGAAACTTTCAACAATTATTTTGCAAAGATACCAGTTGATACTACCAGTTCCTTGGATTCCTGCTCAGTCACAGCTGAATCCTTGGCCAGGGGCAGCGTGAAAGAGTGTGATGTCATGTTTAAGTTTCAGTTTATAAGCCCTAATGATGTGGTGAAAACTTTTAAGTCGCTCAATTCAAAGAAAACAACCGACTTGTGGGGTATTTCTGTCAAATTATTGCAAAATATAATTATTGATATAGCACTACATTTAGCTGTAATATTTAATAAGTGTGTAGAAAATGGTGTATTTCCGGATTTAATGAAACATAGTAAGTTAATACCATTATTCAAGAGTGGGTCTAAGAGCGATCCAGGTAATTTTAGACCCATCTCAATCTTGCCAGCAGTCAGTAAAGTCTTTGAAAAACTTATTCTTCAGCAATTAGAAACTCATTTTAATATTAATAATTTATTTCATAAAGAGCAGTATGGTTTCACAAAGGATCGCTCAACCATTGATGCTGGTTCAACACTTATAAAACATATATTTAGTGCCTGGGAAAACGCGCAAGATGCTATTGGCGTTTTCTGTGACTTATCCAAAGCATTTGACTGCGTTGAACATCAAAAGCTTTTGCGAAAACTCAGGCACTATGGCATTAGGGATACTGCACTTGATCTGGTTGCCTCGTACCTTGGGGACAGAGTTCAACGAGTGGATATAAATGGAAGTAGGTCCACCGGATTACCTGTCTCAATGGGCGTGCCACAGGGCTCAATTCTGGGTCCTTTTCTCTTTTTAGTGTATATTAATGATTTACCTTTCTTTGTGCAAAATTTCTGTGATGTAGTACTTTTTGCAGATGACACTTCGCTTATTTTTAAAGTTAATCGTAATCAGAATAGTTTTGATGATATTAACAGGTCACTTACACTAGTCCAAGATTGGTTTACAAGCAATAACTTACTATTGAACTCGAATAAAACTAAATGTATGAAGTTCACTTTGCCTAATGTTAAGAAACTCAACACGAACATCATAATAAATAATGAAATGATTGATCTCGTAGAGTCAACTATGTTTTTAGGAATAACCTTGGATCATAAGCTTCAGTGGGGCGCCCATATATCGTATCTAGCAGGGAAACTGAGCTCCGCGGCATTCGCTGTTTGGAAAGTTCGCCAGTTAACTAATATTGAAACTGCGCGAATAGTTTATTTTATTTTTTTTTTTTTTTTTTTTATTGAATTGGAGGCAAACGAGCAGACGCATCACCTGATGGTAAGCGATTACCGCCGCCCATGGACACCTGCAACACCAAAAGCGTCACAAGTGCGTTGCCGACCTTTGGGGGATGGGGGGAGGGAATGGGGGAGGGGTTGGGGTATGGGCCTCCGGTATCCTCACTCACTCGGTGAAACACAGCGCAAGCGCTATTTCACACCGGTTTTCTGTGAGGCCGTGGTATCACTCCGGTCGAGCCGGCCCATTTATGCCGAAGCGCGGCTCTCCCACGAAGTGAAGTGAGTTCCTATTAGTTATTTTCACAGTGTCATGTCATATGGTATTTTACTATGGGGCAAGGCAGCTGATATTCAAACCATTTTTGTAATTCAAAAACGGGCAATTCGTGCGATTTACAAACTTAAAGTTCGAGATTCTAAGAAAGAACGATTTAAGGAAATAGGTATTTTAACAGTAGCATCTCAATATATATTTGCTAATATTATGTTTGTACGAAAAAACATAGATAAATATAGTAGCAAAAGTGATCATCATTCACTAAACACAAGGAATAAGCACAAATTAGTAGGCCAATATTATCGCCTTAACAAAGTCCACAATTCATTTGAAGGACTTGGTGTGCGTTTTTATAACAAAATTCCTGTCGAAATCTTGAACTTACCCCTACATAAGTTCAAGAGTACCGTTAAGAATCGTCTTATGGAAAGGGGCTATTATACGATAAACGATTTCTTAACTGATACAGTGCCTTGGATGTGAGTGAGAGTCTGGCATTGGCTCATGTACTGGTTGGGGTCCAATCCTTAATATAATTTATTTAATTGTAATTAATTCTTGACATCTTACTCTGCATTTATTACCTGACATTTGAACTTTGTTAAGTTGAGGCGATCTGTGTTTACATTGTTGGAGCGTAAATAATTTGTATTTATTATTTTATTACATTTTGAACGTTTTTTCTTTTTCTCTGGGACCAGTATGTATGCACACATTGCTTTTACTCCTTGATGTGTAAGTGATTGCAACCTTATATGCTATGGACTAATTTTTATTATTTTATTAGACAAAAAATTGATTTTCCTAGCTTTAATATCTTATTAGACCGCTTTCTAGCCTTTGTGTTTTGGTTGCCTTAACTTGCACATAGAAATACTGTTGTCAAAAACAAACAAGCTTTGTATGAGTTATTTGAAAAGATGGTGCACATGAGTTTCTCACCAGCTCTTCTCATGAATGCAATACCCATCGGAGGTGGTACTTGGATTGGTTTCAATTTAAACCTTTGAGTTGAATCGAAATCAATCTAAGCTCCGGTAATTCAAATCATCTCAGTGCATTTAGTATTAGGAGTTTTGTTTTATATTTTTATGTTTGTATTTTTGACGTGTTCAAGTGCCTTTTGGGGCCTATGGAAATAAATGATTTGAGTTTGAGTTTGAGTTTATTGTATCTTAAAAAAAAATAAAAAAAGGTTTATTCTATGATTATTGTTATTTTCGAAGTCAGTCAAGGAATAGGATAATCTACTTGTATTGTTCATAACAATACAAGTAGATTATCCTAATATAAATAATACTGGATGTTTATTTTTGGATTTTTTACTATAGTTTTACAAGTACATTAACTAGTAGATTCGGGCGCCATTTTTGGAAAAGGCTTGCTGCTTCTTGTCGATCAGTAATGTGCCATGACACAAGTGACGTGTCGTATTAATAACAGTATCTAGCAATAATAATAAAAAAATAATATTTCGGACATCTTACACACAACGCTATCTAGTCCAAACCTAGGCAGAGCTTGTGTTATGGGTACTAGACAACTGATATAAATACATATACTTTTTTTTTTGTAGATACGTACATATTATATATAGAAAACACCCAAAGTCCGTAACAAATATTTACAGATCATACAATCATTTGGTCCGACCCCGGAATCGAACCCGACACCTCAAGAACAGCATTCGCATACGCTAGCACTACGCCACAGAGGCATTTAGTTAGTTAATAATATGATAATATCTTAATTATGAACTCTAAGTATGAAGGGTCGGTAGAATAATTAATCCTACCGACTCATAACATTGTTATTATCGCTAGGAATGCTTATAGAACGACTTTTAATACCCCGGCTTCTAGTGTGCATATGGACTGAGGGCCCATTTTTAAATAGTAGAAACAAAGAAATGGCTCTTAAATTTCTTAAACGCGACATTAAGCTGTTATGATCAAAAAACCTTGGGTCCCTTAGTTCAAATGCTTGCAAAAAATTACCTAGCCTAAATCTCAGGAATTTCTGCCTCTAGGTCAAGTTAGTTAGTATAGTTATTTAAAAAAATTTTTTTTTTTTTAAACTTACGAAAATTCCGAAACTGTAGAATACGACATTAAGGATTTATAGCGGCATAATATAGGGCCCTCAGTTCAGTAAGATCTCTACGGAGGAATCTGCCAAAATGCAATTATCTAAACAAATACGTAACTAAGACTAGAATATTTTAGTTAAATACCTGTGTGAATTAGTTGTGAATTGCTTTATAGATTTTTACTTTTTTTAGCTAATTCCTATATCAATTTTATATTGACTCGCAAAAATTTACTTCTTCTACTGGGTAGAGTTGAATTTTCTGACAATTCAGATTTACGTTGGGAAAATCGACAACAGTAATAATAATAAATATTTTGGACATCTAACACAACGCCATCTAGTCCCAAGCTAAGCAGAGCTTGTGTTATGGGTACTAGACAACTGATATGAATACATATATACTTTTTTTTGTAAATACATACATATTATACATAAAAAACACCCAAACTCCGAAACAAATATTTGTAGATCACACAAACACTTGGCCCGACCCAGGATTTGAACCCGAGACTTCAAGCACAGCATTCGTTACCACTGCGCCACCGAGGCAGTTGCGGTTACATCGGTAATAAAAACTCAACGAATCAAAGTTTCAATACGTCTATGTATCTCTAAGGGCCCCCGCAGACTGCAGACTTTTTATCGGCCGATAGTTTGGTCGGCTTCTTAATCAGTATGGAGAGGAATGCATATGCGCACACTACAGCGATTCAGTATCGGCCGATAAAAAAGTTTGATGGGCTACACGATTACATTCAAACTAATCTGTCGGCCAACTATCGGCCGACTGTTTAATCAGTATTGGCGCATACACGCCTGCGCATACATGACGATTGTTTAGTCGGCCGATAGTTCAGTTCGCTCTGTGATTTGGCGTCATGTGCGTGTATTTTGAATATGGCGTCGCCCAAATCACAATTGTTGATTGAAGAAAGTTCCGTCGAAAAATTGATTGAAGAAGTCGAGAAAAGACCTGCGCTTTATAAAAAGTTCATTGAAGCTGGTAATGCTCATTCGATAATAGGCGAAAAATTTTTTCGGGTAATCAAGTAATGTGGAATGCATGGTGTAAAATTTTCCACTAACTAATCTATCACTGAGAATGGGATGCACCCAATACTCTGGGAATCTCTTCTTGATTTTCCTCCTCCGAAGTATGATGAGAGAAATAACTTTTCTGGACAATATTTTAATTGTGCGACTGCTTCAACAGTCAGTTACAAACTAGTTCGAGAATAGTCGGCCGACTGTTGGATAGTCTGCGCCCTGTTCACCAACCAAACTGTTTAGTTGGCTCGGTGTGCGCACTTTCAGCCCAACCCGACTAAACTATCGGCCGATAAAACGTCTGCAGTCTGTGGGGGCCCTTAGATGTATCTGGCGCCTTCGAAAAATCGTATTTACCCATGCTATTGCTTAAGTTGAAAATCTTCTTTTTCAATATTAAAAGGTTTGTCCAATTTTTTTTTTTAAATCAATCAGTACATCGTAACTGGTTGCTGTCTGTACATAAATGTCAATTGCCTGACTGTCTATAAGTTATACATAGCCATATTATTAAGCCTTGTCTACAGTAAGTATTCAATAAGAAGATATACAGTTCGCAACACGTAACCAACATTATTTTTCTGCGTTACTTTATTATAATTTTAATATATCATCACGAATGATCGGTATTAAGAATAGTAGTGCTCTCTAGCTGCGTGTTGTACTCAATTATGTTGATGGATTACTAATAAAGACGAAGTGAAGTGAGTTCCTTGCTAATGGCATAGATGGCGCTATTCGTTTTTTACATGAACTGTTTCGTCCAGCACAGTTTATGCGACTCGAGTAAAATTGTGATATAGTATCATGACACTCGTTGTTGAATATCGCGTGTTATTTGGTTGGAAATTGTGTTGTGAGACAATTGTGGAGTACAGGGACGCATTTTCCACGCAATAAAGACAACCTTACACAACAATACAATAGACAATAACTCCGTTTGTTGTCGAATTGTGGGCCGACTAGGGCTGCGACACAAGTTAAGTTGTTGATTGCTTTATTTTCGCCGCCACATATGAAACGCCGATCGCCGATTTGTAGCGACAACTGTTAGATTCTGTGAACTGTAACGGATGTGACGTCAGCCAATACGCCGCCATAGCCAAGTAGCCATGTTGACACTTCTCCCCCCCCCGCCTGCCAAGCCAACCGCCCGCCAGCCAGCCAGCCAGTAGTGGGGATACGTCTATATAAGCCAATGCCAAGCCATTATTGTGATCTTTTTTCGTGTGATTAAAATACATAATCGTAACTCTACCCGAATTTTTACTCCGTCTGTTTCAGAATATTAGCCCCTATTGGTAGCGCAAGCCGTAAGCGCACAGGTTTTGTGAATTAAATAGTGAAAATTAAACTTTTGTGGATACCTCGTGAGCAGAAGAAAGAGCACGCAAGGTTGCAGGTACTCGTAATTGAGATTCTGCGCAGTACTTTTAGTTTTCATTGTATCTTGTAACTCTGATCTGATTTTCAGCTGTATCTTCTTCTTTTGATGAAATGGCAACCAGCCGGATCACTCGGATCAGTTATTTCTGCCAATGTCAAGTATTTATTTATAGTCTTAAATTTTTTTGTATAGTGGGCAAACGAGCAGACGTATCACCTGATGGTAAGCGATTACCGCCGCCCATGGACACCCGCAACATTGAAGGCGTCACAAGTGCGTTGCCGACCTTTGGGGGATGGGGAGAGGGGTTAAGGTATGGGCCTCCGGTATCCTCAATTTTTTATTTATTTATTTTTTATTTTTGAATAGTGGGCAAACGAGCAGACGTATCACCTGATGGTAAGCGATTACCGTCGCCCATGGACACCCGCGACACCAAAGGCGTCACAAGTGCGTTGCCGACCTTTGGGGGATGGGAAAGGGGATGGGGGGAGGGGTTGGGATATGGGCCTCCGGTATCCTCACTCACTCGGTGAAACACAGCGCAAACGCTATTTTACACCGGTTTTCTGTGAGGCCGTGGTATCACTCCGGTCGAGCCGACCCATTCATGCCGAAGCATAGCTCTCCCACGGTTGGAATTTAATTATAAGTCTTCGAGTCTTTAAGTCGTCGTCATGATGAAATTAATGATAAAAAATATATAAAATGTGGATGACATGAAATGTGGACCGTCTTCCGAAAAAACAAAGAACGATCTCCCCGATTCAGCTGTATCCATCAGGTAAGTCAATTATCGAGCCGCTGTCGCTGTCATCGCTGTCAATATGTCAACGCAGGCTTGAGCTCGGGTCCAGCAAAAGATTCCACTGCAAAAACAACAACCACGGTGGTGAGATCTGAAAGGGTTGAACATATATATATATATATATATATATATGTATTTCTATTAAAATGTTTAATCAAGTTATTGCAATAATGTCTAAATTGTTATCTCCAGTATGGTGATCGAAGAAAGCACTAAGATTCCTAGCTACACTTTTACTAGTAAGTTCTTAAGTTTATCTTTTGTGGTCTTGATGTATTCTTTGATAAGAGTAATAACCTCGTAGTGCTTCTCGGTTTGAAAAAAGTGTCTGCCTATTTTGACTTCACTTTGTCTCAAGCTTTGCTAAGGGGGGAAGTGGACTTATTATATTTCCAACTCCTGCAGTTATAAGATTTATTTCCGGATCAACTTTACACGTTAAATAATCCTAACATCCTAAGGAGACGCTTCTGTCCAGCAGTGGACTATTGTGGACAAAGGTGATGATGATGACGATGGTATGGAGGACAAATAGGTAATCCTACTACTATTATAAAGGCGAAAGTTTGTAAGTATGGATGTATGTATGTATGGATGTTTGTTACTCTTTCACGTAAAAACTACTGAATGGATTTGAATGAAACTTTACCACAATATAGCTTATACATCAGAATAACACATAGGCTACTATTTATAAAGATATAGCTTCGCCTCGCGGCGTTGCCCGCAGTTATCATCGTACCGCGGGTAGCACCGCGGGGTTCAGCTAGTTATTACTATATTATATTTCGTCGATGATTTTAATAACACCGGCCGTAATCAAGTACAGATCGTTCACCGTAAGGTGTCCCCTGCCGTGATGTTGGCACTATTACTTGTCATTCTGTTGTTGGTTGGTTTGCCTTTTCCAAAAGGCACGCACCTTCAACAAAATCTTTCTTGCACTGCTTTTATATGGATATTAAATATTATAGTCGTTCCAATAGTTTATTTAACTTTTGACAGCTCTAATACTTAATCAAATAGTGATACCCTGACCCGTTACCTATTCGATTTCTTTCATCGATCGATTTTATGCATTAAGAAGTTTTAATCGATTTAACAAACTCATTATTTTATAGATAATTTCGTACTTCATATTTCTATGTGTTTCAATGTGCGACCTCCTTTGTCAAAATAAAGAAGAAATGGATTAAAAGAATGTTGTTCAAATATGACGGTTCTATGTCATGAAAAAATATATAATAAAAGGAACTGAATTTTCAAAATGTATTATTGTATTGTGTTGTAATTCAGTGGTTAATATTGTATTTGTTAAACTATTGATGATCTTTATTAAATCTCTCTATGTCTATTTTAAAATAATCTACAGTATTTCAATGAGTAACCTTCAATATAGTTGAGTATTTATATTCCTCCGTATTGATTTATTTGTGAATTCTCACGTTTGGTTGAGTTGAGCGTATCGTTCCTGCCTTCGTTACTGTCAAAATGCCAAAAAAGAAAGTACTCAAAGGACAAACAACTGTCAAGTGATGATGATTCCTGGTCATACGAAGAAGACGATTCTTTATAATTAAAATTAGTATTACAGTACCTCTTTTGGTTGTTTTATTTTTAATCCGTAAATTACTACGAATTTCAACATTTTGTACCTGTTCATTACAAGTAGGTACCGCAGGTAGTTTTTATTTGAACCAACTATAGTAAGTCTAAACAATTATTTTAGATTCATTAATTTGCGGCGAATACATTCGATCCCATTACTAGGTACGAGTACGATGGAACTGTTTTCATTACGCAAATTATTTATGCATTGAAACAGAGACATTTAGGGCATTTTAATGCAAAATAATAAAGCTTTTTACGTGATTTGATATAAAATATAATCACAATAATTTTATTGTATGTTTTATTAATATAATCGATAATCGATTTATTTCAAAACCGTTTTTATAGTCTGTGGTCATTAATTACGAATGACACATCCCTAAGTAGGCGGAGCCCGCCCATAAAGTACAGTATTATCTGTAGTACATTGTATCAAAAATTATTACAAAACTTTATGTGCGTGATCTGTCAAAAGTTAAATAAAGTATTGGAACGACTATAACACAAAACTAACGGAACACTATACAACAGACAATCTGACAACAACAGAATGACAAGTAATAGTGCCAACATCACGACAGGGGACACCTTATGGTGAACGGTCTGTACAAGCCAAACTAAAGATGTCCTGCTACTAAAAGTGGCATAGATGGACGTTCAGTTATGTTATTAACCCTAGAAAGCTAACGTTCGTCAAATTGACGAATATTTAGCTTTCTAGGTTAGGAAATATTTACACAACTTACCATATATCCTGAGTTGTGTAAATATAAAATAAGCGTCATTAAAATATATTATATATATATGTATAAATTACTAGATTTAACTAATTAGCTTTCCTTCTGTGCATTCCTTTTTGTGCTTTGTTATTTAGTTAAGTGTTTTTTCTCATGTAAATGAATTTATTTAAATTTTTTGTGAGAAATGAAGATCTTTAACCATAAAAGACACCTATATCTGTGAACATAGTTTAGATGAAAGTTCACCGGCTCACATTTTATTCAAGTCTCCGAAATATCCTACAGCATTGTACGATAGTCTTTCCATTAAAATCCCACGTCTCATTAATTTCTAATATTTATTGTCACTCTCCATTTCTAAACATAAATTATTTAGGTAAATATGATAATAATATTAAATTATAAGTTGAGTCATTATCATTAGGTACAATAAAATGACCAATTTTGTGTCGTTCCTATTTATTTGGTTTAATATTTTTACAATAATACAAATTAAGAGAAAGTGGAAATGAAATGTGCCTCAGAATTTTAATCACAACCGACCGAATCAATTTCTGAACGTGTCTCTCGAAACGCTTGACTTCTCTGAGTATATGTGTTCTGTGGTGGTTCTGTGCGCTTGACATTGGCGTAATCCACAGAGTACAATACAATGTCCAAGTTAAAGATCGGAATCTCTGCGTTGACTATAGACGCGACGCCAGATTATTCGACCGGCTGAAATAGCTGAACCGGCTAGTTGCCATCTCATCATCAAAAGAGAGACCATTAGCAATAAAGAAAATGAATTAAATGTAAAATTATTCACAGAAACTTCAATATAATGTATAATAAAGACAGTGAGACAGATGTATAGACAGTGAAAAACCATATAAGTGAATTTAAAGTTACAATAAAAAGAGTGGACTGTGTTGTTGGATTAATCATGGAAAAGCTTACGATGTGTAGGGTTTGTTTAGGAGAAGACATTCGACGGGTTTCAATTGTCGGAACTCATTTACAAGAAATGTACGAGTCTTTGGTTTTGATGCCAGTAAGTAATTGTCAAATTAAACGACCATATATCCTGCTTGCTTTGTAGTGTTTTTGTTATTTGTATATATCACACAAGTTTTTAATAATAATAATACAGTGCAACCTTAATATAACGTACCTCAATATAACGACTTCCTCGATTTAACAAATTCTTCGTAATCCCCTTGAATCGTCCATAAGAGTCAATATAAAATATACCTTCACAATGCGAACATTTTTTGCGAACAACCTCTTTATAACGAGTTTTCAACTATCAAGAAAAAGTATTCATACCTCTAATTAACGAATTTTGTCAACCCAAAACCTTAATATAAAATTCCCACCAATATAAACTCTTAATCTTATAGTATGTGATTCATATCGCGACATGTTTCGACACACTTTTGTTCGTAAAACAATCATTGTCTGGCTCCCAAGTCATAGGTGATAAACGTAGTTTGGGAGCCAAGAACAAGATCTGACATATTTTGTTTGCATATGAACTGACTGTTGATTGTTTTTTTTTTAATTTGATTGTTGTTTGATGGAAAGTCATGTAAACACTTCTGCTCGTCACTATTGTTAAAGATTTAAGTTAAAATGGCTCAGAAATGTAAAAGGTGTTTCTTATCGGTCGCAGAAAAGCGAAACATCATTAATTATATTGACAAAAATACTATGATGAAAAAATTAGACATAGCTAATAAGTTCGGGATTCCCGCAAGCTATTCGTTTACGTCTTTATAATGAATTTTAGACCAATCTAACCTCAACATAACAAACCTCAGTTCAACGAATTACTTCATATAACAAATATTTTCTTGTTCCCCTCCGATTTGTTAAATCGAGGTTGCCCTATCTGGATTTACTTGATGAGATTGTGGAATGTTGATTCGGTGATCATTGTTCTGATAGTCTTGTCTGATCACGGATTGATTGCCAGGAGTCTTGACCAACACCTAAGAGGCTGATCAAGGGTCTGATACAGAAGGCAGTCCTTGACACGGCTCGTATTGTGAGGAGGTTCCTATCTTTGAAGTGGTCTCTGTAACCGAGGTATTGTTTACCTCATTACGTATTTGAAAATGTAATAAAGAGAACAAGGATTCTTTATTCTCTGAAATTATAATTTTGTACAGTTTCATGAATACAATTCTGTAACACAATTCATTATAAATTGTAACACATCTGTCAGTTATAACTACTAGCACTCAACCTAAGATTGAACTTGTTTTATGAGTGCTAGGGATCCCTCTAATTTGAATACCTCGGTGGCGCAGTGGTAGTGAATGCAACTGCTGTGCTTGAGGTCACATGTTCAAATTCGGGTCGAACCAAAATGTTTGTGTAATCTACAAATGTTTGTTTCGGAGTTTAGGTGTTTTCTATGTATAATATACATGTATTTACAAAAAGAAAGTATATATGTATTCATATCAGTTGTCTAGTACCCATAACACAAGCTCTGCTTAGCTTGGGACTAGATGGCGTTGTGTGTTAGATGTCCGAAATATTTATTATTATTTTATAATTGTCACAAAAATGCATTATATAAACCAAGCTCAGTGTTTTACTAAACAGTTTTTAATGTACTTCATGAGATGAGCAAACAACGCAAGCAATCATTTATACCCAAGTTAATGCTTGTTGACAAACCTATTTGATTGAGTGAGTTTAACTAATCCACAGTAAACAGTGTTAATGTTCAGTCCTGACCCATGGCTCTCTACTGCGTGTGTCTGTTTCTGTTTGCTTTTATTTAACTTCATAACAAATTGTATTCTGATATTTCTGAACAATACACTAAGAAATATATACTACTAGCTGAACCTCACGGTGTTACCTGCAGTTATTAGTTTACATATTGTTATTTTTAATTTTTTTTCTTTTTTTTTTCTTACAATTACTTAAAATAGCCTATATTAATCAGCGATAATGTAGCATTCAAATGGTTAAAGATTCGTCCAGTACTTTTTAAGACAATTCGTTACAAACATACTTACATATATATGTTTACAGGAACAATTTTTTTTTACAATACTCTGAAACTAGAAATAAATTTCTTTAAGAATGTAACTTCTAATTTAACTCTTAAGTCTTCTTTGTGCGCTCAATAAGTGGGTTTGAATTGAAAACTAATTGACTTAAAGTGTAAATGTAACTCAATTTGGATGGGTTTGAGCAAGGAAGGCACTGGTGATAAACAATTTCCGTTCATTTGCAGTTTGAAACTGAAGACAATAGACCTATACTGGTTTGCTACATATGTCGCACAAGGCTCAAGAACTGCTATGAGTTAAAGAAAAAATGTCTCCAGAGTGAGGAGATGTTCAAACAAATGCTGAGCTGTAATAAGGTTGGTTATAGTTTTAAAAGAATTGCCGTTTATTTATTTTTTATGGTAAATTGGACAAACAAGCAGAGGTATAGCCTGATGGTAAGCGATTACTGCCGCTCATGGACGCTCGCAATATCAGAGGTGTCACAAGTGCGTTGCCATTCACTCGGTGAAACACAGTGCAGGGGCTGTTTTTTTTTTTTTTTTGAATAGTGGGCAAACGAGCAGACGTATCACCGTCACAAGTGCGTTGCCGACCTTTGGGGGATGGGGTGAGGGGTTGAGGTATGGGCCTCCGGAATGTTTCACACTGGTTTCTTTGAGGCTCTCCCACAGTAAACTGTTTACAGGAACACTGGAGACTTTTAATGATATGTATGGCAGCCGATCATTATTAATTACTGTCTTTATAAGGTATCATCTTCATAACCTTTACTATTCCCCAGATTATTTTGAAGTTTGCTTATAGTTTAATGAGTATTTATGTTTAAGTGTTATGGTGCTGAAAAGCTGTTTCTACTATTGATATCTGGTATGTAAATATATCTATAAACATAACTGGATACAATATGGATATTTCGTAAATATATTAGATATGGTACATTTCCTAAAATATATTAATAATATCTTTACACATTGCGTACCATGCGGTTTGACCCCAAATTAGACAGAGCCCGTCTAGTACCGGCGATGCTCAGAAACCACATTGTTGACAAACATATTTAATATTTCTAAATACTTCAATTTTTTATTTATTTATTTTTTATTTTTGAATAGTGGGCAAACGAGCAGACGTATCACCTGATGGTAAGCGATTACCGTCGCCCATGGACACCCGCGACACCAAAGGCGTCACAAGTGCGTTGCCGACCTTTGGGGGATGGGAAAGGGGATGGGGGGAGGGGTTGGGATATGGGCCTCCGGTATCCTCACTCACTCGGTGAAACACAGCGCAAACGCTATTTCACACCGGTCTTCTGTGAGGCCGTGGTATCACTCCGGTCGAGCCGACCCATTCATGCCGAAGCATAGCTCTCCCACGGTTAAAAAAAAAATCTAGAATTTAGTTTAATTGAAGGTGCTACTCTACAAGAAGGACTAGTCCAATATGAAAAAAGTCTGTGTTAGATAGCTCAGTTATCAAGCTATAGTTACTCTGTCACACTACGGCCAGAATGAGCACAGGATCAATAAAAATTTTGCAAAAACGGCAGATAATTATTTCTGAAAGCTTTCATTTAGTCTGCTATCAAAACGGTTGAATTGTCACAAAAACAATGTAAGAGAGAATTGGTTCCCTTTAAAAGATCAAACAAAATCGCTATCGATCGACTGCCTCGGTGGCGCAGTGGTAGTGAATGCGACTGCTGTGCTTGAGGTCTCATGTTCAAATCCTGGGTCGGACCAAATGTTGGTGTAATCTACAAATATTTGTTTCGGATTTTGGATGTTTTCTATGTATAATATGTATGTATTTACAAAAAAAAAGTAAAGTATATATGTATTCATATCAGTTGTCCAGTACCCATTACACAAGCTCAGCTTAGCTTGGGACTAGATGGCATTGTGTGTTAGATGTCCGGATTATTTATTTATTTATTTTATTTTATCTCTTAAGATTGGCTCACTATAACAAATTTGTTTACTCTGCTATAAGATTTGATTTGTGAACTGAACTTCCAACAGTACGGACAAGTGAAACTACAAGCAATAAACAATAAGACAAGTGGCGTGGGACACATACTGGGGATGGATGCTGACAATGTTGGTGTGGAGTTTCTGAAGTGTAAAGTGAAAGAAGAACCAAAAGAAGATGAAGGTAATAGAGACAAACTTCTTAGCAACCCTGGGTTGGACCAAATGTTTGTGTGATCTACAAATATTTGTTTCGGAGTTTGGGTGTTTTTTCTATGTAAAATATGTATATATTTACAAAAAAAAAAACAGTATATATGTATTTATATCAGTTGTCAAGTACCCATAACACAAGCTTTGCTTAGCTTATGACTTGGGCCCCCTTTGAGATGCGCATCAACGCTCACCTTCACTGCCCGAGTTTCCCGCCCTACCTAGCCAAATTTGGTAGGAACCCGTTAATGCAGCCTTGGATACTCGTTCTAAAATAGAACTTACTGCAGATCTCGACAGGCCAAGATCTTTCAGTAGATTATAGAGAGATTTAGCTGGTTTACCTCTCGCTCCTACTTCTACCGCGTATAAGTTAACCACATAGCCATTTTTGTTTAGTTCATTTGTTAGTATATTTCATTTCAAACACCATACAGTAACCTCCAAATAGATCAAAGCAAATAGAAACGTAAGTTATAAAATAAAGAAGGACTTGTGGCTCAGTGGTAACCAGTTAATATATTGCAAGCAGTCTTAGCCAGGTTCTTAACATATTTGAGACCGTTCCATTCCTCAGAAAGCATGTTAAACCGTCAGTCCTGGTTGCAATACAAATATCTTTGTCAATCATCACGGATAGTTGGAGCCCTAGTCTAAACTAATATTATAAAGCTGAAGAGTTTGTTTGTTTCGGATTCACATTTAGGACTTGATGTTTTCAGACGTCAGTGAGGATGTTCTGGAGGAAAACAGTATCTCTGACGACATGCTGTTGTCTGCATACTCAGACAGCAGGAATAAGAAGAACACATTTAATGTACTGGAGATGGATGCACACAGTGTTGGTGTGGAGGCTCTGAAGTGTAAAGTGAAAGAAGAACCAAATGATGATCAAGGTAATATAGTAAATAATTTTTTTTATTTTTTTTTTATTTGTATAGACAGTGTTAAATTACATTGAAACCCTGCTTCCTGTGGTAGGTTACAATCTGTGTTACAGGAGTCAGTGTCTTCACCCTTTATGATACGTCAACTATACAATAAATATACCTTTTAAATACCGACACTATTTAGTTACCGACATAGCAGAGCCAATCAGCACGCTGAAATGGCAGTGGGCAGGGCACAGCCCGGAGAACCGATGGGCGATGGGGCAGAAAGGTTCTGGAGTGGAGACCACGTGACGGCAAACGCAGCGTAGGAAGACCTCCCGCGAGGTGGACGGACGACCTGGTTAAAATCGCAGGGACTCGTTGGATGCGGGCCGCTAACGACCGATCAATGTGGAGATCATTAGGGGAGGCCTACGTTCGGCAGTGGACTTCTTGCGGCTGAAATGATGATGATGATGAATTTTAAACAAAAAATGCAGCGGCATACAAATTTAATGGTAATTTTTTTGAGACCTACACTCGAAAAAATATTAACATAATCTTGACAACTTTAAAAAAATTACCAACAAATTTGATGCCGATGCATTTTTTATGAAAAATATATATTTTGCAAGCCCCAAAACAAAAATCAGCTTGTTATTAATGAATTTTTTCAAGTCACCATTCTGGCATGTTAGAGCTGGGGGTCACTCGGAAGGTACCATTCAATTTGTATGCCACAAGTTTTTCTCAGTTTTCCATCGTATTTTCTCGAAGTATTGATTTTTAGAAACTGTTTTTATTTAATTTGGGACACTCATCAAATCGACGTGTTTCGCTCCCTATCGCGCTTTTTCCTGCCACTATCAGAATTTGGTCCAATGATAAAAGTGTCACAATGTTAGTTACCATACTCCTCCAAAACGGCTGGACCGATTTTCATGATATTTTGTGAGCATTTTAGGTAGGTCTGAGAATCGGTCAATGTTTATTTTTCATCCCCTAAATGTTAAGGGTAGTCCACCTCTCAATTTTTTTTTTTACTTTTTAGATATTTTTTTATTTTTTTATGATCAGCATTAGAAAATACATACCCCTATTTTCATCGCGATTTTTATTGACTCACCCCTAAAATATATATTCCTTTAATGGCAAAGCAACGTTTGTCGGGTCAGCTAGTAAAAAATAAAAATTGAAATAGCATTCCAAAGTATTATTCAAACTTTTAAGTGTGGTAGTAATAAAATAAAGAAGGACTCGTGGCTCAGTGGTAACCAGTTAATACATTCTTTTCTTTTTAAAAAGACAACTCCCGCATTTGGAATATACATCCTGTGTCGCGGGGGACTTCACAAACATACATGTAACGTACACAAAGAACACCTAGACTCAGGACAACATTTTGTGGATCACACAAAGTGATGTCCCACGTGGGATTTGAACCCACGACACTTGGCGTAGAAGCAAGCGGCGTAGTGACCGCTTAAACCACTAGGCCAACCGTGCAGTCATTGCAATCAGTCCTAGCCTGGTTCTTAACATATTCGAGTCCTTTGCTTGCCTCAGAGGGCACATTACTACCGTGGGAGAGCTATGCTTCGGCACGAATGGGTCGGCTCGACCGGAGTGATACCACGGCCTCACAGAAAACCGGTGTGAAATAGCGTTTGCGCTGTGTTTCTCCGAGTGAGTGAGGATACCGGAGGCCCATACCCCTCCCCCCATCCCCTTTCCCATCCCCCAAAGGTGTCCATGGGCGGCGGTAATCGCTTACCATCAGGTAATACGTCTGCTCGTTTGCCCACTATTCAATAAAAAAAAAACATTAAGCCGTCAATCCTGATTGCCATACAAACATCTTTGTCAATCATCACGGATAGTTGCTCACTTGATGTTTGCAGATGTCGGAGAGGATGTTCTGGAGGAAAACAGTGTCTCTGACGACATGCTGCTGTCAGCATACTCAAGCAGGAATGAGAGCAACATGTTTCATGTACTGGAGATGAATTCAGACAATGATGGTTTGGCGGCTCTGAAGTGTGAAGTGGAATATGAACCAAATGATGATGAAGGTAATGATTTACAGTTATTAAAGGGAAACTTTTATTAGATCGTCTCAAACTTTTTGGAACGAAGTTCCTTATGGCGCGTTGTGTAAGGGGGCTAGACGGAAAAATTGACACGACACAATTGGTTGACACGACACAATTTGTTGTCACGACACAATTTGTTGTCACGACACAATTTGTTGTCACGACACGACGACGACACACACAGATATTTTCGTTTCGTCTTTCTATTTCGAACTTCGTTCCATCCGGGTGTCCCTTGACACCTCTCAAGTTTTTTTGGTCTGTGTGTTGCGTGTCGCGTGACGGTCGGCCGCGGAGTAGGGATAAATTGAAAGGGGCGCCTTTCAATTTATCCCTACTCCGCGGCCGACCGTCACGCGACACGCAACATGTGTATTGCATAAAAGTGGATAACCTGAAATAAGTTTTTTTTTAAAGTGAAACTTTTATTAGATCGTCTCAAACTTTTTGGTCTGTGTGTTGCATGTCGCGTGACGGTCGGCCGCGGAGTAGGGATAAAGTGAAAGGCGCCGCCAGAGCAGCCTAGGCCAATATGGCGGCGCCTATAGTTCGCAGCAACTGACCGTGTAGTGTATAGACTATTACTCATTTGTGCCAGTGATCCACGCTATTTTGTTTGTTTTTGTTAGTGTTTAATGTAAATGTTGTTGGAACGAAGTTCCTTATCGCGCGTTGCGGTAGGGGGCTAGACGGAATTGTAACGACATTTTCGATATATGTCAAGGACATATTTTGTCAAGACGAATTTATTATACCATATTGTGTGTTTACCCAAGAAATTTAGTGATACCACAGGGAGGATAAAATTTTCCCCACATATTCCTGTATCGCCTACTTACGTCACATCGTGAAGTCGAGTTCTTCGATACCGCCATACTTCTCAGTCGAGGTGCCCCCCCCCTAATACTTTCACCCCCCCACCCTTTACCTATATTTTTAATACCTTTTTTGGGGCTTATTTATCTAGCGTAGGACCCCCAATCCATTCACCCCACTACCCTGATCACCCCCACCCCCTAAGATCATCCCTTAAGGAAGACACCCCCTCTATATCCGAAACTATTGCTCGGAGACACTTTTTTTAATCCCCCGTAGACTCCCTGAACTTGTCAGGAATCAGCACCCCTCAATATTTGCCTTACCCCCCCTTTTTTCAAAAATACTTCAGCCCCCCTCAACTAACTTTTGAACCAATTACCCCAGCACCTTAGTGCTTGGACTCATTTTAACGATCACAGCACCCCCAACCCTTTCGCCCCACCGGACTGGTCATTTTCTGACCTCTCCTCCCCACTGATAGTAACTTCATAAACACAGGGACCGCACATATTTTCAACGCGTTACTTGGATATCACGTTTAACTAGCAAGTTACTCATTTCCACCCCCATCCCCTAAAATCATCCCTTAAGGAAGATACCCCCTTCTATCTCCGAAACTATCGCTCGGAGACATTTTTAGTCCCCCCTTGCACACCCTGAAATTGTCAGGAATCATTACCCTTACCCTTACCCCTGTCTCTCTCTCTCTCTCTCTCTCTCTCTTATAGAAAGCAAGCCAGATATTTTCGTTTCGTCTTTCTATTTCGAACTTCGTTCCATCCGGGTGTCCCTTGACGCCTCTCAATTTTTATTTATTAAAGTGAAACTTTTATTTGCTTTTGGTAAACAACGGCACAGCTAGTGAGTCCAAAAAACAGATCAACGAAGAAAAAGTAAAGAATAGTGCAAAAATGAATGACGATGAATTAATTTTACGCCGTAAAAAACGGAACGCCGAAAGAGCACGTGCTTATAGAAAAAGGAAAAAAGATCTTGGTGAGTAAACATAGTTTTTATATCAAATTTATTACAATTGTTAGAACTCTTTGCTGGTGCATGTTGTTATTTACTTATTTAAATTTTGAGTGCTTGAATTTATTCCCTGATTAAAAATAATAATTGTAAAGTATTGAAATCAAGTCAATCCATGAAAACTGTATATCTGTATAGACATGAAAAATAATTGACTTGAATTGAATTGACTGCCTCGGTGGCGTAGTGGTAGTGTAAGCGACTGCTAAGCTTGAGGTCTCGGGTTCAAATCCTGGGTCGGGCAAAATGTTTGTGTAATCTACAGATATTTGTTTCGGAGTTTGGTTGTTTTCTATGTATAATATATATGTATTTACAAAACAAAAAAAGTATATATGTATTTATATCAGTTGTCTAGTACTCATAACACAAGCTCTGCTTAGCTTGGGACTAGCTGGCGTTGTGTGTTAGATGTCCGAAATATTTATTATTATTATTTATTTATTTATTAATTTCAATACTTTTCAATGAGTATTTGTAATCGGGGTTATTTAATTTATTTCGTATGAATATTAAATTAAGTATTTTTTTATTATCTTCGATCCATTCAATATATTTAATTTCATCCAACAGATGCCATGCCCAGTACGAGTACCGTTAAAAGTGGAGAGCCTGTATCTGAAAATATTGTTGCAGCAAAACTTTTACATCAAAAGAAACTAAATATGGAACGATGTCGCAGATATCGTCTAAAATGCAAGCGGCAAAAATCGGGTGCCAATTTTAACCGAGACACTAGTGAAAGCAATACAAGTACAAGTCGAGAATGAATTTGTAATCCAGAGGAATTTTCTAAATGAATGTGTGGAAAAAAATCCGACAAAAATTTGCTCATCGCATCGAGTAATTAAATATTTATAATTACTCCGTGCCGATCAAGTTTTTAACAACTTCATCACCAATCAACGGTCGTCAACGTAATACTGTAATAAAACGAATTACATTTTCCATTATCTTTTTTTTTTTTTAATTGTGCTTGAGCTACCAAAATTACTCTGCCCTGCCTGATGGAAAACACCAGCAGAATCCAAGAGTGGTGGTCACCATCCTCAATGCAAACAAGGACAGTGCAGCATGATGACCAGCACTATGGCGGCCTAGTGAGATGCTTTTTCACGCCCCTCTTAAAGGACCCGGGATCATAGTGGGACGGAAACACGTGCGCTGGTAGTGAGTTCCAGGTTTTAACCGCTCGGCACAGGAAGAGCCGAATCGATGAGTGCGAGAGTGTATGTCTTCCACTCTGAAGCGGTGACTTCCGAGGCCAGCACGTGTTCTGTAGAGGAAGGGAGAAGGGGGGACCAGTTGGAACAGCTCTTCAGAACACTTTCAACACATTAACGATTCATAAAGCGCAAGGAGGAACGTACAGTGAAGTTGTTTATCATTACGAAGAAAGTCATGCTCAAGATTAATTCACGTAGCTCTTAGCCGCGTCACTGGTTTAAACGCTTTTACCGTGGGGAGCTATGTTTTACCGTGGGAGAGCTATGCTTCGGCATGAATGGGTCGGCTCGACCGGAGTGATCGAACGGTCTCACAGAAAACCGGTGTAAAATAGAGTTTGCGCTGTGTTTCACCGAGTGAGTGAGGATACCGGAGGCCCTTGAATCTAGAAACTCGCGGGCTGGATTTCCGCAACTCGACGACTACAGTGCGCCTATTTTGCGTGATGGGATGGCTTTACTCGTGCCACCTCGGTACTTCCAAGAAGCCTAGCAGACCCTTCACATTGCCGACGACTTCAGGAAGTGACCTCGGTGATCCCGATATTCTGCCACCTCGGGACATGTCATAATGACATGGGCGGCCGTCTCCTCTTCCTCCATGCATGCCCTGCACAGAGGACTGTGCGTCAATATACAGGGTCTGTCGTAAATAATGGATAAGTCGTAAACTGGAGTTGGTCCGGCTATGAGACTATTAGAAAATCGTATCTTTTTGCCAGGGTTTCTAACCGTATGGAAATGGCGTAGACTTTTATGTTTTTTTATAAATTTCGCTACTCTTTGCATTCATTCCGTTGCCATTTCGTTAAATTTAGGTATTTCTGTGTCATTTTTTTTGTATTATAGTCTTGAAGATGTGTATTATTTAGTTTTAGTACTGTTTTAGGCGTTTTTAACGTTGGTCATTTTCAAAATTGTCATTTTAAGATTTTTTATGTTTTTGTTTTACTTAGGGTCAACTTTTGATCATTTACTGTGTAAAAAAAAAGTACGGCGCTATAGCTGCCCATGATCTTAATAAATTATCTAGTATGTGTAGATTCTAAAAAGGTATAACAATGCATACTTCACAAGTAATATTAAGCTACATGAGCGAGATCAATATCAAGGTGAGAAAATATTTTTTTCATGTAATGTTGTAAATGGTTATAAAACTTCGTCATAATGATTTATTTCTGCCAAGATTCTTTACACAAACACTATGGGGCCACTATTAAGGATATTCAAAGAAAACTAGGTTGTTTTAGTACGTAAAAATATTTATTCAACAACTTAAACTAAATGTTCGAAGTGTCCTCCGCTGGCAGCTATGCACGCTCTACATCGCCTAATAAACGATCGCTTAATCCGGCGCACATAACCGGCTTCTTCAATTTTTCTCGCTGCTACTTGAATGCGCGCACGCAACTCTTCTACAGAACTTATTGTTTCACTGTATACTTTTTCTTTTATACAGCCCCAGTAAAAGAAGTCCAAGGGGTTCAGGTCTGGCGAACGTGGAGGCCATAAAATTGGCCCCAATCGCCCTATCCATCTATCTGGATAAGTATTATTTAAATGTTCCCTGACACGAACAGCGTAATGTGCTGGACACCCATCATTTTGTAGCCACATCTCATTTCTTATCTCTTGTGGGACGTCTTGCAGTAAACTAGGTAAAGTATTTGCTAAAAAATTCAAATACATATCCGCATTTAATATTGCCGGCAATTCGAATGGACCAATGATTTTGCCATTAATAATGCCAGTCCATAAATTAATTTTAAATTGACGACACAATTGTAACAAATTGACGACAGTAATGAAAACGAGAGCACATGCGATGGTCAAAATCACACTGAGAGATGTATCAGGAGTGCGCCCTAGCTAAACGCATGCTAACCTTTTCACACATCGTGAGTGTGAAAGGGACGGTGCATCATGCAGTGTGCCTAGTAACAAACCCTTTGTATTGCTGTCTTTGTTCATTTTTTTACCTGATGATCCTTTTTACGAATAAACTTGTAACATGTTTGTCGCATGTAACTATTAGAGCACATCAATTTTAAAATTAAACACCTTTATGAAATGAGGAGGCATGAAATTTTTTTGACAAAAAACTACCTAGTTTTCTTTGAATATCCTTAATAGTGGCCCCATAGTGTTTGTGTAAAGAATCTTGGCAGAAATAAATCATTCTGACGAAGTTTTATAACCATTTACAACATTACATGAAAAAAATATTTTCTCACCTTGATATTGATCTCGCTCATGTAGCTTAATATTACTTGTGAAGTATGCATTGTTATACCTTTTTAGAATCTACACATACTAGATAATTTATTAAGATCATGGGCAGCTATAGCGCCGTACTTTTTTTTTACACAGTAAATGATCAAAAGTTGACCCTAAGTAAAACAAAAACATAAAAAATCTTAAAATGACAATTTTGAAAATGACCAACGTTAAAAACGCCTAAAACAGTACTAAAACTAAATAATACACATCTTCAAGACTATAATACAAAAAAAATGACACAGAAATACCTAAATTTAACGAAATGGCAACGGAATGAATGCAAAGAGTAGCGAAATTTATAAAAAAACATAAAAGTCTACGCCATTTCCATACGGTTAGAAACCCTGGCAAAAAGATACGATTTTCTAATAGTCTCATAGCCGGACCAACTCCAGTTTACGACTTATCCATTATTTACGACAGACCCTGTATATTAAATTAAATCAAAAAATAGAAAATGTAATGGATTTTCTAGGTTTTCATCCAGCTCCATTTGCTACGTCATCGGCACAAATCTTCCGTTCTCGAGAAATATATTCAAGGATGCCTGTTATTTTGTCTGGTGATTTTAATACAGACTTCGAGAAATAAGAATCTGCTCCACTCATAGAATACTTGAGAGAAGTATTTAATCTTGAAATGATATGATTGAAATATACCCACCACGAGATATGGTACAACGATCGATGCAACATTGAAAAAAAAACGAATGTAAGTCAGTTACCATAAAATATTGGTTACATTTATAAACTGTGAAACTCATGATGAAGATGAAATTGATAATAGAATGATTGAAAATAATTGAAAAACGGATCAAAATGACTCAACAATAATAAATATTGTTTTCAGTTTTTTAATATGTGTATATAATCTAAATAATTGGTAAGAATTATGTATGTCGTACTCTAATGCCCGGTTCCTATATTTAACGAATCGTCATCGTGTAAAAAATTTCTACAACCGACTACGAGTCGTAAATACTCGTACTGTTCCTCAATTTAGTTTTTATAGGAACGATTTTAGCTTACGCCCCGTATAATGTACTACTATTCGTACCTAGCACGGATCGTTTTTTAAATATAGGGATTGGGCATATAAGGCACAGAGTTCAATAAAAATATTAGTTGGTGATTTAGTCTACTTTTATCATTTCCCATTATCATTCCAATTTTCCAAGTGTAAAATTAAGATCGATAAAGCGATTTTTATACCCTCAATGGAATATTATTACAAAAATTTTTAGTTCAATGTCTATAATGTGAAAAAAAGTTTCACTTTTACCGTGGTTTCATAAAACCACACAATCATTTTTGTAAATACATACATATTATACATAGAAAACACCCAAACTCCGAAACAAATATTTGTAGATCATACAAATATTTGGTCTGACCCGGTAATCGAACCAGAGACCTCAAGAACAGCAGTCGCATACGCTACCACTGCGCCACAGAGGCAGTCAAATATATCGTTACTTTAATTTCAAGGCAAGTTTTAAAGAATGAAAATATAAGAAAGAACATTATTTTTATGCATATTTAATCATTGCATGTTATTAGAATATTCTTCAGTAAGCCACTGAGTGAATAATATATCTCTTGATCATTTTCCTTTACATCATGACATTTCTGGCGACAACAATAACCTACTACAGCGCGATCTACCGATGATACACTGAACTACGAAGTAACGCACTACACGGAGTAACTACAAATCCTGAATCGCGCAATAAATAGTTCTCGCGCCGATTATCATATATACAACATCCCAACATCAACTGTTGGGCAGTAGCCCGCCAGGCATGATCACCTCGCCTGGTCGGAGGATCCTCCCTTTGTGTTGGTGGAACATGATACCCGTTCCCCCACACATTCTATATTCTATACCATGTTTCTTCATGTTACTGCTCTGGAACATTTAATGCGACAAACATGGTTTAAAAAGTTTTCTGGCCTGGTACATTCACCCAAGGGTTTGTTTTCAATACTGTGTACGAACTTGTGTCATGTTCCACAAACACAAAGGTAGGATCCTCCGAATAGGCTAGGTGACGCCTGGCGGGCCACTGTCCAACAGTTGATGTTGGGATTTTGTATAAACGAGTATGATAATCGGCGCGAGAACTTCTACTGCGCGATTCAGGATTGGTAGTTTATTCGTGTCTATGTTGCTGCGTAGTTCAGTGTGTCTGCGGTAGATGGCACTATAGTATGTCGCTGTGGTGCTGTATGTGGAAGTCGCCACATTATAAGCAAAAACGCGGACCGTTCAAATGTGTATGTTTACTTTGGGTATTGTTTAATTTGTCTGAAAATTTAAATTATAAAAATGGAATTTTCAAACAAACTAAATATCCAATAAAAATGCCGTGCTCGCGTATGTATTGGTATTCTATTGTTGTCATCACTATACTAAAATTTACTAAAATTTGTTGTTGGATTGTAAACTTTAAGCTCATCAGCTTACAGTCCATTTATCGAAATCTCACATCTCGACTGTAACTGTGTCTAAACACAGTTCAGTACGTTAAGAGACACACCCTTGTTTTTTACTTGAATAAGTAAGATTTTTTTTTTTTTTTTTTATTGAATAGTGGGCAAACGAGCAGACGTATCACCTGATGGTAAGCGATTACCGCCGCCCATGGACACCCGCAACACCAAAGGCGTCACAAGTGCGTTGCCGACCCTTAAGGGATGGGAAAGGGGATGGGGGAGGGGTTGGTGTAAGGGCCTCCGGTATCCGCAATCACTCGGTGAAACACAGCGCAAACGCTATTTCACACCGGTTTTCTGTGAGGCCGTGGTATCACTCCGGTCGAGCCGACCCATTCATGCCGAAGCATAGCTCTCCCACGGTAACTTAGGTTATAATTTTTCTTTTGTTATTCCTGTGTTGAATGTTTAAAACGTGTGACATAAAACTTGACATGTTGCATTAAATTTAGCTAGACTTACGTAACTTTTTTTTTAAATACCATTAGGAATATACATCCTGTGTCGCGGGGGACTTTACAAACATACATATAACGGACACAAAGAACACCCAGACTTAAAACAACATTTTGTGGATCACACAAAGTGATGTTCCACGTAGGATTTGAACCCACGGCACTTGATGCAATAGCAAGCGGCGTGGTGACCGCTTAAACCACTAGGCCAACCGTGCAACTATTACTCAATTTTTTTCTTTAAAGAGCTGGATAGAAGATCTTAAATACGCCTTTAAATTTAAATCTCGGAAATTGTTTTTAAAAAAAATCAAGTTAGGAGATCAAGATATCCCGCGACAAACGTTCTCAAGATACTAGTGTAGAGTCGCGCGATGCATTTCCAGCAACCCGATGGCTCCCATAGATTAAGAGGTCTGCTATGTCCAGCAAACATTGCAGTCTGTTTAGAAAGGAGATTTTAACTTATACCCTACTTACTATAACACGTTGACCAGATTGTAATTGATATTTTTATCGTCTAGATGTCTCCACGCCCGAAGATTCTTCACAAAGCGTGCAGAGGAGTTCCGAAGATGTTACCTCCAGCAACCTGAATAAACATGGGCACGTCCAGGATATGTGGAAGAAAGATATATCACGTATAAACATTACAAACGCTCACACACACACCGCTCAGATACCACATCAGTTTAATACGAGCATGTGTAACAAACATTTCTCACGTACTTACCATTTAACTTGTCAATCATTTACACACACTACTGATATAAGTAAGAAACAATGCTCAAAAAAGGATAATTTAAAAACCCATAAGCGCGAAAATACTGGGAAAAAAATATATCTTTGTGATGTATGTAAGAAACAATTCACACATAAGAGTCATTTTACAGCCCATGTGCGTATACACACTGGGGAAAAACTATATCATTGTGATATATGTAAGAAAGAATTCTCACACAAGAATAATTTTACAACACATATGCGTATACACACCGGTGAGAAACCATATCAATGTGATATATGCCAGAAAAAATTCTCACAAAAGAGTCATTTTACAACACATATGCGTACACACACTGGTGAGAAACCATATCAGTGTGATATATGTAAGAACCAATTCATACAAAGGAGTCATTATACAACACATATGCGTACACATACCGGTGAGAAACCATATCATTGTGATATATGTAAGAAACATTTCTCCAAAAACGAAAATTTAACAAGACACATGCGTACACACACTAGTGAGAAATCATAGCATTATGAATGATGTAAGAAACAATTATCTAAAAAGGATGATTTAACAAGACATATGCGTACACACACTGCTGTGAAACCATATCATTGTGATAAAAGTGAGAATCAATTCTCACATCACAGTAGTTTTACAAGACATGTGCGTTCACACACCGGTGAAAAACTATATCAATGTCATGATGTAAAAACGATTCTCACGAACGACTCATTTAAGAGCACATGTGTACACACACTGATAAAAAAAACATGTTTGATTATTGTAAAGGCAACAAACAATTCTAATACAAGAATCACTTAGTATATGTACGCACTTTTTTCCATTTCTTTTGTGTGGGTAGGTGTTGAAAAGTACACATATAAAAGTATTTACTCTTAAATGTATTGATTGCAAAATATATACAAAGAATAGATGAGTATCTCAGTGACCTCAGCGATCATTCCGGATTGTACAGTATTGTATTAAGTTTTAAGTGTATTAGTAATAAGGTAAAGCAGGGCCCCTGCGCGTGGCTCAGTGGTAACTGGTTAACACTTGCAAAGTCAAGCACTAGTTGTCAGGTAAGTCTGTGATTAGTGACATATTTACGGACATCTTTGTCAATTGTTGCGGATAGATAGAGCCCTAACCTCTAATACAAACCGATTCGAATGTAATAATAATAATATAGTTTATTTCTTGCCACAGTATTGTCGGCTTGCCACATTACATTTAAAAATAAAGATGCATATTACCTTTTTTATAATATTTTGGAAGACTGGTGCCTTTTTTTACGTGTGGAAACCCCTTCGGGCCGTCACCCCGCCGGGGTTTGCGGCGGGGCGGTGTGTCGGAACCGAATCGACTAATGTCCAGTTCCTATATTTGAAAAACGATCCGTTCTAGGTACGAATAGTAGTATATTATACGGGGCGTAAGCTAAAATCGTTCCTATAAAAAATTAATTGAGGAACGGTATTTACGACTCGTAGTCGGTTGTAGAATTTTTTTACACGATGGCGATTCGTTAAATATAGGAACCGGGCATTAAACCACACGATGTGCCACTCTGCGCCTGAGAAGGGAGGGGTCCGGGAACTGCAGTTGTTAACACGACCAGACCCTTGGAAGACTGGTAGCCTAAGCTAAGCTCAAGGCTTGTGTTTCAGGACATCAGGCGCAACTATTGTTTATCATACTTTCTTTAAAATCCGTTTAGTATTTTGTTGGCCATGTTGCGAGTTCAGATACACAGAGATACAAAAATTAGGAGTGCAAAAATGGCAGATTATTGCTCAATAAGCGGCGAGTAAAATAATGATTGGTAATTAAAGTTCTCATTACACAGAAGTAAAAAAATACCAGTTATGTAACATTTTACTTTAAGGGTACATTTAAATGTATACCTTATTGTATTTTACCCGATTGGTTAATTTCGCTAGTTACCCGGCTACCTCCACTGTCGGCCACTACGCACTAAAACCTAAATAATAAGAAAAATGTAACTCAACCGTGTAAAAAATCAATTCCACCACAAACTTTAACATTAGTTTATTTATTTATTATTAATACTTTACTTAACTTAATTAAGTCCGCCTATGTACAACATGTGCAATACCACATGTTGTACATAGGCGGACTTAATGCCTTGAGGTATTCTCTCCCAGTCGACCTTCAGGTGATGTAGAAATAAGAAAGAGCAAAGAGATTGAATCGCACGACTTCTTAATTTATTAGCATTATATCAAACTAATTGTCTCGTTAGTCTCCTCCGCAAGTCGGTCGGGTGCTGGTCTGTGCTTAGTTTAAGGAAAAAAATGTGAACCTGATTTTTGACCATGCAATTTTGATCATTTGAAGCGTTTGGTAGTTATGGTCAGTTGCTGGTGTGGAAAGAAAGAAAATGAGATGAATTTACGTTATTTTATTAGAAATGGTCAAAACAAACAGTATTTTGCATTCAAATTAAATGGCGATATTTAGTGGCAGCTAACTTACTATCAGTATTTTCGAAGTTATACTTCTTTTGGCGCGATGGAGAAAAATGATGAGAGTGAATTTTTACGATGCGCGCGCACACCGACACCTGAATTGTACATCGTGAAGTTAGTTCTAGGTGGCATGAACATCGATAACTATGTTCAAGTTGTATAATCAAGTATTTTTATATTTAGAACACGTGTTACGTAACAGTACAATTAAACAGTGTGAATAAATAAATATTATTTATTTAAATAAAATCTTTTTGATTAATTTTAATATTTATCGTTAATCACTACTGCATTTTAGTTATTTTTTTTCCATACGCCAAAGAAGTATAACTTCTAACGCGTGTACGTAAGTACACACTCATAATTTTTTTTAAAACGATAATGATTATAACTTTCAACGTTTTCGAAAAGTTATACGAAATATTTAATGTTTAGCACTAACTGGTTTGTGATAGCTGCCGTGTGTTAATGAGTAATTAACAGATAATATAGACTTCAAAAAGTAGGAGGTTATCAATTCGACTGTATTTTTTTATGTTTGTTAGGGGCCATCCATAAAGTACGTCACTCGAATTTCATGATTTTTTGAGCCCCCCCCCCCCGTCCTTGTCACAGGTGGTTACATTTCTGAGACCCCCCTCCCTAGTGTGACGTCACATGTTTTGCAATTTCACATCGAAAAATTATTAAATTAAAACAGCATTTCCGAAATTAGTTTTATTTCCATTTAAATTAAGTACTTTTTTTATGAAATCAACACTTATAAATTCGGATCGAATACTGAATACGCAACAAATCAGAACTACATCAGACCTTGTATGAAAAAGATTAAATACTGATTGTCAACAAAACAATTTAAGCCGTATTCTCCTAAAGATAGAGTTGGAAATATTTTTTAGTTAAATTAATATTTCAAATTACGCGATTAGATATATTAGATTTTGAAATGTGATGTCACGAAACTTAGGACCCCTCCCACCCCTTGTCACACCATGTCACACCATGTCACACTTTGTCACACTTTGTCGACCCCCTCCCCCCCTTTACGTGTGACGTACTTTATGGATGGCCCCTTACCTCATAACTTTCGACTGGGCGAACCGATTTTGATGATTATTTTTTTATTTGAAAGTTGGTGCTTCCCGTGTGGTCGCATTTATTGAAGTCGGTTTTTTTTTGGTAAAATTTGTGATTATTTTACTGTTTGATATTTGACGGCCAAGAATCGGGTACCTATGTATAGTTGCTAATGTATTATACTTGTAATACTTACATATAATTGCTTGTCCTAGTTAGTCGTTGTCGTGAATATACGTGCAATATAATAACAAATTGTAAATTTACATTTCCATAAAATATTGACCTAGTTTTGGTGTGTCTTAAATACATATGTTGTAGTAGTAATTATTGGTTTTTCTGTGCAAAACAGTGTACATTACAATTAAGTGATGAGTAACAACCCCTTTAATAAATGCGGCATAACACGCCGGACTCCTCCACCTACGACTCCTTCGACAACCTACACCTACGACTCCATCGACAACCTACACCTGAGCCCTCTGACAACATGGAAATAGTAAAAACCTGTGAGATACAGGCATGGTTAGGATTTATTGAACAGTGTCTAAATGAAGTTTGTTCTGTTGCACCTGAAACCATATATACCACTGAAAATGAATAAAACAAATTTTGTATATATGTCTACCCTACACGACGATAAATCATCAGCTAAAGGGTGTAGTAAAATTGTAGCCTTTAAAAGTAAAAAAGAATACATATTCTTGTGTCTATTATATTGTTATTTTTGAAGTCGGTCGAAATATAAGATATATAAAATATCTGTATTTTTACGTGCATTATATCTATGGAGGGTAGAGATAAGGAGTGTTATCTCATATGGAAGAAAATTGAAAAAAGTGTCCAGCATAAGCTGTAAATAACAGTTCAAAAACCTTCCAGAATGGCGCTGGTGTAGACACAGGGTATGGTATGAATGTAGCAATTGTGAACGAATTGAAGTACGCCGAGTACGCACACTACTTGCGTATTACAAAATAATGTAGTAAATATATTTTATTTTCTGAACTGTGAATAGTACGTTTATTGATTTTTTATCATTCAATTTTATGAAAAAGTGTGTGTATTGATTTTAAGAAGTTTACTCTGATGCTAATGTGGCGCCACCCTAATTTAATGCATTTCAACGGACACTTTTCATGTACACAGATGATACTCCTTACCTCTACCCTCCATAATTATATCGTAGCCTACCTACCTACTACACATAAATATTGTAATCTATACTAATATAATAAAGCTGAAAAGTTTGTTTGTTTGTTTGAACGCGCTAACATCGTGCCGCAGGGCGCCCTACACGGCGTGTACTTGTTATTTCCTTGTAACTAAAATAAATTTTAATTTGTTTACGATTAATAATAATTAAATACAAAAAAACTTCTAAGTTGAAAGGAGCTACCTCTAAACAAAGCCGTACTACATTGTCAACGTTAAATTATTTTCCCATCAAATTCCATCCCTCAACGGTCGGCAACACACTTGTGACGCCTTTGGTGTTGCGGGTGTCCATGGGCGGCGGTAATCGCTTACCATCAGGTGACACTTCTGCTCGTTTACCTACTATTCAATAAAAAAAAATAAAAAAACCGAAGTGAAAGAGGTATTAATTTATTATGACAGCTGAAGGATGTGTGCTCAGTGAGATGGCACAGTATTTCCATTACTAAGAGCTTCAAGCGTTTGGGAAGCTTCGTCGAGTCTTCTCATTATCAATCCCACAGTGCCTAAAGACAAAAGTCTTCAATGAGTGCGTCCTACCCGTAATTACATACGGAGCAGAAACGTGGACACTTACGGTACGGCTGGTCCACAAGTTCAAAGTCGCTCAGCGTGCTATGGAATGGGCGTATGCTCGGCGTTTCTCTAAGGGACCGTATTAGAAACGAGGTAATCCGACAGAGAACCAAGGTCATCGACATAGCCCACAGGATTAGCAAGCTGAAGTGGCAGTGGGCTGGTCATATTTGCCGCAGAATCGATAACCGTTGGGGTAAACGGGTTGTTGTGTGGAGACCGCGTCTCGGCAAACGTAGTGTAGGACGTCCACAGGCCAGGTGGAGTGATGATTTGCGCAAGACGGCTGGCAGGAGCTGGATGCGAGAAGCCGAGGATCGAACTAAGTGGCGTGCTATTGGAGAGGCCTATGTCCAGCTGTGGACTGCGATAGGCTGATGATGAGGAGCTTCAAAGATCGACTTGGGGAGCAAGTTGGCACACATATTTTATCTGTGTTTACAAACAGGCGTTGATCCTAAGCTGCTCAAATAAGCAGCAGTCATACCTATATTTAAACATGGACATTAACGTATTGTAGTCACTTAGTACACTTGGTTGTGTTTAGTATTTTAAATATTATTACTTGTCCAAATTATTTATATTATATACATTCTGTATTATTTAACTTTAAATCACACTAAAATTATGTTTTACTAAAATTTTAAAATCAAATAAATATGGTTACATGTACAAACAGGTTTTGTTTGTAAGCAGTTGTTTACTGCATAACAGCCGGCCGGCGCACCGGTGTAGCTAGGGCGAGTCCTGCGAGTGTGACCGAGACGGCACTATCCCGGTATTGCGCTCGCGCAACAGCCCGGGCATATAATAATAATAAATATTTCGGACATCTAACACACAACGTCATCTAGTCTCAAGCTAAGCAGAGCTTGTGTTATGGGTACTAGACAACTGATATAAATACTTATCTTTTTTTTTCTAAATACATACATATTATACATAGAAAACACCCAAACTTCGAAACAAATATTTGCAGATCATACAAACATTTGGTCCGACTCGGGATCGAACCCGAGACCTCATGCACAGCAGTCGCATACGCTACCACTACGCCACCGAGGCAGTCAAATATGGAGACGAGCAGTACCGGGAGGTTCTAACGCTGTTCTATCATTTATAGCTCGCCGCGCTAAACTAGTAATTTTGCCATATTCTATAATTCTATCAGTCCTATATTCTTGTGTAACTTGTATGTACGTGTAATTGATACAATAAACTTTCGTCCTTCTATAGTGTACCGTGAAGTTATTTATTTTAATACACCTACATATTTTCACTTACCACAGTATAATAACTAATCATAGACATATTTCGTTCAATATGTAAAATCGATGAAGACGTACGCTGATTGAAAATCATTATTTCTATAGAGGCATTAAGGTACGAATTTACCTTTGAACGAAACCGTTTGAAAAAAAGCTTACCATCAATTATTATTTCTTGTAAAAAAAACTTAACGCAAATGAATTCATTTAAACACACATTAATTGAATTACAATTGGTTTCACAAAGAGCAATATATGCACACAATATAAGTATAAACACGACACGAAGCTGTAACGGCACAGGAGTGACTCATGTCTCAATTGAGCGAACCGATCCCGACCTAGTAACTTGTAGAATGTAGGAAAGAAAAGACATTGTTAGGTTTGAAATAATAATATTAAATAGTCGAATCAATTTAGTAGATTGTGGGTACATTTAATTGCTTACACTGGCAACACGGCTGCACGGTTGGCCGAGTGGTGTCAGCGGTCGCCATGCCGCTTGCTACTGCGCCAAGTGTCGTGGGTTCAAATCCCACGCGGTACCTACAACACTTTGTGTGATCCACGAATTGTTGTCCCGAGTCTGGATGTTCTTTGTGCCCGTTTCATGTATGTTCGTAAAGTCCCCCACGACACAGGATGTTTATTCCTAATGTGGGAGTTGTCTTTAAAAAAAAAAAAAAAAAACTCGACTCGATTGCCACGGTGAGCGCGTTTAGGGTTGCGATTGATGAAGATTATGGTATGAGTCGATCGAAAACCGATCACTGTCAGCTTGATTATTGATTAGACGTGATGTAAAGTCACACTAGACCCTCAGTTAAATTATAATCACCCACCTGAAGATTAATAGAAGTAGCATTCTCCGTTTAACATTCCCGTAGCATTCTGATAGGCTGTTGACACAGACGCTATGATAACTTGACTGCCTCATTGGTCTAGCGGTTCAAGTATGCGACTGCCAATCAAGAGGTCTCGGGTTCGAATCCTGGGTCGGGACAAAAGTGTTATTGATCTCTAGGCCTATCACACCCCCATTTAGACCGTTTTTACTGTGGGAGAACCACGCTTCTACATAAATGGGCCGCCTCGACCGGAGCGATACCACGGTCTCACAGAAAACCGTTGTGAAACAGCGCCTGCGCCTGTTTCGCCGAGTGAGTGAGGATACCGGAGGCCCATATTCCAACTCCGATACGTCTGCTCGTTTGCCCTCCGTTTCCATAAAAAGAAGAACCAGTGAATTTTACGATATTTAGTATTTGTAGGCAGGGAGTTTTCATTTGATCTTTATTTTAATATCTGTTTAATTTATTTTAAAAAATTAACTTTATTTGTTACTAGCGACCCGCCCCGGCTTCGCAAGGGTGCAATGCTGATACTAAATACACGTTGTATATAAAACATAGCTGACCCACGCAACCTCGTTTGCGTCTTATATAGCCCGTAGCATGAAAATTTTCGCAAAATAAGTAACATTTCTGGTTGATTTTTACACATTGTGTCCGAAAAACCCAAATATCTTACGGAACCCTATTTTTTTCCAAAATAAAATATAGCTTATGTTACTCGTGGATAATGTAGCTTTCGAATGGTGAAAGAATTTTTAAAATCGGTCCAGTAGTTTTTGAGCCTATTCATTACAAACATACAAAAATAGGTACAAATCTTTCCTCTTTATAATATTAGTATAGATATAGATAAGCTATATTTGTGATTCATGTTTTTTGGTTTGTAGGTAATTAACTACCCACTATTTAATTACGCCTATTCCCTTTATAAAAATTACGGTTTTCAATTAACGTTCGTTTTCGCTGATTTTGTAACAGATTACAAAAACGAACAAATTAAATCTTCAGAATTCTTTTGTACCTATTGATGAACGCCGGCTACAGGCCTTTGCCGAGCGTGCATGCAAGAGAGCGGAACAAGCGATAGAGTGTCACGATCGTCTTCAGCGTTCTGTACCTCTAATGCTTGTGACGAATATTTTTTCAAGGTTTTCTTGTGACGTTATGACGTAAAATTATCGTTCGTAGACCAACTTTACAGACAACCAATATTTTTATTTCATCAGTCTATTGACTCGAATACTATTGAGAAATCACCTTAGTTGAATTAATCGAATACTTAAATAATCGCCATAAACATTAAGTAAATATTTTCATCTCCCATCACTAATGATAATTTGTATTTATTTAATGCTATCATTGCCTCACTCATCTCTTTAAATAATGTTAAACTTTAAACTTGTAAATAATTATATTCTTGTTGTGAATTCCGTTTTCCTTATTTATTTTTAAATTATTTATATAGTAACATTTCTTTTATCCCATCCTATTTTAATATTACTGATCCTATATCCGTCTTAACCTAAATTCCGTTTTACTTATTTGAATAATTCCTTTTGTTTCCCTACCTTTTAATAAATAAAATTAAACTCGACACTGGCTGAATGCACAAATCGTGCGAAGCCAGAGAAGAAAAAAAAAAAGCTATCATCTAAAATGTCATGTTTGACGTTACGTAGTAAATAAAAGTGCTGAAATCGAAAACACAGTCAAAGACGGCGAAAAATACAAAATTCATTACAAAGCTAAGGTGCGGAGGTGCATCGGAATTAGTCATGGAAACGCTTTCGATGTGCAGAATCTGTTTAAGAGAAGACATTCGTCTGCTTTCGATTGTCGGAACTCATTTACAAGAAATGTACGAGTTTTTGGTTTTGATGCCAGTAAGTAATTACAAAATTAAGTAGCGTAGTGTATCGTAAGTTTTTACAGGTCTTCCTGGCTAGGTTAGGTTGGGACTACTCACTTTTATAAAAATCTGCCTTGCCAACTACAATTTTCTTTTACTAAGATTTACTAGTAAAACCTAAGATATCGTTATAATTAACAGGCTTGTAAAGTCGACCAAATTGATCATGACCCCCCCTTATTAAATGTTTATAGTATAGTAGTAAATAAAAATTGTAATACTTTTTCTCCGCAATGAAAAGAGTTAGGATTATAAACGACTAGCTGAACCCCGCGGTACGACAATAATCACAGGCAACGTCGCGAGGCGAAGCTAGTATCTTTATAAATTATAGCCTACGTGTTATTCTGATGTATAAGCTATATTATTGTTAATCGTAAAATAAGTAACTTTTCTGGTTGACTTTTTACACCTTGTTTCTTAACACGTTCTATGCCGAGAAAAAAATCACAGTTTACTGTCCGGGCCGTGTCGGTCAGTGATGGTTGACATATAGACTTTCTGTTCAAGCCGCGTCAGTCAGTGATGACCGCATTTTACGAGAGTTTTAATTTCGTTCTTACAGGCCGTTGGGCAGTGCTCTCAAACTAAATCGCATATTAATAGACCCGCGTGGCCCACTAGTTTCTTCATATCAAGTTGGTTTTTGAAAAATTTAAGAACTTTGAAAGAAAAACAACAATTACCATACAAAGAAATTTATTGAAAAAACCATAAAAAAATTAAAACATTTGCTTTTCTAAAAATTAAAACTCAATGAAAAATAAAACTTTCTTTAACATTTTGGCAGAAAAAACGATTACAAATATCCTTATAAAAAGGAACAGTAATGAAAAATGCCTATAAAATTATATATGAACGTTGGTAAAACACTCAACACATAAAAATGGTTTGTCTGGGCAAGCATTACAGAAAGTAGGTACTTTTTTGGTCTTGTTTCTGGCTATTACACGACCTAATGTAGACACATTTTTCTTGTAACATTCTACACAAGACCGACGCACCTTCAAAGAAGGTCCTGCTTTTTTCTGAAGATCGTGCTTTCTTTTTGTCGTTCGGTCCGAAGGTGCTCTGGGTATTGAAGGTTTTGACATAAAACTTTTTAATATTTTTTTTCTAAAATCTACTATAGGTATGGACTTATTTGTGACGCTTTTGTACAAAATTAAAGCGTTTACGATTGCGACATTCAAAATGAGATCAAATGCCAGTTTTTTATACCATTTTAGGGACTTTCTTAATGGAGTTTGATATGCTACCATTTGATCAGCTAAATCCACTGCTCCTTTTGGCTTGTTGTAATCTACAACAATAGCCGGTTTCATCGTGGTTTTATTATTTTTGGTAACAGAAACAAAACGTGTTGAATGTTTTGTGGAAAGTACTAACGAAGGGCTACCCGACACCGCGACCCGCGCGGCCCCCTGTAACGGCCAACCGTTTTTTTCTCTCTGTAGGCCGCGTCAGTCAATGCTGCCTGACGTTAATTATTTCCATAAATAATGGCTCAAATTAACTTTTGTTATTACTAAGTAACATTTGAGTAAAAGATAAAAGCATATAAGCAAAAAAAACAATTTAGTAATTTTATACAGATTTAAAATTTTAATAGGCCTAAAGGGAAACTTCACTGTCGGTCAGCACTGACCGCGTTAGCAGAGAACGTGTTAAAAACGCAAATATCTTACGGAACCCTATTTTTTCCAAAATAAAATATAGCCTATGTTACTCGTGTATAATGTAGCTTTCTAATGGTGAAAGAAGTTTTAAAATCGGTCCAGTACTTTTTGAGTTTATTTGTTACATACAAAAATACAAATCTCTCCTCTTTATAATATTAGTGTAGATATATTATTTGAAATTCAAATAAGACTGCTGTATCAAAAATATATCTTGTTCAGTGATGACAAAGGTTTAAATTGCATTGACATCTAACCCGTAATGACGCATTTATGTTTATATCTAAAACGTACTATGTGCAAATAGCAAAGAAAACCTAACTACATTTATGATTACAAAGGAATAATTGTTAAAGTGGGTCATGTTTCAATTTGGTGGACCGTACAGTAATATAAATTGATAATGGGAAATATGTTATTGATATCTGTTTAGAACTGTGAATGAATGAATGAATGAATGAATGAAATAGCCTTTTATTCTGAACTCTGAGAAGAATTAATAAGAAGAAAATATAACAATGTTTTGATTTTTCTATAGAATATCTCGCAGTTCATTATGCCTCTTGACATAGGCCTTCTCTAATATTTTCCACTGTGTCCTGTTAAGTGCCACTCTTCTCCAGTTGTGTCCTGCTACAAGTTTCAGGTTGCCTTCCCATCGCATCTGTTTGCATCTTCTGTTTTGTTTATTATCATTATTATTTATTTTGGAGATCTCTTATCATATGAACAGTCTTTCCCCTTTTTTTTTTTTTTTTTTTTTATTGAATAGTGGCCAAACGAGCCGACGTATCACCTGATGGTAAGCGATTATCGCCGCCCATGGACACCCGCAACACCAAAGGCGTCACAAGTGCGACCTTTGGGGGATGGGAAAGAGGATAGGGGGAGGGGTTGGGGTATGGGCCTCCGGTATCCTCACTCACTCTTTGAAACACAGCTCAAACGCTATTTCACACCGGTTTTCTGTGAGGCCGTGGTATCACTCCGGTCGAGCCAACCCATTCATGCTGAAGCATAGCTCTCCCACGGTATGAAATTTTCTCTGATCAATTTAAGTAAGTTTGTTACCTTAGTTTTTTCTCTTTATGCCCAACATACTTCTCTCCATGGCTCTCTACAAGCTTTTCAACTTTTCAATGTGGTGTTTAGTGAGTGCCCAGGTTTCACAACCATATGTAATGACTGGAAGAATACAGGTATCAAAGGCTTTCTTCTTTATGGCCATGTTCAGTTCTGTAGTACTTTAGAACTGTAGTATCTTTGACGCTCCCCTATTCTTCAATCTGTCAGAACTGTCAATCGGTACCTCTTAGATGAGATGTACTATAGATTACCACTTTTTTTTATTTTTCTGCGGAAATCCCCTGGTGGCATATCGGAAACGAACCGACTAAAACCGCACGCCGTCTCGGGTACTAGATGCCGGGAAACCAGGTGCACCCTAGAAAGGAAAACCCTGGAACCCCGACGTACCTTGGGCCACCTACGCTTTGTAGATGTCCCTCTCCGGTGTGGCAACCCCAATGTCCCTGCTACTGTCCCCCAAGGCGCGCACGCTCCGTAGCGTCCGCGCCGTCACCTGGGCTATAGACTAGCCCTTGTATCTTTTAGCTCCTGTTGATTTTTACATCCAAACAATGGCAGGTAAAGATTGCTTTTAGAGATAAGGACGCCAGTTGTATATATCTCTGTCTAATGTACATGTTGTGCTTGGTGTACAATTAAGGATACTCTATTCTACCATTGTTTTAAAATTTACTTTTAAAACAATAAATGGTAATTGGAAAATGAGAATTTGAACAGAACACAGAACACTCGGTGGCACGGTGGTAGTGTATGCGATTACTGTGCTTGAGATCTCGGTTTCGATTCCCTGGTCGGATCAAATGTTTCTATGATCTGCAAATATTTGTTTCGGAGTTTGGGTGTTTTCTATGTATAATATGAATGCATTTATAAAAAAAGGTATATGTATTTATATCAGTTGTCTATTACCTATAACACAAGCTCTGCTTAGCTTGGGACTAGATGGTGCTGTATGTTAAATGTCTGAAATATTATTTTTTTATTCCTTGGATGGTCAAGTAATTGACCCTCAATGTAGGTGTTACTTTATTTTGCTTGTTGTAAGCAAGGAGGTCACTATTGCCAGTAACATTCAACTTCATAAATCTATTTACAGTTGGTAACTACAGATGACAGGCCCGTACTTGTTTGCTACATATGTCGCACAATGCTCAAGAACTGCTATGAGCTTAGGAAGAGCTGTCTCCAGAGTGAAGAGTTGTTCGCACAAATGCTGAGCTGTAATGAGGTTGGTTATAAATAACAATTACTTGTACAGATCACTTCAGCCATTTGTCCCAAAGGGCAGAGAGAGACAGCGAAAGTGAATAATCGGACCTCTCACATCTTCCTCACTTATAATGTTTTTAATTCTTTCGACTTACTCATTCATAGATAGTCCGACGACCTGGTTAAGGTCGCAGGAGACGTTGGATGCGAGCAGAACAGGACCGGTTGTTATGGGCAGCCTTGGGGGAGGCCTATGTCCAGTAGTGGATGTCTTTCGGCTGATATGATGATGATGACTCATTCATAAATTTGAAATATGTTAATAATTGAACTTGCCAACAGTCCGAACAAATGCAGCTACAAGCAGTTAACAATAAGAAGAGGCTTACCATGCACAATGTCATGCACTTGAGCGTGGATCATGTACTGGAGATGGATGCAGACAATGTATGTGTGGAAGTTCTAAAGTGTGAAGTGGAAGATGAACCAAATGATAATGAAGGTAATATTTTACATTTAAGTATTTGATCTCTACGTGACGTAAACATGTCATGGATATAGTGGACGCGTATGCGACTGCTGTTCTCGAGGTCTCGGGTTCGATTCCTGGGTCGGACCAAATGTTTGTATGATCTACAAATATTTGTTTCGGAGTTTGGGTGTTTCCTATGTATAATATGTATGTATTTACAAAAAAAAAGTATATATGTATTCATATCAGTTGTCTAGTACCCATAACACAAGCTCTGCTTAGCTTGGGACTAGATGGCGTTGTGTGTTAGATGTCCGAAATATTTATTTTATTTATTTATTTTATATCTTCCGATCTGAATCTAGTGAGCATTAGTATTTTATAAGCACCTCTTCTCTTTCCCTCTCCACACGTCTAGTACAGCCTGATTTCCGTCACAGATATCGATAAGGATGTTTTGATTTTTTTTTTTATTGAATAGTGGGCAAACGAGCAGACGTATCACCTGATGGAAAGCGATAACCGCCGCCCATTGACACCCGTAACACCAAAGGCGTCACAAGTGCGTTGCCGACCTTTGGGGGATGGGAAAGGGGATGAGGGGAGGGGTTGGGGTATGGGCCTCCGGTATCCTCACTCACTCGGTGAAACACAGCGCAAACGCTATTTCACTTCGGTTTTCTGTGAGGCCGTGGTATCACTCCGGTCGAGCCGACCCATTCATGCATAGCCCTCCCACGGTAAGCATAGCTCTCCCACGTCCACGTAAGTGAATGGAAATGATGTGTCAGAAAATGACGACTTTCTAGTCACTGTAAAGGAGGAACAGATCGAACACAGGACGAGCATGTATCTCTCTCGAAATTCTTCTTTTATACCCCGTAGGGGGTCTCGGGGTAACTATTCGAGGCTTACGGCCTGTTGAGGTAATATTCGCGCCCACCTGCACCTACAGGTGGGTCATTGGATTGAGCCCGGATGAGCCTGTTGGTAGTCCCGGAGTGTTGATCCGAGGTCGAGCTACTAAGGGTGTGGACCCTGAGGAGCGCCTGTTATCCAGCAGTAGGTCGGGTGTTAGGGATGTTTAGAGAAGGGAGTCTGTATCTACAACAACTCTTGTAAAATGCTGTGACGCCGGGTACTTGATAAATAAGTTAACAAGAGACAGACGACAATAAGACTCAATACAATTCCTTGTTGATGATATAAATTCGTGTGTGTTAAAATAGTCTAGCTTAGACAATCTCTGTTTAACTGAAAAGATTATTGAGATAAATTCTAAGTAACTAGTATTTTAATTATTTAGGTGTCTCCACACCGAAGGAATCTACGCCGGAAGTGCAGATGAGTTCTGAAGATTCAACCTCCAGCAACTTGGAAGAACATGACCTCATCCAGGACTCGTTCAAAAAAATTCGTAAAGTTATTGCTGCAGACATAACAGATGACAATAAGTATATAACCGCAAGTGTACAATATACGTGCGACGCGTGTCATCAATGTTACAGTTCTAAGCGTGAGTTAGAAATACACGTTCATTTGTGCTCCGATGTTTGGAAAAAAGATCATTTACGTGAGAACAGTGCAACTGCCCACACACACACCGTTCAGGAACCAAAAAATGAGTGTAAAATATGTCAGAAACACTTTACACACAAGTGTTATTTAATACGACATATGCGTGTACACACTGGTGAGACACCATATCCGTGTAATATGTGTAAGAAACAATTTGCACTAAAGTTTAATTTAACAAAACATATGCGTAAACACACTGGTGAAAAACCATACGAGTGTCACATATGTAAAAGACGATTCTCACTAAAGAATAATTTCACAACTCATATGTTTATACATACTGATAACAAACCATATCAGTGTAGTTCGTGTAATAAAAAATTCTCACACAAGTGTTATTTGAAAAGACATATGCTTATTCACACTGGTTACAAACCACATCAGTGTAATGTGTGTAAGAAACAATACTCGCGAAATTACCTTTTAACGAGACATATGCGTAAACACAGTGAATAGACACCGTTTCAGTTTCATGTGTGTAAAACACAATTCTCACTAAACAATAATGTCACAACTCATATGCCTGAACACACTGCTAACAAACCATATCAGTGCAATTCGTGTAAGAAACAATTCTAACGTCAGTATCATTTAATATGACATATGCTACACACATAGCATGTTGGGTGTGAAGCGACAGGATCGTATTAAAAACACAGAGCTACGATCCAAAACGAAAGTCGCGGATGTGGGCAAAAAAACTGCCAGATTGCAATGGGATTGGGCCGGACACGTATGCCGGATGAATCCGGACCGGTGGGCCAAGGTCGTCGAACGCTGGGTGCCTCAGGGTGGACGCCGACGACGAGGCAGACCCCGTAAAAGATGGCGCGACGATCTTGACGCCTATCGTGAAGACTGGCCGGAGTTAGATTTAAATAGAGAGAAGTGGCTTGTTGCAGGGGAGGCCTTTGCCCAGCAGTGGGACAAAACAGGCTCATAAAAAAAAATGCTACACACTATACACACTAGAACATATCGGTGTAAAGGTGAAAGGAACAATTAATCACCAAAACGTAATTAATCCAGACATATGCGTAAACGCACTGGCTAGAAACATCATCGTATATGTGTAAATACGATTTAATCATGGTCGATAAATTATTCTACAAATGAATTATATTAATCATGTCTAAATCTTTAGTCCTGGTTTTTAAATACTTGAAAGCTTGACTAATAAAGTTGAGTACTTTTAAGGGTTCCGTGCTCAAAGGTAAAACGGGACCCTATTACTAAGACTCCGCTGTAGACGAATTGGTCAAAAGGGGATTGGAAATAGCAGTTTGTGGATCGGAACCACTGCTATATTTACCCCAAACCCAAATAAAATCATGGCTGCGCGTCAATAATGAAGTAAAACACAAAACCGAATGAAATAACAAGGAAGGGTGCAAGGAAGTAATTTGGGTTTAGTTATAAAGTTCCTTTCTTAAATTTTCTATGATCTTTCTTTGAAATGTTAAAATCACCATTAAAACAATACGAACAAATCTTGGTGTCTCACACCCACACATGAAAAAAACCCTCGACCAGTAAGAAAGAACGTCAGCTCAATAATTTGTACTGAACTTCAAAAAAGCTTACAATATTACGCGGATAAAATAGATGATTTCGAAAAGAAAACCATTGAATATGACAATAAAGTTAAATTGGCTCAGAATATGGAACTTAAAACGACGTATAGAGCAAAAATTTAATAGCATTAGAATAAATGGCGTATAAATAGAAATATGTGGCATAGAAAAAGAGAAGGCGAACATTTTTTTTCTTTTTTTTTTTTTTTTATTGAATAGGGTGCAAACGAGTAGACGCATCACCTGATGGTAAGCGATTACCGCTGCCCATGGACACCTGCAACACCAAAAGCGTCACAAGTGCGTTGTCGACCTTAGGGGGATGGGGAGAGGGAAGGGGGGAGGGGTTGGGGTATGGGTCTCCGGTATCCTCACTCACTCGGTGAAACACAGCGCAAGCGCTATTTCACACCGGTTTTCTGTGAGGCCGTGGTATCACTCCGGTCGAGCCGGCCCATTCATGCCGAAGCATAGCTCTCCCACGGATTACTAACACGGAGCTAAACTAACGAATGGAAACACTAACGCACACTACCTCATTTTATTAATAGATATGATAAACGTTGTGCGGTATTTGTTGCCAAATGTGTTAAAGTCATTTCCACAAGAAATTAGAGAAAAAATGTTATTATACCTTACCGTGGGAGAGCTATGCTTAGGCATGAATGGGTCGGCTCGACCGGAGTGATACCACGGCCTCACAGAAAACCAGTGTGAAATACCACTGATAACCTTAAATAGGTTTCTTTGTTTAGGTTAAGATTCGTATTACTGTCATTGTATGTGTTTTTAAAAAAAAACCCTTCAAATTGTCAACATATATTTATTAAAGTATTTTTTTGTATTTATGTGTATGTTTTTTAAAGTATGACATCTATCGTCATCTATACTCTAGTATACGAATTACCCCGGCGCTGTCCTCAACATAGACGCACGCCTCGGTGCCCCCGCACTGTTTTTTTTTTTTTTTTTTTATTGAATAGTGGGCAAACGAGCAGACGTATCACCTGATGGTAAGCGATTACCGCCGCCCATGGACACCCGCAACACCAAAGGCGTCACAAGTGCGTTGCCGACCTTTGGGGATGGGAAAGGGGATAGGGGGAAGGGTGGGGGTATGGGCCTCCGGTATCCTCACTCACTCGGTGAAACACAGCGCAAACGCTATTTCACACTGGTTTTCTGTGAGGCCGTGGTATCACTCCGGTCGAGCCGATCCATTCATGCCGAAGCATAGCTCTCCCACGGCATGTTCTTAACATACTATATTAACTATTCGTCCGGTTAGACAAAGGAAAAAATATAGTGAAGACAATGCCACTATACATACAAAGGTTGTGAGCACATACAGTACCTACCCTCGATGAAAATAAATCAGAATAATCATTCTGTATTACCATTGTGAAAGAGTGTCATAAATTCATTAACAAACCGGTCACTTTACCAACAACTCAAAATTCAAATTAGCTTAAACAAGTTCCAAAGTTCACCTATAGAAGGCGTTATAGTTCGAATGATTATTTTATCATCGATCTATGAAGACAAAAATTTAGTGCTATTAGAGTATGTCTCGAACTATAGCCCTTAGGATCCCAGGTGAAGAGTTTGAGCAGAGAAAGACCTGGAGAGGCTTACCACAGGGCTCTGTACTGAGTCCTTTGCTGTACAATCTGTACACTTCTGACATTGGGTCATGCCTAAATGACAATTGTAGCATACTACAATATGCCGACGATCTGGCTCTATATGTCACTAATAATTCCATCCAAGATGCAGCCACATCACTCTCAATCTCCCTTAATTCTCTGTGGCAGTGGCTTTCAGCCCATGGCCTAAGTCTTTCTGCACAGAAAAGCGCAGTCGTTGTCTTTACTAGAAAGAAGTCACTGCCACAGATTGATGTCCAAGTTCAGCTGCAGGAAATCCCCCTTGTTAAGAAATTTAAGTTCCTAGGAGTATACCTAGATTCGAAACCCTTCCACTGCAAACTACACAGTCCCCTGATCCTACAAATAAGAAAAAGCCTATTCAATTGTTCCATTAACACTAAAACGGTTCAATTGGTGTGGGTCCCGAGCCATAGTGGTATCATGGGCAATGAGTGTGCAGACTCATTGGCCAGAAGTGCTTCTACCTTCCTAACAGCTGACCAAAAACATCTCATTCATCAGCACTATGACCTATTAAGGCTGCCCCGAAAAGAATTGTGGTCATCCTGGCAGGCTGAATGGAACAACTCATCACAACGCAAAGGACGGCACTATTATGCTATTCAGCCATGCATTACTCCAAAGCCCTGGTTTTTTAAATTCAAGAAGGTATCAAAACCGGTCATCTCTACCATATGTAGGCTCCGTATAGGGCACTGCAGCTCTCCTGTCTTCTTGAACAAGATTCGGGTAAGGGATTCCTCCTTATGCGAATGTGGTTTGGACGAGGGCAATCTAGACCACATCTTCTTTAGTTGCATCAAAAATAATCCATCCTTAGACCTCTACCCATATATAAGCAAATTAAAAATCCCTATCCCTATTAACTTTGCATCCCTGCTAACCTTTTCATCCCCTAAACTCCTTCAAGCCTTGATGACTTTTATCCGCAGCAACAACATCAAACTCTGACCTGTATCTATGAATGTTGCAATGTTGATTTGTGTTTGTCTGTCTATCATCTACAGGGTCTGTCGTAAATAATGGATAAGTCGTAAACTGGAGTTGGTCCGGCTATGAGACTATTAGAAAATCGTATCTTTTTGCCAGGGTTTCTAACCGTATGGAAATGGCGTAGACTTTTATGTTTTTTTATAAATTTCGCTACTCTTTGCATTCATTCCGTTGCCATTTCGTTAAATTTAGGTATTTCTGTGTCATTTTTTTTGTATTATAGTCTTGAAGATGTGTATTATTTAGTTTTAGTACTGTTTTAGGCGTTTTTAACGTTGGTCATTTTCAAAATTGTCATTTTAAGATTTTTTATGTTTTTGTTTTACTTAGGGTCAACTTTTGATCATTTACTGTGTAAAAAAAAAGTACGGCGCTATAGCTGCCCATGATCTTAATAAATTATCTAGTATGTGTAGATTCTAAAAAGGTATAACAATGCATACTTCACAAGTAATATTAAGCTACATGAGCGAGATCAATATCAAGGTGAGAAAATATTTTTTTCATGTAATGTTGTAAATGGTTATAAAACTTCGTCAGAATGATTTATTTCTGCCAAGATTCTTTACACAAACACTATGGGGCCACTATTAAGGATATTCAAAGAAAACTAGGTAGTTTTTTGTCAAAAAAATTTCATGCCTCCTCATTTCATAAAGGTGTTTAATTTTAAAATTGATGTGCTCTAATAGTTACATGCGACAAACATGTTACAAGTTTATTCGTAAAAAGGATCATCAGGTAAAAAAATGAACAAAGACAGCAATACAAAGGGTCTCCCCGCGTGAAAAGGACATTGTTACTAGGCACACTGCATGATGCACCGTCCCTTTCACACTCACGATGTGTGAAAAGGTTAGCATGCGTTTAGCTAGGGCGCACTCCTGATACATCTCTCAGTGTGATTTTGACCATCGCATGTGCTCTCGTTTTCATTACTGTCGTCAATTTGTTACTGCTTTCTAATATCGGACTTAGATTTTCTTTGTGATTTGGACTTGTTAACCTGGTGATATTGACAACTCAGCTCTCATTTATGGGCATCGTGTTGTGCTATCGATTGCACGTGTTATTTTGGAAAATTTTGTATATCATGCCTCAACAATACACGCCGGCCGAATACGTAAACATGCATTACATTTATGGTTTATGTGATGGCAACGCCAATAGAGCTGCTAGAGTTTATCGGGAAAAATATCCAAATGCCCGGCATCCTGACTATCGTGTCTTCATAAGAGTGCACAACACATTTTTGGAAGGACGATTTCCTGGGACCGGCGTAGGCGGGGCGAGTGAAGGACGACCACAACGCCACAGTGCAGCCGAAGTACTGGAAATAGTTGCAGAAGACCCTGGTACGTCCATAAGTGTAATTTCAAGGCGCACCGGTATACCTCAAAAATCTGTACACAGGATTTTAAAAAGGCATGAATTATATCCCTATCATTATCAAAGGGTCCAAACATTAATGCCAAGGGACGCTGCTGCGAGAATAACATTTTGTCGCATAATGCTGCGAAAGATGAGGGAAGACCAAAGTTTTTTTAATAAAATTTTATGGAGTGACGAGTCAACGTGTCGAAAAGATGGTTTTTTGAATCTTCACAACATACACAGCTGGCAACTCGAAAACCCAAGACTTATCCGAGAAGACCGATCGCAATATCAATTTAAAATTAATTTATGGACTGGCATTATTAATGGCAAAATCATTGGTCCATTCGAATTGCCGGCAATATTAAATGCGGATATGTATTTGAATTTTTTAGCAAATACTTTACCTAGTTTACTGCAAGACGTCCCACAAGAGATAAGAAATGAGATGTGGCTACAAAATGATGGGTGTCCAGCACATTACGCTGTTCGTGTCAGGGAACATTTAAATAATACTTATCCAGATAGATGGATAGGGCGATTGGGGCCAATTTTATGGCCTCCACGTTCGCCAGACCTGAACCCCTTGGACTTCTTTTACTGGGGCTGTATAAAAGAAAAAGTATACAGTGAAACAATAAGTTCTGTAGAAGAGTTGCGTGCGCGCATTCAAGTAGCAGCGAGAAAAATTGAAGAAGCCGGTTATGTGCGCCGGATTAAGCGATCGTTTATTAGGCGATGTAGAGCGTGCATAGCTGCCGGCGGAGGACACTTCGAACATTTAGTTTAAGTTGTTGAATAAATATTTTTACGTACTAAAACAACCTAGTTTTCTTTTGAATATCCTTAATAGTGACCCCATAGTGTTTGTGTAAAGAATCTTGGCAGAAATAAATCATTATGACGAAGTTTTATAACCATTTACAACATTACATGAAAAAAATATTTTCTCACCTTGATATTGATCTCGCTCATGTAGCTTAATATTACTTGTGAAGTATGCATTGTTATACCTTTTTAGAATCTACACATACTAGATAATTTATTAAGATCATGGGCAGCTATAGCGCCGTACTTTTTTTTTACACAGTAAATGATCAAAAGTTGACCCTAAGTAAAACAAAAACATAAAAAATCTTAAAATGACAATTTTGAAAATGACCAACGTTAAAAACGCCTAAAACAGTACTAAAACTAAATAATACACATCTTCAAGACTATAATACAAAAAAAATGACACAGAAATACCTAAATTTAACGAAATGGCAACGGAATGAATGCAAAGAGTAGCGAAATTTATAAAAAAACATAAAAGTCTACGCCATTTCCATACGGTTAGAAACCCTGGCAAAAAGATACGATTTTCTAATAGTCTCATAGCCGGACCAACTCCAGTTTACGACTTATCCATTATTTACGACAGACCCTGTATATATATTATTAATACATATCGTATCTATATGTGTTTGTCTGTTTCAGTGTACTAACCACAACAAAAAGCCCCACATTCAGTCCACTGTGAATTAGAGAAAATTTTTGGACAATTGCAAGTTTATCTTACAATTTTTCACCACACATATTTCCATTGCACTTGACACTGGCAGAATTGTCGACATCGGCACAATTTGCCATTCTACAAGAAAAAGAAAAAGAAAAAGAAAAAGTTTGTTAGCCAGTGAACGTCCTTATCTATAGGTATATTAGGAAAGATTTAATTGTATATTTGTTTGAGACATAGGATTTACTTTATTTCGAACTAGCTGTTGCGGGGGCAACCTCGTTTGCGTCTTCTATTGCCCGTAGCGTAAAAAAATTCCCCCGTTTTTAAACATTCTTCATTGGTGCTCCGCTCCTATTATATAAACGAAAAACGCAAATATCTTACGGAACCCTATTTAATCGGTCGGTAAAAATAAAATCGGTCCAGTACTTTTTGAGTTTATTCGTTACATACAAAAATACAAATCTTTCCTCTTTATAATATTAGTGTAGATAGTGTAGATAATGGGTAGACTTGAGGTTGGAGGGTAGAGGTACCGTAAAGGTAGCATAGGGTACTGTAGACCAAAATTGATAAGCATTTATTTAACAGAACGAAGTCTGTCGAGACAGCTAGTCATACATATTAGTAAAATAAAACAGTAAAATTAAAGACCTTTGTTTATTTCATATTATTAAATTAAAAATAATGGCATTCACTTCGTAAAGCGAATAAAAAAGAAAACTTCTCAATACTTAATTTTTGGGTTATAATGGTTCCAATTGTTTGGGTCTGTAGGATTACTGGTTAAACCTAAAACCGAGTGTAAGCGCCATGGTTTTCAATAACGTCTAATAAATCGATTACGCATAGACCCGATTAGACGACTGCAAATGTCACTTCCCCTCATGAAATCCCATTTCGTTACAATGCAGCTCGATTGCTTCTTTAGTCCTCTCGTTCCTGTTATCCCACATTTGAACCATCAAACCCCATAAATTTTCTATTGGGTTAAGATCTGGTGACCTAGACGGCCATGGAATGAGAGTAAATTCATCTTCATGCTCCGTAAACCAATTTGAGACAATTCTGGCAGTATGCACTCGACAGTTATCATGAACATAGGAGAATACTGGCACATCTTCACGGGGGTAAACTGTTCGCAAAGTCGGTAACATTGATTCTTCCAATAAATCGACATAGTTGATAGCGTTATGACGAGGAGAAATAGGAACAAGTTCGCCTATGTTTCCAGCATCCATCCATGCCCACATGTTAGCTGAAATACGGCCAGATGATTGGTTAGGCACTACGTGGTCTTCTGTGTATCGCGTGTTATCGTAACGCCACAAAGTTAAGCGACCATGTTGAGAAGAGCGAAATGATTTTTCGTCTGTAAAGATGGTGTTTGTCCAGTCGAAATCTAAATAATTACGTGCAAAATTCAATCTCGCAGTTCTGTGTGCATCCGTTAAATGAACTTTCTTAGCATGATGTCTGCAATGCAGCCCAGTGCGGTGCAAATTATTTCTAATTGTTTCTAGACAAACGTCGTAACGTGCTGCAAAATAGCGGGTACGAGTAAAAGGATGTTCTTCGTAATGGTGTTGCATTTCCGTTCTCTGTTGGTTTGTGATTCGACGAACCCCATGATTATGTCGTCGTCGGTCTTCAAGGATACCCTCTTCAGCGTGCCGTCTGATCCAGGTTCTGACCGTGTTACGACTTATATTTAACTCATGTGATATTTCTCTAACGCCGCAACCTTGCTCACTGAGCACTACAATCCGAGCTCTTTGTTTTACCAAATTGGCCATTATACGATTCGTTTATAGATATAAATATATTCTTAGATTTTTATTTGAATATTTTCAGATTGACTACTACTTGACATCTTACACATAATGTCGTTTCATTTTACAAATTATAATACTTTTTCTTCGCAATGAAAAGAGTTTGGATTATAAACGATTATATTATTTGAAATTCAAATAAGACTGCTGTATCAAAAATATATCTTGTTCAGTGGTGACAAAGGTTTAAATTGCATTGACATTTAACCCGTAATGACGCATTTATGTTTATATCTAAAACGTACTATGTGCAAATAGCGAAGAAAACCTAACTACATTTATGATTACAAAGGAATAATTGTCAAAGTGGGTCACCTTTCAAGTTGGTCGATAGTACATACACATACCAAAAATATATTTTTTTAAATTTTTGTCTGTCTGTCTGTTTGTTTGTTCCGGCTATACCTTGCTTGGGTTCGAAACTCACTCGACTATAAAAACGGTTTTTCCAACTTATAATCTAGCATAAATATTTATACATTTATGATAAATTTTCTGAAGAATATAACATTTCGCAGACTACGTTCAAAGTCGTTATCAGAAACACTGGAAGAATGTAGTTCTAATAACTCGTCAATAGATGGCACCACTAATAGTTTAAATTAATTGTTGCGGGTGTCCATGGGCGGCGGTAATCGCTTACCACCAGGCGATACGTCTGCTCGTTTGCCACCAATATAATAAAAAAAAATCTTTAAACCTAAACCTAATAGTGTTCTGAACATACTAGGTGTTGAAAGTGAAGAGATGCAAGAATCGAAATGGAAAATAAATGAACTGAACCCACAAATTATCAGCAGCACATGAGGAAATAAATAATCTTTCGATTGAAAACAGCGATCTTAAGAAAACCATAGAAAACATGAGCAATAAACATAGCTTAGTAAAAAAAAGTGACTAAACAATTGACAAGTACCATTGGTACTCCACACAAGAACAAAAAGATATCAACTCCGCATAGGAAAACACTTGTAATCTATATAATACGGTACAAGGCAGTGTGCTGGGGCCGTTGCTGTAGTTTTTTTATTTATTAATGATCTTCCTGACATTGTAAATCAGAAAACAGTTTTAAAAACTGATGACATCTCTATAATTTTGACATGTAATAGTTTGACTAATCTTAGCGATAAATTAAATGAGACGATCCATATGTTGACATTTGACATTGACTGCCTCGTTGGTCTAGTGGATAGCGTAAGCGACTGCCAATCAAGAGGTCTCGGGTTCAATTCCAGGGTCGGACTGCATACAACTTAATATATTAATTAATAATATATTTACATAATAATGGAGATAGCTTTTATGCTCCGTATTTTTAAAGGATTAAGTGACACACAATGAGGTCAAATTAAATTGTTAATTTGGTTGGTTGTAAATTTTATTATTAGAAACAATTTCTTAACAATTTTGAAAATAATGCAATTTATGTAATTACAGTTAAATAAACATAAAATTATTCAGATCAGTATATGTAAATTAAAATCAATTGCCGTTCGTTGGTACTAATAAAAATCTAAAAAAACATGTTAAATTAGGTTGCCAATCGACATCATTTAATTACAGTATTCGTATTAATAGAAATATGCATATACACTAGACCTAGTTTACTAGATCTAGTAGCTCATACATAGCTTAGTAGTTTTTGCGTGAAAGAGTAACAAACACACACACACATCCTTACAGACTTTCACATTTATAATATTAGTAAGTAGGATAAAAAATTACAATGTAATTCTTATATTATTAACATGAACTTTGACTTCCGCACAACTTATCGCCATCCTGGATCCTGCATACACATGAGTATCCATGTACACGTCATTATTATCGTAGATCTTGACTATGATATCCATCACCGCATGCTGTCTAGCTAGCAAGTTCGTTGCATCGATTCTCCATGTTGCACGGAACTGCTTACGATTCTCATTTCTCCAAACATCGGTTAGTCGCAAAACTGTTTTTCGTACCCATCCGTCTTTACCGGTCTTCAATTCTAAGTCTCCTTCTACTTCTACTGTGGTGGTAACTGTGGAGATCTCTTCAAATACTGTGTTATAATCTGTCAGCTTCCCCACGTAGAAGGTATAGCCGTGATCACTGTTCCCTCCATGGAGACACGCTGAAATGTCGTTCTTCCATGTCGGCCCACTCATGGTGAATGCGCTACAATGTTCCGTGAGAATCGCAAATGCTAATGCGAGGAATATCCGAGACATTTTTACGATAACAAAAACGACAGTTACACGCTTGACTGACTGTTGAAGATGAAGTATGTAAAAAGAATAAAACGTATTTGCTTATATACGTAAGTTCTTGCGAATGTATCATTGATGTTATCATATTGATGTTTTGATATATATCTTACAGGTTTTTACTACACGAGAGATTGGGGAAAAAAGGACAACTAACAAAAATAATGTGTGCGTGTACTAGCGTACACTCGTATGTAAAATTATATGTACCTACTTAGATTGGAACTGTTAAAATTATATTTATTAATATCAATTTATTTATTAATATAATTCTCTTCATATTCAGTGCTGATAAAAAGTCTCCGCCCACTTATAAGGCTTTGGGTAGTCCATAATTGTTAATTCTATGTCTAACCTGTTTATAAGGAAATAATCATACTGATTAAACAATTATTCTATTGCAAATGTAATATGTATGAATATAGTAATATTTAAGCATATGTATCAATAGCCTGGTTACCTGTCTAGTCTGGTTATGTGTGTGTAAGGTTATTATTAAATACCATAAATTAACATGAATACTGAAATATGGTTTCTAGATAGAATACAACACACATAGACAGAGTTTTGTAGTGTGTAGCAAATATTTGCCCACTTTCCCCATACAGTAATTGGATAACCCAATATGATAAGACTTTATTGGGATTTTGAAGTTTTGATTGCGATAACTTTTAATAAAACATCTCAAACAATTCTAAACGATAATGTCGGATTTTCCCTTCAACAGACATGGAGTGGGCAATTCTTTGCAAATGCGCATATTGCCTCATGTTAGGAGATTGTATAAAATTTGTGACAAAACGCATTCTTTGAGTGAATTTTACATTGCTGCTAACATACCCTTAAATAAACTCTACAAGGGAAATGAGTAATTTTTTGCTTTTTGACTGACAAGCGTTTAAAATTTTGAAAGAATGCTAATGATATTTAAAGTAAATGGGAATTAGAAAATCTTAAAGGTAATGAGAAATAGTAATAATAAATGTTTGTTTCGAAATATATCTAAAAATTGTTTTAAATAAACTAAATACTCGTATAATGTACTTAACAGTCGTAACAATGTTTAAATATTTTTTAATTGTTCGAAATATTTAATTATCAAGAATTTTTTTATGGAATATCGGGCAAACGAGCAGACGTATAGCCTGATGGTAAGCAATTACCGCCGCCCATGGACACTCACAACACCAGAGGTATCACGCGTTGTCAGCTTTTGGGGGATGGGAAGGGGGAAAGGGGTTGGGGTATGGGCCTTCGATATCCTCACTCACTCAGTGAAACAATGTGCAAGCGCTATTTCACACCGGTTTTCTGTGAGGCCGTGGTATCACTCCGGTCGAGCCGGCCCATTTCTGCCGAAGCGTGGCTCTCCCACGGTAAAAAGATACAAAAATACATGTTTTTGTTTTTATTTTAATCAGTCTTAAACATAATTTCTTACTTATTAGGTATTAAACAACGTTACAAAATTTTAAGAAACAAAACTTAATTACTACTTAGTAATGAGTTGGAAGTATGCGGTAAAAATAACTAAAAAAATACACGTCAATATGAGTCTGGGAATTTTGCTCTAAGCAAAGGTCAAACCTGCAAAAAAATAAAAAATAAAATTTCCGGACATCCAACACACAACGCCATTTAGTCCCAAGCTAAGCAGAGTTTATGATATGGGTACTAGGCAAATGATATAAATACTTATATACTTTTTTATTGTAAATACATATATACGAGTATTATACATAGAAAACACCCAAACTCCGAAACAAATAATTCCAGATCATACAAACATTTAGTCCGACCCGGGAATCTAACCCGAGACCTCAAGCTTAGCAGTAGCATACGCTACCACTACGCCACCGAGGCAGTCAATATATTTATATATTTATTTATTTATTTATAACTTCATGCACATGTACATAGGCGGACTTAATGCCAAGGGCATTCTCTACCAGCCAACCTTTGGGGGGTGTAGAGATCTAATAAGGTAGGTGCATCGAGGTTAATGTTGTAACCTAAATTAATCTAACCAACACAAAAATTCATATACTTAAATACATACATACATCCATACAAAAATAAATATATAGGTACATAATACATATACTTACTAATCGTACACTGGAAAGTAGACTTTAAGTAGGAGTACATTTAAATAAGTTATTCCGCGATTTGAAGAAGGTGATTGTGTACGCTCTTTTTAAAAATGTACCGGTTTGTGGACATGCTGATTTCGAGTGGGAGCGCATTCCAAAGCAGCACTGCTTGCACAAAGAATGAGACGTGAACGAAATCGGAGGTGTGGGAAGGACGGATAGGAGGAGCAGGTTATTCGTAGAGCGGAGGTTTCTGTCGTGATTCGAGGAAAGAAACTGTAAATCGGGATCAAAATAAGTAGGTGAGAATGGGGAATTAAGGAACGAAAAGAGAGAGGTCAGCGCCCGCTGATTACGACGTAGACGGATGGGTAACCATTTTAATTGGGAACGTAAAGCAGATACGTGATCATACTTGCGAAGATTAAATATGAATCGAATGCAGTTATTGAGAAGACGGTCTAGTTTATTTAGGAGGTTTGCATTCAGGTCGAAATAACACACATCACCATAGTCAATTAAAGGAATAATTAAGGTTTGCATGAGTGAAATTTTTGTTTCGGGAGGCAGGAAATTTTTAAAACGGTAAAGTGTTCGCAGATGTTCTGTCACTTTTTGACTCACATTGGTCACTTGATCTCTCCAATCGAGCGTTGAGTCGATGAGCAGTCCTAGGTCTTTGACTACAGGGCTCCAAGGTGTAATTGCGCCGTGGAGGACGACTGGTGAGAGTGAAGTTGTGTCCACTCTGCGCATCATATTTTTGCTACCCACTACGATTGCCTGACATTTAGTAAGATTGATTGACAATCCGAACCTCTTCGACCACGAGTTTATGCGATCTAGGTCCTTGTTGATACTGTCGATGGCTCGTGATATGTCCTCCACTCTTTCCTGTGAATAGATCTGCAGGTCATCCGCATACAGGTGATACGCACACTGAAGATGTTGGGTTAAGAGGTTGATAACAATAGAGAATAATAGGGGAGATAGAATACCGCCTTGAGGGACGCCAGCGCTGAGGTCACACCAGCTGGAAGTGGAGTCTTGAACACGAACACACTGCTGACGTCCTTGAAGATATGAAGAGAACCATTCCAGTGCATCTGGGGTAATTTTAAGATACGTAAGGATAGATAGTAGGATTTCGTAACTGACTGTATTGAACGCATTGGAGAAATCAACCAGGACAAAAACTGTAACTTTGGTGTCCTCCATGCCTTTTCGAATATCGCCAGTTACTTAAAAATGTAAGCAGGCACCCGCCATCGCAGGGTGTTGCTGCCTTTTGCGCTTTTCCCCTTCCGTTAAAAGGGCCCTTTTTTAGACATTGTTTTCCATATAGTGCAAGTGTGTGGTACACACCACACACTTGCACTATGTCGTTATAATTTAATATATATGTATATATAATATATTAAAAATGTTCAAATATATGCGTACCTACAGCACATTCACAATTGCTGTACGCATACATTCGCCCATCTATTGTGTTATATATGTTTATATACTATTTATTTACATCATATTTTATTTCATCTATTTGCCTTTACCATATTTCTCATGCATATTTTATTTTTAATTCATTTTTATATATATTTCAAATTTTTGTGATATATAATATGTATATATAATATATATAAATGTTCAAATTTATGCGTACAGCACATTCACGATTGCTGTACGCATACATTTGCCCATTCACTGTGTCCTATATATTTATATACTATTTGTTTACATCAAGTTTTATTGTTTCTATTTGCCTTTACTACATTTCTCATACATATATTGTTTTCTGTTCACTTTTTATGTGTTTCTAATTTTTGTGATATATATATATATATACATAACACATGTAAATGTTCAAATACATGTGTATAGCACATTTACAACTGCTGTACACATACATTCGCCCACTCACCGCGTCCCATAATTATATAATATTTGTTTACATCATATTGCATTTCATCTATATGCCTTCTATCAAATTTCTTATACATATATTATTTTTATTTCTCTATTTATATATATTTCTGATTTTTGTTGTATATAATATACTAGCTGACCCCACGCAACCTCGTTTGCGTCTTATATAGCTCGTAGCATGAAAATTATCGCAAAATAAGTAACTTTTCTGGTTGATTTTTACACCTTGTGTCCGAAAAACCCAAATATCTTACGGAACTCTATTTTTTTCCAAAATAAAATATAGCCTATGTTACTCGTGGATAATGTAGCTTTCGAATGGTGAAAGAATTTTTAAAATCGGTCCAGTAGTTTTTGAGCCTATTCATTACATACATACAAACAAACATACAAATCTTTCCTCTTTATAATATTAGTATGGATATAAACGTTCAAACCCATATGTACAGCACACTCACAGTTGCTGTACATATACATTCGCACGCCCACAGTATCTTACATATTAATATTCTATTTGTTTACATTTTTTATACACATATTATTCCAACCATCTGTTGATGTTTACTTTTAATTTTTTGTTTTCAGTTGCTAATACGCGCGGATCCGAGTGTGTAATCCCATCGGCTGGGAAACACGGATACGCATTTTGCTTCTGCTATATACATATCACACACGTTTTTTATTTATTACCTACACTATATTTATATGCCCTGTTATCTATTATTCCATTCATATATGTTTTTTTTTTTTTTTATTGAATAGTGGGCAAACGAGCAGACGTATCACCTGATGGTAAGCGATTACCGCCGCCCATGGACACCTGCAACACCAAAGGCGTCACAAATGCGTTGCCGAACTTTGGGGGATGGGAAAGGGGATGGGGAGAGGGTTTGGGGTATGGGCCTCCGGTATCCTCACTCACTCGGTGAAACACAGCGCAAACGCTATTTCACACCGGTTTTCTGTGAGGCCGTGGTATCACTCCGGTCGAGCCGACCCATTAATGCCGAAGCATAGCTCTCCCACGGTGCTCCCACATATATCACAAAAATGTATCACACATATATTTCTATTTATTACACTACATTTATATATATTATGTTTTTCTTCTGTTACATATTCATCGTTCTATTACAAGAGCCCACGACGGCCAGACATTCGTCATTTTATAAAAGCTGAAAGTTTATCTGCGGATGTCCCTTATACAGGTAAGAACGACCAGAGACTATGAAGTTTGGGTTGTGGTTACTTTGGCAGGTAACCGGTAGTAAAGGTGTATAAAATAGTACCTTAAATTCGTTAAAGTATAAAGCTCAATTTTTTTATATTTTCTTAAAGATAACTTTAGAAATCTCGTCATCCATTGCCAGACACGTATGACAGTTGCTTCCCCCTGCCAGACACCCCTGAACCTTAATAAATTATAATTCTACTTTCGTTATAGTATAAAAGCTAAATTTTATATATGTTACTTGGAGACCTATGAAAAGATGTTACCCCAAAAGCCGGACAGTTTCAATGGTTTTAACATCTTGCCAGACACATCGAAAGTCCGCTGTAAGTGCAAGCGCGAGTGCTAAGTCGATTGCGATCTTTTAACATATCTAATAAAAAAATAATTTAATTACATTCATAGCCATGTTAAACATATAAAGTAAAAAATATCTTTTTTTTTTTTTTTAAAGACAACTCCCACATTAGGAATAAACATCCTGTGTCGTGGGGGACTTTACAAACATACATGAAACGGACACAAATAACATCCAGACTCGGGACAACATTTTGTGTGTATTACCATACAATTGTTAGTTTTTTTATTGGCAACAAAACAATATACATAAATTTCAGAAAATGCCATTCTTTTACTGTTAATAGTTCCAACAAAGTTGTCTCAAGGGTTGATGAAGAGTTGTCATGCCCATCACACGAAGAAACTGATACGAAAATAGTATACCATGCATGTAACATCAATTATCCAGCAGAAATAGTAATAAGAAGCGCTGATACCGATATTGTGGTTATAATGCTATAATGCTATTTTCAATATAGCATACTCTGTTTCAAGCCCAATATTCTTCTGGATGCTGGAATTGTTAAGGGTTCCTCTACTGTTACCACCTTTAATTCTCTTTTAGATGAACACTGGGTTGGATTTGAAAGATTTTTCACAGATGCATCTAAACTATGTAGTGATAGTTACACTGGAGCCGCTGTATACTCCCAAAATTATAAAATCATCTTACAATTTAAGTGCCCTAAGGAGGCCTCAGCATTTACAGGTGAATCTGTCGCTATTTTAGAGGCATGCCTGTATGCTGAGTGTCATAACATCTCTAAACAACAATCTCTTGCACAAAATAAGGGTACGAGATTCATCCTTATGCGAATGTGGTTTAGATGTAGGCAGCCTGGACCACATATTCTTCAACTGTTCCAATAATATCCCATCCTTAGACCTCTACATCCCCTAAGCTCCTTCAAGTGTTAATGATTTTCATTCAATGTAGATAATAACATCAAACTCTGACCTACGCTCCTATGAATGTTACAATGTTGATTTGTGTTTGTCTACCAATTATTTCTATATATAACTAATTCTTATCTTATCTATTAGTGCTTGTGCTTTTGTTTCAGACTACTAACCACAACAAAAAGCCCCACATCTAGTCTACTGCTAATTTTGATGCAAAATTTATTACTCAACCCCACGTATTTCCATCCTACTTGACATTGGCAGAATTGTCGACATCGGCACAGTTTGCCATTCCTAAAACAATAAGGAGTGTTGTGCAATTATGTGATACCGTTATTGTCTCCGCGGACCCTTCGTGGCCATGGTTTGTGTATCAGCGGCTTGAGCTCGTCCAGTGTTGTTATTTTGTGACGGCTGTTATCGACGAGTTTAACGACAATGGTGCCGTCCTGTGTCCAGCAGCCCGACATACCAAAATGTTGCCGAGCCATGCTGAACGTGGTCTGTCTGGTTTTAGTTAGGAACTTTCTTACCAAATAGTCGGATCCCTTCAACGTAGTTTTGGCCTTCCACACTGCAGCACGGACCTCCGCCGAAGAGAATCTGACGAGCACTGGACGACGACGTTCCTTGGATGGAGTACCCATACGGTGACAGAGCCTGATCTTCGATGTGGTGATGTCACTAAGGCCCCTCCTCTGATTCACGATACTCAGCAGGGTCTTGCTACAATCTTCCTGGACTGCTTCAGGCACTCCGAGTATTTATTAATTTATTGAATAGTGGGCAAACGAGCCGACGTATCACCTGATGGTGAGCGATTATCGCCGCCCATGGACACCAGCAACACCAAAGGCGTCACAAGTGCGTTGCCGACCTTTGGGGATGGGAAAGGGGATGGGGGGAGGGGTTGGGGTATGGGCCTCCGGTATCCTCACTCACTCGGTGAAACACAGCGCAAACGCTATTTCACACCGGTTTTCTGTGAGGCCGTGGTATCGCTCCGGTCGAGCCATCAGTATTCAAGCTTTTTATCTTTACAGATACCGCATCTACTCACCAAGCACGATGTATTGGAACAACATAGATTATTGATAACTTCTGCAGAGTCCTTTTCTTTGATTATTTTACGATAATGTAAAACTATCAACAATAGTTCTAAGTTTGTATGAGTTTTACACAATCATGTTTCTTTATCACTGACATCTAGTATGAGTACCCAAAATGCCTTTTGTTTGCAAAAATACGAATAACGGTAACGGTAATAAGCGGTGGTAATCGCTTACCATCAGGCGATACGTCTGCTCGTTATCCTCCTATTCCATAAAAACAAAATTGTGAAATTTATTTTAGTACCAGACAATTTGGTTCACGTACAGCTGGAACTCCGGCGGTAAGAGCACGACGGATAATGTCGTTAATACATATTGGCATGTCGAGATATACGACAAGCGGTTCTGCTATAAGGCAGGCCATGATAACTGATGCTGTCAATGGCTCAATAGTAACTAACACCATAAGTTTAACTACTTGAATGACTAAAAATTATTATTATTACGTACAAACACAGTGTATGTCGTCGTGAAACAAATAAAAGAGTGCGTCATTTTAGTGACGTCATAGTTAGGTATACCTGAGAAGTCCTTTTAACGATAGCTGGCATAGTCTAAATGATTATTTAAAGTAAACAAAGTTTAGTATTTTAGAATAAGTATAAACTCAAGATGATCTGGCAGATATATATTGAATAAAACTTTATCAAATGATAGAATTATTTATTTTAAAATGTCCCTTAAGTTACGAGTATGTTAAAACTAGGTTTTTTTTATGAAATAATTTATCTGTCATATAGATTAATCATGTTAAAGATGGTTTAAACCATTGGTCGTCACACTTTACTCGCCAAGGGCCACACATAACGATGTGAATGCCAGGGCCGGGCCAGAGTATGTGAAGCCTATAAGAGCCTTTACTTTATAATAGTTTTAAGTTTACCATGAAATCATACTACTACTGGTGTACATTAAAGAGATTTATTATTACTATTATTATTACATCTACTTATTCTTGTAATATATATATTTACATATATTATAAATATAAAAAAATTACTCTCTAATTTTCAATCTTTCAACGTAAGCTACGACTTGCGCACAAGACATCGATATCCAGGCTCCTGCAGACACAGTAGTATCCATGTACACATTATTATTATCGTAGATCCTGACAGTGATGACCATCTCCGCATACTGTGTAGCAAACCAGATTCTTGAATCGATTCTCCATTTTTTTCTGAACTGCTTACAATCCCCAGTTGTCGAAACCTCGGATAGTCGCAAAATTGGTTTTCGTTCCCATCCGTCTCTAAAGGTCATCAATGCTAAGTCTCCTTCTACTTCTACTATGGTGGTAGTTGTGGAGATACTTTCAAATACTGTGTTATAATCTGTCAGCTTCCCTAAGTAGAAGGTATAAGCGTTTTGATGCTCCCCTCCATGAACACACGCGTCAATCTCGTTCTTCCATTTCGGTCCACTAATGGTGAATGCGCTACAATGTTCCGTGAGAATCGCAAATGCTAATGCGAGGAATATCCGAGACATTTTTACGATAACAAAAACGACAGGTTCACGATTGACTGACTGTTATTGAAGATGAAGTATGTAAGAAGAATAAATGTGTTTGCTTATATACGTAAGTTCTTGCGAATGTATCATTGAGGTTATCATATTGATGTTTTGATATATATCTTACAGGGTTTTACTACACGAGAGATTGGGGAAAAATGGACAACTAACAAAAAAATTATATGTACCTACTTAGATTGGAACTGTTAAAAATATATTTATTAATATCAATTTAACAATTTTCTTCCTATTCAGTGCTGATAAAAAGGTCCCCGCCCAAAGAACTTTAACTATAGCCTTTGGGTAGTCCCTAATTGTTAATTTTATTTCCAACCAGGAATTGTTCAGACTGATCCCTGCCGCCTCTTTCCGCCATCGTCCTACGCAACAGAAACTTCATCCTCATTATCAAGATGGTTGGCAGTCCTCAACTGTGCGATTTTCCCGAAACTTTCTGCCGCGCACAACAAAGCTGTGGAATGAGCTGTCGCCTGCGGTGTTCCCAGACCAATACGACCTTCAAAATTTAAAGAAAAGAGCGTACTCCTTCTTAAAAGGTCAGCAACGCACTTGCAATGCCTTTGGTGTTGTGGGTGTCCATGAGCGGCGGTAATCGCTTACCATCAAGCGATACGTCTGCTCGTTTGCCTCCTATACAATAAAAACAAAAAATAACCAGCTTAGAACAAAACAATCATACCGATTAAACAATTATTCCATTGTAAATGTAATATGTATGAATATAGTAATATTTAAGCATGACTGCCTTGTTGGTCTAGTGGTTAGCGTAAGCGACTGCAAATCAAGAGGTCTCGGGTTCAATTCCCGGGTCGGACTGCTGTTGGGTTTTTCCTACAAGAAATTCCTAATAGCAGCCCGGAGTATGGAAGATGGCGGTGTTTCCTGCCCGTGCTTCGGAGAGCACGTTAAGCCGTTGGTCCCGGTTGTCATGAACATCTATGGCAATCGTTATTGGGAAGTCAGTGCCCTCAAATATACTGACAACTAGTTCAACCTTCGAATTCAGTTCGCCCTCAGGGTTGCGGAGGTCAGATGCCAGTCGCTCTGTGTAAAAACTGATATTCAGGTAAAACCGGTTGAACTGGTAGCCGACCCCAAATATTGGGAATAATAAAGGCTAGGAAGAAGAAGAAGAATAGTAATATTTAAGCATATGTATCAATAGTCTGGTTACCTGTCTAGTCTGGTTATGTGTGTGTAAGGTTATTATTAAATACCATAAATTAACATGAATACTGAAATATGGTTTCTAGATAGAATACAACACACATAGACAGAGTTTTGTAGTGTGTAGCAAATATTTGCCCACTTTCCCCATACAGTAATTGGATAACCCAATATGATAAGACTTTATTGGGATTTTGAAGTTTTGATTGCGATAACTTTTAATAAAACATCTCAAACAATTCTAAACGATAATGTCGGATTTTCCCTTCAACAGACATGGGGTGGGCAATTCTTTGCAAATGCGCATATTGCCTCATGTTAGGAGATTGTATAAAATTTGTGACAAAACGCATTCTTTGAGTGAATTTTACATTGCTGCTAACATACCCTTAAATAAACTCTACAAGGGAAATGAGTAATTTTTTGCTTTTTGACTGACAAGCGTTTAAAATTTTGAAAGAATGCTAATGATATTTAAAGTAAATGGTAATTAGAAAATCTTAAAGGTAATGAGAAATAGTAATAATAAATGTTTGTTTCGAAATATATCTAAAAATTGTTTTAAATAAACTAAATACTCGTATAATGTAATTAACAGTCGTAACAATATTTAAATATTTTTTAATTGTTCGAAATATTTAATTATCAAGAATTTTTTTATGGAATATCGGGCAAACGAGCAGACGTATAGCCTGATGGTAAGCAATTACCGCCGCCCATGGACACTCGCAACACCAGAGGTATCACGCGTTGTCAGCTTTTGGGGGATGGGAAGGGGGAAAGGGGTTGGGGTATGGGCCTTCGGTATCCTCACTCACTTAGTGAAACAATGTGCAAGCGCTATTTCACACCGGTTTTCTGTGAGGCCGTGGTATCACTCCGGTCGAGCCGGCCCATTTCTGCCGAAGCGTGGCTCTCCCACGGTAAAAAGATACAAAAATACATGTTTTTGTTTTTATTTTAATCAGTCTTAAACATAATTTCTTACTTATTAGGTATTAAACAACGTTACAAAATTTTAAGAAACAAAACTTAATTACTACTTAGTAATGAGTTGGAAGTATGCGGTAAAAATAACTAAAAAAATACACGTCAATATGAGTCTGGGAATTTTGCTCTAAGCAAAGGTCAAACCTGCAAAAAAATAAAAAATAAAATTTCCGGACATCCAACACACAACGCCATTTAGTCCCAAGCTAAGCAGAGTTTATAATATGGGTACTAGGCAAGTGATATAAATACTTATATACTTTTTTATTGTAAATACATATATACGAGTATTATACATAGAAAACACCCAAACTCCGAAACAAATAATTCCAGATCATACAAACATTTGGTCCGACCCGGGAATCTAACCCGAGACCTCAAGCTTAGCAGTAGCATACGCTACCACTACGCCACCGAGGCAGTCAATATATTTATATATTTATTTATTTATTTATAACTTCATGCACATGTACATAGGCGGACTTAATGCCAAGGGCATTCTCTACCAGCCAACCTTTGGGGGGTGTAGAGATCTAGTAAGGTAGGTGCATCGAGGTTAATGTTGTAACCTAAATTAATCTAACCAACACAAAAATTCATATACTTAAATACATACATACATCCATACAAAAATAAATATATAGGTACATAATACATATACTTACTAATCGTACACTGGAAAGTAGACTTTAAGTAGGAGTACATTTAAATAAGTTATTCCGCGATTTGAAGAAGGTGATTGTGTACGCTCTTTTTAAAAATGTACCGGTTTGTGGACATGCTGATTTCGAGTGGGAGCGCATTCCAAAGCAGCACTGCTTGCACAAAGAATGAGACGTGAACGAAATCGGAGGTGTGGGAAGGACGGATAGGAGGAGCAGGTTATTCGTAGAGCGGAGGTTTCTGTCGTGATTCGAGGAAAGAAACTGTAAATCGGGATCAAAATAAGTAGGTGAGAATGGGGAATTAAGGAACGAAAAGAGAGAGGTCAGCGCCCGCTGATTACGACGTAGACGGATGGGTAACCATTTTAATTGGGAACGTAAAGCAGATACGTGATCATACTTGCGAAGATTAAATATGAATCGAATGCAGTTATTGAGAAGACGGTCTAGTTTATTTAGGAGGTCTGCATTCAGGTCGAAATAACACACATCACCATAGTCAATTAAAGGAATAATTAAGGTTTGCATGAGTGAAATTTTTGTTTCGGGAGGCAGGAAATTTTTAAAACGGTAAAGTGTTCGCAGATGTTCTGTCACTTTTTGACTCACATTGGTCACTTGATCTCTCCAATCGAGCGTTGAGTCGATGAGCAGTCCTAGGTCTTTGACTACAGGGCTCCAAGGTGTAATTGCGCCGTGGAGGACGACTGGTGAGAGTGAAGTTGTGTCCACTCTGCGCATCATATTTTTGCTACCCACTACGATTGCCTGACATTTAGTAAGATTGATTGACAATCCGAACCTCTTCGACCACGAGTTTATGCGATCTAGGTCCTTGTTGATACTGTCGATGGCTCGTGATATGTCCTCCACTCTTTCCTGTGAATAGATCTGCAGGTCATCCGCATACAGGTGATACGCACACTGAAGATGTTGGGTTAAGAGGTTGATAACAATAGAGAATAATAGGGGAGATAGAATACCGCCTTGAGGGACGCCAGCGCTGAGGTCACACCAGCTGGAAGTGGAGTCTTGAACACGAACACACTGCTGACGTCCTTGAAGATATGAAGAGAACCATTCCAGTGCATCTGGGGTAATTTTAAGATACGTAAGGATAGATAGTAGGATTTCGTAACTGACTGTATTGAACGCATTGGAGAAATCAACCAGGACAAAAACTGTAACTTTGGTGTCCTCCATGCCTTTTCGAATATCGCCAGTTACTTAAAAATGTAAGCAGGCACCCGCCATCGCAGGGTGTTGCTGCCTTTTGCGCTTTTCCCCTTCCGTTAAAAGGGCCCTTTTTTAGACATTGTTTTCCATATAGTGCAAGTGTGTGGTGTGTGATGTCGTTATAATTTAATATATATGTATATATAATATATTAAAAATGTTCAAATATATGCGTACCTACAGCACATTCACAATTGCTGTACGCATACATTCGCCCATCTATTGTGTTATATATGTTTATATACTATTTATTTACATCATATTTTATTTCATCTATTTGCCTTTACCATATTTCTCATGCATATTTTATTTTTAATTCATTTTTATATATATTTCAAATTTTTGTGATATATATATTATATATACATAACACATGTAAATGTTCAAATACATGTGTATAGCACATTTACAACTGCTGTACACATACATTTGCCCACTCACCGCGTCCCATAATTATATAATATTTGTTTACATCATATTGCATTTCATCTATATGCCTTCTATCAAATTTCTTATACATATATTATTTTTATTTCTCTATTTATATATATTTCTGATTTTTGTTGTATATAATATACTAGCTGACCCCACGCAACCTCGTTTGCGTCTTATATAGCTCGTAGCATGAAAATTATCGCAAAATAAGTAACTTTTCTGGTTGATTTTTACACCTTGTGTCCGAAAAACCCAAATATCTTACGGAACTCTATTTTTTTCCAAAATAAAATATAGCCTATGTTACTCGTGGATAATGTAGCTTTCGAATGGTGAAAGAATTTTTAAAATCGGTCCAGTAGTTTTTGAGCCTATTCATTACATACATACAAACAAACATACAAATCTTTCCTCTTTATAATATTAGTATGGATATAAACGTTCAAACCCATATGTACAGCACACTCACAGTTGCTGTACATATACATTCGCACGCCCACAGTATCTTACATATTAATATTCTATTTGTTTACATTTTTTATACACATATTATTCCAACCATCTGTTGATGTTTACTTTTAATTTTTTGTTTTCAGTTGCTAATACGCGCGGATCCGAGTGTGTAATCCCATCGGCTGGGAAACACGGATACGCATTTTGCTTCTGCTATATACATATCACACACGTTTTTTATTTATTACCTACACTATATTTATATGCCCTGTTATCTATTATTCCATTCATTTATGTTTTTTTTTTTTTTTATTAAATAGTGGGCAAACGAGCAGACGTATCACCTGATGGTAAGCGATTACCGCCGCCCATGGACACCTGCAACACCAAAGGCGTCACAAATGCGTTGCCGAACTTTGGGGGATGGGAAAGGGGATGGGGAGAGGGTTTGGGGTATGGGCCTCCGGTATCCTCACTCACTCGGTGAAACACAGCGCAAACGCTATTTCACACCGGTTTTCTGTGAGGCCGTGGTATCACTCCGGTCGAGCCGACCCATTCATGCCGAAGCATAGCTCTCCCACGGTGCTCCCACATATATCACAAAAATGTATCACATATATTTCTATTTATTACACTACATTTATATATATTATGTTTTTCTTCTGTTACATATTCATCGTTCTATTACAAGAGCCCACGACGGCCAGACATTCGTCATTTTATAAAAGCTGAAAGTTTATCTGCGGATGTCCCTTATACAGGTAAGAACGACCAGAGACTATGAAGTTTGGGTTGTGGTTACTTTGGCAGGTAACCGGTAGTAAAGGTGTATAAAATAGTACCTTAAATTCGTTAAAGTATAAAGCTCAATTTTTTTATATTTTCTTAAAGATAACTTTAGAAATCTCGTCATCCATTGCCAGACACGTATGACAGTTGCTACCCCCTGCCAGACACCCCTAAACCTTAATAAATTATAATTCTACTTTCGTTATAGTATAAAAGCTAAATTTTATATATGTTACTTGGAGACCTATGAAAAGATGTTACCCCAAAAGCCGGACAGTTTCAATGGTTTTAACATCTTGCCAGACACATCGAAAGTCCGCTGTAAGTGCAAGCGCGAGTGCTAAGTCGATTGCGATCTTTTAACATATCTAATAAAAAAATAATTTAATTACATTCATAGCCATGTTAAACATATAAAGAAAAAAATATCTTTTTTTTTTTTTTTTTAAAGACAACTCCCACATTAGGAATAAACATCCTGTGTCGTGGGGGACTTTACAAACATACATGAAACGGACACAAATAATAATAATAATAATAACCCCCCTGGGGGATCACCTTGCCGCGGTGGGGGGGCTTACGGGTATCTGGTACTGGTTATGATCAAAACAGCTTATCATTTTGTTGAGTTTTCGCTTGTGGAGTTTCTGTTTGTTTGAAGTTATTGTACTAATCAAGCGGCGATTTTGGGGGCGGAGACCTGACACTAACACCTACCCAACCAACGATCCCAAACCCATTAAATGGAGAACTAATGGAAACTGATAAAAAGAAATATAATTTACGGTCGCTTCCCGGGGGGCGCCGGGGCGCATCTGGAGCCGATGCTGGGTGCTACAGCATGCGAACCATCGGTAGTGAGACGTCGAGCAGGCGGGCTCTCACCAAGCAATCTACTACAGCCGGTCGCGATGAGTTGAGCAGGCGGGCTCATCGCGTAGAAGTTACAGCCGAATCAACGGGCGATGATACAAAAACGCTATCTTCTTCTACACCTTCAACTCGCCCTTCTTACATGACAAGAAGATCAATACGCTTGGCAAGCACTAACAGCGCTGTGCAACACCTAACAACCGAGCGATCACCTTCACCCTCATTTAGTACCATACAATCAGATCACTCACTTTTCTCTAATATTCCATCACCATCTTCAACCCACAGCTTATTTAGATCACCCAACTCATCACCGTCATCTACATATTCATCCCGAACTACAAGGTCAACAGTTGTTGTGCAGGAGGCATTAGTCACTAACCCTGTACCCACTGCTGGCCCTTCTCGTACGCGAAAGAAATGGACTGAAGAAATGAACCGTTTTATATGGCGTACATACCTTCTCAAAACCAACTGCGAAACGTCAGAACTAAACAACTACTTGGAAACTTTACATAGAGAATTTAACAATAGGTATCCCGACATGCAAGCCACCCGACAACGGTTAGGAGATCAAAAGAGAGCTATAATAAGAAGAAAACTGCTCTCACAACATGTGTTAGACGAAATAGCCTGTGAAGTAGGAAAACAAATAGGAGATGAAAACGTAAACCATTCACACATACATAACCAGAACGAACATTCATCACACACACAAACAGTCTCTAGCAACAATAGGATGAAATGGACAAAAGAAATGAACGATGATATTATTAGATGTTACTTTGAAGCAACGGATCTAGAAACAAATATGACTGCTTATCGTAAAAAACTTTATGAATTATTTATAGAAAGACAACCAAATTTATCTAATCTAACTGAACAGAGAATTGCAGACCAAAGAAGAATAATATTCATTAATAAGACATACGCCAACAGAATAAATGAAATAAAGCAGGAAGTACAATTATCACGAACAGATTTAAATAACCAAAGAGTATATGACTTAAACCACTCTGTTGCCGGTCAAACAAATAACACACCTGAAAGCATAATGGACACCATATTTACACTGACTGAACCTACGGCAACAACACAATGAAAACAACATCACTCATAACACCGATACCAATAGTAGTAACAGTACGGTTAATAATAGGATAGAAGAAGAATTTAGTAATGCTCTTACACGATTCAGTACAATCAACCCAGAAGCAAGACCATACATCCCGAAACAAAAGACATCACGAAAATTTGCTGAAATAACTCAATATTTAAATTACAATATTTTACCGAAATACTTAAACCTAGAATTAGATTTTAACTCACTACACACTTTAATTTATTCAGCAGCCTATACGGCAGCTCTTTGTAACGGCACTAGATTTAACACTGAAGATAATACAACTACTAATAAACGAGCTAGGAAACCTGCGTGGCAAAGAAGAATCGAAAGTAGAATAGAACAATATCGATTAGAAATAGGAAGATTAACACAATACATGTTAGGAAATAGAAGTCAGAGAATATTAAAAACTATACAGGAAATAAAGAAAAAATATAAAACTCATTCACAACACGAAGAACCTAACACTGACCCCCAACATTTTCTTGACACACTAAAACAGAAACTAAGCGCGGTTTCAAATAGACTTAAAAGATACTTAAATTGTACTAAACGCAAACAACAAAATACAAACTTCACTAATAACGAAAAACAGTTTTATAGAACCCTAGGACACATTAATCAAATAACATCAAAATCCACAGAATTACCCTCACCTCAAGACCTTCACCAATTTTGGGCAGGTATCTGGGAAAACCCTGTGCAACATAACACACATGCAGACTGGTTACAAAAAATAGCAGACACATCAAATATCAACGAAATGGAGTTTGAGAATATCCCAATTGATACATTCACTCAGGTTATTAGTCGCACACATAATTGGAAGGCACCAGGCACTGACAATATACACAATTACTGGTATAAAAAATTTAGCTGCACACATCCATTCATCCACAGTCACATTTGCAAATTCATACAATCACCACACACTATGCCAACATTCATAACACAAGGAATCACATATATGCTACCCAAAGGCTCAGACCCCAAAAATCCTGCAGTGAAATTATTTACAGTCATCTTAATCAATATAACATCCTAGCAGAACAACAAAAAGGTTGTAAAAAAAATAGTCAGGGTTGTAAAGAACAATTAGCCATAGACTCAATAGTAATGAGGCAAGCCCAAACTAAAAATAGGAATATTCAGATGATGTACATTGATTACAAAAAGGCTTTTGATTCTGTCCCCCATAGTTGGTTAATGTATATACTAGAACATTACAAAATTCATCCCAGACTGATATCATTTCTAGGAGCAGCCATGGTTCATTGGAAAACAAAATTAAAACTATTGAACAACACTTCATCAACTACTCAGCTGATTAAAATAGAAAGAGGCATATTTCAAGGAGACGCACTTAGCCCGCTTTGGTTTTGTATGGCACTCAACCTATTATCTAAGTTACTAGATGATACAAACATAGGTTTTAAATTAAGACACAATAATTCATTCCACATACTTTCACACCTACTTTACATGGACGATATTAAAATTTATGCAACTAATTACACCGAACTTAGTAAACTAGCTGACATTACACAATCATTTTCAACAGACATCCAAATGCATTTCGGGGTAGACAAATGTAAAATTCACTCTATCAACCATGGCAAGACAGAATACAACTCTTACGCACTTAGTACAGGTGAACAAATAGAACCGTTTGACGAACATACAACATATAAATATTTAGGATTCCATCAGTCCAGACAGATTCAACAAAAACACACAAAATCAGAGTTATCAAAGAAATTCAAAGCCAGATTAAATCAGATTCTTAGAACCCAATTAAATTCACGTAATACTATCAAAGCCATCAACACATATGCAATTCCGGTCCTTATTTATTCCTTTGGGATTATAAACTGGTCTCAAAGCGATCTTATTAAATTACAACGCACAATCAACACACATATGACAACCAATAGGAAACATCACCCCAGATCGTGCACACAACGCCTTACATTACCCCGCGAAGATGGAGGCAGAGGCCTCATCGATATACAAAATTTACACAATAGACTCATAGATAAGCTACGCAATTATTTTTATGCAAAAGCCGAACAATCCCAACTTCATAAATTCTTAACCGATATAGACAAAAAATTAACCCCACTCAATTTATATGACAGAAACATTCATCTAAAATTTGCAAGTAGGCAGCAGAAAATAGACTTATGGGCACAAAAGTCTCTACATGGCAGACACCTCGCCGATCTCAGCCAAACACATGTCGACAGAATAGCGTCGAACGAATGGCTGTTGCGCGGAGAACTCTTCCCAGAAACCGAGGCTTTTGTGATAGCTATTCAAGATCAGGTTATAGATACCCTTAACTATCAAAAACACATAATCCGTCTCCCAAATCTTTCTACCGACTTATGTAGACGATGCCATAGCAGTTCTGAAACCATCCAACACATTACTGGCGCTTGTAAATCTATTGTACAAACTGATTACAAATACCGGCATGACCAAGTTGCAGCAATTATCCACCAAAATCTGGCTCACAAATATTCATTCATTCCCAATAAAACTGCTTATTATAAATATAAACCCAGTACAGTTCTTGAAAATAATGCATTTAAAATATATTGGGATAGGACAATAATTACCGACAAAACCATACACTACAATAGACCTGACATAACAATCCTAGATAAAGTTAACAGGACAGTTTTTATTGTAGACATAGCAGTATGTAACACACACAATATTCTTACGACGCACACAGAAAAAGTTTCAAAATATATAGACTTAGCTACTGAAATTAAAAGACAATGGCAGGTAGAAAGAGTTAAAATTGTACCCATTATCATGTCTACAACTGGTGTGGTTCCGAAGACTCTTCAAAATAGCCTCAATATACTGCAAATGCCGAAATCCACCCTAATGTTGATTCAAAAAGCAGTTCTACTAAATACATGCCGTCTCACACGAAAATTTCTTGCATCGTCATCATCCTAATCTCACATCATTTCCCCCTGGCACACTTGGCTAAGGCCCGTGTGTTAGATTTAGCTTCCCCTTTAAAATAAAAGGGAGACCACAAAAGGTATAAAAACAAAATAATAATAATAATAATAATAATTTATTTCCAAACAAATAAGTTAGTACAAAGTTACAAAAAAAGAAATTTGGTAATGTTTTACAGTTAAATTTGCTTTTAGCGTCTGCAATCAAACTAGGCAAAGCCTGTATTTCGATTGTCAGCTTCAATCGCTCCAACCATTTTATTGTACCAATACCTTACAATTTTAAATTTTCTGGTTATACTTCATAAAAGTCTTTCATTCCAATTTCCTATTTACTTAAAATCAAATATAAATTAATTTAAATTTTGTATTTTTATTTTTCCTGTGAAAGTGAAAGTGTGATATGTCCTCTTTTTTGAGTAATGTAAGTGATGTAATGTATGTAAGTGTTTTGAGGCTAATGCAGTGGCGTATTAAGAGGGTGTGAGTCTGTAAAGGTGTGTGTGATGTGATGCGTGTGACTGTGTGCAAACCCATTAAAATACTCCTATCACTCCGTTATAACCAATAGCATTTCTGTTTCTTCGTAGTCCAGTTTCTGCAAGTAGTGGCTCACTCTTACTTTGCATTGTTTATTCGTCAGATGGTAAATGTTTAATTTTTTGTTGATTTTGTTGTATAAATATGGGCCAAGAAATCCAATAAACCGGCCGCTAAATTTGGTTTTCCAACTGGTCTGTGTCGTACAAACCGCAAATTTCCGACGCTTCTCAGTTAATTTCGGATCGTATATTATAGAAGTATGTTGCCTGAGGACGATGCTTCGTATGAACAACTGCCTGACCGTCAAAACCTCGCACATGTGGAAAAGCTCAGTGGTGGGAATATAGATAGGCTTAAAGTTACTTACCTTTAGGATAGCTCGTTGTGCGATCTCTATAGGCTTCATACTGGTTTTGTATGTACCTCCCCAAGAAGATATACAATAGGCAAGTATAGATTGACATAACGCATAGTATATCAATCTCAGCAGCCCGGGCTCAGCAATGTGTCGTAAGGTTTTAAAAACAAAAATGAGTTTGCGCACTCTAGCACATAATAACTTAATATGTTCCCTAAAATTCAGGGCACTATCTATAGTGACACCCAAGTACCTAATAGACTGAACGCGTTCCAACGGCAAGCAATTACAGGAAACATCAGGCAAACACTCATGTGATATAATTTTGTGGTTGCTGCTAAGCCCAGTTACCCGTCTAACGCTGAAACACATGTACTTAGTCTTTTCGACGTTCAATCAATAACATCCAGACTCGGGACAACAATTCGTGGATCACACAAAGTGTTGCAGGTACCGCGTGGGATTTGAACCCACGACACTTGGCGCAGTAGCAAGCGGCATGGCGACCGCTGACACCACTCGGCCAACCGTGCAGTCAATTATTTAATTAATATTGTAAAGTACAAAAGAAAAATATTATTACATGTAAAAAAAAATATTCAATCATTTTAATAAATGTCATCATTGTCGTCGATATTTTCATTTTCTTCGTCACTACTCTTCCAGTCGATGTCATGATCGTCGTCAATATCGCCTTCTTCGTCAGTTTCTGAAAAAACATAAGCAAGTTTATATAATTACGAATAATTAAAAAATTATGTACAATAATTTGTCATAGTAATCACATACCTGATTGCGTTTTGAGCGAATCACTAACATAACTTGGTAGTTGACCCCCTTCAAACCATTTGAACTGGTATTTGTCATCTTTCAATAGCCAGCCGTTATTGTCTGATTAAAATCACAACCTGTGATGGCATGAAATCCAGGTAAACTCTGACAAATTAACAGTCCCAACTCTGCATGTATTTTAGTTAGGTCCACATATCTCAAATTATTGCCAGTACCCGTAAGCATCCGAACAACCGAATCACTTTTAAGGTGATGCATGTTACCAAGCATTATAACCACAATATCGGTATCAGCGCTTCTTATTACTATTTCTGCTGGATAATTGATGTTACATGCATGGTATACTATTTTCGTATCAGTTTCTTCGTGTGATGGGCATGACAACTCTTCATCAACCCTTGAGACAACTTTGTTGGAACTATTAACAGTAAAAGAATGGCATTTTCTGAAATTTATGTATATTGTTTTGTTGCCAATAAAAAAACTAACAATTGTATGGTAATACACACAAAATGTTGTCCCGAGTCGGATGTTATTTGTGTCCGTTTCATGTATGTTTGTAAAGTCCCCCACGACACAGGATGTTTATTCCTAATGTGGGAGTTGTCCTTAAAAAAAAAAAAAAAATTATTTTATATGTTTAACATGGCTATGAATGTAATTAAATTATTTTTTTATTAGATATGTTAAAAGATCGCAATCGACTTAGCACTCGCGCTTGCACTTACAGCGGACTTTCGATGTGTCTGGCAAGATGTTAAAACCATTGAAACTGTCCGGCTTGTGGGGTAACATCTTTTCATAGGTCCCCAAGTAACATATATAAAATTTAGCTTTTATACTATAACGAAAGTAGAATTATAATTTATTAAGGTTCAGGGGTGTCTGGCAGGGGGAAGCAACTGTCATACGTGTCTGGCAATGGATGACGAGATTTCTAAAGTTATCTTTAAGAAAATATAAAAAAATTGAGCTTTATACTTTAACGAATTTAAGGTACTACTTTATACACCTTTACTACCGGTTACCTGCCAAAGTAACCACAACCCAAACTTCATAGTCTCTGGTCGTTCTTACCTGTATAAGGGACATCCGCAGATAAACTTTCAGCTTTTATAAAATGACGAATGTCTGGCCCTCGTGGGCTCTTAGTCTATAGTACATATATTCTATTTATTTATACCATGTTCATATGTTCCAATTTTGTTTATTTTATTCATTGTACATATGTTTCAGTTGTTATCACCTGTACTCGTATATATCCACATTTATTTCTATTTATATAGCTATCTATTTGTAGTGTATTTATTTTCTACTTGTTGTTTTCTTTATATTAGCACTTTTTATAGTAGCGGGACCTTATGCGTTACCCATCCAGGAGCTTCACACACGGTCCCCCAAAAACAGGAAGACCGGATATCCATGACACCGCCAGTTACTTTAAGAAGGGCAGTAGTAGGTGAGAATGACTAATTGCATATGTGCAATGCTTATGTCTCGAACTCTGGTCCTAAGGATCTTAGGTGAAGAGTTTGACCAGAGAAAGACTTGGAAAGGCTTACCACAAGGCTCTGTACTCAGTCCTTTACTGTACAATCTGTACACTGCAGACATGGGTTCATGTCTAAATAAAAATTGCAGTATACTACAGTATGCTGACGACCTGGCACTGTATGTTTCCAATCCTTCCATCCAGGATGCAGCTACATCTCTCTCCGTTTCTCTTAATTCTCTGTGGCAGTGGCTGTCAGCTCACGGCCTAAGCCTTTCTGTACAGAAAAGTGCTATAGTAGTCTTTACAAGAAAGAAGACCCTGCCACAGATTGATGTCCACATACAGCTGCAGGAAGTTCCTCTTGTTATAGATTGAAGTTTTTAGGATTATACCTAGATTCCAGGTTGACTGGCGTTCATCACATTAACCATCTAGCCTCAAAATGTGAACGGATAATCCCAATTTTAAAGGCCCTAGCTGGAGTCTGGTGGGGTGCCCACCCGTACACCATGAAGCTAGTGTATAACGCCTTAATTCGCAGCATATTGGACTATGGCCTATTTTTATTGATTCCATGCAACAAAACCGCATTAACAACCCTTGACCGACTTCAATCCTAGATTGAAGTCGGTCAAGGGTTGTTAATGCGGTTCATTTCATTCAGTTCATTCATTCGGTCTCCGAATCATAACTGGTTGTATGAAGTCCTCTCCTATTAATGCTCTTGAGGTTGAATGTTCTGACCCACCTTTAAAATGAAGAAGACAATACTTTGCTTCTCGTTTTATATTTAAATTTTTATGTATATCCTCTCACCCCCTTCTCCAAAAAATTACTGACTTGGACACTATGTGTAATTCCTCTTCTTACTGGACACAAACAAATTCCATTGGTTCTACAATCTTTTCGTCACTTCTTTCCTTTTATGAATTCTGCTGTAACTTCCTCTTTTTTCCTTTCAATCTAGCATACTCTGTTTCAAGCCCAATATTCTTCTGGATGCTGGAATTGTTAAGGGTTCCTCTACTGTTACCACCTTTAATTCTCTTTTAGATGAACACTGGGTTGGATTTGAAAGATTTTTCACAGATGCATCTAAACTATGTAGTGATAGTTACACTGGAGCCGCTGTATACTCCCAAAATTATAAAATCATCTTACAATTTAAGTGCCCTAAGGAGGCCTCAGCATTTACAGGTGAATCTGTCGCTATTTTAGAGGCATGCCTGTATGCTGAGTGTCATAACATCTCTAAACAACAATCTCTTGCACAAAATAAGGGTACGAGATTCATCCTTATGCGAATGTGCTTTAGATGTAGGCAGCCTGGACCACATATTCTTCAACTGTTCCAATAATATCCCATCCTTAGACCTCTACATCCCCTAAGCTCCTTCAAGTGTTAATGATTTTCATTCAATGTAGATAATAATGTTACGAGCTGGGTATTAAATAAATTAAAGTACTCGATTAATTACCAAAAATAACACAATATTTATTAAGAACACTTTTTACAATAAGAAATCACTAAATCACTCGTTAGTCGCACTAAAGATCTCTTCGATGTTTATCCGCTGTATCGTGAAACAATACTGTCCCTACGGCCAACACGTTCCGCTTTTATATGGCCGTGGAAATTACTCGAAACTACGAAAATATTCGATCGATGTCTCTAGGCTAAATAGATTACTCTAGAGCTGCTTGTAGCGCCATCTAGCGTCGAGTAATCGTCATAATGCACACAGTTGCGCGCTTTCCGACACTAGATGGCGTTGTCCTCGACAGTTCTCGATTCTTCTAGTGGACACTAGATTCATCTGGTTATGGCGCAACACTGCCCCCTCCTAAGACATGCTCGTCCCGAGCATTATCGGTTCCATAGTATCGCGCCAGTCGATCTACATGAACTATCTTTGGGGCGCCTCTTGGACACTTCTGTATCCGGTAGGTAACATCATTGATTTTAGTGACTACCCGGTATGGCCCATCCCATTTTGCTTGTAGCTTCGGAGATCTCCCTTTACTGCGAACTGGATTATGTAGCCATACTAGCGAACACTCTTCGAAGCCCTTATTATTCGCTTTCCGGTCATAACGGGTTTTCATCTTTTCAGACATTTGTTGGCCCGATTGTCTGACATGCTCATAAATGTCATTCATCTTGTTCCGCAAGTCATTCGCGTACTCCGTTATACTTCGCGGGGTATCAGGGGGTATTCCAGTGATCAAGTCTGCGGGCAACCGTAGTTCTCTTCCGAAGTTTGCAAAAGTTGGTGTTACGGAAGTACATTCGTGGACTGCACTTCGGTATGACAGAAGAAACGGTTGGATGTGTTTGTCCCAATCTTTTTGCTTACTTTCAACTACTTTTGCCAGATACCTCTCTAGTGTTTGGTTAAATCGTTCCACCATTCCGTCCGATTGTGGGTGGTAAGAGGTGGTTCTGGTTTTGTGAGCACCCATCACTCGACACATTTCTTGAAATATTTGAGACTCAAAATTTCTTCCTTGGTCACTGTGGATTTCTAAAGGCACTCCAAAACGACAGAAGACTTCGTGCACTAATTTATCTGCAACTGTTGATGCCTCTTGGTTGGGAATGGCAAAGACTTCTGGCCACTTAGTGAAGTAATCCATTACGACCATGAAGTACTTGTTTCCGCTTTCACTTTCAGGAAACGGTCCTGCCACGTCTATAGCAATTCTTTCCCAGGGTGCACCAACATTATACAATTTCAATGCGCCTCTGCTACGTGTATGAGGTCCCTTCACGGCCGCACAACTGGTACACTTGCGACACCAGTCCTCAACATCATCACGACAATGAATCCAGTAGAATCTTTCCCTTATCTTTAACAATGTCTTCTTAACTCCCATATGACCTCCTGAACATCCATTATGGTAGAGCTGCAGGACCACTGGTATCTTAGCTTTAGGAACAACCATTTGCAGGTGACAGCTGTCTCCTCGAGCGTTTTCCCATTTACGGCACAAGACTCCATCCTGGATGACTAGACTATCCCATTGAGCCCAATAACTCTTCGTGGTCGAGCTCAGCGATGCAACTTCGCTCCAGTGTGGCTTAGGAGTCTCAGCTTTAATCCACTCGAGAATTGGTTTGATATCTGCATCCTCTTGCTGTGCTTGCTGCAGGCTTTCCTTCCATTCGTTGCTAAGGTCCGTCTTTATCGTCCTTATAGGAACAGCTTCCTTTACTTCTTGCTTGGCGCAGTGCTTGCAGTCTTCAGGGCAAGGTCTTCTTGATAGTGCGTCTGCGTTACCGTGAGACTTTCCACTGCGATGTTCAATCATGAAGTCATATTCCTGTAATAACTCAATCCATCTCGCGACTTGTCCTTCAGGATTTTTAAATTGTAAGAGCCACTTTAATGCAGCGTGGTCAGTTCGGAGGTGGAATTTACGCCCAAGCAAATATTTGCTGAAATGTTGCAGTGTCTTCACTACGGCCAGTAGTTCCCTTCTTGTGACGCAGTAATTCCTTTCCGGCTTCGACAAAGATTTACTGAAATATGCAATAACAACCTCTTGATCACCTTTCCGCTGGGATAACACACCGCCAAGCCCAGTATCACTCGCATCTGTGTCAACTATGAATTCATTTTCGGTATCTGGATACCCTAAGATAGGTGTGTTGCATAGACGTCTTTTTAGCTCTTGAAATGCAGTGTCACAACTTTCATCCCAGCAGAAATGTCTTTTCTCTTCAGTAAGTTTATGAAGGGGTTTAGCAATATCCGCAAAGTTTTTCACGAATCGCCGATAGTAGGAGCACAAGCCCAAAAATGCTCTTATTTGGGTCTTATCTCTTGGAACTGGCCAATCCTTGACGGCAGCGATCTTTTGTGGATCTGTTTGGACACCCTCTTCCGAAACCACATATCCTAAAAAGCTAACCTGCCGTTTGAAAAATGAACATTTCTTAGGACTTAACTTTAGGTTGGCACTTCGGATTTTCGATAATACGCGCTCCAGGTTTCGGATATGTTCTTCAAACGTACGGCCTACGATGACAATGTCATCCAAATAGACCAGGCAGGCATCTCCAGTTAATCCGGTGAGTACTGATTCCATCAGTCTTTCAAAAGTTGCTGGCGCGTTACATAATCCGAAGGGCATTACTTTGAACTGCCACAATCCTTTCCCTGTCGAAAATGCAGTCTTCTCTTTGTCCTTGGGATCAATCTCTACCTGCCAGTATCCACTTTTTAAATCCAAGGTGCTAAACCACTTAACCCCTGTTAGCATGTCCAGAGTGTCGTCTATTCTAGGTAGTGGATAGCTGTCCTTCTTCGTAATGTCGTTTAGACGGCGGTAGTCAACACAAAAACGCATACTGCCATCCTTTTTCTTTACAAGCACTACAGGTGAACACCATGGGCTGGATGAAGGCTCTATAACGCCATCCCTGACCATTCCATCAATCATGGTTTGTACTTCCTGTTCTCGTGCTACTGGTAGTCTTCTTGGTCGCTGACGAATAGGCATCTCACTCCCAGTGTTTATTTTGTGTTGAACCAAACCAGTCTTTCCAATATCAGCGTCATTAGTAGAGAAAATATCAGTGTACTTAACTAACATTCTCTTAGCCTTGTCAATTTCTTCCCTAGACAAGACATCTCGACAGTCTTCTAAAAGTGTTGACACGTTGACTCGTGCATCCGTGCTAATTTTCGAAGTAGTCAAGTCTTGGCATCGACGCATCCAATCCACATCTTCGCAAGTGCCAATCAGTGTGCCCTTATGAATCACATGTTGCTTGTCACTAAGATTTAGCACACGTACTGCAGAGGTGTTAGTGGTACTTACTAGAGTTCGTGCGATCTTCCATGGAAGATCATTATCTACCCCTTCAATAAGGACACACCGATGCATTCGTCCAGAATTATGAGGGAGACTAACTGGCATAATTGTCTCTGATCTGGGAGGAAGAACAGCGTTCTTTAAGCTGTACACTTTGCCTGATGATGCTCCTTCCATGAACAGTTCTTCTTGACTACATCTCATTACACCTTGGTTGATGTCGATCTCACAACAATTGTTCTTCATGAAGTCTAGGCCAAGGATACAATCGTCAACTATATCGGCCACAATGACGTTATGCAGGTAAACTTGGTTGCCCAACTTCAACTCCACCTTCTGTTCGCCTCGGACGGGTATGCGCTGACCAGTGGCTGTTACTAAGTTTATTTGCTCACGGTTACATGCAATGTCCCTCAGGAACCGATTTGCAAGTTGGGAACTGATGACTGTGCGAGAAGCTCCCGTATCAATAGTCAGCTTACACGACGTTCCGTTGATTTCGCCTCTGATGACCAGGCTGTTCCCATCATGAGTTTGCGAGATCGAAATCCTTGGGGCTCTTTGAACACCAGCCAGCACCCGCCCCGCAGTCCTGGCGTTTACTCGTTTCCCTGCTGTTGTTGGGCAGTACTATCAACCGCCCTATTCTCCTGAGACCGCTCGTACTCACTTCCTATGCTTCGCTTAGGGCAGCTGGACCGAAGGTGACCTTTTTCACCACAGGCGTAGCATCTAGGGCTGTACCCCTTAAATCGGTCTCGCACAGGTGATGCCACAACCTCCCGGACCCGATGAGACCGACGGTCTTGTCTCACAGCTTCCACCTCTAAAGCATGGGCCAGAGCGTCCTTGAGAGTTTCATGGTGTCCAAGTCTCACAGCAGCTCTAACTTCGAGGTCACGAATGCCATCGATGAAAGCTTGCACCAGATTCCCGCCAATGAGCGCAGGTGCAGACTGGTATGCCTTACGGACCAGTTTCTCAACTTCTAGAGCCCATTGTTGCAAGTTTTCGCCGATGCGTTGGGCACGATCCTTCAGCTGTGCACGAAACACGTGCTCCAGATGAGCGTCACCATATCTTGCCTCCAATGCCTCCAGCAGTTGCTCATAGGTAACCTCCTTATCGAGGGCTTCGAGGACGGTTAGAGCCTGGTCTCGAAGACCCAAGGTGAGCGCGGTCATAGCCTGATCCTTAGTCCAGCCGTTCACCTTCATAACAGCCTCAAACTGAATCTTGTAGGCTGACCACGAAGATGTTCCATCAAACGGCGGTACTTTGAACCCCCGTACCGAAGGAGCAGCAGTCACTGTAGTCGAGGCTCCCTCTCCAACTTTAAGGTTTCCTAAGGCCTTCTTCACGTCAGCAATCTGAGTTTCGGCCTCAGTGATACGGTTCTCGTGTTGAAGAACCTGATCCTTCACTACCTTGAGTTCTTTGCCGAAAGTCTCATGAATGCCTTTTAACAAGAGCATCTGTTCCTCCTGGCGGCGTGCCTGGTCTTCCTTATCCCGTTGCATCTGTTCTTCCAAACGGTGGGCCTGCTCCTCCTGGCGGCGGGCCTGCTCCTCCTTGTCCCGCTGCAGTTGCTCTTCCAAGCGGCGGGCCTGCTCCTCCTGGCGGCGGGCCTGCTCCTCCTGACGGCGGGCCTGCTCCTCCTTGTCCCGCTGCAGTTGCTCTTCCAAGCGGCGGGCCTGCTCCTCCTGGCGGCGGGCCTGCTCTTGGAGCATTGCCATTAGGGCCGTGATATCTGGAGCTGCTGCCGATGTGGACGGCGTGGTTTCCATAGCTGGCTGCTGATCTTCCGATGTAGGCAGTTGTGCACTTCCAAATCGCCTCTGATCAGCCTCTTGCTGGCGCTGACTCCTAGTTCGGATACCTTCCGTGTCTTCCTTTGGTAAAACCGGCATACTTTAATCCCACTTCTGACACCAAATTGTTACGAGCTGGGTATTAAATAAATTAAAGTACTCGATTAATTACCAAAAATAACACAATATTTATTAAGAACACTTTTTACAATAAGAAATCACTAAATCACTCGTTAGTCGCACTAAAGATCTCTTCGATGTTTATCCGCTGTATCGTGAAACAATACTGTCCCTACGGCCAACACGTTCCGCTTTTATATGGCCGTGGAAATTACTCGAAACTACGAAAATATTCGATCGATGTCTCTAGGCTAAATAGATTACTCTAGAGCTGCTTGTAGCGCCATCTAGCGTCGAGTAATCGTCATAATGCACACAGTTGCGCGCTTTCCGACACTAGATGGCGTTGTCCTCGACAGTTCTCGATTCTTCTAGTGGACACTAGATTCATCTGGTTATGGCGCAACAATAACATCAAACTCTGACCTACGCTCCTATGAATGTTACTATGTTGATTTGTGTTTGTCTACCAATTATTTCTATATATAACTAATTCTTATCTTATCTATTAGTGCTTGTGCTTTTGTTTCAGACTACTAACCACAACAAAAAGCCCCACATCTAGTCTACTGCTAATTTTGATGCAAAATTTATTACTCATTTCCACGTATTTCCATCCTACTTGACATTGGCAGAATTGTCGACATCGACACAGTTTGCTATTCCTAAGAAAAAGAAAGAAAGACAATGTAAACATTGACTACGGTGTTAATAACAACAAAGTTGCAGTTAATATGAGCAGAATATAAAACAATAAGGAGTGTTGTGCAATTATGTGATACCGTTATTGTCTCCGCGGACCCTTCGTGGCCATGGTCGAACTCGCTTTAGTCGGTGAAGTCGTCTTGGGATGTTTGTGTATCAGCGGCTTGAGCTCGTCCAGTGTTGTTATTTTGTGACGGCTGTTATCGACGAGTTTAACGACAATGGTGCCGTCCTGTGTCCAGCAGCCCGACATACCAAAATGTTGCCGAGCCATGCTGAACGTGGTCTGTCTGGTTTTAGTTAGGAACTTTCTTACCAAATAGTCGGATCCCTTCAACGTAGTCTTGGCCTTCCACACTGCAGCACGGACCTCCGCCGAAGAGAATCTGACGAGCACTGGACGACGACGTTCCTTGGATGGAGTACCCATACGGTGACAGAGCCTGATATTCGATGTGGTGATGTCACTAAGGCCCCTCCTCTGATTCACGATACTCAGCAGGGTCTTGCTACAATCTTCCTGGACTGCTTCAGGCACTCCGAGTATTTATTAATTTATTGAATAGTGGGCAAACGAGCCGACGTATCACCTGATGGTGAGCGATTATCGCCGCCCATGGACACCAGCAACACCAAAGGCGTCACAAGTGCGTTGCCGACCTTTGGGGATGGGAAAGGGGATGGGGGGAGGGGTTGGGGTATGGGCCTCCGGTATCCTTAATCACTCGGTGAAACACAGCGCAAACGCTATTTCACACCGGTTTTCTGTGAGGCCGTGGTATCGCTCCGGTCGAGCCATCAGTATTCAAGCTTTTTATCTTTACAGATGCCGCATCTACTCACCAAGCACGATGTATTGGAACAACATAGATTATTGATAAGTTCTGCAGAGTCCTTTTCTTTGATTATTTTACGATAATGTAAAACTATCAACAATAGTTCTAAGTTTGTATGAGTTTTACACAATCATGTTTCTTTATCACTGACATCTAGTATGAGTACCCAAAATGCCTTTTGTTTGCAAAAATACGAATAACGGTAACGGTAATAAGCGGTGGTAATCGCTTACCATCAGGCGATACGTCTGCTCGTTATCCTCCTATTCCATAAAAACAAAATTGTGAAATTTATTTTAGTACCAGACAATTTGGTTCACGTACAGCTGGAACTCCGGCGGTAAGAGCACGACGGATAATGTCGTTAATACATATTGGCATGTCGAGATATACGACAAGCGGTTCTGCTATAAGGCAGGCCATGATAACTGATGCTGTCAATGGCTCAATAGTAACTAACACCATAAGTTTAACTACTTGAATGACTAAAAATTATTATTATTACGTACAAACACAGTGTATGTCGTCGTGAAACAAATAAAAGAGTGCGTCATTTTAGTGACGTCATAGTTAGGTATACCTGAGAAGTCCTTTTAACGATAGCTGGCATAGTCTAAATGATTATTTAAAGTAAACAAAGTTTAGTATTTTAGAATAAGTATAAACTCAAGATGATCTGGCAGATATATATTGAATAAAACTTTATCAAATGATAGAATTATTTATTTTAAAATGTCCCTTAAGTTACGAGTATGTTAAAACTAGGTTTTTTTTATGAAATAATTTATCTGTCATATAGATTAATCATGTTAAAGATGGTTTAAACCATTGGTCGTCACACTTTACTCGCCAAGGGCCACACATAACGATGTGAATGCCAGGGCCGGGCCAGAGTATGTGAAGCCTATAAGAGCCTTTACTTTATAATAGTTTTAAGTTTACCATGAAATCATACTACTACTGGTGTACATTAAAGAGATTTATTATTACTATTATTATTACATCTACTTATTCTTGTAATATATATATTTACATATATTATAAATATAAAAAAATTACTCTCTAATTTTCAATCTTTCAACGTAAGCTACGACTTGCGCACAAGACATCGATATCCAGGCTCCTGCAGACACAGTAGTATCCATGTACACATTATTATTATCGTAGATCCTGACAGTGATGACCATCTCCGCATACTGTGTAGCAAACCAGATTCTTGAATCGATTCTCCATTTTTTTCTGAACTGCTTACAATCCCCAGTTGTCGAAACCTCGGATAGTCGCAAAATTGGTTTTCGTTCCCATCCGTCTCTAAAGGTCATCAATGCTAAGTCTCCTTCTACTTCTACTATGGTGGTAGTTGTGGAGATACTTTCAAATACTGTGTTATAATCTGTCAGCTTCCCTAAGTAGAAGGTATAAGCGTTTTGATGCTCCCCTCCATGAACACACGCGTCAATCTCGTTCTTCCATTTCGGTCCACTAATAGTGAATGCGCTACAATGTTCCGTGAGAATCGCAAATGCTAATGCGAGGAATATCCGAGACATTTTTACGAGAACAAAAACGACAGGTTCACGATTGACTGACTGTTATTGAAGATGAAGTATGTAAAAAGAATAAAACGTATTTGCTTATATACGTAAGTTCTTGCGAATGTATCATTGAGGTTATCATATTGATGTTTTGATATATATCTTACAGGTTTTCACTACACGAGAGATTGGGGAAAAATGGACAACTAACAAAAAAATTATATGTACCTACTTAGATTGGAACTGTTAAAAATATATTTATTAATATCAATTTAACAATTTTCTTCCTATTCAGTGCTGATAAAAAGGTCCCCGCCCAAAGAACTTTAACTATAGCCTTTGGGTAGTCCCTAATTGTTAATTTTATTTCCAACCAGGAATTGTTCAGACTGATCCCTGCCGCCTCTTTCCGCCATCGTCCTACGCAACAGAAACTTCATCCTCATTATCAAGATGGTTGGCAGTCCTCAACTGTGCGATTTTCCCGAAACTTTCTGCCGCGCACAACAAAACTGTGGAATGAGCTGTCGCCTGCGGTGTTCCCGGACCAATGCGACCTTCAAAATTTAAAGAAAAGAGCGTACTCCTTCTTAAAAGGTCGGCAACGCACTTGTGACGCCTTTGGTGTTGTGGGTGTCCATGAGCGGCGGTAATCGCTTACCATCAAGCGATACGTCTGCTCGTTTGCCTCCTATACAATAAAAACAAAAAATAAGCACCTTAGTACAAAACAATCATAACGATTAAACAATTATTCCTTTGTAAATGTAATATGTATGAATATAGTAATATTTAAGCATATGTATCAATAGTCTGGTTACCTGTCTAGTCTGGTTATGTGTGTGTTAGGTTATTATTAAATACCATAAATTAACATGAATACTGAAATATGGTTTCTGGATAGAATACAACACACAAAGACAGAGTTTTGGTTAACCCAATATGATAAGACTTTATTGGGATTTTGAAGTTTTGATTGCGATAACCTTTAATAAAACATCTCAAACAGTTCTAAACGACAATGTCGGATTTTGTTCGAATACCGCCCACCCTTCAACAGACGTGGGGTGGGCAATTCTTATAAAATGCGCATATGTTAGGAGATCGTGTAAAATTTGTGACAAAACGCATTCTTTGAGTGAATTTTACATGGCTGCTAACATACCCTTAAATGAACTCTACAAGGGAAATGAGTATTTTTTTTGCTTTTTAACTGAAAAGCGTTTAAAATTTTGAAAGAATGCTAATGATATTTAAAGTAAATGGTAATTAGAAAATCTTAAAGGTAATGAGAAATAGTAATAATAAATGTTTGTTTCGAAATATATCTAAAAATTGTTTTAAATAAACTAAATACTCGTATAATGTACTTAACAGTCGTAACAATATTTAAATATTTTTTAATTGTCCGAAATATTTAATTATCAAGAATTTTTTTATGAAATATCGGGCAAACGAGCAGACGTATAGCCTGATGGTAAGCAATTACCGCCGCCCATGGACACTTGCAACACCAGAGGTATCACGCGTTGTCAGCTTTTGGGGGATGGGAAGGGGGAAAGGGGTTGGGGTATGGGCCTTCGGTATCCTCACTCACTCAGTGAAACAATGTGCAAGCGCTATTTCACACCGGTTTTCTGTGAGGCCGTGGTATCACTCCGGTCGAGCCGGCCCATTCCTGCCGAAGCGTGGCTCTCCCACGGTAAAAAGATACAAAAATACATGTTTTTCTTTTTATTTAAATCAGTCTTAAACATAATTTCTTACTTATTAGGTATTAAACAACGTTACAAAATTTTAAGAAACAAAACTTAATTACTACTTAGTAATGAGTTGGAAGTATGCGGTAAAAATAACTATAAAATTACACGTCGATATGAATCTGGGAATTTTGCTCTAAGCAAAGGTCAAATCTGCAAAAAAATAAAATTTCCGGACATCCAACACACAACGCCATTTAGTCCCAAGCTAAGCAGAGTTTATAATATGGGTACTAGGCAAGTGATATAAATACTTATATACTTTTTTATTGTAAATACATATATACGAGTATTATACATAGAAAACACCCAAACTCCGAAACAAATAATTCCAGATCATCTTGATCTTGATCTTGAAACTCGCGGGCTGGGTTTCCGCAACTCGACGACTTCGTTGCGCCTTTTTTGCGTGATGGGATGGCTTCATACGTGCCACCCCAGTTCTTCCAAGAAGCCTAGCAGACCCTTCACGTTGCCGACGACTTCTGGGAGTGACCTCGGTGATCCGAGGTGTCTCGCCCGGTATTCTGCCACCTCAGGACATGTCATAATGACATGGGCGGCTGTCTCCTCCTCCTCCATGCATGCCCTGCACAGAGGACTGTCTGTTACACCTAGAGTGAAAAGATGTTTGTTTAGTAATGCATGACCAGTTATTGCTCCAACCAAGAGTCGAAGCAGCGGCCTCCCAAGCCGCAACAGCTTCCGTGACAATCCGGGTTTGATCGTCGGGAGGGCCTCCTTGGTCTGCCTGCAGGTGCCAAGGTTGGACCAATAGGTTTGGTGTTCCACCTTGGTGTTTATTTGCAGTGATCTTCGCAGCCAAGCAGAGGGATTCCAGATCATACAAACATTTGGTCCGACCCGGGAATCTAACCCGAGACCTCAAGCTTAGCAGTAGCATACGCTACCACTACGCCACCGAGGCAGTCAATATATTTATATATTTATTTATTTATTTATAACTTCATGCACATGTACATAGGCGGACTTAATGCCAAGGGCATTCTCTACCAGCCAACCTTTGGGGGGTGTAGAGATCTAATAAGGTAGGTGCATCGAGGTTAATGTTGTAACCTAAATTAATCTAACCAACACAAAAATTCATATACTTAAATACATACATACATCCATACAAAAATAAATATATAGGTACATAATACATATACTTACTAATCGTACACTGGAAAGTAGACTTTAAGTAGGAGTACATTTAAATAAGTTATTCCGCGATTTGAAGAAGGTGATTGTGTACGCTCTTTTTAAAAATGTACCGGTTTGTGGACATGCTGATTTCGAGTGGGAGCGCATTCCAAAGCAGCACTGCTTGCACAAAGAATGAGACGTGAACGAAATCGGAGGTGTGGGAAGGACGAATAGGAGGAGCAGGTTATTCGTAGAGCGGAGGTTTCTGTCGTGATTCGAGGAAAGAAACTGTAAATCGGGATCAAAATAAGTAGGTGAGAATGGGGAATTAAGGAACGAAAAGAGAGAGGTCAGCGCCCGCTGATTACGACGTAGACGGATGGGTAACCATTTTAATTGGGAACGTAAAGCAGATACGTGATCATACTTGCGAAGATTAAATATGAATCGAATGCAGTTATTGAGAAGACGGTCTAGTTTATTTAGGAGGTCTGCATTCAGGTCGAAATAACACACATCACCATAGTCAATTAAAGGAATAATTAAGGTTTGCATGAGTGAAATTTTTGTTTCGGGAGGCAGGAAATTTTTAAAACGGTAAAGTGTTCGCAGATGTTCTGTCACTTTTTGACTCACATTGGTCACTTGATCTCTCCAATCGAGCGTTGAGTCGATGAGCAGTCCTAGGTCTTTGACTACAGGGCTCCAAGGTGTAATTGCGCCGTGGAGGACGACTGGTGAGAGTGAAGTTGTGTCCACTCTGCGCATCATATTTTTGCTACCCACTATGATTGCCTGACATTTAGTAAGATTGATTGACAATCCGAACCTCTTCGACCACGAGTTTATGCGATCTAGGTCCTTGTTGATACTGTCGATGGCTCGTGATATGTCCTCCACTCTTTCCTGTGAATAGATCTGCAGGTCATCCGCATACAGGTGATACGCACACTGAAGATGTTGGGTTAAGAGGTTGATAACAATAGAGAATAATAGGGGAGATAGAATACCGCCTTGAGGGACGCCAGGGCTGAGGTCACACCAGCTGGAAGTGGAGTCTTGAACACGAACACACTGCTGACGTCCTTGAAGATATGAAGAGAACCATTCCAGTGCATCTGGGGTAATTTTAAGATACGTAAGGATAGATAGTAGGATTTCGTAACTGACTGTATTGAACGCATTGGAGAAATCAACCAGGACAAAAACTGTAACTTTGGTGTCCTCCATGCCTTTTCGAATATCGCCAGTTACTTAAAAATGTAAGCAGGCACCCGCCATCGCAGGGTGTTGCTGCCTTTCGCGCTTTTCCCCTTCCGTTAAAAGGGCCCTTTTTTAGACATTGTTTTCCATATAGTGCAAGTGTGTGGTGTGTGATGTCGTTATAATTTAATATATATGTATATATAATATATTAAAAATGTTCAAATATATGCGTACCTACAGCACATTCACAATTGCTGTACGCATACATTCGCCCATCTATTGTGTTATATATGTTTATATACTATTTATTTACATCATATTTTATTTCATCTATTTGCCTTTACCATATTTCTCATGCATATTTTATTTTTAATTCATTTTTATATATATTTCAAATTTTTGTGATATATAATATGTATATATAATATATATAAATGTTCAAATTTATGCGTACAGCACATTCACGATTGCTGTACGCATACATTTGCCCATTCACTGTGTCCTATATATTTATATACTATTTGTTTACATCAAGTTTTATTGTTTCTATTTGCCTTTACTACATTTCTCATACATATATTGTTTTCTGTTCACTTTTTATGTGTTTCTAATTTTTGTGATATATATATATATATACATAACACATGTAAATGTTCAAATACATGTGTATAGCACATTTACAACTGCTGTACACATACATTCGCCCACTCACCGCGTCCCATAATTATATAATATTTGTTTACATCATATTGCATTTCATCTATATGCCTTCTATCAAATTTCTTATACATATATTATTTTTATTTCTCTATTTATATATATTTCTGATTTTTGTTGTATATAATATACTAGCTGACCCCACGCAACCTCGTTTGCGTCTTATATAGCTCGTAGCATGAAAATTATCGCAAAATAAGTAACTTTTCTGGTTGATTTTTACACCTTGTGTCCGAAAAACCCAAATATCTTACGGAACTCTATTTTTTTCCAAAATAAAATATAGCCTATGTTACTCGTGGATAATGTAGCTTTCGAATGGTGAAAGAATTTTTAAAATCGGTCCAGTAGTTTTTGAGCCTATTCATTACATACATACAAACCAACATACAAATCTTTCCTCTTTATAATATTAGTATGGATATAAACGTTCAAACCCATATGTACAGCACACTCACAGTTGCTGTACATATACATTCGCACGCCCACAGTATCTTACATATTAATATTCTATTTGTTTACATTTTTTATACACATATTATTCCAACCATCTGTTGATGTTTACTTTTAATTTTTTGTTTTCAGTTGCTAATACGCGCGGATCCGAGTGTGTAATCCCATCGGCTGGGAAACACGGATACGCATTTTGCTTCTGCTATATACATATCACACGTTTTTTATTTATTACCTACACTATATTTATATGCCCTGTTATCTATTATTCCATTCATTTATGTTTTTTTTTTTTTTTATTAAATAGTGGGCAAACGAGCAGACGTATCACCTGATGGTAAGCGATTACCGCCGCCCATGGACACCTGCAACACCAAAGGCGTCACAAATGCGTTGCCGAACTTTGGGGGATGGGAAAGGGGATGGGGAGAGGGTTTGGGGTATGGGCCTCCGGTATCCTCACTCACTCGGTGAAACACAGCGCAAACGCTATTTCACACCGGTTTTCTGTGAGGCCGTGGTATCACTCCGGTCGAGCCGACCCATTAATGACGAAGCATAGCTCTCCCACGGTGCTCCCACATATATCACAAAAATGTATCACACATATATTTCTATTTATTACACTACATTTATATATATTATGTTTTTCTTCTGTTACATATTCATCGTTCTATTACAAGAGCCCACGACGGCCAGACATTCGTCATTTTATAAAAGCTGAAAGTTTATCTGCGGATGTCCCTTATACAGGTAAGAACGACCAGAGACTATGAAGTTTGGGTTGTGGTTACTTTGGCAGGTAACCGGTAGTAAAGGTGTATAAAATAGTACCTTAAATTCGTTAAAGTATAAAGCTCAATTTTTTTATATTTTCTTAAAGATAACTTTAGAAATCTCGTCATCCATTGCCAGACACGTATGACAGTTGCTACCCCCTGCCAGACACCCCTAAACCTTAATAAATTATAATTCTACTTTCGTTATAGTATAAAAGCTAAATTTTATATATGTTACTTGGAGACCTATGAAAAGATGTTACCCCAAAAGCCGGACAGTTTCAATGGTTTTAACATCTTGCCAGACACATCGAAAGTCCGCTGTAAGTGCAAGCGCGAGTGCTAAGTCGATTGCGATCTTTTAACATATCTAATGAAAAAATAATTTAATTACATTCATAGCCATGTTAAACATATAAAGAAAAAAATATCTTTTTTTTTTTTTTTAAAGACAACTCCCACATTAGGAATAAACATCCTGTGTCGTGGGGGACTTTACAAACATACATGAAACGGACACAAATAATAATAATAATAATAACCCCCCTGGGGGATCACCTTGCCGCGGTGGGGGGGCTTACGGGTATCTGGTACTGGTTATGATCAAAACAGCTTATCATTTTGTTGAGTTTTCGCTTGTGGAGTTTCTGTTTGTTTGAAGTTATTGTACTAATCAAGCGGCGATTTTGGGGGCGGAGACCTGACACTAACACCTACCCAACCAACGATCCCAAACCCATTAAATGGAGAACTAATGGAAACTGATAAAAAGAAATATAATTTACGGTCGCTTCCCGGGGGGCGCCGGGGCGCATCTGGAGCCGATGCTGGGTGCTACAGCATGCGAACCATCGGTGGTGAGACGTCGAGCAGGCGGGCTCTCACCAAGCAATCTACTACAGCCGGTCGCGATGAGTTGAGCAGGCGGGCTCATCGCGTAGAAGTTACAGCCGAATCAACGGGCGATGATACAAAAACGCTATCTTCTTCTACACCTTCAACTCGCCCTTCTTACATGACAAGAAGATCAATACGCTTGGCAAGCACTAACAGCGCTGTGCAACACCTAACAACCGAGCGATCACCTTCACCCTCATTTAGTACCATACAATCAGATCACTCACTTTTCTCTAATATTCCATCACCATCTTCAACCCACAGCTTATTTAGATCACCCAACTCATCACCGTCATCTACATATTCATCCCGAACTACAAGGTCAACAGCTGTTGTGCAGGAGGCATTAGTCACTAACCCTGTACCCACTGCTGGCCCTTCTCGTACGCGAAAGAAATGGACTGAAGAAATGAACCGTTTTATATGGCGTACATACCTTCTCAAAACCAACTGCGAAACGTCAGAACTAAACAACTACTTGGAAACTTTACATAGAGAATTTAACAATAGGTATCCCGACATGCAAGCCACCCGACAACGGTTAGGAGATCAAAAGAGAGCTATAATAAGAAGAAAACTGCTCTCACAACATGTGTTAGACGAAATAGCCTGTGAAGTAGGAAAACAAATAGGAGATGAAAACGTAAACCATTCACACATACATAACCAGAACGAACATTCATCACACACACAAACAGTCTCTAGCAACAATAGGATGAAATGGACAAAAGAAATGAACGATGATATTATTAGATGTTACTTTGAAGCAACGGATCTAGAAACAAATATGACTGCTTATCGTAAAAAACTTTATGAATTATTTATAGAAAGACAACCAAATTTATCTAATCTAACTGAACAGAGAATTGCAGACCAAAGAAGAATAATATTCATTAATAAGACATACGCCAACAGAATAAATGAAATAAAGCAGGAAGTACAATTATCACGAACAGATTTAAATAACCAAAGAGTATATGACTTAAACCACTCTGTTGCCGGTCAAACAAATAACACACCTGAAAGCATAATGGACACCATATTTACACTGACTGAACCTACGGCAACAACACAATGAAAACAACATCACTCATAACACCGATACCAATAGTAGTAACAGTACGGTTAATAATAGGATAGAAGAAGAATTTAGTAATGCTCTTACACGATTCAGTACAATCAACCCAGAAGCAAGACCATACATCCCGAAACAAAAGACATCACGAAAATTTGCTGAAATAACTCAATATTTAAATTACAATATTGTACCGAAATACTTAAACCTAGAATTAGATTTTAACTCACTACACACTTTAATTTATTCAGCAGCCTATACGGCAGCTCTTTGTAACGGCACTAGATTTAACACTGAAGATAATACAACTACTAATAAACGAGCTAGGAAACCTGCGTGGCAAAGAAGAATCGAAAGTAGAATAGAACAATATCGATTAGAAATAGGAAGATTAACACAATACATGTTAGGAAATAGAAGTCAGAGAATATTAAAAACTATACAGGAAATAAAGAAAAAATATAAAACTCATTCACAACACGAAGAACCTAACACTGACCCCCAACATTTTCTTGACACACTAAAACAGAAACTAAGCGCGGTTTCAAATAGACTTAAAAGATACTTAAATTGTACTAAACGCAAACAACAAAATACAAACTTCACTAATAACGAAAAACAGTTTTATAGAACCCTAGGACACATTAATCAAATAACATCAAAATCCACAGAATTACCCTCACCTCAAGACCTTCACCAATTTTGGGCAGGTATCTGGGAAAACCCTGTGCAACATAACACACATGCAGACTGGTTACAAAAAATAGCAGACACATCAAATATCAACGAAATGGAGTTTGAGAATATCCCAATTGATACATTCACTCAGGTTATTAGTCGCACACATAATTGGAAGGCACCAGGCACTGACAATATACACAATTACTGGTATAAAAAATTTAGCTGCACACATCCATTCATCCACAGTCACATTTGCAAATTCATACAATCACCACACACTATGCCAACATTCATAACACAAGGAATCACATATATGCTACCCAAAGGCTCAGACCCCAAAAATCCTGCAAATTACAGACCTATCACATGCTTGCAAACTATATACAAAATCATTACAGGATGCATCAGTGAAATTATTTACAGTCATCTTAATCAATATAACATCCTAGCAGAACAACAAAAAGGTTGTAAAAAAAATAGTCAGGGTTGTAAAGAACAATTAGCCATAGACTCAATAGTAATGAGGCAAGCCCAAACTAAAAATAGGAATATTCAGATGATGTACATTGATTACAAAAAGGCTTTTGATTCTGTCCCCCATAGTTGGTTAATGTATATACTAGAACATTACAAAATTCATCCCAGACTGATATCATTTCTAGGAGCAGCCATGGTTCATTGGAAAACAAAATTAAAACTATTGAACAACACTTCATCAACTACTCAGCTGATTAAAATAGAAAGAGGCATATTTCAAGGAGACGCACTTAGCCCGCTTTGGTTTTGTATGGCACTCAACCCCTTATCTAAGTTACTAGATGATACAAACATAGGTTTTAAATTAAGACACAATAATTCATTCCACATACTTTCACACCTACTTTACATGGACGATATTAAAATTTATGCAACTAATTACACCGAACTTAGTAAACTAGCTGACATTACACAATCATTTTCAACAGACATCCAAATGCATTTCGGGGTAGACAAATGTAAAATTCACTCTATCAACCATGGCAAGACAGAATACAACTCTTACGCACTTAGTACAGGTGAACAAATAGAACCGTTTGACGAACATACAACATATAAATATTTAGGATTCCATCAGTCCAGACAGATTCAACAAAAACACACAAAATCAGAGTTATCAAAGAAATTCAAAGCCAGATTAAATCAGATTCTTAGAACCCAATTAAATTCACGTAATACTATCAAAGCCATCAACACATATGCAATTCCGGTCCTTATTTATTCCTTTGGGATTATAAACTGGTCTCAAAGCGATCTTATTAAATTACAACGCACAATCAACACACATATGACAACCAATAGGAAACATCACCCCAGATCGTGCACACAACGCCTTACATTACCCCGCGAAGATGGAGGCAGAGGCCTCATCGATATACAAAATTTACACAATAGACTCATAGATAAGCTACGCAATTATTTTTATGCAAAAGCCGAACAATCCCAACTTCATAAATTCTTAACCGATATAGACAAAAAATTAACCCCACTCAATTTATATGACAGAAACATTCATCTAAAATTTGCAAGTAGGCAGCAGAAAATAGACTTATGGGCACAAAAGTCTCTACATGGCAGACACCTCGCCGATCTCAGCCAAACACATGTCGACAGAATAGCGTCGAACGAATGGCTGTTGCGCGGAGAACTCTTCCCAGAAACCGAGGCTTTTGTGATAGCTATTCAAGATCAGGTTATAGATACCCTTAACTATCAAAAACACATAATCCGTCTCCCAAATCTTTCTACCGACTTATGTAGACGATGCCATAGCAGTTCTGAAACCATCCAACACATTACTGGCGCTTGTAAATCTATTGTACAAACTGATTACAAATACCGGCATGACTAAGTTGCAGCAATTATCCACCAAAATCTGGCTCACAAATATTCATTCATTCCCAATAAAACTGCTTATTATAAATATAAACCCAGTACAGTTCTTGAAAATAATGCATTTAAAATATATTGGGATAGGACAATAATTACCGACAAAACCATACACTACAATAGACCTGACATAACAATCCTAGATAAAGTTAACAGGACAGTTTTTATTGTAGACATAGCAGTATGTAACACACACAATATTCTTACGACGCACACAGAAAAAGTTTCAAAATATATAGACTTAGCTACTGAAATTAAAAGACAATGGCAGGTAGAAAGAGTTAAAATTGTACCCATTATCATGTCTACAACTGGTGTGGTTCCGAAGACTCTTCAAAATAGCCTCAATATACTGCAAATGCCGAAATCCACCCTAATGTTGATTCAAAAAGCAGTTCTACTAAATACATGCCGTCTCACACGAAAATTTCTTGCATCGTCATCATCCTAATCTCACATCATTTCCCCCTGGCACACTTGGCTAAGGCCCGTGTGTTAGATTTAGCTTCCCCTTTAAAATAAAAGGGAGACCACAAAAGGTATAAAAACAAAATAATAATAATAATAATAATAATTTATTTCCAAACAAATAAGTTAGTACAAAGTTACAAAAAAAGAAATTTGGTAATGTTTTACAGTTAAATTTGCTTTTAGCGTCTGCAATCAAACTAGGCAAAGCCTGTATTTCGATTGTCAGCTTCAATCGCTCCAACCATTTTATTGTACCAATACCTTACAATTTTAAATTTTCTGGTTATACTTCATAAAAGTCTTTCATTCCAATTTCCTATTTACTTAAAATCAAATATAAATTAATTTAAATTTTGTATTTTTATTTTTCCTGTGAAAGTGAAAGTGTGATATGTCCTCTTTTTTGAGTAATGTAAGTGATGTAATGTATGTAAGTGTTTTGAGGCTAATGCAGTGGCGTATTAAGAGGGTGTGAGTCTGTAAAGGTGTGTGTGATGTGATGCGTGTGACTGTGTGCAAACCCATTAAAATACTCCTATCACTCCGTTATAACCAATAGCATTTCTGTTTCTTCGTAGTCCAGTTTCTGCAAGTAGTGGCTCACTCTTACTTTGCATTGTTTATTCGTCAGATGGTAAATGTTTAATTTTTTGTTGATTTTGTTGTATAAATATGGGCCAAGAAATCCAATAAACCGGCCGCTAAATTTGGTTTTCCAACTGGTCTGTGTCGTACAAACCGCAAATTTCCGACGCTTCTCAGTTAATTTCGGATCGTATATTATAGAAGTATGTTGCCTGAGGACGATGCTTCGTATGAACAACTGCCTGACCGTCAAAACCTCGCACATGTGGAAAAGCTCAGTGGTGGGAATATAGATAGGCTTAAAGTTACTTACCTTTAGGATAGCTCGTTGTGCGATCTCTATAGGCTTCATACTGGTTTTGTATGTACCTCCCCAAGAAGATATACAATAGGCAAGTATAGATTGACATAACGCATAGTATATCAATCTCAGCAGCCCGGGCTCAGCAATGTGTCGTAAGGTTTTAAAAACAAAAATGAGTTTGCGCACTCTAGCACATAATAACTTAATATGTTCCCTAAAATTCAGGGCACTATCTATAGTGACACCCAAGTACCTAATAGACTGAACGCGTTCCAATGGCAAGCAATTACAGGAAACATCAGGCAAACACTCATGTGATATAATTTTGTGGTTGCTGCTAAGCCCAGTTACCCGTCTAACGCTGAAACACATGTACTTAGTCTTTTCGACGTTCAATCAATAACATCCAGACTCGGGACAACAATTCGTGGATCACACAAAGTGTTGCAGGTACCGCGTGGGATTTGAACCCACGACACTTGGCGCAGTAGCAAGCGGCATGGCGACCGCTGACACCACTCGGCCAACCGTGCAGTCAATTATTTAATTAATATTGTAAAGTACAAAAGAAAAGTATTATTACATGTAAAAAAAAATATTCAATCATTTTAATAAATGTCATCATTGTCGTCGATATTTTCATTTTCTTCGTCACTACTCTTCCAGTCGATGTCATGATCGTCGTCAATATCGCCTTCTTCGTCAGTTTCTGAAAAAACATAAGCAAGTTTATATAATTACGAATAATTAAAAAATTATGTACAATAATTTGTCATAGTAATCACATACCTGATTGCGTTTTGAGCGAATCACTAACATAACTTGGTAGTTGACCCCCTTCAAACCATTTGAACTGGTATTTGTCATCTTTCAATAGCCAGCCGTTATTGTCTGATTAAAATCACAACCTGTGATGGCATGAAATCCAGGTAAACTCTGACAAATTAACAGTCCCAACTCTGCATGTATTTTAGTTAGGTCCACATATCTCAAATTATTGCCAGTACCCGTAAGCATCCGAACAACCGAATCACTTTTAAGGTGATGCATGTTACCAAGCATTATAACCACAATATCGGTATCAGCGCTTCTTATTACTATTTCTGCTGGATAATTGATGTTACATGCATGGTATACTATTTTCGTATCAGTTTCTTCGTGTGATGGGCATGACAACTCTTCATCAACCCTTGAGACAACTTTGTTGGAACTATTAACAGTAAAAGAATGGCATTTTCTGAAATTTATGTATATTGTTTTGTTGCCAATAAAAAAACTAACAATTGTATGGTAATACACACAAAATGTTGTCCCGAGTCGGATGTTATTTGTGTCCGTTTCATGTATGTTTGTAAAGTCCCCCACGACACAGGATGTTTATTCCTAATGTGGGAGTTGTCCTTAAAAAAAAAAAAAAAATTATTTTATATGTTTAACATGGCTATGAATGTAATTAAATTATTTTTTTATTAGATATGTTAAAAGATCGCAATCGACTTAGCACTCGCGCTTGCACTTACAGCGGACTTTCGATGTGTCTGGCAAGATGTTAAAACCATTGAAACTGTCCGGCTTGTGGGGTAACATCTTTTCATAGGTCCCCAAGTAACATATATAAAATTTAGCTTTTATACTATAACGAAAGTAGAATTATAATTTATTAAGGTTCAGGGGTGTCTGGCAGGGGGAAGCAACTGTCATACGTGTCTGGCAATGGATGACGAGATTTCTAAAGTTATCTTTAAGAAAATATAAAAAAATTGAGCTTTATACTTTAACGAATTTAAGGTACTACTTTATACACCTTTACTACCGGTTACCTGCCAAAGTAACCACAACCCAAACTTCATAGTCTCTGGTCGTTCTTACCTGTATAAGGGACATCCGCAGATAAACTTTCAGCTTTTATAAAATGACGAATGTCTGGCCCTCGTGGGCTCTTAGTCTATAGTACATATATTCTATTTATTTATACCATGTTCATATGTTCCAATTTTGTTTATTTTATTCATTGTACATATGTTTCAGTTGTTATCACCTGTACTCGTATATATCCACATTTATTTCTATTTATATAGCTATCTATTTGTAGTGTATTTATTTTCTACTTGTTGTTTTCTTTATATTAGCACTTTTTATAGTAGCGGGACCTTATGCGTTACCCATCCAGGAGCTTCACACACGGTCCCCCAAAAACAGGAAGACCGGATATCCATGACACCGCCAGTTACTTTAAGAAGGGCAGTAGTAGGTGAGGATGACTAATTGCATATGTGCAATGCTTATGTCTCGAACTCTGGTCCTAAGGATCTTAGGTGAAGAGTTTGACCAGAGAAAGACTTGGAAAGGCTTACCACAAGGCTCTGTACTCAGTCCTTTACTGTACAATCTGTACACTGCAGACATGGGTTCATGTCTAAATAAAAATTGCAGTATACTACAGTATGCTGACGACCTGGCACTGTATGTTTCCAATCCTTCCATCCAGGATGCAGCTACATCTCTCTCCGTTTCTCTTAATTCTCTGTGGCAGTGGCTGTCAGCTCACGGCCTAAGCCTTTCTGTACAGAAAAGTGCTATAGTAGTCTTTACAAGAAAGAAGACCCTGCCACAGATTGATGTCCACATACAGCTGCAGGAAGTTCCTCTTGTTATAGATTGAAGTTTTTAGGATTATACCTAGATTCCAGGTTGACTGGCGTTCATCACATTAACCATCTAGCCTCAAAATGTGAACGGATAATCCCAATTTTAAAGGCCCTAGCTGGAGTCTGGTGGGGTGCCCACCCGTACACCATGAAGCTAGTGTATAACGCCTTAATTCGCAGCATATTGGACTATGGCCTATTTTTATTGATTCCATGCAACAAAACCGCATTAACAACCCTTGACCGACTTCAATCCTAGATTGAAGTCGGTCAAGGGTTGTTAATGCGGTTCATTTCATTCAGTTCATTCATTCGGTCTCCGAATCATAACTGGTTGTATGAAGTCCTCTCCTATTAATGCTCTTGAGGTTGAATGTTCTGACCCACCTTTAAAATGAAGAAGACAATACTTTGCTTCTCGTTTTATATTTAAATTTTTATGTATATCCTCTCACCCCCTTCTCCAAAAAATTACTGACTTGGACACTATGTGTAATTCCTCTTCTTACTGGACACAAACAAATTCCATTGGTTCTACAATCTTTTCGTCACTTCTTTCCTTTTATGAATTCTGCTGTAACTTCCTCTTTTTTCCTTTCAATCTAGCATACTCTGTTTCAAGCCCAATATTCTTCTGGATGCTGGAATTGTTAAGGGTTCCTCTACTGTTACCACCTTTAATTCTCTTTTAGATGAACACTGGGTTGGATTTGAAAGATTTTTCACAGATGCATCTAAACTATGTAGTGATAGTTACACTGGAGCCGCTGTATACTCCCAAAATTATAAAATCATCTTACAATTTAAGTGCCCTAAGGAGGCCTCAGCATTTACAGGTGAATCTGTCGCTATTTTAGAGGCATGCCTGTATGCTGAGTGTCATAACATCTCTAAACAACAATCTCTTGCACAAAATAAGGGTACGAGATTCATCCTTATGCGAATGTGCTTTAGATGTAGGCAGCCTGGACCACATATTCTTCAACTGTTCCAATAATATCCCATCCTTAGACCTCTACATCCCCTAAGCTCCTTCAAGTGTTAATGATTTTCATTCAATGTAGATAATAATGTTACGAGCTGGGTATTAAATAAATTAAAGTACTCGATTAATTACCAAAAATAACACAATATTTATTAAGAACACTTTTTACAATAAGAAATCACTAAATCACTCGTTAGTCGCACTAAAGATCTCTTCGATGTTTATCCGCTGTATCGTGAAACAATACTGTCCCTACGGCCAACACGTTCCGCTTTTATATGGCCGTGGAAATTACTCGAAACTACGAAAATATTCGATCGATGTCTCTAGGCTAAATAGATTACTCTAGAGCTGCTTGTAGCGCCATCTAGCGTCGAGTAATCGTCATAATGCACACAGTTGCGCGCTTTCCGACACTAGATGGCGTTGTCCTCGACAGTTCTCGATTCTTCTAGTGGACACTAGATTCATCTGGTTATGGCGCAACACTGCCCCCTCCTAAGACATGCTCGTCCCGAGCATTATCGGTTCCATAGTATCGCGCCAGTCGATCTACATGAACTATCTTTGGGGCGCCTCTTGGACACTTCTGTATCCGGTAGGTAACATCATTGATTTTAGTGACTACCCGGTATGGCCCATCCCATTTTGCTTGTAGCTTCGGAGATCTCCCTTTACTGCGAACTGGATTATGTAGCCATACTAGCGAACACTCTTCGAAGCCCTTATTATTCGCTTTCCGGTCATAACGGGTTTTCATCTTTTCAGACATTTGTTGGCCCGATTGTCTGACATGCTCATAAATGTCATTCATCTTGTTCCGCAAGTCATTCGCGTACTCCGTTATACTTCGCGGGGTATCAGGGGGTATTCCAGTGATCAAGTCTGCGGGCAACCGTAGTTCTCTTCCGAAGTTTGCAAAAGTTGGTGTTACGGAAGTACATTCGTGGACTGCACTTCGGTATGACAGAAGAAACGGTTGGATGTGTTTGTCCCAATCTTTTTGCTTACTTTCAACTACTTTTGCCAGATACCTCTCTAGTGTTTGGTTAAATCGTTCCACCATTCCGTCCGATTGTGGGTGGTAAGAGGTGGTTCTGGTTTTGTGAGCACCCATCACTCGACACATTTCTTGAAATATTTGAGACTCAAAATTTCTTCCTTGGTCGCTGTGGATTTCTAAAGGCACTCCAAAACGACAGAAGACTTCGTGCACTAATTTATCTGCAACTGTTGATGCCTCTTGGTTGGGAATGGCAAAGACTTCTGGCCACTTAGTGAAGTAATCCATTACGACCATGAAGTACTTGTTTCCGCTTTCACTTTCAGGAAACGGTCCTGCCACGTCTATAGCAATTCTTTCCCAGGGTGCACCAACATTATACAATTTCAATGCGCCTCTGCTACGTGTATGAGGTCCCTTCACGGCCGCACAACTGGTACACTTGCGACACCAGTCCTCAACATCATCACGACAATGAATCCAGTAGAATCTTTCCCTTATCTTTAACAATGTCTTCTTAACTCCCATATGACCTCCTGAACATCCATTATGGTAGAGCTGCAGGACCACTGGTATCTTAGCTTTAGGAACAACCATTTGCAGGTGACAGCTGTCTCCTCGAGCGTTTTCCCATTTACGGCACAAGACTCCATCCTGGATGACTAGACTATCCCATTGAGCCCAATAACTCTTCGTGGTCGAGCTCAGCGATGCAACTTCGCTCCAGTGTGGCTTAGGAGTCTCAGCTTTAATCCACTCGAGAATTGGTTTGATATCTGCATCCTCTTGCTGTGCTTGCTGCAGGCTTTCCTTCCATTCGTTGCTAAGGTCCGTCTTTATCGTCCTTATAGGAACAGCTTCCTTTACTTCTTGCTTGGCGCAGTGCTTGCAGTCTTCAGGGCAAGGTCTTCTTGATAGTGCGTCTGCGTTACCGTGAGACTTTCCACTGCGATGTTCAATCATGAAGTCATATTCCTGTAATAACTCAATCCATCTCGCGACTTGTCCTTCAGGATTTTTAAATTGTAAGAGCCACTTTAATGCAGCGTGGTCAGTTCGGAGGTGGAATTTACGCCCAAGCAAATATTTGCTGAAATGTTGCAGTGTCTTCACTACGGCCAGTAGTTCCCTTCTTGTGACGCAGTAATTCCTTTCCGGCTTCGACAAAGATTTACTGAAATATGCAATAACAACCTCTTGATCACCTTTCCGCTGGGATAACACACCGCCAAGCCCAGTATCACTCGCATCTGTGTCAACTATGAATTCATTTTCGGTATCTGGATACCCTAAGATAGGTGTGTTGCATAGACGTCTTTTTAGCTCTTGAAATGCAGTGTCACAACTTTCATCCCAGCAGAAATGTCTTTTCTCTTCAGTAAGTTTATGAAGGGGTTTAGCAATATCCGCAAAGTTTTTCACGAATCGCCGATAGTAGGAGCACAAGCCCAAAAATGCTCTTACTTGGGTCTTATCTCTTGGAACTGGCCAATCCTTGACGGCAGCGATCTTTTGTGGATCTGTTTGGACACCCTCTTCCGAAACCACATATCCTAAAAAGCTAACCTGCCGTTTGAAAAATGAACATTTCTTAGGACTTAACTTTAGGTTGGCACTTCGGATTTTCGATAATACGCGCTCCAGGTTTCGGATATGTTCTTCAAACGTACGGCCTACGATGACAATGTCATCCAAATAGACCAGGCAGGCATCTCCAGTTAATCCGGTGAGTACTGATTCCATCAGTCTTTCAAAAGTTGCTGGCGCGTTACATAATCCGAAGGGCATTACTTTGAACTGCCACAATCCTTTCCCTGTCGAAAATGCAGTCTTCTCTTTGTCCTTGGGATCAATCTCTACCTGCCAGTATCCACTTTTTAAATCCAAGGTGCTAAACCACTTAACCCCTGTTAGCATGTCCAGAGTGTCGTCTATTCTAGGTAGTGGATAGCTGTCCTTCTTCGTAATGTCGTTTAGACGGCGGTAGTCAACACAAAAACGCATACTGCCATCCTTTTTCTTTACAAGCACTACAGGTGAACACCATGGGCTGGATGAAGGCTCTATAACGCCATCCCTGACCATTCCATCAATCATGGTTTGTACTTCCTGTTCTCGTGCTACTGGTAGTCTTCTTGGTCGCTGACGAATAGGCATCTCACTCCCAGTGTTTATTTTGTGTTGAACCAAACCAGTCTTTCCAATATCAGCGTCATTAGTAGAGAAAATATCAGTGTACTTAACTAACATTCTCTTAGCCTTGTCAATTTCTTCCCTAGACAAGACATCTCGACAGTCTTCTAAAAGTGTTGACACGTTGACTCGTGCATCCGTGCTAATTTTCGAAGTAGTCAAGTCTTGGCATCGACGCATCCAATCCACATCTTCGCAAGTGCCAATCAGTGTGCCCTTATGAATCACATGTTGCTTGTCACTAAGATTTAGCACACGTACTGCAGAGGTGTTAGTGGTACTTACTAGAGTTCGTGCGATCTTCCATGGAAGATCATTATCTACCCCTTCAATAAGGACACACCGATGCATTCGTCCAGAATTATGAGGGAGACTAACTGGCATAATTGTCTCTGATCTGGGAGGAAGAACAGCGTTCTTTAAGCTGTACACTTTGCCTGATGATGCTCCTTCCATGAACAGTTCTTCTTGACTACATCTCATTACACCTTGGTTGATGTCGATCTCACAACAATTGTTCTTCATGAAGTCTAGGCCAAGGATACAATCGTCAACTATATCGGCCACAATGACGTTATGCAGGTAAACTTGGTTGCCCAACTTCAACTCCACCTTCTGTTCGCCTCGGACGGGTATGCGCTGACCAGTGGCTGTTACTAAGTTTATTTGCTCACGGTTACATGCAATGTCCCTCAGGAACCGATTTGCAAGTTGGGAACTGATGACTGTGCGAGAAGCTCCCGTATCAATAGTCAGCTTACACGACGTTCCGTTGATTTCGCCTCTGATGACCAGGCTGTTCCCATCATGAGTTTGCGAGATCGAAATCCTTGGGGCTCTTTGAACACCAGCCAGCACCCGCCCCGCAGTCCTGGCGTTTACTCGTTTCCCTGCTGTTGTTGGGCAGTACTATCAACCGCCCTATTCTCCTGAGACCGCTCGTACTCACTTCCTATGCTTCGCTTAGGGCAGCTGGACCGAAGGTGACCTTTTTCACCACAGGCGTAGCATCTAGGGCTGTACCCCTTAAATCGGTCTCGCACAGGTGATGCCACAACCTCCCGGACCCGATGAGACCGATGGTCTTGTCTCACAGCTTCCACCTCTAAAGCATGGGCCAGAGCGTCCTTGAGAGTTTCATGGTGTCCAAGTCTCACAGCAGCTCTAACTTCGAGGTCACGAATGCCATCGATGAAAGCTTGCACCAGATTCCCGCCAATGAGCGCAGGTGCAGACTGGTATGCCTTACGGACCAGTTTCTCAACTTCTAGAGCCCATTGTTGCAAGTTTTCGCCGATGCGTTGGGCACGATCCTTCAGCTGTGCACGAAACACGTGCTCCAGATGAGCGTCACCATATCTTGCCTCCAATGCCTCCAGCAGTTGCTCATAGGTAACCTCCTTATCGAGGGCTTCGAGGACGGTTAGAGCCTGGTCTCGAAGACCCAAGGTGAGCGCGGTCATAGCCTGATCCTTAGTCCAGCCGTTCACCTTCATAACAGCCTCAAACTGAATCTTGTAGGCTGACCACGAAGATGTTCCATCAAACGGCGGTACTTTGAACCCCCGTACCGAAGGAGCAGCAGTCACTGTAGTCGAGGCTCCCTCTCCAACTTTAAGGTTTCCTAAGGCCTTCTTCACGTTAGCAATCTGAGTTTCGGCCTCAGTGATACGGTTCTCGTGTTGAAGAACCTGATCCTTCACTACCTTGAGTTCTTTGCCGAAAGTCTCATGAATGCCTTTTAACAAGAGCATCTGTTCCTCCTGGCGGCGTGCCTGGTCTTCCTTATCCCGTTGCATCTGTTCTTCCAAACGGTGGGCCTGCTCCTCCTGGCGGCGGGCCTGCTCCTCCTTGTCCCGCTGCAGTTGCTCTTCCAAGCGGCGGGCCTGCTCCTCCTGGCGGCGGGCCTGCTCCTCCTGACGGCGGGCCTGCTCCTCCTTGTCCCGCTGCAGTTGCTCTTCCAAGCGGCGGGCCTGCTCCTCCTGGCGGCGGGCCTGCTCCTCCTGGCGGCGGGCCTGCTCTTGGAGCATTGCCATTAGGGCCGTGATATCTGGAGCTGCTGCCGATGTGGACGGCGTGGTTTCCATAGCTGGCTGCTGATCTTCCGATGTAGGCAGTTGTGCACTTCCAAATCGCCTCTGATCAGCCTCTTGCTGGCGCTGACTCCTAGTTCGGATACCTTCCGTGTCTTCCTTTGGTAAAACCGGCATACTTTAATCCCACTTCTGACACCAAATTGTTACGAGCTGGGTATTAAATAAATTAAAGTACTCGATTAATTACCAAAAATAACACAATATTTATTAAGAACACTTTTTACAATAAGAAATCACTAAATCACTCGTTAGTCGCACTAAAGATCTCTTCGATGTTTATCCGCTGTATCGTGAAACAATACTGTCCCTACGGCCAACACGTTCCGCTTTTATATGGCCGTGGAAATTACTCGAAACTACGAAAATATTCGATCGATGTCTCTAGGCTAAATAGATTACTCTAGAGCTGCTTGTAGCGCCATCTAGCGTCGAGTAATCGTCATAATGCACACAGTTGCGCGCTTTCCGACACTAGATGGCGTTGTCCTCGACAGTTCTCGATTCTTCTAGTGGACACTAGATTCATCTGGTTATGGCGCAACAATAACATCAAACTCTGACCTACGCTCCTATGAATGTTACTATGTTGATTTGTGTTTGTCTACCAATTATTTCTATATATAACTAATTCTTATCTTATCTATTAGTGCTTGTGCTTTTGTTTCAGACTACTAACCACAACAAAAAGCCCCACATCTAGTCTACTGCTAATTTTGATGCAAAATTTATTACTCATTTCCACGTATTTCCATCCTACTTGACATTGGCAGAATTGTCGACATCGACACAGTTTGCCATTCCTAAGAAAAAGAAAGAAAGACAATGTAAACATTGACTACGGTGTTAATAACAACAAAGTTGCAGTTAATATGAGCAGAATATAAAACAATAAGGAGTGTTGTGCAATTATGTGATACCGTTATTGTCTCCGCGGACCCTTCGTGGCCATGGTCGAACTCGCTTTAGTCGGTGAAGTCGTCTTGGGATGTTTGTGTATCAGCGGCTTGAGCTCGTCCAGTGTTGTTATTTTGTGACGGCTGTTATCGACGAGTTTAACGACAATGGTGCCGTCCTGTGTCCAGCAGCCCGACATACCAAAATGTTGCCGAGCCATGCTGAACGTGGTCTGTCTGGTTTTAGTTAGGAACTTTCTTACCAAATAGTCGGATCCCTTCAACGTAGTCTTGGCCTTCCACACTGCAGCACGGACCTCCGCCGAAGAGAATCTGACGAGCACTGGACGACGACGTTCCTTGGATGGAGTACCCATACGGTGACAGAGCCTGATATTCGATGTGGTGATGTCACTAAGGCCCCTCCTCTGATTCACGATACTCAGCAGGGTCTTGCTACAATCTTCCTGGACTGCTTCAGGCACTCCGAGTATTTATTAATTTATTGAATAGTGGGCAAACGAGCCGACGTATCACCTGATGGTGAGCGATTATCGCCGCCCATGGACACCAGCAACACCAAAGGCGTCACAAGTGCGTTGCCGACCTTTGGGGATGGGAAAGGGGATGGGGGGAGGGGTTGGGGTATGGGCCTCCGGTATCCTTAATCACTCGGTGAAACACAGCGCAAACGCTATTTCACACCGGTTTTCTGTGAGGCCGTGGTATCGCTCCGGTCGAGCCATCAGTATTCAAGCTTTTTATCTTTACAGATACCGCATCTACTCACCAAGCACGATGTATTGGAACAACATAGATTATTGATAACTTCTGCAGAGTCCTTTTCTTTGATTATTTTACGATAATGTAAAACTATCAACAATAGTTCTAAGTTTGTATGAGTTTTACACAATCATGTTTCTTTATCACTGACATCTAGTATGAGTACCCAAAATGCCTTTTGTTTGCAAAAATACGAATAACGGTAACGGTAATAAGCGGTGGTAATCGCTTACCATCAGGCGATACGTCTGCTCGTTATCCTCCTATTCCATAAAAACAAAATTGTGAAATTTATTTTAGTACCAGACAATTTGGTTCACGTACAGCTGGAACTCCGGCGGTAAGAGCACGACGGATAATGTCGTTAATACATATTGGCATGTCGAGATATACGACAAGCGGTTCTGCTATAAGGCAGGCCATGATAACTGATGCTGTCAATGGCTCAATAGTAACTAACACCATAAGTTTAACTACTTGAATGACTAAAAATTATTATTATTACGTACAAACACAGTGTATGTCGTCGTGAAACAAATAAAAGAGTGCGTCATTTTAGTGACGTCATAGTTAGGTATACCTGAGAAGTCCTTTTAACGATAGCTGGCATAGTCTAAATGATTATTTAAAGTAAACAAAGTTTAGTATTTTAGAATAAGTATAAACTCAAGATGATCTGGCAGATATATATTGAATAAAACTTTATCAAATGATAGAATTATTTATTTTAAAATGTCCCTTAAGTTACGAGTATGTTAAAACTAGGTTTTTTTTATGAAATAATTTATCTGTCATATAGATTAATCATGTTAAAGATGGTTTAAACCATTGGTCGTCACACTTTACTCGCCAAGGGCCACACATAACGATGTGAATGCCAGGGCCGGGCCAGAGTATGTGAAGCCTATAAGAGCCTTTACTTTATAATAGTTTTAAGTTTACCATGAAATCATACTACTACTGGTGTACATTAAAGAGATTTATTATTACTATTATTATTACATCTACTTATTCTTGTAATATATATATTTACATATATTATAAATATAAAAAAATTACTCTCTAATTTTCAATCTTTCAACGTAAGCTACGACTTGCGCACAAGACATCGATATCCAGGCTCCTGCAGACACAGTAGTATCCATGTACACATTATTATTATCGTAGATCCTGACAGTGATGACCATCTCCGCATACTGTGTAGCAAACCAGATTCTTGAATCGATTCTCCATTTTTTTCTGAACTGCTTACAATCCCCAGTTGTCGAAACCTCGGATAGTCGCAAAATTGGTTTTCGTTCCCATCCGTCTCTAAAGGTCATCAATGCTAAGTCTCCTTCTACTTCTACTATGGTGGTAGTTGTGGAGATACTTTCAAATACTGTGTTATAATCTGTCAGCTTCCCTAAGTAGAAGGTATAAGCGTTTTGATGCTCCCCTCCATGAACACACGCGTCAATCTCGTTCTTCCATTTCGGTCCACTAATGGTGAATGCGCTACAATGTTCCGTGAGAATCGCAAATGCTAATGCGAGGAATATCCGAGACATTTTTACGATAACAAAAACGACAGGTTCACGATTGACTGACTGTTATTGAAGATGAAGTATGTAAGAAGAATAAATGTGTTTGCTTATATACGTAAGTTCTTGCGAATGTATCATTGAGGTTATCATATTGATGTTTTGATATATATCTTACAGGGTTTTACTACACGAGAGATTGGGGAAAAATGGACAACTAACAAAAAAATTATATGTACCTACTTAGATTGGAACTGTTAAAAATATATTTATTAATATCAATTTAACAATTTTCTTCCTATTCAGTGCTGATAAAAAGGTCCCCGCCCAAAGAACTTTAACTATAGCCTTTGGGTAGTCCCTAATTGTTAATTTTATTTCCAACCAGGAATTGTTCAGACTGATCCCTGCCGCCTCTTTCCGCCATCGTCCTACGCAACAGAAACTTCATCCTCATTATCAAGATGGTTGGCAGTCCTCAACTGTGCGATTTTCCCGAAACTTTCTGCCGCGCACAACAAAGCTGTGGAATGAGCTGTCGCCTGCGGTGTTCCCAGACCAATACGACCTTCAAAATTTAAAGAAAAGAGCGTACTCCTTCTTAAAAGGTCAGCAACGCACTTGCAATGCCTTTGGTGTTGTGGGTGTCCATGAGCGGCGGTAATCGCTTACCATCAAGCGATACGTCTGCTCGTTTGCCTCCTATACAATAAAAACAAAAAATAACCAGCTTAGAACAAAACAATCATACCGATTAAACAATTATTCCATTGTAAATGTAATATGTATGAATATAGTAATATTTAAGCATGACTGCCTTGTTGGTCTAGTGGTTAGCGTAAGCGACTGCAAATCAAGAGGTCTCGGGTTCAATTCCCGGGTCGGACTGCTGTTGGGTTTTTCCTACAAGAAATTCCTAATAGCAGCCCGGAGTATGGAAGATGGCGGTGTTTCCTGCCCGTGCTTCGGAGAGCACGTTAAGCCGTTGGTCCCGGTTGTCATGAACATCTATGGCAATCGTTATTGGGAAGTCAGTGCCCTCAAATATACTGACAACTAGTTCAACCTTCGAATTCAGTTCGCCCTCAGGGTTGCGGAGGTCAGATGCCAGTCGCTCTGTGTAAAAACTGATATTCAGGTAAAACCGGTTGAACTGGTAGCCGACCCCAAATATTGGGAATAATAAAGGCTAGGAAGAAGAAGAAGAATAGTAATATTTAAGCATATGTATCAATAGTCTGGTTACCTGTCTAGTCTGGTTATGTGTGTGTAAGGTTATTATTAAATACCATAAATTAACATGAATACTGAAATATGGTTTCTAGATAGAATACAACACACATAGACAGAGTTTTGTAGTGTGTAGCAAATATTTGCCCACTTTCCCCATACAGTAATTGGATAACCCAATATGATAAGACTTTATTGGGATTTTGAAGTTTTGATTGCGATAACTTTTAATAAAACATCTCAAACAATTCTAAACGATAATGTCGGATTTTCCCTTCAACAGACATGGGGTGGGCAATTCTTTGCAAATGCGCATATTGCCTCATGTTAGGAGATTGTATAAAATTTGTGACAAAACGCATTCTTTGAGTGAATTTTACATTGCTGCTAACATACCCTTAAATAAACTCTACAAGGGAAATGAGTAATTTTTTGCTTTTTGACTGACAAGCGTTTAAAATTTTGAAAGAATGCTAATGATATTTAAAGTAAATGGTAATTAGAAAATCTTAAAGGTAATGAGAAATAGTAATAATAAATGTTTGTTTCGAAATATATCTAAAAATTGTTTTAAATAAACTAAATACTCGTATAATGTAATTAACAGTCGTAACAATATTTAAATATTTTTTAATTGTTCGAAATATTTAATTATCAAGAATTTTTTTATGGAATATCGGGCAAACGAGCAGACGTATAGCCTGATGGTAAGCAATTACCGCCGCCCATGGACACTCGCAACACCAGAGGTATCACGCGTTGTCAGCTTTTGGGGGATGGGAAGGGGGAAAGGGGTTGGGGTATGGGCCTTCGGTATCCTCACTCACTTAGTGAAACAATGTGCAAGCGCTATTTCACACCGGTTTTCTGTGAGGCCGTGGTATCACTCCGGTCGAGCCGGCCCATTTCTGCCGAAGCGTGGCTCTCCCACGGTAAAAAGATACAAAAATACATGTTTTTGTTTTTATTTTAATCAGTCTTAAACATAATTTCTTACTTATTAGGTATTAAACAACGTTACAAAATTTTAAGAAACAAAACTTAATTACTACTTAGTAATGAGTTGGAAGTATGCGGTAAAAATAACTAAAAAAATACACGTCAATATGAGTCTGGGAATTTTGCTCTAAGCAAAGGTCAAACCTGCAAAAAAATAAAAAATAAAATTTCCGGACATCCAACACACAACGCCATTTAGTCCCAAGCTAAGCAGAGTTTATAATATGGGTACTAGGCAAGTGATATAAATACTTATATACTTTTTTATTGTAAATACATATATACGAGTATTATACATAGAAAACACCCAAACTCCGAAACAAATAATTCCAGATCATACAAACATTTGGTCCGACCCGGGAATCTAACCCGAGACCTCAAGCTTAGCAGTAGCATACGCTACCACTACGCCACCGAGGCAGTCAATATATTTATATATTTATTTATTTATTTATAACTTCATGCACATGTACATAGGCGGACTTAATGCCAAGGGCATTCTCTACCAGCCAACCTTTGGGGGGTGTAGAGATCTAGTAAGGTAGGTGCATCGAGGTTAATGTTGTAACCTAAATTAATCTAACCAACACAAAAATTCATATACTTAAATACATACATACATCCATACAAAAATAAATATATAGGTACATAATACATATACTTACTAATCGTACACTGGAAAGTAGACTTTAAGTAGGAGTACATTTAAATAAGTTATTCCGCGATTTGAAGAAGGTGATTGTGTACGCTCTTTTTAAAAATGTACCGGTTTGTGGACATGCTGATTTCGAGTGGGAGCGCATTCCAAAGCAGCACTGCTTGCACAAAGAATGAGACGTGAACGAAATCGGAGGTGTGGGAAGGACGGATAGGAGGAGCAGGTTATTCGTAGAGCGGAGGTTTCTGTCGTGATTCGAGGAAAGAAACTGTAAATCGGGATCAAAATAAGTAGGTGAGAATGGGGAATTAAGGAACGAAAAGAGAGAGGTCAGCGCCCGCTGATTACGACGTAGACGGATGGGTAACCATTTTAATTGGGAACGTAAAGCAGATACGTGATCATACTTGCGAAGATTAAATATGAATCGAATGCAGTTATTGAGAAGACGGTCTAGTTTATTTAGGAGGTCTGCATTCAGGTCGAAATAACACACATCACCATAGTCAATTAAAGGAATAATTAAGGTTTGCATGAGTGAAATTTTTGTTTCGGGAGGCAGGAAATTTTTAAAACGGTAAAGTGTTCGCAGATGTTCTGTCACTTTTTGACTCACATTGGTCACTTGATCTCTCCAATCGAGCGTTGAGTCGATGAGCAGTCCTAGGTCTTTGACTACAGGGCTCCAAGGTGTAATTGCGCCGTGGAGGACGACTGGTGAGAGTGAAGTTGTGTCCACTCTGCGCATCATATTTTTGCTACCCACTACGATTGCCTGACATTTAGTAAGATTGATTGACAATCCGAACCTCTTCGACCACGAGTTTATGCGATCTAGGTCCTTGTTGATACTGTCGATGGCTCGTGATATGTCCTCCACTCTTTCCTGTGAATAGATCTGCAGGTCATCCGCATACAGGTGATACGCACACTGAAGATGTTGGGTTAAGAGGTTGATAACAATAGAGAATAATAGGGGAGATAGAATACCGCCTTGAGGGACGCCAGCGCTGAGGTCACACCAGCTGGAAGTGGAGTCTTGAACACGAACACACTGCTGACGTCCTTGAAGATATGAAGAGAACCATTCCAGTGCATCTGGGGTAATTTTAAGATACGTAAGGATAGATAGTAGGATTTCGTAACTGACTGTATTGAACGCATTGGAGAAATCAACCAGGACAAAAACTGTAACTTTGGTGTCCTCCATGCCTTTTCGAATATCGCCAGTTACTTAAAAATGTAAGCAGGCACCCGCCATCGCAGGGTGTTGCTGCCTTTTGCGCTTTTCCCCTTCCGTTAAAAGGGCCCTTTTTTAGACATTGTTTTCCATATAGTGCAAGTGTGTGGTGTGTGATGTCGTTATAATTTAATATATATGTATATATAATATATTAAAAATGTTCAAATATATGCGTACCTACAGCACATTCACAATTGCTGTACGCATACATTCGCCCATCTATTGTGTTATATATGTTTATATACTATTTATTTACATCATATTTTATTTCATCTATTTGCCTTTACCATATTTCTCATGCATATTTTATTTTTAATTCATTTTTATATATATTTCAAATTTTTGTGATATATATATTATATATACATAACACATGTAAATGTTCAAATACATGTGTATAGCACATTTACAACTGCTGTACACATACATTTGCCCACTCACCGCGTCCCATAATTATATAATATTTGTTTACATCATATTGCATTTCATCTATATGCCTTCTATCAAATTTCTTATACATATATTATTTTTATTTCTCTATTTATATATATTTCTGATTTTTGTTGTATATAATATACTAGCTGACCCCACGCAACCTCGTTTGCGTCTTATATAGCTCGTAGCATGAAAATTATCGCAAAATAAGTAACTTTTCTGGTTGATTTTTACACCTTGTGTCCGAAAAACCCAAATATCTTACGGAACTCTATTTTTTTCCAAAATAAAATATAGCCTATGTTACTCGTGGATAATGTAGCTTTCGAATGGTGAAAGAATTTTTAAAATCGGTCCAGTAGTTTTTGAGCCTATTCATTACATACATACAAACAAACATACAAATCTTTCCTCTTTATAATATTAGTATGGATATAAACGTTCAAACCCATATGTACAGCACACTCACAGTTGCTGTACATATACATTCGCACGCCCACAGTATCTTACATATTAATATTCTATTTGTTTACATTTTTTATACACATATTATTCCAACCATCTGTTGATGTTTACTTTTAATTTTTTGTTTTCAGTTGCTAATACGCGCGGATCCGAGTGTGTAATCCCATCGGCTGGGAAACACGGATACGCATTTTGCTTCTGCTATATACATATCACACATGTTTTTTATTTATTACCTACACTATATTTATATGCCCTGTTATCTATTATTCCATTCATTTATGTTTTTTTTTTTTTTTATTAAATAGTGGGCAAACGAGCAGACGTATCACCTGATGGTAAGCGATTACCGCCGCCCATGGACACCTGCAACACCAAAGGCGTCACAAATGCGTTGCCGAACTTTGGGGGATGGGAAAGGGGATGGGGAGAGGGTTTGGGGTATGGGCCTCCGGTATCCTCACTCACTCGGTGAAACACAGCGCAAACGCTATTTCACACCGGTTTTCTGTGAGGCCGTGGTATCACTCCGGTCGAGCCGACCCATTAATGCCGAAGCATAGCTCTCCCACGGTGCTCCCACATATATCACAAAAATGTATCACACATATATTTCTATTTATTACACTACATTTATATATATTATGTTTTTCTTCTGTTACATATTCATCGTTCTATTACAAGAGCCCACGACGGCCAGACATTCGTCATTTTATAAAAGCTGAAAGTTTATCTGCGGATGTCCCTTATACAGGTAAGAACGACCAGAGACTATGAAGTTTGGGTTGTGGTTACTTTGGCAGGTAACCGGTAGTAAAGGTGTATAAAATAGTACCTTAAATTCGTTTAAGTATAAAGCTCAATTTTTTTATATTTTCTTAAAGATAACTTTAGAAATCTCGTCATCCATTGCCAGACACGTATGACAGTTGCTACCCCCTGCCAGACACCCCTAAACCTTAATAAATTATAATTCTACTTTCGTTATAGTATAAAAGCTAAATTTTATATATGTTACTTGGAGACCTATGAAAAGATGTTACCCCAAAAGCCGGACAGTTTCAATGGTTTTAACATCTTGCCAGACACATCGAAAGTCCGCTGTAAGTGCAAGCGCGAGTGCTAAGTCGATTGCGATCTTTTAACATATCTAATAAAAAAATAATTTAATTACATTCATAGCCATGTTAAACATATAACTACATTTATATATATTATGTTTTTCTTCTGTTACATATTCATCGTTCTATTACAAGAGCCCACGACGGCCAGACATTCGTCATTTTATAAAAGCTGAAAGTTTATCTGCGGATGTCCCTTATACAGGTAAGAACGACCAGAGACTATGAAGTTTGGGTTGTGGTTACTTTGGCAGGTAACCGGTAGTAAAGGTGTATAAAATAGTACCTTAAATTCGTTAAAGTATAAAGCTCAATTTTTTTATATTTTCTTAAAGATAACTTTAGAAATCTCGTCATCCATTGCCAGACACGTATGACAGTTGCTACCCCCTGCCAGACACCCCTAAACCTTAATAAATTATAATTCTACTTTCGTTATAGTATAAAAGCTAAATTTTATATATGTTACTTGGAGACCTATGAAAAGATGTTACCCCAAAAGCCGGACAGTTTCAATGGTTTTAACATCTTGCCAGACACATCGAAAGTCCGCTGTAAGTGCAAGCGCGAGTGCTAAGTCGATTGCGATCTTTTAACATATCTAATAAAAAAATAATTTAATTACATTCATAGCCATGTTAAACATATAAAGAAAAAAATATCTTTTTTTTTTTTTTTTTAAAGACAACTCCCACATTAGGAATAAACATCCTGTGTCGTGGGGGACTTTACAAACATACATGAAACGGACACAAATAATAATAATAATAATAACCCCCCTGGGGGATCACCTTGCCGCGGTGGGGGGGCTTACGGGTATCTGGTACTGGTTATGATCAAAACAGCTTATCATTTTGTTGAGTTTTCGCTTGTGGAGTTTCTGTTTGTTTGAAGTTATTGTACTAATCAAGCGGCGATTTTGGGGGCGGAGACCTGACACTAACACCTACCCAACCAACGATCCCAAACCCATTAAATGGAGAACTAATGGAAACTGATAAAAAGAAATATAATTTACGGTCGCTTCCCGGGGGGCGCCGGGGCGCATCTGGAGCCGATGCTGGGTGCTACAGCATGCGAACCATCGGTAGTGAGACGTCGAGCAGGCGGGCTCTCACCAAGCAATCTACTACAGCCGGTCGCGATGAGTTGAGCAGGCGGGCTCATCGCGTAGAAGTTACAGCCGAATCAACGGGCGATGATACAAAAACGCTATCTTCTTCTACACCTTCAACTCGCCCTTCTTACATGACAAGAAGATCAATACGCTTGGCAAGCACTAACAGCGCTGTGCAACACCTAACAACCGAGCGATCACCTTCACCCTCATTTAGTACCATACAATCAGATCACTCACTTTTCTCTAATATTCCATCACCATCTTCAACCCACAGCTTATTTAGATCACCCAACTCATCACCGTCATCTACATATTCATCCCGAACTACAAGGTCAACAGTTGTTGTGCAGGAGGCATTAGTCACTAACCCTGTACCCACTGCTGGCCCTTCTCGTACGCGAAAGAAATGGACTGAAGAAATGAACCGTTTTATATGGCGTACATACCTTCTCAAAACCAACTGCGAAACGTCAGAACTAAACAACTACTTGGAAACTTTACATAGAGAATTTAACAATAGGTATCCCGACATGCAAGCCACCCGACAACGGTTAGGAGATCAAAAGAGAGCTATAATAAGAAGAAAACTGCTCTCACAACATGTGTTAGACGAAATAGCCTGTGAAGTAGGAAAACAAATAGGAGATGAAAACGTAAACCATTCACACATACATAACCAGAACGAACATTCATCACACACACAAACAGTCTCTAGCAACAATAGGATGAAATGGACAAAAGAAATGAACGATGATATTATTAGATGTTACTTTGAAGCAACGGATCTAGAAACAAATATGACTGCTTATCGTAAAAAACTTTATGAATTATTTATAGAAAGACAACCAAATTTATCTAATCTAACTGAACAGAGAATTGCAGACCAAAGAAGAATAATATTCATTAATAAGACATACGCCAACAGAATAAATGAAATAAAGCAGGAAGTACAATTATCACGAACAGATTTAAATAACCAAAGAGTATATGACTTAAACCACTCTGTTGCCGGTCAAACAAATAACACACCTGAAAGCATAATGGACACCATATTTACACTGACTGAACCTACGGCAACAACACAATGAAAACAACATCACTCATAACACCGATACCAATAGTAGTAACAGTACGGTTAATAATAGGATAGAAGAAGAATTTAGTAATGCTCTTACACGATTCAGTACAATCAACCCAGAAGCAAGACCATACATCCCGAAACAAAAGACATCACGAAAATTTGCTGAAATAACTCAATATTTAAATTACAATATTGTACCGAAATACTTAAACCTAGAATTAGATTTTAACTCACTACACACTTTAATTTATTCAGCAGCCTATACGGCAGCTCTTTGTAACGGCACTAGATTTAACACTGAAGATAATACAACTACTAATAAACGAGCTAGGAAACCTGCGTGGCAAAGAAGAATCGAAAGTAGAATAGAACAATATCGATTAGAAATAGGAAGATTAACACAATACATGTTAGGAAATAGAAGTCAGAGAATATTAAAAACTATACAGGAAATAAAGAAAAAATATAAAACTCATTCACAACACGAAGAACCTAACACTGACCCCCAACATTTTCTTGACACACTAAAACAGAAACTAAGCGCGGTTTCAAATAGACTTAAAAGATACTTAAATTGTACTAAACGCAAACAACAAAATACAAACTTCACTAATAACGAAAAACAGTTTTATAGAACCCTAGGACACATTAATCAAATAACATCAAAATCCACAGAATTACCCTCACCTCAAGACCTTCACCAATTTTGGGCAGGTATCTGGGAAAACCCTGTGCAACATAACACACATGCAGACTGGTTACAAAAAATAGCAGACACATCAAATATCAACGAAATGGAGTTTGAGAATATCCCAATTGATACATTCACTCAGGTTATTAGTCGCACACATAATTGGAAGGCACCAGGCACTGACAATATACACAATTACTGGTATAAAAAATTTAGCTGCACACATCCATTCATCCACAGTCACATTTGCAAATTCATACAATCACCACACACTATGCCAACATTCATAACACAAGGAATCACATATATGCTACCCAAAGGCTCAGACCCCAAAAATCCTGCAAATTACAGACCTATCACATGCTTGCAAACTATATACAAAATCATTACAGGATGCATCAGTGAAATTATTTACAGTCATCTTAATCAATATAACATCCTAGCAGAACAACAAAAAGGTTGTAAAAAAAATAGTCAGGGTTGTAAAGAACAATTAGCCATAGACTCAATAGTAATGAGGCAAGCCCAAACTAAAAATAGGAATATTCAGATGATGTACATTGATTACAAAAAGGCTTTTGATTCTGTCCCCCATAGTTGGTTAATGTATATACTAGAACATTACAAAATTCATCCCAGACTGATATCATTTCTAGGAGCAGCCATGGTTCATTGGAAAACAAAATTAAAACTATTGAACAACACTTCATCAACTACTCAGCTGATTAAAATAGAAAGAGGCATATTTCAAGGAGACGCACTTAGCCCGCTTTGGTTTTGTATGGCACTCAACCCCTTATCTAAGTTACTAGATGATACAAACATAGGTTTTAAATTAAGACACAATAATTCATTCCACATACTTTCACACCTACTTTACATGGACGATATTAAAATTTATGCAACTAATTACACCGAACTTAGTAAACTAGCTGACATTACACAATCATTTTCAACAGACATCCAAATGCATTTCGGGGTAGACAAATGTAAAATTCACTCTATCAACCATGGCAAGACAGAATACAACTCTTACGCACTTAGTACAGGTGAACAAATAGAACCGTTTGACGAACATACAACATATAAATATTTAGGATTCCATCAGTCCAGACAGATTCAACAAAAACACACAAAATCAGAGTTATCAAAGAAATTCAAAGCCAGATTAAATCAGATTCTTAGAACCCAATTAAATTCACGTAATACTATCAAAGCCATCAACACATATGCAATTCCGGTCCTTATTTATTCCTTTGGGATTATAAACTGGTCTCAAAGCGATCTTATTAAATTACAACGCACAATCAACACACATATGACAACCAATAGGAAACATCACCCCAGATCGTGCACACAACGCCTTACATTACCCCGCGAAGATGGAGGCAGAGGCCTCATCGATATACAAAATTTACACAATAGACTCATAGATAAGCTACGCAATTATTTTTATGCAAAAGCCGAACAATCCCAACTTCATAAATTCTTAACCGATATAGACAAAAAATTAACCCCACTCAATTTATATGACAGAAACATTCATCTAAAATTTGCAAGTAGGCAGCAGAAAATAGACTTATGGGCACAAAAGTCTCTACATGGCAGACACCTCGCCGATCTCAGCCAAACACATGTCGACAGAATAGCGTCGAACGAATGGCTGTTGCGCGGAGAACTCTTCCCAGAAACCGAGGCTTTTGTGATAGCTATTCAAGATCAGGTTATAGATACCCTTAACTATCAAAAACACATAATCCGTCTCCCAAATCTTTCTACCGACTTATGTAGACGATGCCATAGCAGTTCTGAAACCATCCAACACATTACTGGCGCTTGTAAATCTATTGTACAAACTGATTACAAATACCGGCATGACTAAGTTGCAGCAATTATCCACCAAAATCTGGCTCACAAATATTCATTCATTCCCAATAAAACTGCTTATTATAAATATAAACCCAGTACAGTTCTTGAAAATAATGCATTTAAAATATATTGGGATAGGACAATAATTACCGACAAAACCATACACTACAATAGACCTGACATAACAATCCTAGATAAAGTTAACAGGACAGTTTTTATTGTAGACATAGCAGTATGTAACACACACAATATTCTTACGACGCACACAGAAAAAGTTTCAAAATATATAGACTTAGCTACTGAAATTAAAAGACAATGGCAGGTAGAAAGAGTTAAAATTGTACCCATTATCATGTCTACAACTGGTGTGGTTCCGAAGACTCTTCAAAATAGCCTCAATATACTGCAAATGCCGAAATCCACCCTAATGTTGATTCAAAAAGCAGTTCTACTAAATACATGCCGTCTCACACGAAAATTTCTTGCATCGTCATCATCCTAATCTCACATCATTTCCCCCTGGCACACTTGGCTAAGGCCCGTGTGTTAGATTTAGCTTCCCCTTTAAAATAAAAGGGAGACCACAAAAGGTATAAAAACAAAATAATAATAATAATAATAATAATTTATTTCCAAACAAATAAGTTAGTACAAAGTTACAAAAAAAGAAATTTGGTAATGTTTTACAGTTAAATTTGCTTTTAGCGTCTGCAATCAAACTAGGCAAAGCCTGTATTTCGATTGTCAGCTTCAATCGCTCCAACCATTTTATTGTACCAATACCTTACAATTTTAAATTTTCTGGTTATACTTCATAAAAGTCTTTCATTCCAATTTCCTATTTACTTAAAATCAAATATAAATTAATTTAAATTTTGTATTTTTATTTTTCCTGTGAAAGTGAAAGTGTGATATGTCCTCTTTTTTGAGTAATGTAAGTGATGTAATGTATGTAAGTGTTTTGAGGCTAATGCAGTGGCGTATTAAGAGGGTGTGAGTCTGTAAAGGTGTGTGTGATGTGATGCGTGTGACTGTGTGCAAACCCATTAAAATACTCCTATCACTCCGTTATAACCAATAGCATTTCTGTTTCTTCGTAGTCCAGTTTCTGCAAGTAGTGGCTCACTCTTACTTTGCATTGTTTATTCGTCAGATGGTAAATGTTTAATTTTTTGTTGATTTTGTTGTATAAATATGGGCCAAGAAATCCAATAAACCGGCTGCTAAATTTGGTTTTCCAACTGGTCTGTGTCGTACAAACCGCAAATTTCCGACGCTTCTCAGTTAATTTCGGATCGTATATTATAGAAGTATGTTGCCTGAGGACGATGCTTCGTATGAACAACTGCCTGACCGTCAAAACCTCGCACATGTGGAAAAGCTCAGTGGTGGGAATATAGATAGGCTTAAAGTTACTTACCTTTAGGATAGCTCGTTGTGCGATCTCTATAGGCTTCATACTGGTTTTGTATGTACCTCCCCAAGAAGATATACAATAGGCAAGTATAGATTGACATAACGCATAGTATATCAATCTCAGCAGCCCGGGCTCAGCAATGTGTCGTAAGGTTTTAAAAACAAAAATGAGTTTGCGCACTCTAGCACATAATAACTTAATATGTTCCCTAAAATTCAGGGCACTATCTATAGTGACACCCAAGTACCTAATAGACTGAACGCGTTCCAATGGCAAGCAATTACAGGAAACATCAGGCAAACACTCATGTGATATAATTTTGTGGTTGCTGCTAAGCCCAGTTACCCGTCTAACGCTGAAACACATGTACTTAGTCTTTTCGACGTTCAATCAATAACATCCAGACTCGGGACAACAATTCGTGGATCACACAAAGTGTTGCAGGTACCGCGTGGGATTTGAACCCACGACACTTGGCGCAGTAGCAAGCGGCATGGCGACCGCTGACACCACTCGGCCAACCGTGCAGTCAATTATTTAATTAATATTGTAAAGTACAAAAGAAAAGTATTATTACATGTAAAAAAAAATATTCAATCATTTTAATAAATGTCATCATTGTCGTCGATATTTTCATTTTCTTCGTCACTACTCTTCCAGTCGATGTCATGATCGTCGTCAATATCGCCTTCTTCGTCAGTTTCTGAAAAAACATAAGCAAGTTTATATAATTACGAATAATTAAAAAATTATGTACAATAATTTGTCATAGTAATCACATACCTGATTGCGTTTTGAGCGAATCACTAACATAACTTGGTAGTTGACCCCCTTCAAACCATTTGAACTGGTATTTGTCATCTTTCAATAGCCAGCCGTTATTGTCTGATTAAAATCACAACCTGTGATGGCATGAAATCCAGGTAAACTCTGACAAATTAACAGTCCCAACTCTGCATGTATTTTAGTTAGGTCCACATATCTCAAATTATTGCCAGTACCCGTAAGCATCCGAACAACCGAATCACTTTTAAGGTGATGCATGTTACCAAGCATTATAACCACAATATCGGTATCAGCGCTTCTTATTACTATTTCTGCTGGATAATTGATGTTACATGCATGGTATACTATTTTCGTATCAGTTTCTTCGTGTGATGGGCATGACAACTCTTCATCAACCCTTGAGACAACTTTGTTGGAACTATTAACAGTAAAAGAATGGCATTTTCTGAAATTTATGTATATTGTTTTGTTGCCAATAAAAAAACTAACAATTGTATGGTAATACACACAAAATGTTGTCCCGAGTCGGATGTTATTTGTGTCCGTTTCATGTATGTTTGTAAAGTCCCCCACGACACAGGATGTTTATTCCTAATGTGGGAGTTGTCCTTAAAAAAAAAAAAAAAATTATTTTATATGTTTAACATGGCTATGAATGTAATTAAATTATTTTTTTATTAGATATGTTAAAAGATCGCAATCGACTTAGCACTCGCGCTTGCACTTACAGCGGACTTTCGATGTGTCTGGCAAGATGTTAAAACCATTGAAACTGTCCGGCTTGTGGGGTAACATCTTTTCATAGGTCCCCAAGTAACATATATAAAATTTAGCTTTTATACTATAACGAAAGTAGAATTATAATTTATTAAGGTTCAGGGGTGTCTGGCAGGGGGAAGCAACTGTCATACGTGTCTGGCAATGGATGACGAGATTTCTAAAGTTATCTTTAAGAAAATATAAAAAAATTGAGCTTTATACTTTAACGAATTTAAGGTACTACTTTATACACCTTTACTACCGGTTACCTGCCAAAGTAACCACAACCCAAACTTCATAGTCTCTGGTCGTTCTTACCTGTATAAGGGACATCCGCAGATAAACTTTCAGCTTTTATAAAATGACGAATGTCTGGCCCTCGTGGGCTCTTAGTCTATAGTACATATATTCTATTTATTTATACCATGTTCATATGTTCCAATTTTGTTTATTTTATTCATTGTACATATGTTTCAGTTGTTATCACCTGTACTCGTATATATCCACATTTATTTCTATTTATATAGCTATCTATTTGTAGTGTATTTATTTTCTACTTGTTGTTTTCTTTATATTAGCACTTTTTATAGTAGCGGGACCTTATGCGTTACCCATCCAGGAGCTTCACACACGGTCCCCCAAAAACAGGAAGACCGGATATCCATGACACCGCCAGTTACTTTAAGAAGGGCAGTAGTAGGTGAGGATGACTAATTGCATATGTGCAATGCTTATGTCTCGAACTCTGGTCCTAAGGATCTTAGGTGAAGAGTTTGACCAGAGAAAGACTTGGAAAGGCTTACCACAAGGCTCTGTACTCAGTCCTTTACTGTACAATCTGTACACTGCAGACATGGGTTCATGTCTAAATAAAAATTGCAGTATACTACAGTATGCTGACGACCTGGCACTGTATGTTTCCAATCCTTCCATCCAGGATGCAGCTACATCTCTCTCCGTTTCTCTTAATTCTCTGTGGCAGTGGCTGTCAGCTCACGGCCTAAGCCTTTCTGTACAGAAAAGTGCTATAGTAGTCTTTACAAGAAAGAAGACCCTGCCACAGATTGATGTCCACATACAGCTGCAGGAAGTTCCTCTTGTTATAGATTGAAGTTTTTAGGATTATACCTAGATTCCAGGTTGACTGGCGTTCATCACATTAACCATCTAGCCTCAAAATGTGAACGGATAATCCCAATTTTAAAGGCCCTAGCTGGAGTCTGGTGGGGTGCCCACCCGTACACCATGAAGCTAGTGTATAACGCCTTAATTCGCAGCATATTGGACTATGGCCTATTTTTATTGATTCCATGCAACAAAACCGCATTAACAACCCTTGACCGACTTCAATCCTAGATTGAAGTCGGTCAAGGGTTGTTAATGCGGTTCATTTCATTCAGTTCATTCATTCGGTCTCCGAATCATAACTGGTTGTATGAAGTCCTCTCCTATTAATGCTCTTGAGGTTGAATGTTCTGACCCACCTTTAAAATGAAGAAGACAATACTTTGCTTCTCGTTTTATATTTAAATTTTTATGTATATCCTCTCACCCCCTTCTCCAAAAAATTACTGACTTGGACACTATGTGTAATTCCTCTTCTTACTGGACACAAACAAATTCCATTGGTTCTACAATCTTTTCGTCACTTCTTTCCTTTTATGAATTCTGCTGTAACTTCCTCTTTTTTCCTTTCAATCTAGCATACTCTGTTTCAAGCCCAATATTCTTCTGGATGCTGGAATTGTTAAGGGTTCCTCTACTGTTACCACCTTTAATTCTCTTTTAGATGAACACTGGGTTGGATTTGAAAGATTTTTCACAGATGCATCTAAACTATGTAGTGATAGTTACACTGGAGCCGCTGTATACTCCCAAAATTATAAAATCATCTTACAATTTAAGTGCCCTAAGGAGGCCTCAGCATTTACAGGTGAATCTGTCGCTATTTTAGAGGCATGCCTGTATGCTGAGTGTCATAACATCTCTAAACAACAATCTCTTGCACAAAATAAGGGTACGAGATTCATCCTTATGCGAATGTGCTTTAGATGTAGGCAGCCTGGACCACATATTCTTCAACTGTTCCAATAATATCCCATCCTTAGACCTCTACATCCCCTAAGCTCCTTCAAGTGTTAATGATTTTCATTCAATGTAGATAATAATGTTACGAGCTGGGTATTAAATAAATTAAAGTACTCGATTAATTACCAAAAATAACACAATATTTATTAAGAACACTTTTTACAATAAGAAATCACTAAATCACTCGTTAGTCGCACTAAAGATCTCTTCGATGTTTATCCGCTGTATCGTGAAACAATACTGTCCCTACGGCCAACACGTTCCGCTTTTATATGGCCGTGGAAATTACTCGAAACTACGAAAATATTCGATCGATGTCTCTAGGCTAAATAGATTACTCTAGAGCTGCTTGTAGCGCCATCTAGCGTCGAGTAATCGTCATAATGCACACAGTTGCGCGCTTTCCGACACTAGATGGCGTTGTCCTCGACAGTTCTCGATTCTTCTAGTGGACACTAGATTCATCTGGTTATGGCGCAACACTGCCCCCTCCTAAGACATGCTCGTCCCGAGCATTATCGGTTCCATAGTATCGCGCCAGTCGATCTACATGAACTATCTTTGGGGCGCCTCTTGGACACTTCTGTATCCGGTAGGTAACATCATTGATTTTAGTGACTACCCGGTATGGCCCATCCCATTTTGCTTGTAGCTTCGGAGATCTCCCTTTACTGCGAACTGGATTATGTAGCCATACTAGCGAACACTCTTCGAAGCCCTTATTATTCGCTTTCCGGTCATAACGGGTTTTCATCTTTTCAGACATTTGTTGGCCCGATTGTCTGACATGCTCATAAATGTCATTCATCTTGTTCCGCAAGTCATTCGCGTACTCCGTTATACTTCGCGGGGTATCAGGGGGTATTCCAGTGATCAAGTCTGCGGGCAACCGTAGTTCTCTTCCGAAGTTTGCAAAAGTTGGTGTTACGGAAGTACATTCGTGGACTGCACTTCGGTATGACAGAAGAAACGGTTGGATGTGTTTGTCCCAATCTTTTTGCTTACTTTCAACTACTTTTGCCAGATACCTCTCTAGTGTTTGGTTAAATCGTTCCACCATTCCGTCCGATTGTGGGTGGTAAGAGGTGGTTCTGGTTTTGTGAGCACCCATCACTCGACACATTTCTTGAAATATTTGAGACTCAAAATTTCTTCCTTGGTCACTGTGGATTTCTAAAGGCACTCCAAAACGACAGAAGACTTCGTGCACTAATTTATCTGCAACTGTTGATGCCTCTTGGTTGGGAATGGCAAAGACTTCTGGCCACTTAGTGAAGTAATCCATTACGACCATGAAGTACTTGTTTCCGCTTTCACTTTCAGGAAACGGTCCTGCCACGTCTATAGCAATTCTTTCCCAGGGTGCACCAACATTATACAATTTCAATGCGCCTCTGCTACGTGTATGAGGTCCCTTCACGGCCGCACAACTGGTACACTTGCGACACCAGTCCTCAACATCATCACGACAATGAATCCAGTAGAATCTTTCCCTTATCTTTAACAATGTCTTCTTAACTCCCATATGACCTCCTGAACATCCATTATGGTAGAGCTGCAGGACCACTGGTATCTTAGCTTTAGGAACAACCATTTGCAGGTGACAGCTGTCTCCTCGAGCGTTTTCCCATTTACGGCACAAGACTCCATCCTGGATGACTAGACTATCCCATTGAGCCCAATAACTCTTCGTGGTCGAGCTCAGCGATGCAACTTCGCTCCAGTGTGGCTTAGGAGTCTCAGCTTTAATCCACTCGAGAATTGGTTTGATATCTGCATCCTCTTGCTGTGCTTGCTGCAGGCTTTCCTTCCATTCGTTGCTAAGGTCCGTCTTTATCGTCCTTATAGGAACAGCTTCCTTTACTTCTTGCTTGGCGCAGTGCTTGCAGTCTTCAGGGCAAGGTCTTCTTGATAGTGCGTCTGCGTTACCGTGAGACTTTCCACTGCGATGTTCAATCATGAAGTCATATTCCTGTAATAACTCAATCCATCTCGCGACTTGTCCTTCAGGATTTTTAAATTGTAAGAGCCACTTTAATGCAGCGTGGTCAGTTCGGAGGTGGAATTTACGCCCAAGCAAATATTTGCTGAAATGTTGCAGTGTCTTCACTACGGCCAGTAGTTCCCTTCTTGTGACGCAGTAATTCCTTTCCGGCTTCGACAAAGATTTACTGAAATATGCAATAACAACCTCTTGATCACCTTTCCGCTGGGATAACACACCGCCAAGCCCAGTATCACTCGCATCTGTGTCAACTATGAATTCATTTTCGGTATCTGGATACCCTAAGATAGGTGTGTTGCATAGACGTCTTTTTAGCTCTTGAAATGCAGTGTCACAACTTTCATCCCAGCAGAAATGTCTTTTCTCTTCAGTAAGTTTATGAAGGGGTTTAGCAATATCCGCAAAGTTTTTCACGAATCGCCGATAGTAGGAGCACAAGCCCAAAAATGCTCTTACTTGGGTCTTATCTCTTGGAACTGGCCAATCCTTGACGGCAGCGATCTTTTGTGGATCTGTTTGGACACCCTCTTCCGAAACCACATATCCTAAAAAGCTAACCTGCCGTTTGAAAAATGAACATTTCTTAGGACTTAACTTTAGGTTGGCACTTCGGATTTTCGATAATACGCGCTCCAGGTTTCGGATATGTTCTTCAAACGTACGGCCTACGATGACAATGTCATCCAAATAGACCAGGCAGGCATCTCCAGTTAATCCGGTGAGTACTGATTCCATCAGTCTTTCAAAAGTTGCTGGCGCGTTACATAATCCGAAGGGCATTACTTTGAACTGCCACAATCCTTTCCCTGTCGAAAATGCAGTCTTCTCTTTGTCCTTGGGATCAATCTCTACCTGCCAGTATCCACTTTTTAAATCCAAGGTGCTAAACCACTTAACCCCTGTTAGCATGTCCAGAGTGTCGTCTATTCTAGGTAGTGGATAGCTGTCCTTCTTCGTAATGTCGTTTAGACGGCGGTAGTCAACACAAAAACGCATACTGCCATCCTTTTTCTTTACAAGCACTACAGGTGAACACCATGGGCTGGATGAAGGCTCTATAACGCCATCCCTGACCATTCCATCAATCATGGTTTGTACTTCCTGTTCTCGTGCTACTGGTAGTCTTCTTGGTCGCTGACGAATAGGCATCTCACTCCCAGTGTTTATTTTGTGTTGAACCAAACCAGTCTTTCCAATATCAGCGTCATTAGTAGAGAAAATATCAGTGTACTTAACTAACATTCTCTTAGCCTTGTCAATTTCTTCCCTAGACAAGACATCTCGACAGTCTTCTAAAAGTGTTGACACGTTGACTCGTGCATCCGTGCTAATTTTCGAAGTAGTCAAGTCTTGGCATCGACGCATCCAATCCACATCTTCGCAAGTGCCAATCAGTGTGCCCTTATGAATCACATGTTGCTTGTCACTAAGATTTAGCACACGTACTGCAGAGGTGTTAGTGGTACTTACTAGAGTTCGTGCGATCTTCCATGGAAGATCATTATCTACCCCTTCAATAAGGACACACCGATGCATTCGTCCAGAATTATGAGGGAGACTAACTGGCATAATTGTCTCTGATCTGGGAGGAAGAACAGCGTTCTTTAAGCTGTACACTTTGCCTGATGATGCTCCTTCCATGAACAGTTCTTCTTGACTACATCTCATTACACCTTGGTTGATGTCGATCTCACAACAATTGTTCTTCATGAAGTCTAGGCCAAGGATACAATCGTCAACTATATCGGCCACAATGACGTTATGCAGGTAAACTTGGTTGCCCAACTTCAACTCCACCTTCTGTTCGCCTCGGACGGGTATGCGCTGACCAGTGGCTGTTACTAAGTTTATTTGCTCACGGTTACATGCAATGTCCCTCAGGAACCGATTTGCAAGTTGGGAACTGATGACTGTGCGAGAAGCTCCCGTATCAATAGTCAGCTTACACGACGTTCCGTTGATTTCGCCTCTGATGACCAGGCTGTTCCCATCATGAGTTTGCGAGATCGAAATCCTTGGGGCTCTTTGAACACCAGCCAGCACCCGCCCCGCAGTCCTGGCGTTTACTCGTTTCCCTGCTGTTGTTGGGCAGTACTATCAACCGCCCTATTCTCCTGAGACCGCTCGTACTCACTTCCTATGCTTCGCTTAGGGCAGCTGGACCGAAGGTGACCTTTTTCACCACAGGCGTAGCATCTAGGGCTGTACCCCTTAAATCGGTCTCGCACAGGTGATGCCACAACCTCCCGGACCCGATGAGACCGATGGTCTTGTCTCACAGCTTCCACCTCTAAAGCATGGGCCAGAGCGTCCTTGAGAGTTTCATGGTGTCCAAGTCTCACAGCAGCTCTAACTTCGAGGTCACGAATGCCATCGATGAAAGCTTGCACCAGATTCCCGCCAATGAGCGCAGGTGCAGACTGGTATGCCTTACGGACCAGTTTCTCAACTTCTAGAGCCCATTGTTGCAAGTTTTCGCCGATGCGTTGGGCACGATCCTTCAGCTGTGCACGAAACACGTGCTCCAGATGAGCGTCACCATATCTTGCCTCCAATGCCTCCAGCAGTTGCTCATAGGTAACCTCCTTATCGAGGGCTTCGAGGACGGTTAGAGCCTGGTCTCGAAGACCCAAGGTGAGCGCGGTCATAGCCTGATCCTTAGTCCAGCCGTTCACCTTCATAACAGCCTCAAACTGAATCTTGTAGGCTGACCACGAAGATGTTCCATCAAACGGCGGTACTTTGAACCCCCGTACCGAAGGAGCAGCAGTCACTGTAGTCGAGGCTCCCTCTCCAACTTTAAGGTTTCCTAAGGCCTTCTTCACGTCAGCAATCTGAGTTTCGGCCTCAGTGATACGGTTCTCGTGTTGAAGAACCTGATCCTTCACTACCTTGAGTTCTTTGCCGAAAGTCTCATGAATGCCTTTTAACAAGAGCATCTGTTCCTCCTGGCGGCGTGCCTGGTCTTCCTTATCCCGTTGCATCTGTTCTTCCAAACGGTGGGCCTGCTCCTCCTGGCGGCGGGCCTGCTCCTCCTTGTCCCGCTGCAGTTGCTCTTCCAAGCGGCGGGCCTGCTCCTCCTGGCGGCGGGCCTGCTCCTCCTGACGGCGGGCCTGCTCCTCCTTGTCCCGCTGCAGTTGCTCTTCCAAGCGGCGGGCCTGCTCCTCCTGGCGGCGGGCCTGCTCCTCCTGGCGGCGGGCCTGCTCTTGGAGCATTGCCATTAGGGCCGTGATATCTGGAGCTGCTGCCGATGTGGACGGCGTGGTTTCCATAGCTGGCTGCTGATCTTCCGATGTAGGCAGTTGTGCACTTCCAAATCGCCTCTGATCAGCCTCTTGCTGGCGCTGACTCCTAGTTCGGATACCTTCCGTGTCTTCCTTTGGTAAAACCGGCATACTTTAATCCCACTTCTGACACCAAATTGTTACGAGCTGGGTATTAAATAAATTAAAGTACTCGATTAATTACCAAAAATAACACAATATTTATTAAGAACACTTTTTACAATAAGAAATCACTAAATCACTCGTTAGTCGCACTAAAGATCTCTTCGATGTTTATCCGCTGTATCGTGAAACAATACTGTCCCTACGGCCAACACGTTCCGCTTTTATATGGCCGTGGAAATTACTCGAAACTACGAAAATATTCGATCGATGTCTCTAGGCTAAATAGATTACTCTAGAGCTGCTTGTAGCGCCATCTAGCGTCGAGTAATCGTCATAATGCACACAGTTGCGCGCTTTCCGACACTAGATGGCGTTGTCCTCGACAGTTCTCGATTCTTCTAGTGGACACTAGATTCATCTGGTTATGGCGCAACAATAACATCAAACTCTGACCTACGCTCCTATGAATGTTACTATGTTGATTTGTGTTTGTCTACCAATTATTTCTATATATAACTAATTCTTATCTTATCTATTAGTGCTTGTGCTTTTGTTTCAGACTACTAACCACAACAAAAAGCCCCACATCTAGTCTACTGCTAATTTTGATGCAAAATTTATTACTCATTTCCACGTATTTCCATCCTACTTGACATTGGCAGAATTGTCGACATCGACACAGTTTGCCATTCCTAAGAAAAAGAAAGAAAGACAATGTAAACATTGACTACGGTGTTAATAACAACAAAGTTGCAGTTAATATGAGCAGAATATAAAACAATAAGGAGTGTTGTGCAATTATGTGATACCGTTATTGTCTCCGCGGACCCTTCGTGGCCATGGTCGAACTCGCTTTAGTCGGTGAAGTCGTCTTGGGATGTTTGTGTATCAGCGGCTTGAGCTCGTCCAGTGTTGTTATTTTGTGACGGCTGTTATCGACGAGTTTAACGACAATGGTGCCGTCCTGTGTCCAGCAGCCCGACATACCAAAATGTTGCCGAGCCATGCTGAACGTGGTCTGTCTGGTTTTAGTTAGGAACTTTCTTACCAAATAGTCGGATCCCTTCAACGTAGTCTTGGCCTTCCACACTGCAGCACGGACCTCCGCCGAAGAGAATCTGACGAGCACTGGACGACGACGTTCCTTGGATGGAGTACCCATACGGTGACAGAGCCTGATATTCGATGTGGTGATGTCACTAAGGCCCCTCCTCTGATTCACGATACTCAGCAGGGTCTTGCTACAATCTTCCTGGACTGCTTCAGGCACTCCGAGTATTTATTAATTTATTGAATAGTGGGCAAACGAGCCGACGTATCACCTGATGGTGAGCGATTATCGCCGCCCATGGACACCAGCAACACCAAAGGCGTCACAAGTGCGTTGCCGACCTTTGGGGATGGGAAAGGGGATGGGGGGAGGGGTTGGGGTATGGGCCTCCGGTATCCTTAATCACTCGGTGAAACACAGCGCAAACGCTATTTCACACCGGTTTTCTGTGAGGCCGTGGTATCGCTCCGGTCGAGCCATCAGTATTCAAGCTTTTTATCTTTACAGATACCGCATCTACTCACCAAGCACGATGTATTGGAACAACATAGATTATTGATAACTTCTGCAGAGTCCTTTTCTTTGATTATTTTACGATAATGTAAAACTATCAACAATAGTTCTAAGTTTGTATGAGTTTTACACAATCATGTTTCTTTATCACTGACATCTAGTATGAGTACCCAAAATGCCTTTTGTTTGCAAAAATACGAATAACGGTAACGGTAATAAGCGGTGGTAATCGCTTACCATCAGGCGATACGTCTGCTCGTTATCCTCCTATTCCATAAAAACAAAATTGTGAAATTTATTTTAGTACCAGACAATTTGGTTCACGTACAGCTGGAACTCCGGCGGTAAGAGCACGACGGATAATGTCGTTAATACATATTGGCATGTCGAGATATACGACAAGCGGTTCTGCTATAAGGCAGGCCATGATAACTGATGCTGTCAATGGCTCAATAGTAACTAACACCATAAGTTTAACTACTTGAATGACTAAAAATTATTATTATTACGTACAAACACAGTGTATGTCGTCGTGAAACAAATAAAAGAGTGCGTCATTTTAGTGACGTCATAGTTAGGTATACCTGAGAAGTCCTTTTAACGATAGCTGGCATAGTCTAAATGATTATTTAAAGTAAACAAAGTTTAGTATTTTAGAATAAGTATAAACTCAAGATGATCTGGCAGATATATATTGAATAAAACTTTATCAAATGATAGAATTATTTATTTTAAAATGTCCCTTAAGTTACGAGTATGTTAAAACTAGGTTTTTTTTATGAAATAATTTATCTGTCATATAGATTAATCATGTTAAAGATGGTTTAAACCATTGGTCGTCACACTTTACTCGCCAAGGGCCACACATAACGATGTGAATGCCAGGGCCGGGCCAGAGTATGTGAAGCCTATAAGAGCCTTTACTTTATAATAGTTTTAAGTTTACCATGAAATCATACTACTACTGGTGTACATTAAAGAGATTTATTATTACTATTATTATTACATCTACTTATTCTTGTAATATATATATTTACATATATTATAAATATAAAAAAATTACTCTCTAATTTTCAATCTTTCAACGTAAGCTACGACTTGCGCACAAGACATCGATATCCAGGCTCCTGCAGACACAGTAGTATCCATGTACACATTATTATTATCGTAGATCCTGACAGTGATGACCATCTCCGCATACTGTGTAGCAAACCAGATTCTTGAATCGATTCTCCATTTTTTTCTGAACTGCTTACAATCCCCAGTTGTCGAAACCTCGGATAGTCGCAAAATTGGTTTTCGTTCCCATCCGTCTCTAAAGGTCATCAATGCTAAGTCTCCTTCTACTTCTACTATGGTGGTAGTTGTGGAGATACTTTCAAATACTGTGTTATAATCTGTCAGCTTCCCTAAGTAGAAGGTATAAGCGTTTTGATGCTCCCCTCCATGAACACACGCGTCAATCTCGTTCTTCCATTTCGGTCCACTAATGGTGAATGCGCTACAATGTTCCGTGAGAATCGCAAATGCTAATGCGAGGAATATCCGAGACATTTTTACGATAACAAAAACGACAGGTTCACGATTGACTGACTGTTATTGAAGATGAAGTATGTAAGAAGAATAAATGTGTTTGCTTATATACGTAAGTTCTTGCGAATGTATCATTGAGGTTATCATATTGATGTTTTGATATATATCTTACAGGGTTTTACTACACGAGAGATTGGGGAAAAATGGACAACTAACAAAAAAATTATATGTACCTACTTAGATTGGAACTGTTAAAAATATATTTATTAATATCAATTTATTTATTAATATAATTCTCTTCCAATAGGAAGAGACGGGCGGAGACTTTTTTTATCAGCACTGAATACAGTGCTGATAAAAAAAGTCTCCGCCCGAAGAACGTTAACTGTAAGGCTTTGGGTAGTCCATAATTGTTAATTCTATTTCTAACCTGCTTATAAGAAAATAATCATACTGATTAAACAATTATTCTATTGCAAATGTAATATATATGAATATAGTAATATTAAAGCATACGAGTATGTATCAATAGTCTGGTTACCTGTCTAGTCTGGTTATGTGTGTGTAAGGTTATTATTAAATACCATTAATTAACATGAATACTGAAATATAGTTTCTAGATAGAATATAACATATAAAGACAGAGTTTTTTTATTTTATTGAATATTGGGCAAACGAGCTGACGTATCACCTGATGGTAAGCGATTACCGCCGCCCATGGACACCCGCAACACTAAAGGCGTCTCAAGTGCGTTGCCGACCTTTGGGGGGATGGGAAAGGGGATGGGGGGAGGGGTTTGGGTATGGGCCTCCGGTATCCTCACTCACTCGGTGAAACACAGCGCAAGCGCTATTTCACACCGGTTTTGTAGTGTGTCGGAAATATTAGCCCACTTTCCCCATACATATCCATAGTAATTGGAAAGCCCAATATGATAAGACTTCATTGGGATTTTGAAGTTTTGATTGCGATAACATTTAATAAATGTTCTTAAACAATAATAAGCTATATTGTCGGATTTAGTTTGAACACCGCCCCAACCTCCGAGAGACGTGGGGTATATGTCAATTTATTCATTGCTACGTACAATAACACAAAACAGTTAACTCAGTTGTACCTTGGGATTTACATAAAAATAAGGTAATTTTTTTCATTACAAAATTTATTTTTGATTAGAATGTGATCTGTATAAGCATTTACTATTATTTACAATATTTATCTTAATATTTATACAATAATCGAGTATTTTTGCTGGGCTTTCGATGGGTTCTGGAGCATCTATATTATTCATATCAACGACAGCATCATTGTTGTTAGACGGTCTTCGATGTGACATACATACATATAACCATCGTGTTAGGTTTTGAAAAAAATCTAAAAAAATAATAAAGGTTGTCGTCTACTTATCGATTGACTAAAATAACATATTTTATACTACATTATTTCGGAAATCTAACACACCACGCCATCTAGTCCCAAGCTAAGCAGAGCTTGTGTTATGAGTACTAGACAATGGATATGAGTACATAATTATTATTATTTGTAAATTAATACATATTATACATATGTGGGGGAACGGGTATAATGTTCCACCCAACACAAAGGGAGGATCCTCCGACCAGGCGAGGTGATCATGCCAAAAATCGAGGTTATCTTAATATGTACAATCATATACCCAAATAAAATTTTAGTAATCGCATCAAATAAGAGAATAGAAGATATTTTTTAAGAAATGTTAGTTTACTGACGAAACAATAAAATTAGTATTATTCATTCATCCTAGTTACTAAATGTTTTGTAACGTAGTCCAGAACCCTGGCGTCACGCCGATAAACGATTATTAAATAAATGTATTTACAGCTGAACATAGGCCTCTCCCGTTACAAGTCACTGATCGACTTTGGGCTCTTTCTTTCTTTTTGTGGGAGGCAAACAAGCAGACATGTCGCCTGATGGCGATTACTGCCGCCCACGGACACTCTCTATACCAGAGGTGTCACAAGTGCGTTGCCAGCCTTTGGGGAAATGAAAGAATAAGAAGAGAGTGGAGGGATGCCTATTACGTATATCTACTTAATAGGCATCCCTCCACTTTAGAGACATACAGGGCAACTATACAAAGATGGTCGAATTGGTGCCATGATAAGAAGATTAATTGTAGAAATCCAGAAGGAAAAGATGTAATAAGATTTTTAGCTTATCTATATTTAAAAAATAGATTTTCTTATAGAGCCCTTTTATTGCATAAATCAACCATTTCTACTTACTGTGACTGTGAGTTACACCTTGCCCGGCTTCCTCAACACGATGACCGTGGCCTCCTTCCACTTCGTGGGGAAGTGGCCCAGGGTGAGGCACCTGTTGGCCAGGGCAAGGAACGCATCAGGGTCCTGGAGAATGGCGTGACGACAGATGTCCGCGGTGAAGCCATCCGCACCTGGCGCCTTTTTCGGGTTAAAACGGTAAATACCCTCCCAGACCCCCACCCTATCCAGCCTGGTGCAGAAGCTCTTCCAGCTTTCGATCTGGGCACATCTCGCTTTCCTTTCGTATTCGCTTTTTGTTTGGTACTCAGCAACGACATGTTCCCGACGAATCGGAGCGGCGCAGCGGATTCTCCTCTTTCTGGTGGCGATATCCCGCTTCAACGCAGCGAGCTCCTCGGACCACCACGGCATCGTAAGTTTATTTTTGATTTTATTTTTTGGGATACAATTTTGACATACTTTTTCAATGACTGCCGAAAATGACTCTACAAATTTATCTAAACTATTTTTGGAATTAATTTTTTCTACTGTATTTTGGTTCAAACTATATTCTATTTTAAATTGGGCCAGTTTCTCACGAAACTGGTCCCAGTTTGCCTTTCTGGTATTGTAGAGTCTGGTTGTGGTTTTTATGTTTACGCCTAATGATTTATATTGCCTTATATTAAATACGATGCCGTTGTGGTCGGAGCTGGTCATGCCGACGTCTCCTCGCCATCCCTCCACCAGTCCGATTAGGTCCGCTGAGCAGAAGAGGGGGGTTAAAGCGAAGTGACTTAGATGGCACATTAAAAAATATCTGCTCAAGCAGATCAGGACACTCAATATTGTGGTTTAGGATTTTGACAAGAAAAGTAAAGTCCGCTATTTTACGTCGATCTATATCTTTAAGATAAACCTTGGAATGGTACGGAATTTTCTGATGGTAATAGAGATATTTAATGAAGCGTTTTTGTACTTTTTCGATACGATTGCTATACACTAAATAGCACGGGTTCCATATTTGGGACACATACTCTAAATGACTCCTTACATAGGTGCAGTATAATATTTTGAGAGTTTTTGCTTCAGAAAAGATTCTGTCTACACGCTTTATAAAACCAAGAGATTTGGATGCCTTTTTAACAATTATGTCAATAGTGGTACAGCTTTTTAAACCGTTTTCTAAACTAATCCATTTCAGCATACAATCCTTGTGCTGTCGACTAGATTCGTGTGACTTTAGGTAATCACCCAAGTGTTTCCAATCACACACTTGATTCAATCTTTGTATTTTCTAACCTGAATATTCTATAAAGCAATAAACGACATCCTTTGTTTGTGAATAAATCATTCAGCGCCGTTCTTGACTGGATAGCGTTGACGGCGGCACTGGTGACCTAGGAGGCAATGATGTAGTTAAATCAACATCATCCTAGCTGTTTTTACTTGATGACGGCGGCGGCACCTCAATCAATAAATGTTTCGTATAGGTTTCTTGATCATCAGTTTCTTTACGCACAGCAAAACTGTGGATACGTACAGCAAAACTGTGGAATGAGCTGTCGCCTGCGGTGTTCCCGGACCAATACGACCTTCAAACCTTCAAGAAAAGAGCGTACTCCTTTCTAAAAGGCCGGCAACGCACTTGTGACGCCTCTGGTGTTCCGGGTGTCCATGGGCGGCGGTAATAGCCATCGGGTGATACGTCTGCTCGTTGGCCCCAAAAAAAAAAAAAAAATTATATAAAGATCCACGTACATTTTCTTGTACCTGCTTTCTTTTGATAGCTCGTTTCCTTTTTGAACTACCTGTTTCAAATTTTCTACCGGCATCACGATCCCGCAAACTCATTCGTAAATCTTGTTTTGTTTCGCACAAACTGTCAGAAATATTTTTAAGTAAGTGTCATTCAATACTTAAAATACCATAATTTACACTTTTCCAGCTCACTCAATACTTAAAACACTATAAGAATGTAATATTAAATATAATTGGAAGATAAGTACGGTACAGCAACGATTTTGGAACTCATACTGCATCATCAATAATTCCAAGGTGACAAAAGTTGACGAACGAATTGAAACAAGGGAATTCCTCTTGCGACGGGGATTCCCCAAGCGATAGACTAGCAGAACATTATGTCCCGACTCCCGAGTTACAGACTATGTAATACTGTACTAGTCCCCAGAGCTATGCGTTTAAAAAACCGATCTTCAAGTGTTTCGAGGCGCGATATTCAAGTATTACAAAATAAATTTATCAACTATGATTTGAATGAATGAATTAGTTAACTTATTTTAATTTACCTTTATGTTAAAACCTTAATAAATAATTAAGAATCAAAAGTTTTAAAATAAAAAATACAGTTAAAAATAAATTGTATTTTTTTTAAATTTGCTCAACTCGAGGCACCTGCTAGAGCGAGGCTACGGGCGCTTGCCCTGTTCGCCACCCCCTGAGGCCGCCGCTGTGGCTACGTAATCTTGACGTTGCACGGTTTTAAGCCGGCCATAGATCTCCAACTTAGCTTCACGACTCTTATTCTACGATAACAACCGGGACCAACTGCTTAACGTGACCTCCGAATCACGGAGACCCTCATGGTAACATGCCACCAGCGGTCACTCATCCAGGTACTGACCGCCCTGTCTTTGCTTACCCTCGATAATTGTCTCTAGTCACCGAGTGCAACTGGGCTTTGAGCGTCTTTTTATAAACATACATACAAAAAACGGACACAAAGAACCCACAACACTTTGGAGGAGAAAGCGGCACGGTGTGACGACCGCTTAACCACTATGCAAGACGTGCAGCCGTTCTCTGTTCTGTATTTAACATAGGACAATACAGTGGGAAGTAGCCATAGGTACATATAACGTTATAACGTTAAAGTATTATCCCAAGCGGACGTTCGCGTTACACTGTAATGTCATAGAATATATTTATGTGTTCGTAAAATACTGTTTATTATTTCGTTTTAATTGTTACGTGTGAGTTAGTGGGGAATAGCGATTGTTTTTGTATGTGAGTCTCCAGCTGAAAATCACATCAAATACTTAGGTCTACTGTCCCTTAGAGCTGTAAAAAAATCAAACTTCTGAGCCAACGCAATCAAAGATACAGCTGTTTATGCTGCAAATTTTCAATTTAATTAATACCTACAGAGTGAACTCAAAATCTTGAAATTTGGTCCAAAACAACGTCTTACAGCACAGATAAAGGATAAATTGCGAAATGTAAATATAAGGTTTGTACGGATCCCTCGGTGCGCGAGTCGGACTCGCATTTTGCCAATTTTTGTAGAGAATCGACGGCTGCTGGACAGATAACGACTAGTTATCATATTAGTAAAAATATACAATTATAATATCTATACTACAATCATTTAATGTATATATAGTTATAAATAAAATGAAAGTATCTGTTTGTAATTTAAAAAAATAAGCAGTTCATTAAATGTAAATGAACGTTTTTAAAGTTACTTACATTGAAATAGCATTTTTAAAAATTTTGTCTATCTGTCCGTCAGTTTGTTTGGGGTAATCTCTAAAATGGCTGGACTGATTTTGACGGGACATTCACTGACCGATAGCTAATGATATAAGGAGTAACTAAGGGTATTTTATTAAGACTAGCTTCTTTCGCGGTTGTTATTGTGCCGCGTGTAACACTGCTCAGAAAGTTGTATATAATATATTATGTATAAAATGAAATAAACAAGATTAGCTGAATTTTATGCATCAAAGGCTACAAACTCTACCAATAAAGTTGTGTATTAAGTATACATATATGACAATCTTTTTTATTTTAAATTATTTTCAATAACACCTTGGTTATATGTCACATTACAGATACGGTAAAAAGCTAATCCTACTAATATTATAGACGCAAAAGTGTGTGAGTATGTGAGTATGTTTGTTGGTCTTTCACGCAAAAGCTACTGAATAGACTTTGGTGAAACGATACAATAATATAGCTTATACATCAGAATAACACATAGGCTACAATTTATAAAGATACTTCTTGCCCGCGGTTATTGTCGTACTACGGGTAGCACCGTGGGGTTCAGCTAGTATTACATATCTAGGGCCGGACGGGGTACCACCCCGAGTGATGGCCCGAGCCCTCGACCATATGTCGGACCGCCTCAGGGAGGTTTTGGATGCCAGCCTGGCGTCCGGACGCTTCCCTGAGTGCTGGAAATGCGGGAAGCTGGTCCTACTGCGGAAGCCGGGACGGCCAGCCGGTTCGGTCGCGGCCTATAGGCCCATCGTGTTGCTGGACGAGGCGGGCAAATTGTTCGAGAGGATTCTCTCTGCCCGCATCGTCCAGCATCTCAGCGAGGTAGGGCCCGACCTGTCGGACGCCCAATTCGGGTTCCGAGAGGGGCGTTCGACGGTCGATGCCGTGATGCGCCTTAGGGCCGTGACCGAAGAGGCGGTTGGCTGTGGCGACGTGGTGTTGGCAGTGTCCTTGGACATCGCCAACGCCTTTAATAGTCTGCCATTCAGCTGCATCAGGGAAGCACTCCAGTATCATGGGGTGCCAGAGTACCTGAGGCGGCTGGTGGCAGACTATTTGGAGGAGCGTACCGTCGTGTACGAGGATCGAGATGGCGTCCTTAGACGGCGACCCATGTCGTGCGGCGTTCCACAGGGGTCTGTCCTCGGACCACTCCTGTGGAACGTGGGGTACGACTGGGTCCTTCGAAGTCGTCTGCCCCCCGGGCTGGGCGTAATTTGTTACGCCGATGACACTTTGGTCACAGCTCGGGGGGCCAATTTCCAAGAGGCGGCGCGCCTGGCCACCAGGGGTGTTTCTCTGGTGGTTGGGCGCATCGAGGCGCTGGGCTTACGGGTGGCCCTTGACAAGACGGAGGCCCTGCTATTCCATGGGCCCCGTCGTGGTCCACCCCCCGGCGCCTCTATCGAAGTCAACTCGGTCCTCGTACCGGTTCGGGCCCAGATGAGGTATCTGGGCCTGATCCTCGACGGTAGGTGGCTCTTCGACGAGCACTTCCGACAGCTTGCCCCAAAGCTGGTCGGCGCTGCCTCCGCCCTTGGGCGACTCTTGCCCAATCTGGGTGGAGCCAGCGTCGAAACAAGACACCTCTACACGGGGGTGGTCCGGTCGATGGCACTATATGGTGCACCGGTGTGGGTGGAGGCTCTGACCGTCCAGAACAAGGCGCGCCTGTTGCGCCCTCAGAGGGTATTGGCGGTCAGAGCCATACGCGGATACCGCACGGTGTCCACCGAGGCGGCGTGTGCCTTTGCCGGAACACCCCCGTGGGATTTGGAGGCGGAAGTGCTCGCCGAAATTTATCGGCGAGCGGCTGAATATCGGGCGGAGTACGGGTATCGTGCTCCGCCCGAAGAGGTTCGCGAATGGCGTGAAGCCGCTCGCCGAGCCACGATGGCTTGTTGGTCGTCCCGGCTGGAGGCTCCACGCGCTGGCTTTGCTACCGTGGAGGCGCTCCAGCCGGTCATCCTCGAGTGGGCAGGGCGGCAGCACGGGACCCTTTCCTTCCGGCTGACGCAGGTGCTTTCCGGGCATGGTTGCTTCGGAAAGTACCTGCATTCGGTCGCTAGGAGGGAATTGAGTCCCGCCTGCCACCACTGCGACTGCAGTGAGGACTCGGCCCAGCATACGCTGGAGATCTGCCCCGCTTGGGCGGATCAGCGCCGGGCCCTCACTGCAGTCATCGGAGGAGATCTGTCGCTGCCGGCCGTCGTACTGTCCATGGCCGGTAGCGACAGCAGTTTTACCGCGGTCGCGACCTTCTGCGAAGAAGTAATTTCACAGAAGGAGGCTGCGGAGAAAGCCCGGGAGGACGATATCCACTCGGACCCGATCCGCCGCCGGCGCACGGGGCGGCGGAGGCGCGTCTATCAGCGCCTCATGCCGCCCTGAGTGTGGCCGCGGATGGACGGGATGGGTTTTCCCCTCCATCCGCATTACAGGCCAACCGCGAGGGGGCGACGTACGCGTGTGCCGTGCGTCGCCTAATTTGAGATTTTTACCAGCAGACGGTGCCAGCTTCAGTGCGGGCAGGCGCTGGGAGGGGTCCGGTTTGCGTTAATAACAGCGATCCCGGACCCCTCCCTTCTCAGGCGCAGAGTTGGCACACCGTGTGGTTTTAGTCGGTTCGATTCCGACACACCGCCCCGCCGCAAACCCCGGCGGGGTGACGGCCCGAGGGGGTTTCCACACGTAAAAAAAAAAAAAAAAAGTATTACATATCTAGTATTATCAACGCAATAGTTTGTGAGTATGTAGTTTGGTTGTATGATAACCTCAATGATAAATTCGCAAGAATTTACGTATATAAGGAATTACTCTTCATCTTCAATAACAGTCAGACGTCAGTCAATCGTGAAACTGTCGTTTTCATTCTCGTAAAAATGTCACGTATATTCTTCGCATTAGCATTTGCGATTCTCACGGAACATTGTAGCGCATTCACCATTAGTGGACCGACATGGAAGAACGAGATTAACGCGTGTGTTTATGGAGGGGAGCATCAACACACTTATACCTTCTACATAGGGAAGCTGACAGATTATAACACAGTAGGTATATGAAGATATCTCCACAACTGCCACCACAATGGAAGTAAAAGGCGATTTCCAATTGGCGACTGGTAACACCGGATGGCTTTATTTAGGTACATTGCAACTAAATCACGTTTCGAGAACTGAGGACTGTAAGCAGTTCAGCGCAAGATGGAAGATCAATTCATCAAGCTGGATAGCTTCACAGTTTGCGGAGATAACAATCACTGTCAGGATCTACGATAATAATAGTATATTGTTAGGTTTTTGAAATAATAATATCAAATTGTCGAATCGATTTTGTCGATTATGGGTACATTTAATTTCTTAGACTGGCAACATGCGGAAAAGAACAGAAAATAAATGAATTTTGGGGGTCAATTAAAATATATAGCGGGAGAACGATTATTAAAAGGGTAGTCAATAATTCGACACGTCGGGGGAAAAGACTTAAAATTATAAAAGGTGGCATTGGCGAGAAGACGGGAGGATTTGGATTCGGATCAGCGTCGAATGCGGACGGAACGAAAAGGATAAACTACTGTTTGAAGGAAATAAAATACAGCTATCTTCCAACATAAGAGATGTGAGTTTTATTACACAATATAATAACATGAGTTCGCTACATTTCAGAAGTGGGATAGACCTGCTTACAGCCTACTCTTATTTTGTAATACCTTCATTTGAATGTAATAAATGACAATAAAAGAATATTTTGTTTGTAACAAATATTGATTTTCAAGGTTAAAATAAATACGATCGAAGGTTATACATATAGTTGGTCTACAGAATACGGTCCATTCGTCGTAGCGGTGCAAGGGGCAACAAAACCTCGTTATTTTTGAGATACGAGGACTCGTTAATACCGCCCTTTACTTTATTTATATTGTAACTTTTACAGCTGAGTAGTTACATCGCTAACGTTTACAAGTTCCAGAATAACGATGAATGAATCTCCACGGCGTCGTTTGAGGACGCCTACGCGTAGAGAAGCTGATCGAAGGACAGACTCAACCAGACGCAGCCGCAGTCGCATGCGCCGCGAAGGCGGCAGCTATCGCAGTCGCAGCCGCGTGTGCACCCCGGAGCAAGGACGTGACAGCGTCAAAGAATTGGAACATGAACTCGAACATCACCGCAAACGGCTGCGTAATCTGGAGAGTGAACTGAGCCGGGAGCGTAATCTTAGACGACGAGCTACACCCCTGGCCAGTGCTGAGCGCCACAACCACCGAGCGTCTAAGGTCGATGAATTGGAGCGGTCGCGGGCCCGAGATAGAAGTACACTGCGAGAACGCAGCCCTGCAGTGCGGAGATCCCGTGAAATACGTGATGCTGTGGACAATGCGTCGCCGACACCACGGAATAAACGGTCAGACAGTACAACTTTCTCTTCTAAAGATATTATGAATATTATAAATGCTATTAATAACACTAAGTCCCAATCTCAGTCGTTAAGAGTAACATCTCCAATGCATAATTTTAGTAAAAACAATAGTATTAGCCACCAAAATATTTTACCTAATTTTGACCCTTCTTCGAAGAGTCAGCGCATAGATGTTTGGCTAAATAAGGTAAACGAGTGTGCCACTGTCTACGGCTGGGATGAAAGAACCGTCATACATTTTGCCATGCAGAAACTTCAAGGATTGGCTAAAACATGGTATGAAAGTCTGAACTCTATACTTTTTAGTTGGAGTGAGTGGCAACATAAATTGACTAGTGCTTTTCCATTTGATCAAAATTATGGCCAATCCTTGGAGGATATGCTCCAGAGAAAGAGCAGGTTTAATGAACCACTTCAGGTCTATTATTATGAAAAATTGGCGCTCTTGAACCAGTGTGACATAGAGGGTAAACGCGCAGTAGAATGTATGATCTATGGCTTGAGTGACAAAACATTGAGGGCTAGTGCCAACGCGATTCGATGTACCCAACCCGATCAATTGTTACAATTCCTAATGAGCAACAAGGAAATTTCTCATTTTTCCGATCGTACTAATTTTAAAGGTCAGTTCTCCTCTACATCCGGGTTATCAAGAAATAATATAACGAATCGGTTCGTAAAAAGTAGTAATAATGTTCGAACTGAATTAATTTGTTTTAATTGCAAGGAGAAAGGACACCCTTATATGAAATGTCCTAAGCCCCTACTTCAATGCGAGAAATGTCGTAGGTATGGTCATAAAACTGAAAATTGCGCGTATAAACTTGAAAACGACAAAAAACTCGAAAATATACAGAAAACAATGTGCATAGTGACGTCTGAATCTAATTCAAAGTTTATTAAAGAAGGTAGGATAAATAACGTTCCGATAAAAACTTTCATAGATTTTGGTAGCCAGGTCACACTTATTACGCAGTCCTTGGCTTCAGCGTTAAGGTTAACTTACGATAGTCCTTCCATCCCTTTGAGAGGTTTTGGTAATGATATAATACAATCCAAAGGTGGTGCGTATGTGGATTTGAGCATCGATGATGTTAGAGGTCGTGTTTTGTGTCAAATAGTAGAGGATAAATTTCTTGATTTACCCTTGCTTGTAGGACAGTCGTTCACAGAACAGTCTCATGTCATCGTGTTTAAAAATGCGGAGGAATTAAAATTCTTGGATGGAAACAAAGAATTTAGTTTCCCTCGATTTGATGTAGTTAGTGATAATACATCTGCCATCATAGCGGTCGCTTCAGATGTTAATATTTATGGTCCAGCTGTAGTTAAGGTTCGCGTAAATACAATTAAGGATGGAGATATTTTATTAAGTGGGAAAGTTATAGGTAAGCCCAATCAACAGTTTACCCTTAATGGGGGAGTGTATCGGGTAAAAGAGAGCTTGTTTTTTATTTACATAACTCCGCTATCAATATTCTGTCAATTACAAGAGGGGGTCGTTATAGGAAGGGGTACCAGGGTTCAGGTAGTTAATCGTATATACACGTCGGCAGTTTCTTCCATAGTCGAGCCGTGTGTAATTGATGATTGCCAAATAAATATAGGTACCACCATCAACGAGTCTCAACGACGGCAGTTGATGGATATACTCAATAGGTATAAGCATTGTTTTGCGACATCTTTAAAGGAACTGGGGTGCACGAGCGTAGCTGAAATGAATATTGAGCTAAGCAGCAACCGTCCAGTTGTGTATCGACCATACAGGTTAGCACATAAAGAACGTGAACAAGTGAGAGAGATGATAGGAGAAATGTTAGAGTCTGGAATAGTAAGAGAATCTGTTTCTGAATATGCTAGTCCTATTATATTAGTACGCAAAAAGGATGGTAAGCAGAGATTATGCGTCGATTATAGGCTCTTAAATTCTGTAACGGTTAAGGAACGGTACCCAATGCCGATTATTGAGGACGAAATTGCTCGACTTTCAGGTCAAGCATATTTTATTTCTCTGGATATGGCTTCCGGCTATTACCAAGTGCCAATAACCGAAAACTCGAAACCGCTGACATCATTCGTAACCCCAGATGGTCAATACGAATTTAATCGTATGCCGTTCGGGTTGGCAAATGCACCTGCCGTGTTCCAACGGATGATGAACAGAGTGCTAGGGTCTTCTAGGTTTACAGAGGCTATGGTCTACATTGATGATGTCCTTATTTATGGGAAGAGTGTGGAGGAATGTTTAGAAAGGTTTGAAAGAGTGATGCAGTTGTTGGAGAAGGCGAATCTAACCCTTAACTTGTCAAAATGCGATTTTCTTCAGAATCAGGTTATTTATTTAGGGTATGAAATTAGTGCTGCGGGTGTTCGTCCTGGTAATAGAAAAATTCAGTCTGTTCAAGATTTTCCTTGTCCGACCAATACGCATTCAGTAAGACAGTTTCTTGGGTTAGTGGGCTATTTCAGAAAGTTTATTATGAATTTCGCAACTCTGGCACACCCACTAAACAAACTGCTTAGAAAAGATGTGGATTGGGTTTGGGCAGAGGACCAAAAAGAAGCTTTTCAAATGCTTAAGGATAGATTGGTGAGTAGACCAATATTAGCGATTTACGAGCCAACAGCCGAGACAGAATTGCACACTGATGCAAGCAAAATTGGAATAGGAGGAATTTTGCTTCAGCGTAAACATTCAAGCGACCCTCTTCAACCTGTGGCATACTATAGCCGGCAGACTTCTCCCGAGGAGAAGAATTTTCATGCATTTGAGCTTGAGACCCTGGCTGTGGTGTGTTCACTCAAGAAATTTCGAGTCTATTTATTAGGGCAAAATTTTTAAATTGTCACTGATTGTAGCGCTTTGCGTTCAACATTTTCTAAACGAGACATGATTCCACGTATAGCTCGTTGGTGGCTTCTGCTTCAGGAGTTTCAGTGTACTGTAGAGTATCGGGCCGGTGTTAAGATGGCGCACGTGGATGCTCTGTCGCGTAATCCTGTCGAGTTGATTGATGACACTGTTGAGGTTGACCAATATCCGAGTATTATGTTGATTAGTAGCGATGACTGGTTGCATACCTTGCAGATGGGAGATTCTGAACTCCGTCGGACTCGTGATATAATTACTAATGATATAGATGCTGATAGTTTAAAACATATGAAAGAAAACTATCTTATTAAGGATAACAAACTTTATAAATATTTTAATGGGGATAAAAATAATTTACGCTGGGTAGTACCAAAGGGCGCAAGGTGGCAACTCTGCCGCATGAATCATGACGATATCCGACATTTTGGTGTAGGAAAGACGTTGGAACGTATTAAGAAAACGTATTGGTTCCCTAAAATGACTCGATTCATAAAAAAATACGTTCACGCGTGTCTTGAATGCGCATACTCAAAGAAAAATGTAGTAAATGAAGGTCATTTACACCCAATTACTAAAATAGAAGTGCCTTTTCACACCATTCATGTTGACCACCTTGGACCCTTTATTCGTTCAAGGTTGGGCAATTCTTACCTTCTGGTAATAGTCGACGCATTCACTAAGTTCACTTTTATTAAACCAGTGCGAAATACTAAGACGCAAGTGGCTATAAGAGTTCTTGAAGATATTTTCTATACATTTAGGGTTCCTGATCGTGTCATTAGTGACCGTGGCACATGTTTCACATCTCACGCATTCAAACGCTTTTGTTTGGATAAGGGTGTACGGCATATTTTGAATGCAGTGGCTAGCCCGAGATCAAATGGGCAGGTAGAGCGGTACAATCGTACGATTTTAAATTCATTGACTGCTCAGAATCTTAATTTTGATGAGAGGAATTGGGATGATAAGGTTGGTAAAGTTCAATGGGGTATGAATAATACTCTTCAAAAGACCACAGGCAGGACACCGGCTGAAGTTATGTTCGGACTAAATATGAACGCAGAAATTAATCCTAGACTTAATGAATTAGTACGGGAAAGTAGGGAGGAACTAGATTCAGAAATATTAAGAGAGTCGGTTAAAGATAAAATTGACATAGAACAGGAAAAGCAAAAGTCCGCCTACGATAAAAACAGGCTTCCTGCGCGTGTATACGGTGAGGGCGATCTTGTAAAAATCACAAGAACTTCGTTTACCAGTGATGGCAAAAGTAAAAAACTAATGTCGCCCTACGTTGGACCTTATCGTGTGATCGCTGTGTTGGGCAACGACCGCTATAGACTGGCTGCTATACCAGGGTTATCTAGTACCAAAAATAAGCGTAAAACCACTGTAGCTGCCGATCGTATGTTACCATGGGTTCACGTAGCCGCCCTAGATGTAAATGAGGGTAATGACGACGATTATGATGAGACTAGTAGTTGTAATGATGATGACACGGATTCGTAAAATGATTCATTTTAGAAATAACTATAAACTTCATATAAATATTACATCAATGTCGTCGTCATTATTGCTATTATGCTAGCTGACTAAACGACAACAGCTATCAAACAAATTAAACTTAATTTAAAATTGTTATAAAAACGCCATAGTGCTTGTTATTGTTTGTTACTATATGTTTATTGAAAATATTTGTGTGCGGATAATTATAAATATGTAATACACAATAAATAGATTAATTCGATGGAAATGAGGTGTAATTAATATTTTGAAACATGAGAATAGTTTAGCTTCTGATAATTACTGTTTTCTAAACTATTTTCTGTTATTATATTTATGTATTTGTTACTTGTGAGAAGAAAGGGTTCACAAGTAATGTCACCATGGTTTGTGAGAAGGAGGGTTCACTACCACCGTGACATTTGAACTATATGGTTATTTTATTATATCTATGTATTTGATACTTGTGAGAAGGAAGGGTTCACAAGTAATGTCGCCATGGTTTGTGAGAAGGAAGGTTCACTACCACCGTGACATTTGAACTATATGGTTATTTTATTATATCTATGTATTTGATACTTGTGAGAAGGAAGGGTTCACAAGTAATGTCGCCATGGTTTGTGAGAAGGAAGGTTCACTACCACCGTGACATTTGAACTATATGGTTATTTTATTATATTTATGTATTTGTTACTTGTGAGAAGGAAGGGTTCACAAGTAATGTCACCATGGTTTGTGAGGAGAGTTCACTACCATCGTGATTTTTGGATATTGTTTATTACATTTATTTTATGAATACTACTTGTAAGAAGGAAGGTTTACAAGTAACACCATCAAGGTTCACTGAAGTGATGACTATTAGATACCTGTTTATTTTATGACTCTTTTTATTTTATTTTTTTTTTATTGGTGATTTAATTTTCTTGTGATAAGGATAGTTCGTAAACAATGTATGTCTTAGAAACTAAGTGAAAATAATTGTGAGCCCGGATTCGATGCTGTTACCATTGTTGGCCGAATGTTAGGTTCTTGGTAGCATCTAACTGGCTTGCGTACATGAGGACATGCACGACGTCAGGATGGTCGAATGTTAGGTTTTTGAAATAATAATATCAAATTGTCGAATCGATTTTGTCGATTATGGGTACATTTAATTTCTTAGACTGGCAACATGCGGAAAAGAACAGAAAATAAATGAATTTTGGGGGTCAATTAAAATATATAGCGGGAGAACGATTATTAAAAGGGTAGTCAATAATTCGACACGTCGGGGGAAAAGACTTAAAATTATAAAAGGTGGCATTGGCGAGAAGACGGGAGGATTTGGATTCGGATCAGCGTCGAATGCGGACGGAACGAAAAGGATAAACTACTGTTTGAAGGAAATAAAATACAGCTATCTTCCAACATAAGAGATGTGAGTTTTATTACACAATATAATAACATGAGTTCGCTACAATATATATGGATTCTTATGTAGCTGCAGGAGCCTGGGCATCAGTATCTTGTGCAGAAGCCAAAGCTTATGCTGAAAGATTGAAAATTAATGTGTAGTTTTCTATGTGTTATATATATATATATGTGTGTGTGTGTTTAGACCACTTCGCAACAAATCTGTGTAATTTATACTTGGGAAGATACTGGCTCCCAACATACAGCTCAAGCTAGTTTGGGAATCAGGGCTTATATTTATATTGTTAAATGTAATTTGGTGCAATAAAGAATTTATTATTATTATTAAACAATTAACGTTTTAAGACACTAAATTAGAATTAAGTGTCAAGCAAATTCTTTCTTTATTAAATTCATTGAAGAACTGAATAGAAAAGATTTTTAATTTTTTTTTTTTAAATTTAGATCTAGGTAACTAGCACTAATATATATACATATTGATCAGAATTAATTATCTCGAGTTTCATTATGACCAACGAAGGGCAATTAATCTTTATATCTATACTAATATTATAAAGAGGAAAGATTTGTACCTATTTTTGTATGTTTGTAATGAATAGGCTCAAAAACTACTGGACCGATTTTAAAAATTCTTTCACCATTCGAAAACTACATTATCCACGAGTAACATAGGCTATATTTTATTTTGGAAAAAAATAGGGTTCCGTAAGATATTTGGGTTTTTCGGACACAAGGTGTAAAAATCAACCAGAAAAGTTAATTATTTTGCGAAAATTTTCATGCTACGGGCTATATAAGACGCAAACGAGGTTGCGTGGGTCAGCTAGTACCATATATAAAGATATTTAATGTTACTTCAAAAATGTTTATTGTTAAATTTCACAAGATTTTGTTTAACTTGCAATGTTTATATGTATGTGTTAGACACGAATCATGGAAGTTAAAATTATAATAATTACTGATGTACAATTAGGCCCAAATTTTAGTATACGTATGTGTCGACACGAGGCATCTAAACGCTCCTCGGAATCGTAGGCTAGACGGCGCCTGCGCAACAGAGAGGGATGTCGCGCGGCTATATTCGCACTCGTTACCTGTGTCCCTTCTCCTTGATAATAGTGTCGTGTGCAAAACTTTTATTATATATACCTCCATAAAAACATATTTATTCCTAACTTGTTGTTGTTATTATATTGTAAACAATATACTCGTACTACGTACTTCGTTGCTCAAGTCCATCGCATCCTCCATAGATACTGGTCTGAGGTTCCCTAACCTTAGGCTACTACAGTCCCATGAATCTGTTTTGATGACGCAGCCGGATGACAACCACAGGAAGGTCTTAAATAAAGGGTAGTATTTAATACTACAACTGTAAATCCAATTTTTTCTATTCAAATATTCGCAATTACCACCAAAAATACTGATTTGCACTCTAAATTTGCTCATCAAATAAATGAAATCTAATTTACTGTTTGATCTATAAAGCTAAACTGTTTTACTGAATGACTATCTGTTAACTAAAAGTAAAACTGATAATTCTGTATGTGCAACAAAATATTTAAATCAATTTTTTTTGAATCCATCAACTATTAAACTGTTAAGAACAAGAGTTTAAATAAATCACCTAAATAATCCACCAGTTAATCACATATATATTCACATATTTATCTAAAATCTTTCGGATGCGCGAACGGGTACTTCCGGTTACATGCACCGTGCGGCGAAATTGCAAAATTTTGCAGCACGGTGCATGGTGTACGAAAATGATCAAATCTTTTCAAAAACAATGCTCGGTGGTTATAAAAGTGATTATTTTTCAAAAGATGGATAACAAGCGTACATGGTTATGCCATATTTTATTACTAAACTAATGTTATCGCTTTATTATTTACTCACAATTGAGCCAAGTATTAATTTACGCACCTATTGTGTTAATAAACATGATTTTAATATTTTATGTGGTTTATTATTCATTTTACTTAGTATCCTCATAAAGTTCGATAACTAAGCTATCTACTGATATAAAAAACACTATAACTGCAGTAAAAATTCATTGAGTTCGCTGTCGAGATATTCGCCATTTTGTCACTTTACAATCAAACTATTATTTGCGCCGAACACCAAATTACGTAGTATTTATATTAAGAAATAGTGTTTTTTAGTTAAATAATTTATTTTTTTAGTTAACTAGTGCAAAAGACAGGAACAATACATAAAAAAACAACCTATTTATCAAGTTATTTAAAAAAAGGACTCGTTTGCTAGACCAGTTTTCATTTATTATTTTTAAGTTCTGAGAATTCTCTAAACTCTATGAAAATGACTGAATGCTAAAGAGAACAAACTGATCGTTCCATTATGTGACACACAAAGTCTATGGTCAATTCAAAATAATTTAGTAAAACATAAACAAAGATCAGTTTACGTCTTGTTCATTGTCCGTCACTACTGTGTATGTGTGGGTGTTAATAGTTCCGGGACTTCCCGCTAGGCTGCGTGCAAACACGAATCAACGGCGATATACAATTTTAAGTGGCGTGGCATTGGAGAGGCCTATGTCCAGCAGTGGACTGCGATAGGCTGATGATGATGTAGAACAGTAATGGCGTGGGAGCCCTGTGTATGTGTGCGTCTTATTTCGCTCGTCAGGCAAAAAATGAGTGTTTATTTAAATATTTAGCTTTTCTAACACATTTTTGTTGCTATTCTATATTCTATATAAGATTCTCATCGCAATTATATCATTTTATCAATAAAAACATAAGAATAAATGCGTAAAAACCTTCAAATGACTAAGCCCTTTTCAATAGGTAATAGACTCGGTAACTTTTTGAGTAACACTATTCAAAATTACGCATGATTTATGCCTCAATTCGTATTGATAGTGGTTCCTAAAATAAGTATAATAAGTAAAATATAACAACAAACTACCTTCAAAACCACCTTATCGGCAAAAAATCAATTTTAAGAGGCACTTGAAAGATCGCGTTGCGTCATCGTCAACTTTGAAATTGGAACTCGTTTTTTTAACGGCTCTTGAAGCGCACTTGACAAACGAATGTTTTAAAATGTTGTTCGTATAAAGCAAATGCATAACAAACCTTTCTAGACTTCATTATAATAACTTTAATACCCAAAATTAATTAAAATGCAAGTTAACTGCGGAAAACATGGATCCGTGTGTGCCGCACCGACGGGACAAACATGGATCCGTGTTGCCGCACCCGAGAGGTTAAAGTGCACAAAAATCAGCTAAGTGTAATCGTAATATACACTAATAATTGCAAAACAGTAAGGTAACTCTGTTTTTTTAACAAATCAATCTTTGTTTTTACAACATAAAAGAAATCTTATTGGGTTATTGAGCAGGTCTTGCTTTTGTTGGAAGTCCGCGTTTTTGGTTCATGCCGATGGGTATGTTTTTAGCTTCTACAGGTGGTGTGACATGCGATGACAAGCGCTACGAAAGTTTTTTTTTTTTTTTAAGTTCTAACCTAACCTAACCAAAATAGTAAATCTTACGAATAGATATCCGTTAGTTTATAAATTTACCGTGCGACGTCGGAAATTGATAAATTTACGAAAATGTGGTCGTAAAATATTACAATTTATCTCGCGTTTAGAATCCTACGAAAGTTTATAAACTTCCTAGTAGATTGATAAACTTACGGATCTTGTTATTTTCCGGTGACATATACATACATTATCTGTTATGCAGTTTTAGAAAATGATTTTGTAAATTCCGTTGTAAGATGGTTCATTTAGTGTGCAAATCAGTATTTTTGTTATGCGGTGAGTAATTTTGTCTTAAAATCTGTATATCTGTGGTTTCAGCTAGATTTTCGTTGTGAATTACATAAAAAAGGCCATCTGATTATGATTAATTTTATACGTGTTTTAGTAAAATATGTTTAGGTAATCAAGTAGTTAATTTGTAACTCAGTCATTTATCTGATATGCAGTAGGTTATTAGTCGGACGATTTAGTTTGCTTCAATTTTAAATAGAGGTGCAATTAAAAATTTCCCTTAAGTAAATAAGATAAATCTTGCGGCTGGCACCGGACCTGAGCAAATCTGAGGCGAACTGAATTCGAAGGTTGAACTAAATTGTTGTTAAAATTCTAGTATTCAAAGCTCCGATACAATAAAGTACAACAGAATCACCACCATTTTCCTTGTTTTATTGTTTAAACCACCTTTTTATTTTTATTTTTTTTAATTCTTTTTTGTTTTGGAACTTTTACGCACAGCGTATGCCAGTTCCATCGTATCCTGAACAAGTTACTACATACTTATCGTCTAAAAACAATCGACATGAATCTGAACAGAGCCTTCGCATCATCGCTATTTGGTTCCGATAGGATTCTGTGAAAGATTCCTACGTCGGCTCCATTCAAATTCAAGTCGGCCACTAAATCATCATAATAATCATCTTTTACATTGTTAATCTACATGACAGATAAAAAAGGTTTATTCACAGACAAAAGCATAGGTAACGTTAACGATAAAAGTTAATATTTAACTAAACATCACAACACTCCCCCTCGATTCAAATTATCTTATATGTAATTGAAAATTGCACAATAATAATAACAATGACTGCCTCGGTGGCGTAGTGGTAGCGTATGCGACTGCTAAGCTTGAGGTCTCGGGGTCGATTCCCAGGTCGGACCAAATGTTTGTATGATCTGCAAATATTTGTTTCGGAGTTTGGGTGTTTTCTATGTATAAGATGTATGTATTTACAAAAAAAAAGTATATAAGTATTTATATCAGTTGTCTAGTACCCATAATACAAGTTCTGCTTAGCTTGGGACTAGATGGCGTTGTGTGTTTAGATGTCCGGAATATTTATTTATTACTGAGTGCTATAGATTCGTTATTATCAGATTCTATTCTTTACTGTGCGGCTGTTGCAGTCTGTCGAGTAGCTGGTGTCAAATTCGAAGAACATGACTTGTACTCGATCCAAAAATACTATACTAGCTTGGCAGTGAAGGATTGAACGTCGTATTGCTGAGACTAGGGCACTTATTGGTAAGTTAATTAGTTTCCGATCAGGTAATGCGTGACCTAGAGTACTAATATTAGTCCCCGACAGTACATGGCATGTGTCACAGAGCACACACACTTTCTCAATCAAAAACTTTATGCATGGGCAAATAGAATGGGGCGGTATAGAAAACGAATAGATTTTTTTTTTTTATTGAATAGTGGGCAAACGAGCAGACGTATCACCTGATGGTAAGCGATTACCGCCGCCCATGGACACCCGCGACACCAAAGGCGTCACAAGTGCGTTGCTGACCTTTGGGGGATGGGAAAGGGGATGAGGGGAGGGGTTGGGGTATGGGCCTCCGGTATCCTCACTCACTCGGCGAAACACAGCGCAAACGCTATTTCACACCGGTTTTCTGTGAGGCCGTGGTATCACTCCGGTCGAGCCGACCCCGAGATTGGTATAATCAGAATCGCATGTTCCAAAAAAATGAGAAATTAGTGAACCGGAAGTGGGTAAAACCAAGTCCGTGTATGAGTGAAGGGCATGGATGTAGAAGTGGGACCCGTGAGCACGAGCAGAATCCAGGAGTGGTGGTCACCATCCTCAATGCTAATAAGGACATTGCAGCATGGCGACCCACACTATGGCGGCCTAGTGAGATGCTTCTTCACGCTCCGCTTAAAGGACCCGGGTTCATAGCGGGAGGGAAACACGTACGCAGGTAGTGAGTTCCAGGTTTTGACCGCTCGGCACAGGAAGGAAGAACCGAAGCGGTGAGTACGAGAGCGTATGTCTACCACTCTGAAGCGGTGACATCCAAGACCGGCACGTGTTGTCCTGTAGAGGAAGGGAGAAGGGGGGACCAGTTGGAACAGCTCTTCAGAACACTCTCCATGATAAAGGCGATAGAGGACTGCCATAGAGGCGATATCTCTACGCAACTGCAGAGGCTCAAGGGACTCGGTGGTCTGGGGACTGCCGACAATGCGGATGGCTCGCCGCTGCAACCGGTCGAGAGCGTCGAACAGATACTGCGCGGCTCCATCGCAAAGATGAGAACAGTACTCCACGCACGAGCGAACCTGGGTCTTGTAAAGCAGACACCGATGCTCGGGCGAGAAGAACCGTCTCACCCTATTAAGGATACCTAGCTTCCGCGAGGCCGCCCTAGTGACGCTCTCAACGTATTCGCGAGGGTTGAGATCGCGACTGATATCCATGCCCAGGATATCGAGCCAACCTTGTAATGGCAGTCGAGTGCTCTGAAAAGTGGGAAGGGGAAGGAATGGAGACTTTTTGGCAGAGAACGCGCACACCTGTGTTTTCTTGGCCTTGAACTCGACCAGATTCTCAGAGCCCCATTGAGAAATGCGGTCCAAGTCATGGTCGAGTTGAGCGACAAGTTCCCGTCGTTTTTTATCATTATCTGCTAGCCCAGCTGTGGGATGTCCAAAACATCGCCCGTGAACTGTGCTGTCGTCTGCATAGCAATGAATGTTGGCAAGGGCGAGCATGTCATTGATATGCAGAAGAAACAGCGTGGGTGACAGGACAGACCCCTGAGGTACTCCAGCGTTGATCAGCTGAAAATCGGAGGCCGCACCGTCGCAAAGGACTTTAATGCGGCGCTGGTGCAGAAATGCGGCAACCCAGTTATACATACTCACAAACTATTGCGTTTATAATACTAGCTGAACCCCGCGGTGCTACCCGTGGTACGAGGCGCAATATCTTTATAAATTGTAGCCTATGTGTTATTCTGATGTATAAGCTATAGTATTGTATCGTTTCACCAAAGTCTATTCAGTAGTTTTTGCGTGAAAGACCAACACACATACTCACTTACATACTCACACACTTGCGTCTATAATATTTGTAGGATTAGCTTTTTACCGTATCTGTAATGTGACATATAACCAAGGTGTTATTGAAAATAATCTAAAATAAAAAAGGTTGTCATATATGTATACTTAATACACAACTTTATTGGTAGAGTTTGTAGCCTTTAATGCATAAAATTCAGATAATCTTGTTCATTTCATTTTATACATAACTAGCTGACCCACGCAACCTCGTTTGCGTCTTATACTGCCCGTGACGTGAAAATTTTCCCCCGTTTTTGAAACATTCTTCATTGGTGCTCCGCTCCTATTAGTAGTACCGTTATTATATATAGCCTATAGCCTTTCTCGATAAATAGACTATCCAACACCGAAAGAATTTTTTAAATCGGACCAATGGTTCCTGAGATTAGCCGGAACAAACAGACAGACAGACAAAAATTTTAAAAATATATATTTTGGTATGTGTACCGTATATACATTCATATGCATGTAGTAGAAAGCGGTTATTTTAACATTACAAACAGACACTCCAATTTTATTTATTTGTATGTATTGTATAGATATATTATATACAACTATACTAAGGAACAGTAGACCTGAGTATTTGATGTGATTTTCAGCTGGAGACTCACATACAAAAACAATCGCTATTCCCCACTAACTCACACGTAACAATTAAAACGAAATAATAAACAGTATTTTACGAACACATAAATATATTCTATGACATTACAGTGTAACGCGAACGTCCGCTTGGGATAATACTTTAACGTTATAACGTTATATGTATGGCTACTTCCCACTGTATTGTCCTATGTTAAATACAGATCAGAGAACGGCTGCACGTCTTGCATACCTAGTGGTTAAGCGGTCGTCACACCGTGCCGCTTTCTCCTCCAAAGTGTTGTGGGTTCTTTGTGTCTGTTTTTTGTATGTATGTTTATAAAAAGGCGCTCAAAGCCCAGTTGCACTCGGTGACTAGAAACAATTATCGAGGGTAAGCAAAGACAGGGCGGTCAGTGGCATGTTACCATGAGGGTCTCCGTGATTCGGAGGTCACGTAAAGCAGTTGGTCCCGGTTGTTATCGTAGAATAAGAGTCGGTTGCATGGTCTATGGTCTATAACAGTTTGGCGACGTTTAGATACTTCGTGTTTACTTCCGAGTAAAAAATGTAGACGGCCCTGGGTTAATTCTCTTACTCTTACTCTTAAAAAAGACAACTCCCGCATTAGGAATATACATCCTGTGTCGCGGGGACTTTACAAACATACAAATAACGGACACAAAGAACACCCAGACTTAAAACAACATTTTGTGGATCACACAAAGTGATGTTCCACGTGGGATTTGAACCCACGACACTTGGCGCAGTAGCAAGCGGCGTAGTGACAGCTTAAGCCACTAGGCCAACCGTGCAGTCTAGTAGCAGTAGCAGTGGCATAATTAACCATTTAACCCAGGGTCGTCTACATTTTTTACTCTAAATAATCATTTAGACTATGCCAGCTGTCGTTAAAAGGACTTCTTAGGTATAACTGAAATGACGTACTCCTTTATTTGTCTCACGACGACATACACAGTGTTTGTACGCAATAACAATAATTTTTATTTATTCAAGGAGCAAAACTCATGGTGTTAGTTACAGTTTAGGCTATTGACAGTCTCGGACATCATGGCCCTTCTTACAGCAGAATCTCTGGCCGTATATCTCATCATGCCAATATTAACGACATTATCCGTGGTGCTCTTGTTACCGCCGGTGCTGCAGTCCAGCTGTACGTGAACCAGGTACTTACATCTATGTTAGAAAAATAAATTTCATAAGTTCAGCCTTAACATAATGTGATGTCCAAGGACTGTAATGGGCCAAAAAATACCGATACACTTCCAAATTGAATGGAATTTTCTAGGCAAATTAAACGTGCATGTATAAATTTTAACCTACTATCTATGCATATATTCATTTCAAACTGTGAGAGGCATATAAAGCTCACACAAAATAGTTTTGAATATTGACTATAGTTGTCGTTCCTTGGACGAGGCCTTTGTTCAGCCGAGAGGATGATATCCACTCGGACCCGATCCGCCGCCGGCGAACCGGGCGGCGGAGGCGCGCCCATCTGCGCCTCATGCCGCCCTGAGTGTGGCCGCGGATGGTGGGGACGGGTTTTCCCCTCCATCCGCTTTAATGGCCAGCCGCGAAGGGGCGACGTACGCGTGTGCCGTGCGTCGCCTAAATTGAGATTTTAACTTGTAGAAGGCGCCCGCTTCAGTGCGGGCAGGCGCTGGGAGGAGTACGGTCGTGTATGTAATATCTGCAGTTCCCGGACCCCTCCCTTCTCAGGCGCAGAGTTGGCACACCGTGTGGTTTTAGTCGGTTCGATTCCGACACACCGCCCCGCCGCAAACCCCGGCGGGGTGACGGCCCGAGGGGGTTTCCAAACGTTAAAAAAAAAAAAAAAAGGCCTTTGTTCAGCAGTGGATGGCAAGAAGTTGACGATGACGATGATAATAATATTTAGATCCATTTTTAATAGTTTTCTTTCAAATTCATTAGTTCATACACACGACCGCGCCGGCTGTGATCTAACACGGAACTGCCGATTGTTACCGGTTGCCTCTGACTTTGAAGCGAATATATTTTACGCCTGCCGGTTAATAACAGCTTCCGTGCGTGCGCCCAGATATTGTTGCATTTATTTGTTCAACCTGTACACAACTTCCTAAAAACAATGCCTAGAACCGTGTGCATGCCCCCACCGGTTACTGACACTGATAACCAGGAAGTTATGAGTACACCTGATACGTATTTAATGTCTGCTCTCGATCAAGATAACGTAGCTATGAGAAGTAAACGCCTGACACCTGATTGTTTACCTGTAAATGAATTTAAGTCGTTTCAAGATTCTATTTCGACTATGCTGAGTACATACATGGAAGACAGAACAAGATTTGATACTAACTGGGCTGTCGAGAGACATCTCTGAGGTTAAACAACAAAACCTTAATATACAAAAAACCAATTCGGATATAGAAAAGGCCTTAGAATTCATGAACGCCGGCTCCGAGAATATGCGGCAAGAGTTAGAGAAATTGGAGAAAGAAAAGTTAGAACAACGTAATTATATCCTGCAATTGGAACGTAAGGTTAGCGATCTGCAACAGAATTATCTTTTTTTTATTTTATTTATATAAACAACAACATCTTACACATGACAAGAAATCAAATACTCGCCAAGCTGTTAAGCTTGTTGGCTTTCACAATCGAGATTCGAAATGTACCCTAAGGTGATAAGGAAACCACCAGTGACCTAACTTCTACTGTCCCAAACCTGTAACGCCGTACAAGTTCCGGTTAAAATTTCTGAGCTGCGTGATGTATTTCGTCTTCCAGGGAAAAGCGGAACCAACAGACCAATTGTAGCTGAACTTTTAAGTGTACCATTGAAAAATCAAGTCCTGAATGCTACTCGCAATGTCAATAAGGGTCTCCCTTCTTCTGAAAAATTAAACACGGGACACATTGGCATCAGCGGTCAAGAAACCCCTATTTACGTTGCTGAGCATTTGCCTGGTAGCGCTCGACGGCTGTTTTATGAGCGTAGCTTTTGTAAAGCGTACAGTTATAAATTTTGTTGGTTTTGTAACGGAAGAGTGTTTCTCAAGGAGTGCGAGGAGAAGGACACCATTATTGTGCACTCCTCTGAGTTTCTTGAACAGCTACGCAAGAAAGAATAATGTCCTCCAAACAGTCGCGGGTTTGAGGGGGTCCCTTCACCTTTACTTTTCATCACTATACTTTTCCATTTTACTTTATTGTTTTAATTCAGTTTCTTACTTTTAGGCTTATTGTTGAAAATATGTCTTCTTATTCTTGTACACTCGCAATTGATCATGATCAGCAACTACCTTTTTGTACAAAAAATAGTTATAGCATTAATAACCTACACTCATATTACACTACACATAAATCAACAGGCGCTTATACTATAAACAATTAAAAAAAAGTGTGCACTACCAATTAAATTTTACAATGATTGATTCTGTAATTTTAAACGATATTGATTCATATTGTGTTCCTAATTCACTTGTGTGTACTCCCGAGTCTCTACGAAATTTTATCAAGACATCAACAAATCCATAAATATTCTACACCTTAATATTCGTAGTGTAAATTGCAACTTCGACAAATTTGTTGTTCCTACACAGTATTGAAATTACATATGAAATAATCGCTTTTACTGAATGTTGATTAAAAATGGACTCAAAAATTCCTATATTACAAGGTTATAAGTTCTTATCACACAAGTTTGCTTCGAAACCAGAACGACGGTGTTATTATTTATGTTAAATCGAATTTATTACATACAATTAGGGAACCGTTGGATTTTGGAATTGATTGTTTGGTTAATAGTTGTGCTTGTAATATAAGTTCATATTTAGTATCTTTCTGGCAGTTTTGAGTGTTTCCCCGGACTGCCTAAATGTCCTGCTGGCGGTAGTGTCGCCTTTCAGGTCGTTACACTTACACCTTAGGTAAGACGATGGCTATTGCTCGTATGCCTTCTATATGGAGAAACCGATTCAATTATACGGTCCTCTCCTCAAAAGGCCAATCCAGATCCTATACTGTACTCGCATAGATTTTTTTCTATTATTTTGTAATTAATCAATGTTCACGGACTTAAAAAAAGACACCTCTGTGGTTTGTTTCGGCATTTCTTCTCAGTGTGAATAAGGAAATGCCGGTATCTTCTAGCTGTAAAGTCCGACGTTTAAAAATATCTGTAAATAATTATTTACAAAATAAATACCATTTATCATTTAAAGGTCACCGCAATCAAAACTTCAAAATCCCAATAAAGTCTTATCATACTGGGTTTTCCAATTACTGTATAAGGAAAGTGGGCAAATATTTGCGACACACTACAAAATTTTAACTTTGTGTGCTATATTCTGAGATGTTCCAAAAATAGTTAGTGTAATGAAAAATAGTTTAAATATAAAAAAAAGTTAATTTACAGCTTTTTAAAATATCCTCCTCCAATCCCAACGCACTTATGCATTCGTGTAAACCAGCTTTCAAATCATTTAAAAAACGTGTCTTGCGGGAGGCCAAAAAATAACCACCGAAATTCTTCGATGGCCTCGTCTGTAGTGCTAAATTTTCGCCCACAAAGCATTTTTTTACCGTCAGAAATAAAAAAAAGCACGCAACCAAATCTGGACAGTACGGGAGATGGGGTAAGATTTGTACCCCCGAAGTTGTCAAATACTCCATAGTTCTAACAGCTGTATGAGCAGGCGCGTTATATTGGTGAAAATGAATGCCACGGATGCGCTCGCTATCCAACTCCCCTAAAGCTTGAGACAGACAAACTTCGCTATACCATTCACTAGTAACAGGTCTACGATTTTCTAGTAGAATTAGTGTTACTGGTCTACTGCGTCGAAAAACAACCGCTATCATCTTTTTATTAACGCTTGTTGTAACGTAACGTCGATATCGATATATATCTTCATCATCAAACATCCATTGCGTGGATTACTGCTTCGTGAGAGGATCATAGCTATGTATCCATGATTCGTGAGTTGTAAGAATGTAGGATACGTTTCGCGAAGTTCCATCTTCAAACTTTTCTAACATAAATTTGTAATAATCAAAACGACGGCATTTTTGCTCATCGGTGAGAGAATAAGGTATCCATTGCGAAGCAAGCTTCCTAACTTTTAGGAGTTCATGCAAGATATAAAGATATTTACATCTATACTAATCTATTCTATTTCAAAAGTATTTAATAATAACTTTTACAAGATTTAATTTACCTTACAATGTTTATATGTATGTGTTAGACACGAATCATGGAAGCTAAAATTTTAACAACTTCCTGATGTACAATTGGCCCAAATTATGTGTACATTATATATCTACTTGGATATAGATAGCTATAGTATATATCCATGGCAAATATCTATATTCAATTACGATTTGCGGACAACTTGGTTTTACTATCAGAATCTATCCTACAACTACAAAATATGCTAGACACTCTCCTTCAAGCAAGCATACAAGTGGTATTAGAGATAAACATAACAAAAACCAAACGATTTTCCCAAAACATTCTGCCGCGCACAACAAAACTGTGGAATGAGCTGTCGCCTGCGGTGTTCCCGGACCAATACGATCTTTAAACCTTCAAGAAATGAGCGTTTTGCTTCCTAAAAGGCCGGCAACGCACTTGTAACGCCTCTGGTGATGCGGGTGTCTATGGGCGGCGGTAATCATTTACCATCAGGCGATACGTCTGCTCGTTTGCCCTCTACTTATATGATAAAAAGAAAAAAAACTCATGACCAACAATTTAAAAAGTTCAAAAATAAAAATCGACAATGACCCACTAGACCCACTATGTGGACCAATATGTATACTTAGGAAAACAAATTGAATTCAACAGAGATAACTATGAACTAGAAGCGAAAACTTGTTATTGGCTTTCTGATGACTGATCTGTTTTGTATTTATTACCAATGTATCTAGCTGTAAGTTTTCCATAAATAAATAAATAAATAAATAAATAAACTAGAAGTGGAGAGAAGGGTCAAAAAACTTATAATACACAACTTATATTACATAAATATTGGAGTTGCAAGGGGATATGCCTATGATTAAAAGTGAAATGCCTATGAAGCTAAAGAAGAGAATCATGGACTTCTGTCTCATTCTAGGTCTAACGTACGCATGTCAAACATGGAAGTTTACCACCAAGAACAAAAAAAAAAAAAATTCGGCAAGGTATGGAACTCAGTATGTTAAATATTATATGAAGAGAGCAAAAAGTATAAGGCACGTCAAAATAAGATCTAAAACGTGAGATCGTTTTTTGTTTTTTCGGTAGACGATTTTTTATCATTAATTCCATCACGACGACGACTTGAAGACTCGAAGACTTAGACTTGAAGACTATAAATACTTGACATTGGCAGAAATAGCTGATCCGAGAGATCCGGCTGGTTGCCATTTCATCAAAAGGAGAAGATCTAAAACAAAAGCAATAGACACACTCGGCTATAGCTAAAATTTGAAGCGGAAATGGGCCGGCCATGTAGCAAAACTTAAAGATCATAGATGGACAAAAATAGTTACATTAGGGAAGGGACCAACGGGTAAGCGCTATAGAGGAGGGCTACTCACTAGATGGGACGATGAGATTAAGAACATAGCTGGCCCACAATGGCAACATATAGCCCAGGATCGAGAGAAGTAAGAAGAAGAGAAGACGATGGAAGGCTTTGGAGGACGCCTTTACCTGAGAGGGGTTCCAGTGGAAAAGTTCTTATATTTTTTTAATTTTACTTAAAACTAGTTATGTAAATGCATTTAGATAACTTAGATATGTAATCTAGGACATAATCTCTTAAGTTTAATGTTCAAATGTTATCTAAGTCTAAAGGTATTACCTAGTATTTAAATTATATATTATTGAAAATAAAAGGCATTTTTTTTTTATTTATTAATTATAATGTATCTACGACGATGTTAATAAATAATTACCGGAGGACCATACCCCAAACCCTCCCCCACCCCTCTCCCTATATCTCTCCCCATCCCTCTCCTTATCCTCCAAAGGCAACACCCTTGTAAAACCTCTGGTGTTGGGTCCATGGGTGGCGTTAATTGCTTACCATCAGCATCGGCTGGCTGGCAGACGTATCGACGTCTGATTGTTTGCCCCCTATACTATAAAAAAACATTTTTAACAGTTCTCGTTCAAGTACATACAATCTTTTCCTAACTGTTCATTTGCCCCTATCTCCCCTATATCGAAAACCAAACATATACCAAAATATCAATATGATGACATGATGCTAGTCCCCGGTGATAAAATTCACAACAACTAAAGTATATAAGTAACTACTCTCAATCAGTCAGTCAGTCGTGAACTTGTCGTTTCGTTGTATTTTTTATTCTGGAAAAAATGACACGTATATTCCTCGCAATAGTTCTTGCGATTTTCGCGAAACATTGTAACGCATTCACCATAACTGGACCGATATGGAAGAATGAGATCAAGTCTTGTTATTCGGCGAAGGAGCAGCAGCACTCCTACACTTTCTTCTTGGGGAAGCTGTCAGATTACGACACTACATATGAGGATATCTGCGAAACTACCACAGTTGAAGCAGAAGGTGATTTACAATTAAGGACTGGTAAGGAAGGCTGGGTACCGAGAACTTCTTTGCGACTGTCTGAGGCTTCGGAAGCTGGAGAGTATAAGCAGTTCAGAGGAACATGGAAAATGGACTCCCGTCGCTTGTGGGCATCACAAATTGTGGAGATGATGATCACTGTCAAGTTTTATAATGATAATTATGTATATATGGATGTTCATGTGTATGCTGGATCCTGGTTGTCACTTTATTGTGCGGAAACCAGAGCTTATGTTGAAAGATTGAGAATTACATTGTAACTTGTATAATACAATGTTCATTAAAAATCTCTTGAGTTTCTTATTAAGATCAAATTAATGACCCCGTGAACTTTGTGTTACCCTACCTATTTATCCTTATACGGTTTAAATATTTGATAAATAAATATATCGTTGTCATAGTAAATTACGTTTTTTTTATTTGTTTATTTATCTTTATTGTATACACAAACAAAAAAATCGACGTGTTGCACTCCGGGAGTGCCGGCAGAAGTGAAAACTTGAATATTAACGTTGTGCATTTTTGATATTTTGGAATGGTTAGAGAATAATTTTGTTTTCATACCCAAATACACAATAATTAGAATAAATGACTGCCCTGTAGTCGAAATTCGACCATGCCGCCCTTGGACAGCCGCAACACCAGAGGCGTCACAAATGCGTTGCCGGCCTTTGGGTGGGGTATGGTCCTCTGGTATCTTCAGTCACTCGGTGAAATATAGCGCAAGCGCTATTTCACACCGGTTTTCTGTGAGGCACCGGTATCACTCCGGTCGGGCCGGCCCATTTATGCCGAAACGTGGCTCTCCCAAGGACATGTATAGATCTGAATTTGGGAAGCGGCTAAAATGATTTTCATAAAATTTATTATACAGGGGATTTCGGGGGCGATAAATTGATCTGGCTAGGACTCATTTTAGAAAATTTACCCTAAAAGAAAACCAAGCAATGCTCGGTTATTCAGGTACCTACTAATAATAATGCGTATAATTTATTATGTTATACCTACTATAAATGTTCTTCTAGAATCTTCGTAAGTTTATCAGTTAAATGAATAATTCACGTAAAAACCTCAGCTACATTTAATATAAATAAACCCAAAAGATCACGAAAGAGCAAAGATAAGAGGTATCACACAATGTATGAATATCTTCTACGAATGCATTTAAACTATACAAGTCATATAAATATAAAATTACTGGACTTCTTATTTACTAGCCGACCCATTCCACAGGCGGGTGCTTGCAAGGGGGGTTAAGGGTTCAACACAGAACTAGGAGTAACAATAAGTGGTCAAATACAGCGGTAGTCATATCCGGAAAGTAGGTAGGTACATTTTAAGAAGTTGTCACGGACCGCCCAATCAAAGCCAGTGTCTGTAGAAAAGAAATCTTTGGAACCCGGAGACCTCTACGACTTACAGATGATCCCTTCATGATTTTTAACCGACTTCAAAAAGGAGGAGGTTCTCAACTTGATTGTTTTTTTATGTAGGTACACTGAGTACTCCGTCAATTGTGAACCGATTTTGAAAATTATTTTCGTAGTCGAAAGGATATGGGACCACCCCATTGCCACCGTATCAGGATCTGATGATGGTTTCCCAAGGAAATCGAAGGAATCTCTGAAATTTGTTAGGCACCCACTATGTTTTTCATATATTTTCTAAAGCTATTACAGTATTTATACCTGCAAAGCATGTACACCTCCAGACTTACCAGCACGAGAGGAAGAGAACTCAAGAAATCGATAAGCAACAACAACCTGAGTACAATCTCAACATCTGAACCTACAAATTGGCCAACTGACAGAAACCGGCTTCCTGATGTCATCCATTTCTTCATCGCTAAGGATATATCGAGACTTTCTTATTAAATAGAAACCTGTCTAGATTCGAACACCAACCATGTTCCGATAGTTTTGAACGTTGGCACAACCGTTTTGTACATGGAACATGACAAAGCTCTACAACAAGCGCAAGGACTGGAGTCTGTGCCCTTGTTGTAGTGTATTCGTTTCGGGAATTAGTCCATGAGAGACTCAATATGAAAGTAGCTCTAAAAACCAAGTCGAATGTCGATCATGCTGTATGTAAAATAACATCTGATATTCAAGAGAGTTGTTTAATGTCTACTCCGGAAGATAATATTCGCCCTCCTCAGAGCAAAACATATTCTGATCACATATGACAAAAGATACTCGAGAAAAAGAGACTGAGGATGGCACACTCAATCTATACTAATATTATAAAGAGGAAAGATTTGTACCTATTTTTGTGTTTGTATGCTTGTAATGAATAGGCTCAAAAACTACTGGACCGATTTTAAAAATTCTTTCACCATTCGAAAGCTACATTATCCACGAGTAACATAGGCTATAATTTATTTTGGAAAAAAATAGGGTTCCGTAAGATATTTGGGTTTTTCGGACACAAGGTGTAAAAATCAACCAGAAAAGTTACTTATTTTGCGAAAATTTTCATGCTACGGGCTATATAAGACGCAAACGAGGTTGCGTGGGTCAGCTATGTTTTATATACAACGTGTATTTAGTATCAGCATTGCACCCGTGCGAAGCCGGGGCGGGTCGCTAGTTAGCAATAATTTAATTAAAAGTATTAGCGGCTACATTTTGATAGGCAACTTGGTAGATATACATTCTCCTAATCATAAATATGTGTAAAAATTTGGTTTTTGGCAAATACTCGATGAATGTACTGATTCTACAGCCAGATCTCGTACCATCACTATGGACAGCCTTTAAAAACCTAGATAAACTGTCACTTCAGAAGCCACCTCTACGTACACAAGACTACCACACAAATGGATAAGAACTGCTGGTGACAAAGCGGTGTGGCGGTTCACTCACCACGCGCCTGCGCTGTACCTACGTTGGACGTCTTGACGACGGAACAATAAGGGCGTTACTTTTTAAAAAAAGCTTACTTCTCCTTAGCGAGGACGTAAATTAGATATTATTAAATCTGTTTTGTATGTTCAATATACTTGTAAAATAAATAAGCCAAATTAACATACAGTGTTTTTTAAAACTTCTGCATCTCCTACAGCGGAAACCTCCGCAAAGCATCTCAGCCAAATCTTTACTCCAAATGACACAGCGATTAATGAGGATGAAACATTCGATTTTAAACCAAGAGATTCAACTAGACCCGCCCCTAAAACTAGTAACACCAAGGGAAGTAATCAAGAACCTTAAGTCACTCAAAAAATATAAAGCACCGGGGTATGACCTTATTGACAAAAATATACTGGAAGAAACGCCTCATGAAGTAGCCGTTTATTTAACCATGCTATTTAACTCAATAATTAGAATTGGATACTTTCCAAACCTATGGAAAGTTTCAAACATAGTAATGATCCACAAATCGGGCAAACCTAAACACGAGGTTACATCATACAGGTCAATCAGTTTTCTACCGATAATGTCAAAGCTACTTGAGAAGTCGCTCCTGCGCAGTACGAGTATGATGAATGTTATAAATAGAAAACTAATCATTCCTGAGCACTAGTTTGGGTTTAGAAAACAATATGCTACAATTTTCATCTTTCATTTCAACATTCTTCATCAATCTTTCTCGACATTCAGCAAGCTTTCGACCGGGTCTGGCACAAGGGTCTATTACATAAAAATAAAATCTATGTTACTACATACACTCTATGATATCTTAATATCCTATTGATCTGATATAAATTGGCAAGTGAGGGAGAAGGACCGTACTACGAATTTCTATGAAATATTGGCAGGAGTCCCACAGGGGTCGGTGCTAGGACCAGTTCTAAACACACGACTTAACTCAAAGTCCTGGAGTAACTGTGCAAACTTTGCTGACGATACAACCTTACTAGCCTCGAATAAATCAAAAGCCTCACAAGTCTCACAAAACAACCTAAATAAAATTGAGAAATGTCTAGCAAAGTGGCGAATTGCTACCAGTGTGTCCAAATCGGCACACATTGCCTTTACTCTCCGAATAGAAGATTCTTCTCCAGTCTACCTGAACGGCACACAGCTGCCGCACCAGTAGACAGTAAGATACCTAGGCATGCATTTGGACCGTAGGCTTACCTGGAGAAAAAATATTGAAACCTCAAATACAGAGATCTCTATTGGCTGCTAGGACACAATTCAAAACTATCCATGTACAGTCGACCAAATTGAATCATGACCCCCCTTAAAGTCATTTTCCTACAATTATTCTATACCATTAGGTTGAAATTAGCTTGAACATACATTTCATAAGTAATGAACCGTTATCATTCTACTAGACACTGACAAAGCCATGACATAGACATAGACGTATACTATGGACTATGACAGGTATTGCACGAAAAAGTTTGTTAGCCAGTGAACGTCCTTATCTATAGGTATATTAGGAAAGATTTGATTGTCTGTTTGTTTGAGACATAGGATTGACTTTATTTCGAATAATGGGTAGACTTGAGTAGGAGGGTAGAGGTACCGTAAAGGTAGCGTAGGGTAGGTGTAGAACAAAAATAGAAAAGCATTTATTTGACAGAACGAAGTCTGTCGAGACAGCTAGTCATACATATTAATACAATAAAACAGTAAAATTAGAGACCTTTGTTTATTTCATATTATTTAATTTTAAAAAATGGCATTCACTTCGTAAAGCGAATGAAAAAGAAAACTTCTCAATAGTTAATTTGTGGGTTATAATGGTTCCAATGGTTTGGGTCAGTAGGATTACTGGTTAAACCTAAAACCGAGTGTAAGCGCCATGATTTTCAATAACGTCTAATAATCGATTACGCATAGACCCGATTAGACGACTGCAAATGTCACTTCCCAGATGATTGGTTAGGCACTACGTGGTCCTCTGTGTATCGCGTGTTATCGTAACGCCACAAAGTTAAGCGACCATGTTGAGAAGAGCGAAATGATTTTTCGTCTGTTAAGATAGTGTTTGTCCAGTCGAAATCTAAATAATTACATGCAAAATTCAATCTCGCAGTTTTGTGTGCATCCGTTAAATGAACTTTCTTAGCATGATGTCTGTAATGCAGCCCCAGTGCGGTGCAAATTATTTCTAATTGTTTCTAGACAAACGTCGTAACGTGCTGCAAAATAGCGGGTACGAGTAAAAGGATGTTCTTCGTAATGGTGTTGCATTTCCGTTCTCTGTTGGTTTGTGATTCGACGAACCCCATGATTATGTCGTCGTCGGTCTTCAAGGATACCCTCTTCAGCGTGCAATCTGATCCAGGTTCTGACCGTGTTACGACTTATATTTAACTCACGTGATATTTCTCTAACGCCGCAACCTTGCTCACTGAGCAATACAATCCGAGCTCTTCGTTCTACCAAATTGGCCATTATACGATTCGTTTATAGATATAAATATATTCTTAGATTTTTATTTTAATATTTTCAGATTGACTGCTACTTGACATCTCACACATAATGTCATTTCATTTTAAAAATTATAATACTTTTTTACCGCAATGAAAAGAGTTTGGATTATAAACGATTATATTATTTGAAATTCAAATAAGACTGCTGTATCAAAACTATATCTTGTTCAGTGATGACAAAGGTTTAAATTGCATTGACATCTAACCCGTAATGACGCATTTATGTTTATATCTAAAACGTACTATTATATAGTGGAGTCAATGAATAGGTACATAAAACAGGCAATCTTCGGAAGTCCTCAAGAACAGCTCCGATTTTGATGATTTTTTTTTTCTTAATTTAGTTTTTTTGTATTATATAAATCAGAAACCTCTTGGAGTGGGGACGGAACTATTTACCATATATATATTTTTTTTTTTATATATAAGGTCAAGTAATTTATTCTTCGTATGATGGGAAGTAACAACAGAAATATTCTGGCGTTGCTTGACTTTTCTTTCAGCAAATAATGATTCAGTGCAAATAAAATAATTTTGGTCCCAATCAAAAGAGGAATTCGAAGATCTTCTTAACTTCAATTTGGGTGGGCTAAGAGATTGTTTTTCACAAAGTTCAAGTTTTCTTATTTCAGCTGAAACACTTTTACGCTCTGTATAGCGTTTTCGACAACTAGAATGAACAAATACTTTTTTCCGCTATTAAGAAAATTAAGAAGTTCATTATTTTTAAATGTATTGCTGTTGTTCTCAATGTTGGCAGTCCCCGAGTCACTTCAGTCAATTTTTCCTGAACTTGAGTTGAGGTACTATCGACCCAGTTGAAAGGTGACCCACTTTGACAATTATTCCTTTGTAATCATAAATGTAGTTAGGTTTTCTTCGCTATTTGCACATAGTACGTTTTAGATATAAACATAAATGCGTCATTACGGGTTAGATGTCAATGCAATTTAAACCTTTGTCATCACTGAACAAGATATAGTTTTGATACAGCAGTCTTATTTGAATTTCAAATAATATAATCGTTTATAATCCAAACTCTTTTCATTGCGAAGAAAAAGTATTATAATTTGTAAAATGAAATGACATTATGTGTAAGATGTCAAGTAGTAGTCAATCTGAAAATATTAAATTAAAAATCTAAGAATATATTTATATCTATAAACGTGTGGGGGAACGGGTGCTATGTTCCACCCAACACAAAGGGAGGATCCTCCGACCAGGCGAGGTGATCATGCCTGGCGGGCTACTGCCCAACAGTTGATGTTGGGATGTTGTATATATGATAATCGGCGCGAGAACTTTATTTGCGCGATTCAGGATTGGTAGTTACTCCGTGTAGTGTAGTTTGTAGGTACAGTGCGTTACTTCGTAGTTCAGTGTATCTTCGGTAGATGGCGCTGTATGTGGAGGTCGCCACATCACTCCCCTCCAAGACTGGAGGTCGATATATGTTGTGTCAGCTGTCTGTGCTCTGATGCGGAGCTTGCCAGTGCCAGGAGTGAGTAGTTCCAGTGAGTCGGAACTGAATGCCGCAAGTTCCAGTGAGTTGGAACTGAATGCCGCTAGTCCCAGTGAGTCGGGGCTGAAGTCCGCTGATCCCAGTGAGTCGGGATCGCATGCGGTGCGCGGTGCTGCGGTGAGGTCCCCAGTGAGTCGGGGCGATTGCTGCGTAGTGGCTGGCTGCTGCGTAGACGGGAGAGATGTGCTCTGCTTACATGGACCGTAGGTGCAGTGTGCTGTGCCTAGACGCTGTAGAGGCCGTAGGGGTTACCAGGCTGGAGCGGTCGCGTCCAGCGTGTGGTATATCCCAGTTGAGGCCGAAGTTGCTGGCTCGCTTGAGACTTGCTGTGGGAGTGAACATGATGGTGGCGCGGCTTGAAGGCTGCTTCCAATCACGTCGGGGTCACCACTGTGGGGGAACGGGTATCATGTTCCACCCAACACAAAGGGAGGATCCTCCGACCAGGCGAGGTGATCATGCCTGGCGGGCTACTGTCTAAGTTGATGTTGGGATGTTGTATATATGATAATCGGCGCGAGAACTTTATTTGCGCGATTCAGGATTGGTAGTTACTCCGTGTAGTGTAGTTTGTAGGTACAGTGCGTTACTTCGTAGTTCAGTGTATCTTCGGTAGATGGCGCTGTATGTGGAGGTCGCCACAAACGAATCGTATAATGGCCAATTTGGTAGAACAAAGAGCTCGGATTGTAGTGCTCAGTGAGCAAGGTTGCGGCGTTAGAGAAATATCACGTGAGTTAAATATAAGTCGTAACACGGTCAGAACCTGGATCAGACGGCACGCTGAAGAGGGTATCCTTGAAGACCGACGATGACATAATCATGGGGTTCGTCGAATCACAAACCAACAGAGAACGGAAATGCAACACCATTACGAAGAACATCCTTTTACTCGTACCCGCTATTTTGCAGCACGTTACGACGTTTGTCTAGAAACAATTAGAAATAATTTGCAGCGCACTGGGCTGCATTACAGACATCATGCTAAGAAAGTTCATTTAACGGATGCACACAGAACTGCGAGATTGAATTTTACACGTAATTATTTAGATTTCGACTGGACAAACAACATCTTTCCATGGCCGTCTAGGTCACCAGATCTTAACCCAATAGAAAATTTATGGGGTTTGATGGTTCAAATGTGGGATAACAGGAACGAGAGGACTAAAGAAGCAATCGAGCTGCATTGTAACGAAATCTGGGATTTCATGAGGGGAAGTGACATTTGCAGTCGTCTAATCGGGTCTATGTGTAATCGATTATTAGATGTTATTGAAAACCATGTCGCTTACACTCGGTTTTAGGTTTAACCAGTAATCCTCCAGACCCAAACAATTGGAACCATTATAACCCACAAATTAACTATTGAGAAGTTTTCTTTTTTATTCGCTTTACGAAGTGAATGCCATTATTTTTAATTTAATAATATGAAATAAACAAAGGTCTCTAATTTTACTGTTTTATTTTACTAATATGTATGACTAGCTGTCTCGACAGACTTCGTTCTGTTAAATAAATGCTTATCTATTTTTGTTCTACAGTACCCTATGCTACCTTTACGGTACCTCTACCCTCCTACCTCAAGTCTACCCATTATCTACACTATCTACACTAATATTATAAAGAGGAAAGATTTGTATTTTTGTATGTAACGAATAAACTCAAAAAGTACTGGACCGATTTTATTTTTACCGAACGATTAAATAGGGTTCCGTAAGACATTTGCGTTTTTCGTTTATATAATAGGAGCGGAGCACCAATGAAGAATGTTTAAAAAACGGGGGAAATTTTTTACGTTACGGGCAATAGAAGACGCAAACGAGGTTGCGGGGGTCAGCTAGTTCGAAATAAAGTCAATCCTATGTCTCAAACAAATATACAATTAAATCTTTCCTAATATACCTATAGATAAGGACGTTCACTGGCTAACAAACTTTTTCGTGCAATACTTATCATAGTATACGTCTATGTCTATGTCATGGCTTTGTCAGTGTCTAGTAGAATGATAATGGTACGTCACTTATGAAATGTATGTTCAAGCTAATTTCAACCTAATGGTATAGAATAATTGTAGGAAAATGACTCTAAGGGGGGTCATGAATCACTTTGGTCCACTGTACTTGGAACATTTATATTTTCACCTAGTTCGCAAATACAGCAAACGTTCTCTGTAGAATCTACAGCGCCTTGTTCTTCCTCCTGTAAAAATAAGTATTTGAACAATTCAGAATTAAAAAAACTTTTACTGACATTATTAATATTTTTTAATGGATTCATCAGTAAATGAAAGTAATTTTTTTGATAACTTTTTATTCAGGTTCGGTAATGCACTCGGTACTGACGTCCTTAATTAATAGTTACTGATGTTAATTTACTATTTACTAATTCATTTCCGGGAGTATAAATTATTAGTTATATTTATATGTATTAACTTATAAATAAATACTTTCTGCATTATGCTGATATACCTACATTATTCACTCCGATAAAAATTATTATTTTATAAATAATTTACACTGATAATAATTCACTGTGAGTAAAAAAAAATTAATACTTAAAACTTGACGGAGCGTGCAGTTACTCCAAAAAGTAAATGAATACTGAGTGAAGTAAGCAGTAAAAATATAAAACTAGTCAAACATCTGCTCTCAGACCTTGAATTCTTTCATCAGGTAGGGACTACCTAAACAACAAAAAGGTCAATTTCTATTGTACGAATAGTACCTGTACCTATACATCGAAAATAATATTAAGAAAAATATACTCAAGAGATCCTCGTCCACATATGTGTGAGCAAAAAGAAGTATTTGTAGCGTATGCAGGTAACACTTAAATGTTTTTTTTATTTTAATATTAAATTATTGTTAAAAACTTTTTTGTAACAACTATTTGTATATACAATAAGATTATTATATGGAGATTTTTTACAAAAAAATAGAGACCAAACTGAATTTTTTATATAAATGTCGTTGATATTGTTTAAACAATATAAATAGTTTCGTCCCCGCTCTAAGAGGTTTCTGATTTTAAATAATATAAAAAAACAAAATAAAAAAAAAACATCAAAATCGGAGCTGTTCTTGAGGACTTCCGAAGCAAAGGCTTCATTGACGCGACTATATGTGCAAATAGCGAAGAAAACCTAACTACATTTATGATTACAAAGGAATAATTGGCAAAGTGGGTCATGATTCAATTTGGTCGACTGTACAAAAAACTGCTCATAGGTATATAAGTCGATATTGAAACCCATCTGGACTAATGGATTACAGTTGTGGGACTCTCTCTCCAACATAATAACCATACAGAGAGCATAAAACAATATTTTAAGACAAATATCGAATATACACTGGTTTCTAAGAATGCCAGTGGTATATGGTGGCAATGGCAATAAAAGTTGCCTGGAAGAAATGGTTGATATTTGCAAGTTGTATTTATGCTCATCGGCACGAAAATACCTTTAGCGCGATGCAGGATTAGTGGTTACTTCGTAGTTCGGGGTGTCTACGTTAGATGGCGTTGTAGTGTTTTTATTGCACTATATTTAGATGTCGCCACAGCGCTATGTAATGTGAAGTCTGTGGGTGGAGGGCAATATATTATTTGTAGTCAATACTAGACGCTCGGAGTGCAGTGTAAAGCTTTGGTCTGGTGATCATGACGCACAACGCTGCGGTATGCGCCGCAACGCAGCGTCACGACGCAGCATTTAGCGTCCCTGCGGAGAGGTGGTCAGTTGATTATGCCGCAGCTACCAAGGTAGACGTGAACATGAACAATTTTTCTGTAATTTGTGCTAATAATTCTGCAATTTGTCTGTAATTCTTTTACTATCAAACTTTTATGTTTTTTGTCTTTATTTTTATATAAAGAAGGATAGTTGCGAACTAATTCTATTAAATTGTCTTCGAAAAATTCCATATTGACTCAGTAACGCACACCGCACACCGCAGTGTTGAACCGAGAATGACGCCGCGCTGTGCGGCAGTACACCTCCCCACTTCACCGCGCTTGCCACTCGCCGCTGACGCATACTGCGATGGAACCAGAGAATATTCTCGACGTTTTTCATATGATTGAGTGTCCGGCAACGCATACCGCATACCGCAGCGTTGTGCGTCATGATCACCAGACCAAAGCTTCGGACGGTGTTCTTGAAATGCCAAATGCTAATGTTTATTTCAGACTAAGTCGGCACGTTTCTACTAGAGAACTAGGAGTAACAATAAGTGGTCAAATACAGCGACCACTTATTGTTAATGCGGAAAGTAGGTAGGTACATTTTAAGAAGAAGTTGTCACAGACCGCCCAATCAAAGCCAGTAGAAAGGAAATCTCTGGAATTTGAAGTCCTCTACGACTTACAGATGCTCCCGTCATGTATACTTACTGTATTTCCCATACTACGACCGTTTCTAGTTTCCAGACGCTCTCGCTACATACTATGACCAAAATCATTGTACCCAATCCAATTTAGACTGATATAGCCAACACAAGGTCAAAATAAAAGCCTCTATTCTGTAGCTCTTATGATTTAGTAGTTTCGAAGTCAGATTCTATGTGGGTCGACGGCAAAATGAAACTCTTAGTCGTAATTATACGTGTAATAAGTAGGCATAGACATGATTAGTATTAGTTACACACTTTACGATTCTAGCACAAACAACAGGCAACACTGCAGGATCACAGAAAGCTCTATCAAATCCCTCTGTAAAGTATTCATGAAATAATACAGTTACATATTTTATCAATGCATAACAAAGGTGACCTTAATAATAATATACAGATTAACGAAGAAATACGATCATTTTGTTATGCCCACTGTTATGTAGGGAGCACAAAGACACGTAAATGAAACAACACGTACCGCTTAGAGACTGACCTTTATTTCGATCATGGTGGGCGCCGCCTCGCGCCTCCTACCCACATAATATTCTTCACAATTAATTACAAATACCTTGTATTTGTAATTTAATAAAAAATTAACACTTAAGAGCATTTTTTTACTATTATCTGTATATTGTATTTCTGTTCCACTCTTAGAGCAACGTGGTTGGGAGTAGTCATACGCAGGCATTACCTCTGTGGGGGAACGTGTATCATGTTCCACCCAACACAAAGGGAGGATCCTCCGACCAGGTGAGGTGATCATGCCTGGCGGGCCCAACAGTTGATGTTGGGATGTTGTATATATGATAATCGGCGCGAGAACTATTTATTGCGCGATTCAGAATTTGTAGTTACTCCGTGTAGTGCGTTACTTCGTAGTTCAGTGTATCTTCGGTAGATGGCGCTGTAGTAGGTTATGTTGTATGTGGAAGTCGCCACACCTCTGTCAAGTATAATCCCAAATGAACCTACACATTACTCTGCCACAGAATAAGTTTATGTGTGTGTGCGTGTGTGTGAAATAGTTCAACGCCGAATGTGGCCGCTGTCAAGTTAATGTGAAATAAACTCACACTCGGCGTTCAGATATGATTGCCTGTTACTTGTGCTCGATTATTATTATTATAATATTACATAGTTAGTTACAATACATTTTAAATAATTAATTCTATTTTTAAGGGACAATCCAACAGTGACCTGTTTAAAATACACTAATATACTCTACATAGTTACTTATATATATTTCTATATAATAAACATATGCCTATTTACCTAATAAATATTTTATTATTACTACATAATATACATTAACATTACTGTACATTTATATTTTGAAGAGTCACAGAATACTCATCAATTCTTAGTTAAATAAAAATAAATATTTCTGAATTTTATCATGGAAAATCTATGGCAAATCTATGAAAAATCGAGCGAGTTTATGCTATTGTACATCAGTAGTAAACTATGGGAATACATGACAATTGTGAGGTAAACAGTGGATCACAACTAACTTTGAATGTATTTTATAATTTAATGAGAATTGATCGCCAGATGGTCAAGTACAACCGCACTTGAGATAAATCGAATAACGGGCGGTTATTGGTCAATTCGAATAGCGCGGCTGAGGACAGTTGCATAAGAATAGAGCTTACGTTTGTTCCGCAAAACCCCAGTTTCTGCAGTCAGGTGACTTTGCTATAGAACCGTCCGCAGGAAATGTCGATACCGATCATCAACTTTCTTACCGTATTAACTTTATAAAATTAATATAAACATTGTTCTATGGTACAATTTATCGTATATTTATATATATAAAAAACTTAACTATATTTCAAGAACATTTCTTTTAAATAAGGTTACCAAGGTCATACTCCTTTGTGTGTTATGTTACACGCTACAGTCTCTAATACACAGTAACAAAATAGTGATGTAACGACCTAGCCCCGCTTCAGTGGTCAACAATGATCTGAGAACTACCATTACATACAAATGAGGTCGGTCAGGAGGCGGGCCTAGTTGCTCATCACTATCTTCTTATCGCGAGTGGAGTATAAATATAATTAACTCTATTATCAAAAAGCACAAACACGTAGTTAAACGCAATCATTCGTCACTCGCCTTCGTTCGACGTCCGATCGCCACGGGGCGGATGACCACTAAATCACTACAAATCGTACCTTAACGTTATAGTTTATAGTTTGACCGCACTTTTAACTCCGACAGGTGAGACTCGACTCGCACGCACCACTCTTTTGAATCACTTAGCACGCACTGGTGACACACTGGAGACGGTTGCGGGTGGTGCAGGCGGTGAGGGGCGGAGCGGTGCGGGGCGGTGGCGCGCAGAGCTTAGCGCGCCGCCCCCGCCAGGTCCACGGCGTGGACGGCTGCGGGGGCGGCGCGGGCTCAGCTGCGGCGGTGGCGGCCGCCCCTGCGCCGGCGCTCACGGCGCGGGGGCGCTTCGCCCTCCGCCCAGCGCTCGTAGGCGCGCTCGTGCTTCAGCCACTCCTGGTACTTGTACCACCACTCCTCCCACTTCACGTAGTCGCCCAGCGTCAGACCTGCGCACCAACGTTTCACACATTACTTGTCACAATAGATATCACGGAGTCACATAGATATGGAAGCCACTAGAGCGTCAGGTTACCTCGCAGGTATCCGCGCTTCTTGTAGTAGTCGTAGCGCACGCGCACGTCGTCCCACGAGGGCAGGCCGGCCGGCGCCGCCAGCAGCAGCTCGGCCGGGTAGCTGCCCGCCGCCGCACCCTCCGCGCCCCTGCACACACACACACACACACACACTGTTATCTATCTAATTATAACCCCAAGTGGGCCCCCGCGTTACACTGTTATGACACAGAATGTCTAAAACTCGTAGTTGACAGGCAATTGCTTTTGTTCAGCCTCCTGTAGCCCCAAACTTCATCCCTATTATTAGTGGTTATTATAATCAACTTGGAAATTATACTCCAAATTCACATCAATTTAGGATTTTAGCTTAATTTGAACCCGTGTAATAATGACCGTCTATCTGTCTATATTATACCCTACTTTTTACTCTTATTTCTTAGAAATAAACGTAAGACTCAGAATAACAAAATTATATCTCACACAAAGTATTTTTACACAGAGTTTAAGCACACATTCCTCATCAATACAACTACAAAGTGCCACAGTGAAGTAAGACACTTATTTCATGACATCATTTCAACAAATTTGTAATAGTCCGCTGCTGACACAAACCTCCCATTCGAAAAATCGGTTATAAAGTTGCTACTTTAATCGGCTCTTAAGACACCCACTGGGTGATTGGGGATGGTGATAGTCATGTTTTGTTATCTAGATGCTATGTGCTGTATATAGTGGGCTAAAGAGTTACGGGAAGGTGGGGTGCTCCGCTGGCGGCTCGGGCTCCCGCTCGTCGCGCTCGATGCGCACGTGCAGGGTGGTCTCGCGCCGTGTGATGCGCATGTTCTCCAGCCGCGCCGAGCGGTCCAGGGACCACTGCGCCATCTTGCCGAACCGTTCCGACAGAGTCAGCCTGGAACAAACATTAGCAGTTTGTTACTTCAAGGACACACTGTCTTCTACAATACTTTTTCAATATAAATACTCCAACAAATATCGTGTAGCTCTCCATAAACAAAGTTCACATTACATAGTGTTATGGCGACTTCTATATGTAGCGCAACGAAAACATAGAATATGGCGCCATCTAACGCAGACACAGCGACCTACGAAGTACCTGCTAATCCTGCATCGCGCTATAGAAATTCTCGTGCCAATTGGCATATATACGACTTGCCAACATAAATGATCACCTCGTCCTCGGACGCCTCCCTTCGTAGTTAGAGCATGATAGCCGTTCCTGCACAGTGCATATTTAAAAACTTTTTCGAGCTGAATCGTAGTGTTACCTCTGCGGTTGCGGTTCCTCGCTCGCGTCGGACTCAGAGTCCGAGTCGGAGTCGTTGAGCGCGGCGGCGATGGCGGCCGGCGACACGGCGCGAGGGTGGCGCGCGGCGGGGCGCTCGGGGCGCTCGGAGCGCTCGGGGCGCTCACCCTCGCGTTTGATCTGTGGTGCTACGCATAGCTGCGAGCGTTGCCACTCCAGTACCTGCGTCATACAAAATCTTTATTCATGCGAAACAGCAATGAATGTCCTTTTGATGAGATGCTATATCGAGATTGTGAGGCTTCTTTATACCCGGCAGGAGGGTGTCACCAACTGAAAGAGGCCGCTCTTGATTGCGAGGGATGCCGTCTACTGACCTCCAAACTTCATTTTGATAGATGACATAAATGATACTCACTGATGAGTGTTTTAAGAATCGATTAACAATAACCTATCTATAGTTAAGTACAGATTATTGAAAACACCGTAAGGAAGGACTGCCTCGGTGGCGTAGTGGTAGCGTATGCGACTGCAAAGCTTGAGGTCTCGGGTTCAATTCCCGGGTCGGACCAAATGTTTGTATGATCTGCAAATATTGGTTTCGGAGTTTAGGTGTTTTCTATGTATAATATGTGTTTAATATGTGTTTACAAAAAAAGTAAATAGTATTTATATCAGTTGTCTAGTACCCATAACACAAGCTCTGCTTAGCTTGGGACTAGATGGCGTTGTGTTAGATGTCCGGAATATTTATTTAAAAAAAAAAATAACAGGGAGAGAGCACTGCGAAGAGAATGAAAACTGGACACAAACTATATACCGACTCGTCTGGTTTGTGGTACCAGTATGTTATAGTAGAACAAAATCTCGTTTCTAAGCAAAGGTCTATGTTCAGCAATGGACAATGAAAGACTGTTGAAAAGTATATTTGTGTCCTTGTTCAAACTGGATTTAGGATATTGAAAACGACCGTTAGCTCTTACAACACCCACATATAGGAGTGGGCACAACCGTATACTTAATCGTCTATAATCCACAGTATAATAATTTAATTGTCCGTGGGAGAGCCACGCTTCGGCATGAATGGGCCGGCTCGACCGGAGTGATACCACGGCCTCACAGAAAACCGGTGTGAAATAGCGCTTGCGCTGTGTTTCACCGAGTGAGTGAGGACACCGGAGGCCTATACCCCAACCCCTTCCCCCATTCCCTCTCCCCATCCCCCAAAGGTCGGCAACGCACTTGTGACGCTTTTGGTGATGCATCTGCTCGTTTGCCCCTAATTCAAAAGAAATATATATATATTGTGGACCACTGGTTTAACATGTCTCTTTCTCCGTCTTAATGGATAAAAAGGATGTTTGCTATACAAGGGATATTACTCACTTTTTCTTCGCGGGTTCTCTTGCTATTCTCCCGTGCTTTCAATAACTCTCTCGTAGGCTGTACGGCACGAGCTCGTGTCGGAGATATAGCTCCACTGAAACAAAAAATTATATATCCATTATTAAAAAAAAAATATAACTCCCGCATTAGGAATGCAGCCCTGTGTAGCGGTGGACTTTACAGCTACTTGTGGATTACACAAAGTGTTGTCCATGTGGTGATGGAACCCACAACACTGCTCGACTTGTCTTTTTTTTTTATTGAATAGGGGGGCAAACGAGCAGACGCATCACCTGATGGTAAGCGTTTACCGCCGCCCATGGACACTCGCAAAACCAAAAGCGTCAAAGTGCTTTGCCGACCTTTGGGGGATGAGTAGAGGGAATGGGGGTAGGGGTTGTGGTATGGGCCTCCGGTATCCTCACTCACTCGGTGAAACAGTGCAAGCGCTATTTCACACTGGTTTTCTGCAAGACCATGGTATCACTCCGGTCGAGCCGGCCCATTCATGCCTAAGTATGGCTCTCCCACGGAACAAAACTGTCTTGTTTGGGCCTCACCTTACTCGTTGCTACGAAATAATTGTTTACAATTCTATGAATTTGTGGTAACACTAATCAGATAAGGAAAGAGACGAGAGATAAGCTAGCTTCGCCCCGCGGTGTTACAACGTTAACAGGATTTTTTTCTTGGATAAAGTAGCCTAAGTTACTCTTTATAACATCAGCTATATGCCATTGAGTCCCGTCAAAATCTGTACATCCGTTCCGGTGATTAGCCGCAACAGAAAAGACAGACAAAAGCTTGAAAAAAATATTTTTTGATGTAGGCACTGTTTAAACTTTCATATGCATTTAAATTACACTCACTTAAATTGTATAGATTAATCTTTCGGATGCGCGAACGGGTACTTCCGGTTCCATGCACCGTGCGGCGAAATTGCAAAATTTTGCCGCACGGTGCATGGTGTACGAAAATGATCAAATCTTTTCAAAAACAATGCTCGGTGGTTATAAAAGTGATTATTTTTCAAAAGATGGATAACAAGCGTACATGGTTATGCCATATTTTATTACTAAACTAATGTTATCGCTTTATTATTTACTCACAATTGAGCCAAGTATTAATTTACGCACCTATTGTGTTAATAAACATGATTTTAATATTTTATGTGGTTTATTATTCATTTTACTTATTATCCTCATAAAGTTCGATAACTAAGCTATCTACTGATATAAAAAACACTATAACTGCAGTAAAAATTCATTGAGAAACATATTTGTAAAAATCACATTTCGCTGTCGAGATATTCGCCATTTTATCACTTTACAATCAAACTATTATTTGCGCCGAACACCAAATTACGTAGTATTTATATGAAGAAATAGTGTTTTTTAGTTAAATAATTTATTTTTTTAGTTAACTAGTGCAAAAGACAGGAACAATACATAAAAAAAACAACCTATTTATCAAGTTATTTAAAAAAAGGACTCGTTTGCTAGACCAGTTTTCATTTATTATTTTTAAGTTCTGAGAATTCTCTAAACTCTATGAAAATGACTGAATGCTTAAGAGAACAAACTGATCGTTCCATTATGTGACACACAAAGTCTATGGTCAATACAAAATAATTTAGTAAAACATAAACAAAGATCAGTTTACGTCTTGTTCATTGTCCGTCACTACTGTGTATGTGTGGGTGTTAATAGTTCCGGGCCTTCCCGCTAGGCTGCGTGCAAACACGAATCAACGGCGATATACAATTTTAAGTGGCGTGCTATTGGAGAGGCCTATGTCCAGCAGTGGACTGCGATAGGCTGATGATGATGTAGAACAGTAATGGCGTGGGAGCCCTGTGTATGTGTGCGTCTAATTTCGCTCGTCAGGCAAAAAATGAGTGTTTATTTAAATATTTAGCTTTTCTAACACATTTTTGTTGCTATTCTATATTCTATATAAGATTCTCATCGCAATTATATCATTTTATCAATAAAAACATAAGAATAAATGCGTAAAAACCTTCAAATGAGTAAGCCCTTTTCAATAGGTAATAGACTCGGTAACTTTTTGAGTAACACTATTCAAAATTACGCATGATTTATGCCTCAATTCGTATTGATAGTGGTTCCTAAAATAAGTATAATAAGTAAAATATAACAACAAACTACCTTCAAAACCACCTTATCGGCAAAAAATCAATTTTAAGAGGCACTTGAAAGATCGCGTTGCGTCATCGTCAACTTTGAAATTGGAACTCGTTTTTTTTACGGCTCTTGAAGCGCACTTGACAAACGAATGTTTTAAAATGTTGTTCGTATAAAGCAAATGCATAACAAACCTTTCTAGACTTCATTATAATAACTTTAATACCCAAAATTAATTAAAATGCAAGTTAACTGCGGAAAACATGGATCCGTGTGTGCCGCACCGACGGGACAAACATGGATCCGTGTTGCCGCACCGACGGGACAAACATGGATCCGTGTTGCCGCACCGACGGGACAAACATGGATCCGTGTTGCCGCACCCGAGAGGTTAATGAAACTAAAATAATGTATACATATAAATACTTAGGCATTGCACGCTACTCTGCGACCGTATCTAAGCGAATTTTTTTATTTTTTTTTCATCGAATAGTGGGCAAACGAGCAGACGTATCACCTGATGGTAAGCTATTACCGCCGCCGATGGACACCCGCAACACCGCAAAGGCGTCACAAGTGCGTTGCCGACCTTTGGGGGATGGGAAAGGGAATTGGAGGAGGGGTTGGGTATGGGCCTCCGGTATCCTCACTCACTCGGTGAAACAGCGCAAACGCTATTTCACACTGGTTTTCTGCGAGACCGTGGTATCACTCCGGTCGAGCCGGCCCGTTCATGCCGAAGTATGGCTCTCCCACGGAACAAAACTGTCTTGTTTGGGCCTCACCTTACTCGTTGCTACGAAATAATTGTTTACAATTCTATGAATTTGTGGTAACACTAATCAGATAAGGAAAGAGACGAGAGATAAGCTAGCTTCGCCCCGCGGTGTTACAACGTTAACAGGATATTTTCTTGGATAAAGTAGCCTAAGTTACTTTTTATAACATTAGCTATATGCCAGTGAGTCCCGTCAAAATCAGTACATCCGTTCCGGAGATAAGCCGCAACAGAAAAGACAGACAAAAGCTTAAAAAAATATTTTTTGATATAGACACTGTTTATACTTTCATATGCATTTAAATTACACTCACTTAAATTGTATAGATTAATGAAACTAAAATAAGTTATACATATAAATACTTAGGCATTGCACGCCACTCTGCGACCGTATCTAAGCGATTTTTTTTATTTTTTTTTATTGAATAGTGGGCAAACGAGCAGACGTATCACCTGATGGTAAGCTATTACCGCCGCCCATGGACACCCGCAACACCGCAAAGGCGTCACAAGTGCGTTGCCGACCTTTGGGGGATGGGAAAGGGAATTGGAGGAGGGGTTGGGTATGGGCCTCCGGTATCCTCACTCACTCGGTGAAACACAGCGCAAACACTATTTCACACCGGTTTTATGTGAGGCCGTGGTATCACTCCGGTCGAGTCGACCCATTCGTGCCGAAGCATAGCTCTCCCACGGCTAAAATGCTGCGAATGGACTATATACTTACACAGGTTTAACAGGCTTTGGCGGCGGTGGTACTTTCTTGTTCTTAGCGGAACAAACGGAACATGATTCGTCTGAACAACTGCTCGCCGAAGAGCCCGATGGTGATGACTGTAACAATGTACATTATTAATTAAAGTAATTAAATTGTCTTACCCAAAGGATGTATAAAATGGTTCATTCTATGTATTCATGTCTAAGTATAACTGCCTCGGTGGTGTAGTAGCAGCGAATGCGACTGTACGGAGCCCTCGATGCGCGAGTCCGAATCGCACTTGACCGTTTTTTTTGTACGTTTGTTAGCTCTGAACTTTCGACTGGGTGAACTGATTTTGATGATTCTTTTCGTATTTGAAATCTGGTGCTTCCCGTGCGGTCCCATTTTAATTTGAACCAGTTCTTTAAGTAACCCCTTCGTGTCTTCTAGCCTGAATAAGTTTATATGACTGCCTCGGTGGCGTAGTGGTAACGTATGCGACTGCTAAGCTTGAGGTCTCGGGTTCGATTCCCGGGTCGGACCAGATGTTTATATGATCTGCAAATATTTGTTTTGGAGTTTGGGTGTTTTCTATGTATAATATGTATGTATTTACAAAAAAAAGTATATCAGTATTAATATCAGTTGTCTAGTACCCATAACACAAGCTCTGCTTAGCTTGGGATTGGATTGCGTTGTGTGTTAGATGTCCGAAATATTTATTTATTCACAGAGGATTCTTTGACCTGGTCCATGATGGATTTACTGATAAATATGAATGTTTTTAAAAACCTTGTTTACATTGTATTTTAACCAATTATTAAGATGATAATGATGAACCAAACAAACAAACTCATCTACTTTATAATATTAGTATAATAGACTATAGATATATTTCCATTATTTATGTGCCAGTTTTATCACAAACAAAGTGCAATGAAATATAAATATAAAAAAGGTGTGTGTGCGATTCACACACGATAGAAGTGAAACTTCAGTAAATCGACAAAAGAATGAGACCAACATTTGCTCTCCCGCTCTGGCTCACTAATTACAGGCGACTTTTTGTATTTGTGTCTCTTACCTGTCGTTTTTTCCGTTGCATCCGGTTTGAAATCACAACGATTCTAAAGAAGTTTCACTTCAAAAAAATCCATCTAAAATGTAGCTCAACTTCTAAAATGACTCAAGTAACAACTGTGACAGACGACAAGCTATATTTTAAGAAGTATAACTGGCTAGAGCGACAGGATGGTGGCGAGGGGGCGAGTACGTACCTTCCTGGGCTGCGGGGGCGAGGGCGGGCGCAGGGGGCGCGCGGGGGGAGGCGCGGGGCGGCGCCGGGGGGCGGGGGGCGCCACCACGCGCGGGGAGCGCCGCCGCACCGGGCTGCGTCTGCGGAACCACACGCACTTCTTATACACACATGTCGTAGATGGCTGCATCGTAAATAAATACCGATGTCTATTTCATTAAAAAAATATTGCAAAACATAACGGGAAATATAATTATTATAGATTTTTATTTATATTATTTTTTTTTTTCAAATACACATTGAAATATATTGCTCAATGGAGTAGTCAAACAGTGACGTTACAACTTTGTATTAAGTACATTTTTTATTTAATGTTATTGTCGTGACCGATCATAAAAGTAACTAATTTAACTAAGGTGTTTGCTTTTGACCTACCCTATTACTTCAAATGTAACCGATAAACCGGAAACATGCTCGGAGAAAGTACATAATGGGACATACTTATGCAACAAGGAACCTATCCATACCAAAATCAAAAAATTATCCTTATCACCTTATAAATAGGGTTCTTATTAAGATTTTGGCATGTAAGTGGATTGGTTCCTTGTTGTATAAGTAGGTCCAATTATCATCATCATGTCTACCCCTAAATACAGGCCTCTAGGCCTCTCCTTAGAAAGAAGGTTTGAGATTGGCCTGACGAATTTGTATAGGAATTGTGTCAAATTTTCCTTTTCTTTGCAGTACTCTAATTCGGCTCTTACGACACATGATTCGAGCAAAGTTGTGATTCAACAATGCAATACGATTATCTACACTATGGCGGCCTATCGAGATGTTTCGGCATCATTGGGCCTCGCCCCTCACCAATGAAACACGACAACACAAAAGATGTCCTTTAAGGTTGTGGCGACTTCCACATATAACACAACAATAACCGAACTGAACTACGAAGTAACGCACTACACGGAGTAACTACAAATCCTGAATCGTGCAATAAATAGTTCTCGCGCCGATTATCATATATACAACATCCCAACATCAACTGTTGGGCAGTAGCCCGCCAGGCATGATCTCCTCGCCTGGTCGGAGGATCCTCCCTTTGTGTTGGAGGGACATGACACCCGTTCCCCCACAAGGTCATCTGTAAAAGAATAGTATCGATTACCTGATAGGGCTCCTACGCGGAGAGCGGCGCGGACTGCGGCGAGCCGAGCGCGAGCGCGACTTGCGGGGGGAGCGGCGCGCTACAGGGGAGCGGGACCGCCGCCCCAGGGGGGAGCGGGAGCGACGACCGCCCGAACGGGACCGACGAGACGCCAGCGGAGTCCTATGGACAAATTAACACAGAATATTTAATAACTATCCTAACGTAAAGAAAAATCTTCTGGCATCTGTGGCACTGTTTTGAGGACGGAAGTATTGCAAAGAAGTCGAAAGTGCGTGAAATTAACTAATGATTGAGATGTAGTCAGAGATTCCGTCAGATGGCAGGCGAGTTTTGAGATTTTCCTCTATCTAGTCTTTATGATTCCCAACATTATTGAGAATCAGCTGCTATAGGCCGACCGTTTATCCGAGTCCTCGCCTGCGCGGACGGACGGACCTTCTTTACTATGACGTCACATATCTTAGAAACTATCTTGGCGCATTTCATCTCGTGTGTATCTCACTAAGCGCCCCCGCCGCCCGCACCTGTCTCAGTCCCCTTTGTCATCATATCCCCGCGCCCCTGTTACCGCGCAGGCGAGAACTCAGATAAACGGTCGGCCTATAGTCCCAAAAGGTTTATCTAAATACTGAAGGCGGTTAAAAGTAAGTCTTTATTAACTACATTATGTTCCCAACCACCTCTAATGGGAATCTGGAAATACAAACAGACACTTAAATTTTTCTATTATCATCATAGATCAGTTTTTCCATGAAGCAACCGTCATATGACCTCCATAAACCTGAGAGCGATCTGACCAACTTCTAATAATTGCCACAGATTTTCATGACAACATCTGATAGCACACATTTCATTTTGCGACTGCTGTAAGATTCGCTCTTTTTAATGTCAAATAAAAGCAAGGTGGCAGAATATGGGGGGAGCCGAAGCTCGTGGCTGCCATCGGGGTGGGAATTCTTTCGCTCGGTAACATGATTACGGCCATGTTGCAGAGTGAGAGCGCGTGGAACTCAACCGTTTCTTTCTTGCGAGCAAGTTATGCTTGCCAAAGAGACGACGGAGCGGAACCGGGAGAGGTTTAGAACTCTCCCAGCCTCGCCGGGCCCGGGAACGGGCCAGGCACCGCTGGCGCCTTACGCGCCGGAGATCGCAGAAAGACCTCCGTCCTCCATAAGTGCAAACCTGAGGGTGACAGATGAGGCCAATTGTCCCCCTGGCAGAAGCTGGCCCGGGTGACAGCGCGGACGCTGCGGAGCGTGCGCGCGCTATTTATTTTTTATAGGAACGATTTTAGCTTACGCCCCGTATAATGTACTACTTATTCGTACCTAGAACGGATCGTTTTCCAAATATAGAAACTGGGCATTAGTCGATTCGAGCTCGACATGCCCTCAGAATGGGGGTACCCCGAGGAGATTTCCGCAAAACAAAAACATAGAGTGGCAGAATATACCGATTGGTATTCCACACACACTTTTCCTTGCATAGTTTCAGGTATCAATAATCAGTCCTACTCATATCATTCCGTGTTTTTTTTGGCCTGACTACGTTGACCAGACGGGTTTATTTCAAGTTTTCTTTCTCTTAACAGTGATGTTGTCTTGCGTAGTTAGCTTCTTGAGTCGGCTCGTACGACACCCATGGGATGAGTAGGGATATTGCGTATTCTTAATCTGTTACCACAAGGTCTTCGTATGCAAGTACAATGTTTTTAATGAGAAAAATATGACATCAAACCGGTTCTATCCAAGTTTGAAATAAATCAATGTAACAATTGGCAGTTCACTCGTTCGTCTGATCTGGTAATAAACAGAGTCTGTTAGCGTATCAGCAATACCTTATGATAACCAGACTACTTATAATATATATTTACACACACACACACACACACGCGTACGCACGCACGCACGCACGCACGCGCGCACACACACACACCCCCACACACAGGACACACCCACACTCACCCACCCACACAACTATAAATGCAATTTTATTGTTACTTTATTTGTTATTCTAATTTACATATTATGTATATAACAGTAATATTAATATTTTTTTACATATTATGTATTTAACAGTAATATAAGGTACCAAACAAGTTGGTCCAAGAGGTGGGACCCTGGTGATCTGTAGCACAGGCTTTCCTAATATAGACACCAGTCTCTCTTAAAGAAATAATTGTCACACATTTTGTATTACCTGATCTGTACTTACCTTTGTGGAAGAATAATAAATAAATTATTAATATTATATTTTATGACTATTTAGATGATTTTTGAGGCTTAAAAGACCCGGGGTCATTATGTGAGAGAAACACGTGCGCTGGTGGTTGAATGTCAGGTTTTGGCTACTCGCCACAGGAAGTAACAACCGAAACAATGCGTTCGAGAGCGTATGTATACCACTTTCTCATATATATTATAGACTAGCCTTTTTCTACGGCTCTGCCCGTGTGTGTGTCATTTATCGCGGTGATTATTTAAACTGATTTAACTTTTTGTTTATCAACTGATTCAAGTAGAACATACACTAGATGTTTAGTGAAGTATACCACAGCATACGAAGAAATACGAAGAGAGATACAAAGGCATTTTCACTCGGTTCCACTTTTGTTTCTTCCTTTCTGCCTGCTTTTGCTGTGGGTAATATAGCAAACCAGTGCGAGACATCTTGACGGGACAAGGAAATAAAACTAGAGTAAGTAGTGCGCAAGGAACTGGTCTAGGATGCTCTGGGGTCATGTAAGTACTCGCATGCCCACCTTGGGATTGAAGGGGGGTCAATAGGACATGCAACTGATGAATGGCGCTATGAAAAATGGCATTGGGTACGCTGTCAAGTCACATTAGTATCACTTTTGTAAACGTCAAGTTATAAAGTCAGTACATTTTTTTATGAAATATCAAGGCGTGTACATCAACATCATTCATCGGTTCTCTGATTAAATAAATAAATAAATAATAAATAATCCGGACATCTAACACACAACGCCATTTAGTCCCAAGCTAAGCAGAGCTTGTGTTATGGGTACTAGACAACTGATATAAATACTTATATACTTTTTTTTTGTAAATACATACATATTCCGAAACAAATATTTGCGGATCATACAAACATTTGGTCCGACCCGGACACAGTCACACACAAGCTCTGCTTAGCTTGGGACTAGATGGCGTTGTGTGTTAGATGTCCGGAATATTTCTTTATTTAATCTTAACGATAAAATATACAAAAATACTGAACAAAGCTCGTATCTGGGTACTAATAATTCAACACCGCCTTATATAGTGTGTTTGCATGAAGTTTGAAATAAATATTCTAGTAATGTTATGAACATTGTGTGCCCGTTTCTATTATCATAATCTTCCAAACCTTTTTATTCTTCTAAAGGTTATTTGGGGTCAACTACTGGTTCAGGTTTCACCTGAATATCTGTTTCTCTACGGAGGGACTGGCATCTGACCTCCACAACCCAGAGGGTGAACTGAATTCGAAGATTGAACTGGTTGTCAGTTTATTTAAGGGCACTGACTTCCCAATAACGATTGCTACTTCTATGTTACAGATCTTTAGTATAATTATCATTCGAAAAGTAATCTAATAAAAAATATGTAATCTTGTTATTCCGTAAAAAAAAGTATCTCATTATTTTGACGTTTAGTAACAAATATCATAACAAAAACAAACTAAAAAATATATACTAATAATACTATAAAGAAAACAGAAAAAATGTGTCGCTCAGCGTCAAAAAAAAGGACTTTATAAATACTCCATGCATCTAAATAAATCAAGTTGTTTAAAAAATACGGTTGAAAAAACAAACTCCACAACATTACACTACTTTTATGGGTTTTCGTGTAAAAAAGATACTGATTTGACTAGACAGAGATTCCCACCTCTCATAAATAACAGGAAAATGGTGGTAGTCTCACCTGGACCTCCTAAGGCCTGGGGACCTGGAGCGGCGTGGGGACGGAGACCTGGAACCGTCCAGGTACAATTGTTTGTAGCCAGTGTGGCGCCATCTATATCACAATTATGGGTTAATTTGGTCGTTCTCTCTACCTGAACCCCTGCGTGGACCCCCTGGGGGTTTTTGAACACCCAATTATTACACTTCGACCCCTGATCGGTGGTTCCAAAATTATTCGACCATTTAGAATGTACTTCAAAGGATATTACATGTCAAAGTTTAGGAGTTAATTTAAACCAGATCAGTATGACCACTTTTTGATAAAGTTTCAGATAGTTATCTATTCAATATATAATGTTTGCCGATATATATATTCTTTTTTTTTTTAAAAGAACTCCCGCATTAGGAATATACATCCTGTGTCGCGGGGGAATTTACAAACATACATGTAACGGACACAAAGAACACCCAGACTTAAAACAACATTTTGTGGATCACACAAAGTGATGTTCCACGTGGGATTTGAACCCACGGCACTTGACGCAATAGCAAGCGGCGTAGTGACCGCTTAAACCACTAGGCCAAACGTGCAATCGAATATGTTATATTTTTTGTCATTTATGTTTCTATTCAACACTTACGCAATAGAAATCTGTATTTTATCGAGGAAATAAGTTCGTTTTATCACTTGCTGATAAACTCCCTGTTGATATATATATATATATACGTTAGATAAACATATATGTCACTAACATTTATCCTTTACATAGTGTTTTGTGTTACATAGACTATCTGAGACTTTATCAGAAACTTGTAAAAAAGGCCTAAATAGGCAAGCAGTTATTTACTTCAGGCTCTTGTTCACCGATTACAGATAAATTCCACATAGCTAGACAGGTGATTAGACACAATTTATATGGAAGATACGACAAATTATCTGTTAGATAAGCAATCTGAAATCTTATCTGTAACCGGTGAAACAGGGCTCTAATCTTTTAATTATTTGAATTGACTGCAAGTACTTTATACTGAGGGGGTCAAGTGTTATAGTGAGTGTCTATAGCACCAAAGGGGTTCACGCGGGGGTTTTAAGTGGAAAGAACGACGGGGTTTAGTTTTTTTTATCCAATTCTAATGAATTATTTAGACTAAACAATCCCGTCACCAAAGCTCTTTATAAATTTAATAAAAACTTCCACCCTATTATTATGGAAATCGAACCTTGTATACCTCTAAGTTAAAGGCTCTAAATATTGTACTCTTTGTAGTTACATTATGAATGAGACAGTCTAACAAACTTTGTATATAATTGAATAAAATCAAAAAAAAAATTAACATTCATAAGGACTGCTGATAGAAGTGAAAATTTATGTTTGTATGTGAAAGAAAGTTATTTGTAATTTCGTAATTGAACAAAGGTCGACTTCGCGAAGGTTGGGAAAGCAAAGACTGTACTACATATATCAACAAAGTATGTGTGTATGTATATATATATATATATATATATATATATATATATATATATATATATATATATATATATATATATATATATATATATATATATATATATCGAGAGCGCGCCATCTATCGAGAAACAATGTAGTTACATTATTGACTATATTAAGTTTATATAATAATAATCGCGCTACGGTTTCGTGGGCTTACTAAATACGTGAACAGTAATGTTTAAATTAAAATTATCAATATCAAACATTAGCATGTCGATGACGCGAAACCATAAGATTTTCCCCTATCAAAAAGTGCTCAAGACGGCTAAGAAGTTTTCATTTCAATAAAAAGAAAAAAAATACAAATTAATTTATAAGACATCAGAAACGAGCAGACTGCCCTTTTTTTAATGGAATAGGAGGCAAACGAGCAGGCGTATCGCCTGATGGTTAGCGTTTACCGCCGCCCATGGACACCTGCAACACCAGAGGCGACACAAGTGCGTTGCCGGCCTATGGGGAAATGGAAAGAGGGATGGGGGAAGGGTTGGGCAGTGGTCCTCCTCTAACAGTAAACAGCCACCACCTTTTTAGAATCTCCAACTCTTGAGTCATACGTACGTTTTACGTGTGAATAAGCTCTTTTCTTGAAAGCTTAAAATACAGACGTTCTTTGCCTTATTTAAAAATTCTAATAGGCTCTTAGCGGGGTGCGGGCGCTGCGGAGCGTGCACGCCCTGGGGGGGCAGTAGCATGAACATTGGGGTTCTCACACTAGAGGCCATCTTCAAAGCCTAGGTGGCCCGAGGTACGTCGGGGTTCCAGGCTTTTACTTTCTAAGGTGCACCTGGCTCCCTGGCTTCTAGTACTCGTGTCGGCATGCGGTTTTAGTCGGTTCGAGTACGCCACTAGGGAGGGGGTAACCGAGGATATTTCCGCACAGAAAAAGAAAGAAAGACAGTGGTCGCTTAGCGGTCGAAATTCGACCATAAATATTTTATTGTAGCATTCTACACTCCTTCGTTCACATAAATTTCGTGAAAAGAAGTGCAAAGTTTTTGGTAATACTTAGATGTATCGTTACACCATGTCACAAACATTCGAGAAAGGAAAGGAACGGTCAGTGTTCCAGTTGAATGACTCTAGATTTAGTTCTAGTTATAATAATGCAGTTTTAATAATAATAATGGATTATGGCATAGAGCAATAAACTGAAACAATTGAAGAGCGAGAAAGAGAGAGAATTGATTGTAATTAAAATTTGTTCGAGAAAAGTGCTATTCTTTAAACACCGATTCCCATTATTGAGTTACATCTTTTTTTTTATGTACATAAGGTCGAATATACCTCTCTGGGTCTTTTACGTTCGAAAGCGTTTCTGGAAAGCGGTTGTGTTCATCGAATATTCTGTTATGAATTGGAACATTCGAGAATGGGCTTGTAGTAGAGACAGAGACCTGTGGTGGTTTTAAGGGTGTTTGTCGTAGTCTCTTTTGGTCGTCATAAGGTATATCTTTCAAATTATTCGAACCCTAAGGGGTCAGGCGAAGAGATTAATTTTGTTATAATTTAAATTCAACCTTAGAATACAACTGTATTTGAAGCAATAGAATAAAACCAACCGTTGCTCGCCATCATTTTATTTCGTTGCATCAAATACAGTTGTATTCTGAAGGACTTAAGGTTGAATTTCAATAATTTACTGAATTACTCTCTTCGCTGCAACTCGGTCCGTCGGTGCTGACCCTAACACGCAATAGTATATATTTAGATATACTTTTATATGTGTATTAGCAGCCTGGTTATCAAAGTACAGACTCTGTCTAGTTTGCGATCAGTATTGTTTTTAGAATTAAATCAATCAAAATATGCGAGTGACTGGTCTGAATAGTTTCTGACCTATATCTGCACAGGTGGACCTTTCCAGTAGACCATAGCGTGTATGGCCTCCATAACGATGATGCAAGACATCTTTTATTATTATTATTTCTACATACTTCTAGCGATACACAATGAAATGGAAAGATGCACAACTATAGTCCATTCGTTTAGATAGTGTCGGTACACCCGCACGCAATTATGGTTATTGTTGTGAAATACAAATACATATATTAATTAGACTGCGATTAGATATGATACAAGTTTTGTGGCAGCCAAAAATCGGAAAAATAGGGGTTTAGGCACATACTCGTATAAGCTATTTAGGTGTAAAAGTTGTCGTCGAAGGCTGTGGCATCACTCCGATCAAACCAGTCCATTTGTGAACAAGTACAGCTCGGAAATAGCAAGCAAGTCTTTCCCAAAGCGTGTCTGAAGCTACAATTCGTTAGGTAATATTCTTTATTTACCTGTTGGGGTCTTTCTCTTCTACTTCCAGAAGTTTCCTGTCCCAGCTGCCCGGAGAAGCTTGGCGGGCTCTCTTCATCACGTTGTCAATTTCCTTCCGACGTCCGGCCGGATTTGAGGGATCTGCTGAATTAAGGAATATAAGTAAAATAATACTTAAAACCTGGTCGTTTGGGTAGGTATTTAACTGGCAATGAGGTGTACTTAGGAAACATTGTGGTTTAAACCTTAATTGCCGAATGATGCAGAAGTATTCCAATAGGCCGTAATACGTCACCATGCCGCACAGTTTTTTTTTATGGAATAGGTGGGCAAATGAGCATACGTATCGCCTGATGGAAAGCGATTACCGCCCGACGCCGCGACACCCACCCGTAACACCAGAGGTATCACAAGTGTATTGCCGGCCTTTGGGGAATGGGTAGGGGGATAGAGAAACGCACACTCTGTGAAACACAGCGCAAGCGCTATTTCAGACCGGTTTTCTGTGAGGCCGTGGTATCACTCCGGTCGATCCGGCCAATTCATGCCAAAGCGCGGCCGTCCCACGGAATAAATTTTATTAATTTTAATATTGTCTGTATTGGATTCTGGTGTTTTCCACCAGGCAGAAGAGTCACTTTGGCAAGCATTTTAAATAGTATAAAGCTAATATTTTCTGTTTGGTGATGAACTAAGAACGTCCCCACCCACCAAAATATTACTATCATACCGATTCAAATCTATACTAATATTATAAAGAGGAAAGATTTGTACCTATTTTTGTATGTTTGTAATGAATAGGCTCAAAAACTACTGGACCGATTTTAAAAATTCTTTCACCATTCGAAAGCTACATTATCCACGAGTAACATAGGCTATATTTTATTTTGGAAAAAAAATAGGGTTCCGTAAGATATTTGGGTTTTTCGGACACAAGGTGTAAAAATCAACCAAAAAAAAGTTTTGCGAAAATTTTCATGCTACGGGCTATAAACGAGGTTGCGTGGGTCAGCTAGTCTTATATATAAAAATAAATTGCTGTTCGTTTGTCTTGCTAAAACTGGAGAACGGCTGCGCCAATTTGGCTAATTTTGGTTTTGAAATGTTTGTCGTAGTTCAGGGGAAGTTTAAATGGTGAAAAATTAAAAATAACTTGAAAACCCAAATATCACGTGTACGAAGTAGCGGGCACAACTAGTATCTGATATATATATAGGTATATGTATATTTATCATAAATATCCTAATAAACTAGCAGAATTCCGCAGTGTTACCCGCGGTTATTGTCGTCTACGAAACTGGTCTAAAAAAGTAGCCAAGTTACTCCTTATATCTTCAGCTACCTATTAGTGAAACTCTCGTCAAAATCGGTCCAGCTGTTTCAGGGTAGACGGAACCAACAGACAGTCAAAAATTGATATTTTGGTTTATGTACTGTGTATGTTACAAATGCATTTAGTAAAAAGCGGTTATTTTAATATTACAAACAGACACTCCAATTTTATTTAATTGTATAGACTAGCTGCGCCTCGCGGTTTTATACGTGGTTGTTGTTGCACCTTTACTAAGCAGTTAATTAATAAAATACTGACCAGTAATTCTCGAATGCTGCGGATTCCTATCCATATGAAGTCGGTTCTTTGAGGCAGCCTCGGCCGCCCGAGACACCGACCCGTTCCTTCGGGACGACATCCTGAAACACAACCACCAACAATAAACACCTGAAGAAATTATGAAGAGGATACCAATCCATGATTGTCTTGGTCTCCTAATGACAATTTAATAAATAATTACCAGTTTCGGTTAGTCATAAGTCATATCTAATTTTATTTGTTTGAGTTTCATGATATAAATATTATTATACCAGCCAGTGCAGCCTGTTCGTAACGTCATAAAAATAATTATGTACAAACTAGAGCCACACGGGCTCCCGAACACATTCCGGCCCGCGTCGAAAATTGATGGGTCATGTGAACCACCGGGAAACCTTTTCAGAAAGATACAAGGGCATAAAACAATAACATTCAGCACTGTGAAGCTGTCCAACTGAGTACTGGTGAAAGGGAGGGTAGCAACCCTCGATTTTTCTCCCTTGTAACAATTTTTTTGTACAGAGTAGCGAAATAATAGATTAGTATAGTTATTGAAATTGTATGGAAACGACGCCGTACAAAAACGAGTGACAAACAGACCGAGAGGATCGCCCAAAACTACACGGTGTCATTAGGTTAAAAATTGTAAGAAAATTTGCAATTTCTGTTACATAACTCACATGGTGTACCTGTAGGCGGTGCCAGTGAAATCACCCTACATTATGTCGCCGAATTGTAGAAATTATATTAAAATTGAGTTTTATACACTGATATTGTACTACACTAGTAGTTGAATTGTCAGGAATTTAGCAAACCACTGTAAAATGTACCGCAAGAAATTCATGGCGTAAGCACCCATTAAAAAAGAAATTTTCGAAAATTTTGAGGTTTGGGGAGTAAAGCCTGGGTGACAGGTGAGGCCACCAGTCACCCACCCTAGCAAAAGCCGGCCAGCGTGGCGGCGCGAGCTTTATTAAGTGCTCGCGTCCTTTTATTAACAGAATAACAGAGAATAGTACCCGAGACGGTGTGCGGTTTTTAGTCGGTTCGAGTCCGACATAACTACCAGTCAGTGTAGACGAAGGGACATCCACAAAAAACAAAAGAAAAAAAAGGGGCAGGTATAATTATATATCCCTCCAAGATCAAACACAGGATATTCTTGACAGGGGATTAGATAATTCTGTGACCCAGCAGATGTAATAATTGTACATTGTATAATTTTAACCGTCGCGAGGAATCTTATTGCATGATGCATGATTTCTTGTTAACCCTACTAGTCCCTACTAGATGGCATTTCAGTATGTTTTATCAATGCATGTGGTGACACAAGAGAAGTCACAGTACATAATCACATTATTCATCTAATACTCAGTTGTGTTAATTCATGGTTTTTGTTAATAGGATACTGTTCTATAGTCTCTTGCTATGATTACAGAAAATAAATTATTATTTCAGACACCTTGCACACAACACTATCTAGTCCTAAGCTAAGTAGAGCTTGTGTTATGACTACTAGACAACTGATATAAATATATTGTTTTTTTTTATAAAAAAATATATACATAGAAAACACCCAAACACTTTTGGTACGACTCGGGAATCGAACCACAAAGAACAACTAGACTCATTACAACAATTTGTGGATCACACAAAGTGTAGACCCATGTGAGATTTCAATCCACAAAACTTGACCCAGTAGAAAGGGGTGTGGCAATTTTGACATAAATACATGTCCCACATGTCCCACAGTTTACATGAAACACTTAGCTTTTGTTTCATGTAAATCAAGTTTTTCTCCATATTAAAAACTAGCGACCCGCCCCGGCTTCGCACGGGTGCAATGCTGATACTAAATTAAATACACTACAGAAAAACTATGAACGTTGTATATAAAAACATAGCGGCCCGCTCCGACTTTGCACGGGCATAAAATAGAAACCTCTAAAATTAGCAATGTTGTCTTAGTATATGATGCATGTATTATACATATAAACCTTCCTCTTGAATCACTCTATCTATTGGAAAAAACCGCATCAAAATCCGTTGCATAGTTTTGAAGATTTAAGCGCACATAGAGATAAAGGGACAGAAAAGGCGACTTTGTTTTATACTATGTAGTGATAGCCAGTTACTCCTTATTACATCAGCTATCTGCTAGTAAAAGTCTCGTTAAAGTCCATCCAGTTGTTTCAGAAAAGTTCTGCGAGAGGGCTCCCAGAACTTTGAAAGTTATCGGTAATGTCACTTCATTAGCTTTAGTATAGTCCTCTGTTAACATAGGTCTCTCATTAAAAAGGAAGATCTGGTCTATATAAATACTAATCAGGTCAGTTGGCTGCGGTACAGGCTCTCTCTCTTTTTCTCTTTGCAGTAATAGTTTGTGTGTTTTACATTTTAATTACGTTCAATTAAGCATATAATATCGACTGCATGGTTGGCCTAGTGTGTTGACCTGAGTCTGGGTGTTCTTTGTGTCTGTTACATGTATGTTTGTAAAGTCCCCCTCAACACAGGATGTTTATTCCTAATGCGGTAGTTGTCTTTAAAAAAAAAAATGTGTGCGTGTACTAGCGTACACTCGTAAGAAGTGAAACTTCTTTATGACGTTATTTTTCAAAAAATAAATATCATATGTCGACGTAAGGTATAACGACAAAAGACTTATAAACCAGCAATATTTGTGACAATTCTTATTTCAAGTGCAATAAAAGTTAAGGAGCGAGACCTGAGTAAATATTTCGCGATCTGTGGTGTGAATGAAGTAAGTTTGTGGAATGTGATGTGTGTAGTTATTTACATTGTGGACTAAATAAAATAATATTGTTTGTAATGTGATATTTCATTGTAGTATTAATTTGGTCCTGTTTGTGTTTGAAAATGTTTTTTGTTTTATTTTATAAATTTGACGCGTAACGTAACGGATAAATGTTACACGTAACGTAACGGATAAATGTTACGCGTAACGAAAAAAAGTTACACTAAATTTTTTGACAACCCCGATAAAGAAGTTTCACTTCAAAAAAATTATACTCATTTTAACATCTTATTACTCTCCTATGAATTCCCACCTCTATCAGATACTCATCCTCTCAAACATACACATGCACTCTCACTCCTACAAACACCATACACATATAGACTACGGGCCCGTATCGAAAATTGATGGGTCATGTGAACCACCAGGAGACTTTTTTAGAAAGATACAGGGGCATAAAACAATAACATTTAGCACTATGCTGTCACTTGGAAGCTGTCCAACTGAGTATAGGTAAAGGGGAGGGAGTAGGAACCGTCGATTTTTCTCCCTTGTCACATAATTTTTGTACGGCGTTGCGAGATAATGAATTAGATGAGATATTGAAATTGAATGGGACCGATGCCGTACAAAAATAGTGAGCCACAAAGTTGGATTTCATTTTGATTTCCCGGCGATTGTCTCGCTCAATTTAATCATTTAATTTTAGACGGCATCTTTTATGCAAATAAGGTTTCATTGCAGACCATAGTCTTTAAGAGACATTTGACAGATAGAGGTAATATTTTTTTCTTTTTAAATAGATAACTCCTGCATTATGAATATACATCATGTGTTGCAGGGGACTTTACAAATATATACTCATATGTAAACGGACACAAACAACACCCAGACTCGGGACAACATTTTGTGGATCTTACAAATTGATGTCCTACATGGGATTTGAACCCACAATACTTGGCTCAGTAGCAAGCGGAGTAGTGACCGCTTAAACCACCAGGCAAACCAAGCAGTCATCGAGTCAATTGACATTCCTATTCTTATTTGAGTCACATCATATTGCTAGCAATTTATTGTACATGTTTAAATGAAGATAATTATAATTTCTAATACCTTCAAAGGAGCAATTCTTGTTTATATATGTTTAATATAATTCTCAGAAACGGCTCCAAAAGTTTTCTTGAAATTTAGTATGCAGGGATAGGTTTCAGGGACAAAAAATTTATCTAGTTGGATTCATTTTAAGAAAAATTACCAAAAATAAATACCGGTCATCTGGATACTATATATAAAAGGGACATTCTCTACAATCAGTAGCAAACTGAATAATGGGAGATGAATGCAATTGCGAATCCTGCTCTCCTGGCTGGTGGTTGTTTGTTCAATACACCTCTTTGCCTCCTACCAATGGACAACAGACATGCATGGGGTCTTCCAAAATAATCAATAGGTCTGTTCAGATAATTTGAGATGTGAATTTTTTCACACAATATTTGATGCATGCCATTGTGATAACTATAATACTATATTTTGAATATGTTAAATGCCTTGTAACACTTTTTATATGCATTCCTGTATCACTAGAATATTATTTTTATAGTTTAAAGAAAGATAATTTACTCTGAATGTGACCTCCTTTGACAAAAGTAGACCTACTCATAGTATGAACAGGCTTAATTATGTACAGTTGTTGATTGGAATAGGATAATATTAAAACAGTTACATATGAGTCTTAGAGGTGAATTAAGGGCAGAATTTTCATTTAAGACTTTTTACCACAAGAAAATTATTAAATTGACCCAACAATGACTTCATACGTCACGAAATACGAATTTCTATTTATACTCTTACAAAATGGCGCCGCGATCAATATTGCTCACCTGCGTAGGGAACCATGAAAAAACTTACCTGAACGACTCCGCTCAAGGACCGGATGGAGCTAGGGCTCCGAACGCGCGCGGCGAGTCGCGGGGGGCGAAGCCCCGATGCCTGGCGGCGGGCAGACGCGATGCCCGGCGGCGCCGCTGTAAAAACCGACATACTTAGAATGCGAGAGCGGCGCGCGGGCTTACGAGGCTTCGCGAGGGGCGAAGCGACCGCGATCGACACAGGCCCACGCGAGGCGAACATGCAGCCTCCGGGCGCACGCGGCGAGGCCTCACGATCAGGCCGAACGCGGCTCCATTGTGTTCCAAGTGCAGGCAGAGCGACGCTCCTCGACAGCGACAGGCTGGACATCGAACATCAAATAACCACCTTATTAGTAATCACAAAACAAAGTTACGAACCAGTATAAACACGTAAACTTTTCACTGAAGTTCAATGGCAATCAATGGTATCCGATTCCGAGATGGCGTAATTCGCTAGTAGAATCCGCGACACGCCTTTCGACGTTCATCGGCCATTTTATATAGTAATTCATTGACCTTTCTCTTCTCTCATCGATTTTTGCGTTTCATCAAGTTGCGAAGAGAAAGGTTGACTTATTCACAGTATCTAAGATAATTTTATAGATGTAACATAGAAAAAAAGTAAAATATTATAAACCTTATGAAATTTATTGAAAAAATTAATAATTAGGATATTAAAAATACAGGTAATTTAATAAATATCTATATGTTATTTAAATTCCTACTTTGAAAAACTAAAATTTGCCAGCAATAACAAAACGTTGTGTCAGTGTAACCAGTATAAAAATAATTATTTTTGTAAAATAAAATGTCTATTTTTTACTAACATACATACAACTATTACGTTATATTTTCGTGGTATTTAAGATAAAATGAACCTTGAAATATTTTAGTATGTTTATTTCATAACAGATAACATACCCATGCCAAATTCTTCAAAAATTTAATTCTACTACTGAGTTAACATTTCTACCAGTCAAACAAAATAAAAAATAAAAATAAAATAGTGAAGTCACAGCGTCCGTGGTGGTGGGATGTGTAACTTTACTCGCTCTTTCTTTTAGATTCTTTCGTAAGACCTATTACGTTATTGTATGCTAATAAAACTAAGAATAGCATTTGGGCTTAGTTTTTAAAGTAGTATGTAAATGAAACACATTGAATTCACACCAGTTTATCGACATAAGCTCATATATTATTATTGAGCAAAGAGTAAAACTAAAGTGAAACAATAAAGTTCCTTTCTACAGATAAGGAAGAACGGTTTTGAAAAAATAAAAACAACTGCAAGGGAGTCAAGGTAAGATGCTATTTTTATGTTAATCATAACTTCGGTGAGACGAAGAAAGTAATTTAAATGTAGGTAGTTACAGGAGGCCTTATCTTAGCGGCCGCATTAAAAATGATTTACTGTTTTAATCTAGTCAAGTAGGTACAAGTATTAATTATTATGAAAGAAACAAGAAACTATTATTGTTGTTGCAAACAGTTTAGGAAACTGTTATTTTGGTAAGGTATATATTTTTTATTCAAGACTAGCATTTGCCGGCAGCTCCGCCTGAGTGTATCTCGGTTGTTTCGATAAAATGTAGTATTTATCCTTCTCCAAGGTCTAATCTGTCTCTACACCAAAGTTCATCGAAATTGGTTCAGCAGTGAATAGACCGAGAAACTTTCGAACTCATTACAGCATGGATTAGCATAGAAGTACCTTCATGTATATAAAATATATTTTTAATTCTTTTTTTTTCGAACTAATTATGAAAAACTCCAGTGTTGAAGTATTTTTTATAACAACTAATAACTGTTACGTTGACCTCGGCAATAAAAATAAACTATTAATTATAAAAAATATATTACTTTTAAATATATTTATCGTAAGTAAAAACTTATGTGATTTACAATTTGTTGTTGAGTTTGGGTGCTATTTGTGTACGTTTTTTTACAATACAGATAATATTCCAACTGCAGGTCACCTTTTTAAAAAAGAACAAGTACAGGTAGTCGAGCTCCCACGGGTTTTATAAATAAATCTTTCAATAGAATCTTTTGAGCCATATTTAAACTTTATGCACTTTTCGTGCTTCGGCACGCATGGGCCGGCTCGACCGGAGTGATACCACGGCCTCACAGAAAACCGATGTGAAACGCTTGCGCTGTGTTTCACCGAGTGAATGAGGATACCCATACCCCAACCGATCTCCCCATCCTGCAAATACCGGCAACGCAATCCGCCGGTGACGCATCTGTTGTTGCGGGTGTCCGTGGGCGGCGCTTATCGCTTACCATCGGGCGATATGTCTGCTCGTTTTCCCTGAATTCTATAAAAAAAAACAGTATAGAATTAATACCTAGTTCAATCGGCTTCACTTGCTAATCATAGGCCCTTCTTTAGAATAGAGAGTTTCGGCCTACTTACTTTTGATACTTGTAACAAGCTGGCTAAACGAGTTGGTACATATAGGGCTTTTATCAAGTTTACCTTCTCTTTGCAATGCTGTTGTTTGTAGTTTGCTTCTCAGTCGCTCTTACGGTATCTACGGGATGAATAAGGGTGATGATACGCCGTATTCTTAATCCCCAGGGCTGACATCTTTAACATTAGGAAATCAGCACAAAAAAATGCAATTTCCCCGTATTTTAGACTTCAAAGCCAGTACACAACATTTGTTCTTTAATTTAGTCAATATAAAACAATATAACTGCCTCGGTGGCGCAGTGTTGTTTCGGAGTTTGGTTGTTTTCTATGTATAATATGTATGTATTTACAAAAAAAAAATGTATTAATATCAGTCGTCTAGTAGCCATAACACAAGCTTTGCTTAGCTTGGGACTAGATGGCGTTGTGTGTTAGATGTCCGAAGTATTTATATTTGTTACTAGCTGACCCACGCAACCTCGTTTGCGTCTTATATTGCCCGTGGCGTGAAAATTTTCCCCCGTTTTTGAAACACTCTTCATTGGTGCTCCGCTCCTATTAGTAGTAGCGTGATGATATATAGCCTATAGCCTTTCTCGATAAATGGACTATCCAACACCGAAAGAATTTTTCAAATCGGACCAGTGGTTCCTGAGATTAGCCGGAACAAACAGACAGACAGACAGACAAAAAAATTAAAAATATATATTTTGGTATGTGTACCGTATATATATTCATATGCATGTAGTAGAAAGCGGTTATTTTAATATTACAAACAGACACTCCAATTTAATTTATTTGTATAGATTTATAATACTTCAAATGGCCCTCAATTTTTTTTCTTAAATTGGATCACCCGTCATAGATAGTGACGAATAAGAATCTTCGATTTGGTCATCGGTCGTTTAATTCCGGACGAATGGCAGCCCCATAACAAATAGAAACGTGTCCTAAGCCACGTTACAATCTGTTGCTACGTCCGATAACTCGGTTCTTGTTGAACGGGTATGTGTATAAGTGTGAGAAAGTAGGTACATACATGTGATTACTCCACATATGCACGCGACCGGTGTTACCAGCCATCGCGCTTATGAATTATCTAACCAAAAAGATTGGTAATCTTGTTGAAGTATTATTTAAAACACGTTTTACAAAATCGTTGTGTACTAGAATCAAAGTAATAACTGCACGGTTTAAACGATTACCTTGGAGTGTTCTACTGCGCTTAGTGATGTGCGTTCAAAGATAATAGGTAATAAAGTAAAATTTTAACAAAAACAAAACAAAACCAAGGATTGGACCAAATTGAAATGGGACCACACGGGAGATCACAAAAATAATCTTTCAATGATAAAAAGAAACATTAAAATCGGTTCACCCAGTCGAAAGTTCTGAGGTAACAAATATTAAAACAACAGTCTAAGTGAGAACTTCATTTTTTATGATATAGGTGGCAAACGAGCAGACGTATCGCCTGATAGTAAGCGATTACCGCCGCCCATGGATATCCGCAACACCAGAGGCGTCACAAGTGCGTTGCCGGCATTTGGGGGAATGGGAAGAGGGATGGGGGAAGGGTTGGGGTGTAGCCTCCGGTATCCTCTCTCAATCGGTGAAACACAGCGCAGGCGCTATTTCACACCAGTTTTCTGTGAGGCCGTGGTATCACTCCGGCCCATGCATGCCGAAGCGTGACTCTCCCACGGTACTTCCTCCTTTCTTGCAGTAGGTTAAAAAACATTAATATTATGGTTTCTTTTGCTTCAGATTTGATCAACATTCGGCTCCCGAAAACTCATAAAAACAGGTAAGTTCTACACGATTACAAAATGTTATAAAAGGTTTTTTATGGTAAAGGGATAAAGAAATAAAAGGGACTCCTGATAGAAAGAGATTGCTGTCTACCTGCGAGTCAAGTGACTCAAGTAAGACTTAATCTTACTGTAACCGGTGGCCGAGGACATGAAGTGAAGTAGGGGTCTCTGGTAACCGGTGGCCGGAGACGCAAGTCAGGTTAAATCTTCGGTAACCAATGGTTGGAGACACAAGTGAGAATGGGTCTTCGTTAACCGGTGGCCGGTGTTACTCTTACCGGTAACCACATTCACTCGGTGACAAGCATTGAATGAATTTATTAACACCTTCTTGGATATAACTCCGGTATATCGTTATACCTTTTATATATATATATATATATATATATATATATATATATATACTAGTTGGTTACTCCACGTATGTATGTACAACAAAGGTAAAATGGCCTAAGTAACTCTTAAAATCATCATCTATCTGCCTGTGAAAATGGGGCCAGACATTTCAATTTTTAAAGTTAGAAACGGATACTTCAGTTTAATTTATTTATAACCTGTTTTCTAAGCAGAAGACTGTCCAGTAGTGGTCTATTCTGATGAAATGTAAATCTATATGAATTAACCAGCTGACCCACGCAACCTCGTTTGCATCTGCGTAGCGTAAAAATTTTCCCTCGTTTTTGAAACATTCTTCATTGGTGCTCCGCTCCTATTGGTATTGATGAAATATAGCCCATAACTTTCCTCGATAAATGGAGTATCCAACAATGAAATAATTTTTCAAATCGAACCAGCAGTTCCTGAGATTAACGCGTTCAAACAAACAAACTCTTCAGCTTTATAATATTAGTAGAGACAACGTAGCATATCGCCATCTTGTGGCCTTGTTTGTACGTAAATTTTAAACCTCATACATTTACAATAAAAAGGCGAATTTAATGCCTCAGGCATTTTCTGCCAGTCGACCTCAGGTAGAGAAACCAGGAAGTAGATAAATTAAAGACATGTAAAATCGGGCAAGTGCGTGTCAAATCACGCCCACTGTACGGTTCCGTAGCGTATTCGTCGTCGAGATGCTGAGCCCCGCGATGTTGTGTTATGGGATAGTTGGCACCTGTCAGTGTCAAATGAGTTACTTTTTATCATCTGTCAAAACGATAACTGTGTATAAAAATGTACTAAATACAAACGTGTGACGTCACTGTTTTAGACTACTCAATTGAGCAATATATATCAATGTGTATTTGATTAAAATTTGGAATACAAATGAAAATATGTAATAATTATATTACGCGAGACGTTTTGTAATATTGGTTTGAATAATGGCGACATAGGTATTTATTTGCGATAAAGCCATCTATCCTATTATTGTGGCTTCACAAAAACAGCCGTGAGTAATGCTACGAGGCGAAGCCAGTAAAAAAAGCAGCCTAAGTTACTCATTATATCACCATCTACCTGCCATTACAAAACCCGTCAAAATTAGTGCAGCGGTTTCAAAGATTAGCCGTTAAAACAGACAGACGGACGAATTTTTATTGTTTTTATATAAGTACTGTGATATCATATCATATACTTACATTTAGGTAATGAAAATAAGAATATGTTGACGTTCGAACGGATGACATGACAAAATTATGAGGGCTCCGTTTTTGCCATTTGGCTACGAAACCCTAAAAATATTAGAATATAGAATGATATTATCAGTAAAAGAATTTTTTAATACTAGAACTGGCCCGGGGCTCCATCGGAATGTAATAATGTACTTTATTTTAAATATTAAATAGTTTGTGGACATCCTGATTTTTAATAGCAACTCATCATCGTGAACATCTTTTAACAGTCCACTGCTGTCCTTCGAATGAAGGTTCTGGTCTACTATACCTCGCTGGCCAGACGGGTTGGTGTGAAGTTGGTGTCAAGTTGTCCATCCCCCAAAGGTTGGCAACCAACTTGTGACGCCTCTGGTATTATGGGCGGCGGTAATCACTTGTCATCAGGTGAAACGTCTGCTCGTTTAACCCTATTCCATAAAAAAAGTTTTGTCCCCTGTAAAAGTTTTGAATCGAAATATGAAAAACCAGGAATTGAATCCGTGACCTCAGCACAACAATCGGCAGTAGCTGATATAGTCGACAAAGAGGCCATGATTAATTGAACGGTCTCCTATTTAACCTTGAGACCAATGCATAGTCACGTTTTCAAAGAGAAGGAAATAAGAACAAAAACGGAAGTTTTGTATTACAAGCTACGCGCTTCCGTTGCATATCAATGCAGTTCCATATTCAAAAGTTATTGGATCAGAGATATAGACGGGTCCTATATCTAAACATAGTATAATACTAGCTAAACCCCGACTAGATTGACTGGACCGATTTTGACGGAACTTTCATTGATTGGTAGGTGATGATCAGAAGGAGTCCGCAGAGCGTGCAGACTCCTTCAGATCGGAGATCGGAGGACCGCGAAAGGGCCGCTCGAAGGAGGCGATGAAGGGGACGCGGTGGAGGCCGCTAGCTCGTCTAAGGGTCGCAGCGGCCACATCTTGGTGAGATGTGGCCGTGTGGAGGAACGGGTATCATGTTCCACCAACACAAAGGGAGGATCCTCCGACCAGGCGAGGTGGTCATGCCTGGCGGCCTACTGCCCAACAGTTGATGTTGGGATGTTGTATATATGATAATCGGCGCGAGAACTTTAATTGCGCGATTCAGGATTGGTAGTTTCTTCGTATTGTAGGTTACTCCGTAGTTCAGTGTAACTTCGGTAGATGGCGCTGTAGTATATTATATTGTATGTGGAGGTCGCCACAGCCGCTTCAAACGACCCGGGAAGGTGACACTGCGGTGCGGCCGGGGGTGTCGTCTTAGGCGGGTGTTCCGCCTCTTACTGTGTAAAACGGTGTGAGGTGTGACAGCGTACCGCCCTGGGATGTACCTCAGTCATGGGGTACGGCAGGGGGGACTCCAGAAGCCGCCGATGCGTTCCTGTAGCTCCTCTCGACTGCCGAGGTAGACCGCCGCGGGGTTTAGTGGGTAGACCAGTCTTCCGGGAGTCCCAAACACGCCCTTAGTCTCCCCATGAAGGGTATGGTGCGAAAAGCATTCAACGCGTAAAAAAAATGTAGCTATACGGACTAACTTAGGCAATTTTTTTAGAATGTTATCCACGGTTGTAAAGGTGAAACAATAACAGCGAGTAACACCCCGAGACGCAGCTAGTAGGTACATAATACTTAAAAATTAAAAACATTCAAATCTTACATACACTTGGCTTGCCCGGGAATGAAACCCGAGAATTCCACACAACATGAAACAGTCGCATAGGAGACCAACCTAAAATAGACAGTAGGTATACTTGTGTCATTGGTGAGTGCGAGACCGGAGGCCCATTGATGCAGAAGCGATAGCCGAAACCGTGACAACAACCGCGAGCAGGATTCAGCTAGTATACCTACATAAACGCTAGGAGGGGTCCGGTAGTGTTAATAACTGCAGTGCCCGGACCCCTCCCTTCTCAGGCGCAGAGTGGCACACCGTGTGGTTTTAGTCTGTTCGATTCCGACACACCGCCCCGCCGAAAACCCCGGCGGGGTGACGGTCAGAGGGAGTTGCCACAAGTAAAAAAAAAAAAAGAAAAAACAATACATAAAACAGAAGCATTTTATATAACACGAACACAATGCGTGACTCAATATTCACACTCGTATAGAAAAACACAAATTTGAATTCCAGTTGTTAGGTACATTTAAAAGTCGTCACCTTGTCAAGCGACGCCCGGCAGTCGCGAAAGGACAACGACTTAGCATTTATATTTAATTAATTAATTTGTTGCCAAGAGATATAATACTAATCAATATTGTAAATTCTAATATAATGTTTGTTCGTTACCGTTTTATATTGCAACTAGCTGACCCAAGCAACCTCGTTTGCGTCTTATATTGCCCGTAGCGTGAAAATTTTCCCGTTTTTGAAACATTCTTCATTGGTACTCCGCTCCTATTAGTAGTAGCGTGATGATATATAGCCTATAGCCTTTCTCGATAAATGGACTATCCAACACTGAAAGAATTTTTAAAATCGGACCAGCGATACCTGAGATTACCGCGTTCAAACAAACAAACTCTTCAGCTTTATTATTAGTATGTATACTTAAAATTAAAAGAAACATAACAAAAGATGAGTTCCAAAGTTATAGAAGTAACAATTGGCGGTCTTATCGCTCTCGGCAATTTCTTCCTGACAACCTTAAAATGGATTTTAGATGTATAGATACTAGCGACTCTCATCCTTCGACTGTTTGTTGCGGCTAATCTTCGGAACGGCTGGACCGATTTTGAAAGAATTTTCACTGGCAGATAGCTTATTATATAAGGAGTAACTTAGTCTCCTGTTTTAGACTAAGTTACTCCTAGTTACCCGCGTTTGTAACACTTCGGGCTCCGTTAGTATAGTGTAGTATCATAAAAAATAAGTCTATTGGCAGTGGGAGCTAACCGTGGGAGAGCTATGCTTCGGCAGGAATGGGTCGGCTCGACCGAAGTGATACCACGGCCTCACAGAAAACCTGTGTGAAATAGTGTTTGCGCTGTGTTTCACCGAGTGAGTGAGGATACCGGAGGCCCATACCCCAACCCCTCCCCCATCCCCTTTCCCATCCCCCAAAGGTCGGCAACGCACTTGTGACGCCTTTGGTGTTGCGGGTGTCCATGGGCGGCGGTAATCGCTTACCATCAGGTGATACGTCTGCTCGTTTGCCCACTATTCAATACAAGAAAAAATAAATAAATAAAGCGGCGTGTTTAAACTAGTCTAGACATTTTTTACAGTTTAATCAAGTCAATTAAACGTTTTCAATGTTGTTTAGTTCCTATAATAACCATTATAGATGTTTTTTTCTACTAGATGGTATAAAAAAATGTTTTTTCTGTCTCGGTGGCGCAGTGGTAGTGAATGCGACTGCTGTGCTTGAGGTCTCGGGTTCAAATCCTGGGTCGGAGGACCAAATGTTTGTGTGATCTACAAATATTTGTTTCGAAGTTTGGGTGTTTTCTATGTATAATATTTATGTATTTACAAAAAAAAGTATATAAGTATTTATATCAGTTGTCTAGTACTCATAACACAAGCTCTTCTTAGCTTGGGATTAGATTGCGTTGTGTGTTAGATGTACGAAATGTTTATTGATTTATTAAATCCGTTCAGTACCTTTTGCAAGAAAGAGTATGAACCATCCGTAGGTACATATTTGTAGATACACTTAACAAACATTACATTATCAAAGATGTCACCTGAATGTCAAACGTACACATTTAGATATGATTATTTATTTATTTAAATGGAATAAACTTCGTGCGCCATTTGAAGGAGAAACAATACAATTTATCTATGTATAAAATTCTCGTGTTGCGTTGTTTTTTTTTATGTAATAAGGGGCAAACGAGCAGACGTATCGCCTGATGGTAAGCGATTACCGCCGCCCATGGACGCCCGCAACACCAGAGGCGTCACAAGTGCGTTGCCAGCCTTTGGGTGATGGGGGAAGGGTTGGGGTATGGGCCTCGAGCTGACCCATTCATGCCGAAGCGTGGCTCTCTTAGTCCCTACTAGCTTCGCTCCGCGGCGTTATCCGCGGTATACAACCGCGGGAAACCGCGAAGTTCAGCTAGTCATATTTTTTTTGGAATGAAGTTCCTTATCGCGCGTTGCGAAAGGAAAAAAAAATAAAATGAAAAAATTGTAACGACACTTTTTGTTAAGACGAAAAGTTGTAACGACACTTTTTACATGTTCATGTGCGCATGTTTCTCTGTCTGTCTCTCTCTCTCTTATAGAAAGCAAGCCAGATATTTTCGTTTTGTCTTTCTATTTCGAACTTCGTTCCATCCGGGTGTCCCTTGACACCTCTCAAGTTTTTTTTATTAATTATGGTCGAATTTCAAACACTGGCTGACTACTATAGTCCGGTCAAAATAGACAATGACCTTTACATTAATTCACAACAAGCTGAAAATCCTGAAAAGTATCCATTTTTTTTTTAATTCCATGTCAAAGGTTGCAAAAGTGTAGCAGTAGATATAGATATGTACATATATATTTAGTTATAGATAAGTCAGTATGATCAGAACGACCTCGGTTATGTAATCTTAACACACAATATTAAATACACCTGATTATTGCATCATTTTCAAGTATTTGAATATTTATACACAATTCCTTATTTTCGTACAACATTAAGACTTGACTGCTCTGCAGATCCAGCGATTGGAGATCCTAACTGCTTAGCCAGAGGTCGTGGATTTGATTCCCACCTGGAAAGTAATTTTTTAGGGATCACACAGTTCACATCAAATGGTCTTAGTAATACTTTACGAGAATACCAACTAACTAACGAACAAAAACCAGATTACGAAAATATCTCTTTAGTGGAAGAGCCACGCTTCGGCATCGGCTGGTGTTGCATCACGAATCACAACGTATCACTTGATGGTAAGCGATTACCACCGCCCGTAGACAGGGCGATACGTCTGCTCGTTTGCCCGCTATTACATAAAAAAGTGGTGGGTACAAAGAACACATGTTAGAAGTGAAACTTCTTTGGCAAACTAATTATTAATAAAAATAATTAAAGATAATTATTAAAATACATTTATTTTATATTGTTTAAAAAATAATATAGTAAAATCTCAGATGATGAATTTTAAAATAAAATTCGCCCTTTCTCACTTTCTCTCAATCGCTTTCTCTCTTCTTCGACAAAAACGCTGAACATCTTCGTGACGCGTTTCATTCGTAAAAATTTTACCTTTATGCGCCTAAAGAAGTTTCACTTTAAAAATCTTTTTTTTTAATTTCTAGAATATTGAACGATTAGAAGCCGATCAAGTACTAGTCGTCGCGCAAGCAGGGTTTCACGTATACCTAGTAGTCCATCGCCAGGGTAATCTTATTTGTTGGCCTGCGTGCCCATTGAGGGACCACATTGGAATTTAAAGGTTTTAAATGCACCATTCTTTACTAAAAGTTCTGAAACAATTATAATAATAATAATAAATATTTCGGACATCTAACACACAACGCCATCTAGTCCCCAGGCTTAGCAGAGCTTGTGTTATGGGTACTAGACAACTGATATGAATTCATTTATACTATTTTTTTTGTAAATTTGTACATAAATATGATACATAGAAAACACCCAAACTCCGAAACAAATATTTGTAGATCACACAAACACTTGGTCCGAACTAGGATTTGAACCCGAGACCTCAAGCAGTAGTCGCATTCTCTACCACTGCGCCACCGAGGTAATCTTGTAATTGTAAATTAAGTAATTAAGTTGTAAAAACAGTAACTCTAAAATTACAAACGATCAAAGGTGGTCCCTCAATCGTACCTCATAGACATCCATATCTTGTAAACTAGTTAAAATTTACAACTGCACTAAGTGACTACTCTACGTAATAGATTTGTAAAAACCATTTGATTAAATATCTACATTTCTCTTTCTTTTGTGGGGATAATCGGCGCGAGAATATCTATTGCGCGATTCAGGATTTGTAGTTACTCCGTGTAGTGCGTTACTTCGTAGTTCAGTGTATCTTCGGTAGATGGCGCTGTAGTAGGTTATTGTTGTGTTATATGTGGAAGTCGCCACATCACTCCCCTCCAAGAGTCGATAAATTGTTGAATCATTTGTCCCAATCACTCCGGGTCACCACTGTGGGGGATAATCGGCACGAGAATATCTATTGCGCGATTCAGGATTTGTAGTTACTCCGTATAGTGCGTTACTGCGTAGTTCAGTGTCTCAGTCTTCGGTAGATGGCGCTGTAGTAGGTTATTGTTGTGTTATATGTGGAAGTCGCCACACTTTATTTGTGCTCGGGAGCCACCTTAAATATTTATTTTATTTTGTTATAAGTACTAATTGTTGTAATATATCAAAATAAGACATAAGCTGTTATATACCACGATAATAGACATAAAAAGCAAAAGCTAATATATTAAATACTAGCTGTTGCCAGCGGCTCCGCCCGCGTTTATGTCGATTTTTTCGCGGTCGCGGATATGTGACTGATGCAAAAATTAGATAAAAAACAATCCTTGATGCGGATTATGTATCATTCTAAAATTTCAGCTCGATCGGTGCGTACTTTTTGAGTTTTTGAAGCGTACACAAGTGATCGTGTTCAGTATACTATACCTAGTTTTTGTTGTACCTAATTTATTTAAGATTATAAAATACTAGCTGACCCTCGCAATTTCGTTTACGTCTAGGTACTATTGGCCGTAGTGTAATAATTTTCTCCCGTTTATTCAATATTCTTCACTAGCTGAACCTCGCGGTGTTACCTGCAGTTATTAGTTTACATATTGTTATTTTTTTTTGTATTTTTTTTTCTTTTCTTACAATTAAAATAGCCTATATTAATCAGTGATAATGTAGCATTCCAATGGTGAAAGATTTCTTTAAATCCGTCCAGTACTTTTTGAGCCAATTCGTTATAAACATACTTACATACAAACCTTTCCTCTTTATAATATTAGTATAGATTGGGGCTCCGCTCCTATTGGTCTTAGCGTGATAATATATAGCCTATAGCCTTCCTCGATAAATGGGCTATCCAACACTTGACTCTTCAGCTTTATAATATTAGTATGGATATAAAATAATTTAAAAGGTTGTTTGTTTATTTTCCCGTCCTGTTACATTACTGTAAAGTTTCATCAAAATCCATTTAGTAGTTTTTGCGTGCGTACAAACATCCATAAATCGGTATTCAGTATTCATTTAACACATAATTTTTTTTCGTGGGAGAGCTATGCTTCGGCATGAATGGGTCGGCTCGACCGGAGTGATACCACGGCCTCACAGAAAACCGGTGTGAAATAGCGTTCGCGCTGTGTTTCACCGAGTGAGTGAGGATACCGGAGGCCCATACCCCAACCCCTCCCCCCATCCCCTTTCCCATCCCCCAAAGGTCGGTAACGCACTTGTGACGCCTTCGGTGTTGCGGGTGTCCATGGGCGGCGGTAATCGCTTACCATCAGGTGATGCGTCTGCTCGGTAGCACCCTATTCAATAAAAAAAAAATGACATGGAATTACTTCAAATTATCTATCAAATAGGCTGTTTGAAAGCAATCGGTAAAACAGGGCCTAAAACTGGGTACTTAACTTTCACCTCAGGTAAAATAAAAATACCTATAGAGCGAGACAGCTGTATATATCAAATCACGTGGGGGTCTAGAGGCATGCGCGTGCGCAACACGCGGTGATACCGTGCCTGCGTCTATTTGTGAATGCTAACATAATAGACGTTTGTGGTATGATTTATGGTATTACGGTTTGGGTTTGTAGAGGTATAATATTGTTAACTTCCCAATATTTGTTCATACAGATATATATATTTTACTAGCGACCCGCCCCGGCTTCGCACTTGTGCAATGCTGATACTAAATACACGTTGTATATAAAACATAGCTGACTTGTTTGCGTCTTCCCCTGTTTTTGAAACATTCTTCATTGGTGCTCCGCTCCTATTAGTAGTAGCGTGATGATATAGCCTATAGGCTTCCTCGATAAATGGACTATCCAACGTTGAAAGAATTTTTGGAATCGTACCAGCGGTTCCTGAGATTAGCGCCTTCAAACAAACTCTTCAGCTTTATTATTAGTATTTATTAGTATAGATATGAACTTGCTAAAGTGACTCTACTCTGTCTGATGGAAAGCATGAGTAAAATCCAACCGTGGTGGTCACCATACTCATTGTGAATGCAGACAAAGTAACAATGCATGGTGACCCACACAATGGCGACCTATTGAAATGTTTCTGCATCATTGACTGCCTCGGTGGCGTAGTGGTAGCGTATGCGACTGCTAAGCTTGAGGTCTCGGGTTCGATTCCCGGGTCGGACCAAATGTTTGTATGATCTGCAAATATTTGTTTCGGAGTTTGGGTGTTTTCTATGTATAATATGTATGTATTTACAAAAAAAGAAATGTATAAGTATTTATATCAGTTGTCTAGTACCCATAACACAAGCTCTGCTTAGCTTGGGACTAGATGGCGTTGTGAGTTAGATGTCCGGAATATTTATTTATTGGGCAACAAAACAAGACAGGACAAATGCTATCATTTTAGGTAGGTCTTCAGGAAAGGATAGTATCGCCCCGATCGAGTCGAACCTACTGTGCTCCAATCAGCGTGGTTCTACTGTTTAGGGATAATACTATTATTAATCATAATTCTCTATACCCAGATCTCTACACCCCCAAAGGTTGGCTGGTAGAGAATGCCCTTGGCATTAAGTCCGCCGATGTACATGTTCATGAAGTTATAAATTATAATTATATTGTCATTTATTTATCACTAGCTGACCCACGCAACCTCGTTTGCGTCTTATATTGCCCGTAGCGTTAAAAATTTCCCCCGTTTTTGAAACATTCTTCATTGGTGCTCCGCTCCTATTAGTAGTAGTGTGATGATATATAGCCTATAGCCTTCCTCGATTAATGGACTAACCAACACCAAAAGAATTTTTCCTGAGATTAGCCGGAACAAACAGACAGACATTAACAAAACAGATAGACATTATTAAATATATATTTTGGTATGTGTACCGTATTCATATGCATGTAGTAGAAAGCGGTTATTTTAATATTACAAACAGACACTCCAATTTTATTTATTTGTATAGATTTCTGATCAGCGTGGTACAGTACGGTATAACCTCTTTGCTAATGAGAAATCAATATCCAGCAGTTTATTGTCAAAGACTCTTGTAAATGATAAGAATAACTTGACACACATAACACACGGCCATGTCATCCCAAAATAAACAGGTTACGCATTGTCTGGCTGTTGATAAATAAACAGAAATGGTGTTAAGTACATACATATCTTTACATAGTATTAAAAACCGGCAAAGTGCGAGTTGGACTCGCGCACGAAGGGTTTCTCCTACTAATATTATAAACGCGAAAGTTTGTGAGTATGTAAGTGAGTATGTTTGTTGCTCTTTCACGCAAAAACATTGAATGGGTTTTGATGAATAATATAGCTTATACGTTGGAATAACAAATGGGCTACAATTTATAAAGATACTAGCTTCGACTCGCGGCGTTGCCCGCGGTTAATGTCGTACTGCGGGTAGCACCGCGGAGTTCAGCTAGTTATCTATAAAAACGGTAAAGAAATCACGTTTGTTGTATGTGAACACCTTAAATATTTGTTTTAATCTGTTTTTTAGTATTCGTTGTTATAACGACAACAAAAATACATCATCTCCGAAACTTTCAACTGTCTAGCTATCACGGTTCATAAGATACAGCCTGACAAACATACAGACAATTGTCACGCATTGTATTGTATTACCTGATCTGTACTTACCTTTGTTAAAGAGTAATAAATAGATTATTAAATTAAAAATAGACAGACGGACAGCGAAGTCTTAGTAATAGGCTCCCGCTTTACCTTATGGGTACAGAACCCTAAAAATGATGTCGCTGCCGCTTTCTCTTCACTTAGTTCTGTTAAATTATTTAACAGGTTTCAATGCAGTTTTGAACCATAGATAGAGTAATTCAAGACAAAGGTTTATATATTTTTCCGAATCCCTTATATCTCAAGCGCTGAGTAGCACAGCGTATGGTTTTAATCGGTCCGGTTCCAACACAATACTCCGCCGTAAACTCAGACGGCCAGAGAAAGTGTCCACTCTTTAATAATGGGTTTATACGAGTATCATGTTTTCATTCTCGCTGCAACACTGTGTTGTCCTGCGCAGTTTGCTCCCTTAGTTGGTTCTTACGACACCCACAGGGTGAATAGAGTGAAGATCTAGGGGAGATGTGGCCGCTGCAAACGATCCGGGAAGGTGACACCGCGGTGCGAAGTGTCGTCTTGGGCGGGTCGTTGTTCCGCCTCTTACTGTTTAAAACGATGTGAGGCGTGACGGCGTACCGCCCTAGGGGTGACTCTGGTTACACCGGGATGTACCTCAGTCATGGGGTACGGCAGAGGGGACTCCAGAAGCCGCCGATGCGTTCCTATAGCTCCTCTCGACTGCCGAGGTAGGCCGCCGCGGGTTTGAGTGGGTAGACCGGTCTTCCGTGAGTCGCAAACACGCCCTTCGTCTCCTTATGAGGGGTATGGTGCGAAAAGCATTCCCCGCGTAAAAATTCTTATTATTGGTCTGAGATACTTAATCCGTTACAAGACGGTATACGTAATCACGATTTGTACCCGGTAGAAACTCTCAAAGATTGCTCGACCTTATTTATAAATTGAAACACATTTCTCAATGTCTATACATATATTTAAAGCCTCTATGATTTGTAATGTATTGTAATTCAAATGCATTTTGAACAGCCCAACGCCTGAGGACTGTTGACCGCGAAGATTTGAAAAATCAATTCAATTAAGATAAATTTAAAGTTCATTTCAGCTGGTTAAGATAATTTTGAACCGTATCATTGGATTTTACATCTAGATCGGTAAACATAAGGTTGGTATTTGAATGTTTTTGGTAGGTAGATAAAACTTGTAGTTGGTTGTCAAGGGCCTGGAATGCAAACGCCTGTTAAATATTTATTGAGCACTTCTATAACGTGAACCTATTGAGATTGGTTGAAGAAATACGATTCAAATATGATGATGCAAACAAGATCTAAAGAGGTACATACTTATGTACAAAATTGCGTTGCTTAAATGATTTCTGCACGGTTAGGTTGGCTCGACCGGGGCGGTACTACTACCCTCTAACAAAAGTTTTTTTATCTTTTTTTTTTTATTGAATAGTGGGCAAACGATCAAACGTATCGCCTGATGGTAAGCGATTACCGCCGCCCATGGACACCCGCAACACCAAAAGCGTCACAAGTGCGTTGCCGACCTTTGGGGAATGGGAAAGGGGATGGGGGGAAGGGTTGGGGTATGGGCCTCCGGTATCCTCACTCACTCGGTGAAACACAGCGCAAACGCTATTTCACACCGGTTTTCTGTGAGGCCGTGGTTTCACTCCGGTCGAGCCGACCCATTCATGCCGAAGCGTGGCTCTCCCACGGTAAAGTCCAACCTAAAGTGGCAATATGGAGAGGCAGATGACAATTACAGCCCTCAGATTACGTTCCGGACCCATCCCACTTAAAAAGTTCGCATATACTCGTATGATGAAGAAAGTAACATCTCCTCTTTGTTCAGAATGTGGCATTTTAAAAGATGCATATCATACTCGTATTATGATGAAGTGTGTCCGGAACGAAGACGTGAAATATAATTTTGTTATTTATTACAAATAACTTAAGAAATCTTGGCTTTTCTAACGACATATTGGCTGTTCCTCTTTCGGAGACGGCAAAGCTGAAGAGTTTGTATGTTTGAACGCGCTAATTTCAGGAACCGCTGGTCCGATTTGAAAAATTATTTCAGTGTTGGATAATCCATTTATCGAGGAAGGCTATGGCTATATATCATTACGCTAAGACCAATAGGAGCGGAGCCCCAATGAAGAATATTTAAAAAACGGTGGAAAATTATTACGCTACGGTCATTAGTAGACGTAAACGAGGTTGCGAGGGTCAGCTAGTATTATTATATAGATACAGACTAAATTTAATATTTTTTGTACAAATGGTGTTTAATCTAATGGAGTAGCGTAGTCCCGAGGGACTAAATCTACTTAAATAAAGAAAAAAATAGTAACAGCATTCGTGATGTCGTGTTTCGTTAATGATTGCGAGACCGGAGGCCTGACATTCTACATCACTGTACTTAATAATGCAGAATCATCTCAATAGGCCTCAATCAAGACATAGCATTTGACTTCCTCGGTGGCACAGTGGTAGTGAATGCGACTGCTGTGCTTGGGGTCTCGGGTTCAAATCATGGGTCGGACCAAATATTTGTGTGATCTACAAATATTTGTTTCCGAGTTTGGATGTTTTCTATGTTTTCTATTTACAAAAAAACAGTATATATGTGTTTATATCAGTTGTCTAGTACCCATAACACAAGTACTGCTTAGCTTGGGACTAGATGGCGTTGTGTGTTAAATGTCCGGATTATTTATTTATTTATAGGCTACTCTTTAACCGATAACCGAATCATGCGGGCAAAACCGGGTGTCAAATAAATCTCTCATAAACAAATGCCAATGACGCAATTGTGTACATTGTTGTATTCATAAAACTCACTGTTTACACTGCCTGTCGCATCCGGCGAACGACTGGCGTAAATTAGAATTAATTGACTCTACGTCTGAGTTTATCACCTTCTATAGCCCACTGCTGGATAAAGGCCTCTGTTTATACAGGTTTTGACCCACTACATCACGCTGGCCAGACGAGCTGGTATAGGGTTTGTCTCAAGGCAACGAAGGACACGGCCGGCCTATCTGTAAGTGAGGGGAAAATGCTTCACGAATTTCCATTGATATTTAATATGGAGGACGCTGTTAATGTTGTCTCCCTTTATACATCGTGGGAGAGCTATGCTTCGGCATGAATGGGTCGACTCGACCGGAGTGATACCACGGCCTCACAGAAAACCGGTGTGAAATAGCGTTTGCGCTGTGTTTCACCGAGTGAGTGATGATACCGGAGGCCCATACCCCAACCCCTCCCCCCATCCCTTTTCCCATCCCCCAAAGGTCGGAAACGCACTTGTGACGCTTTTGGTATTGCGTGTGTCCATGGGCAGCGGTAATTGCTTACCATCAGGTGATACGTCTGCTCGTTTGCCCACTATTCAATAAAAAAAAAAAACAAAAAAAAACATAGGCCTCACTCTTTGCCATCCTGTTGTCATGCATAGTTTGTCCCCTTAGGCGGCTATTACGACCCCCACAGGATGAATAAACTTTTTCTATTGACACCTGCCAAAGTGCCTTTGCTTTTTTTTTATTTTATTCAATGGGTGGCCAACGAGCAGACGCATCACCTGATGGTAAGCGATTACCGCCGCACATGGACACCCGCAACACTAAAAGCGTCACAAGTGCGTTGCCAACCTTTGGGGGATAGGGTGAGGGAATGGGGGTAGGGATTGGGGTATGGGCCTCCGGTATCCTCACTCACTCGGTGAAACACAGCGCAAGCGCTATTTCACACCGGTTTTCTGTGAGGCCGTGGTTTCACTCGCCGAAGCATAGCTCTCCCACGGGTAGTATTAGCAGAGTCCAAGAGTGGTGGTCACGGTACTCATTGCGAATGCAGACAATGCAGCATGGCGACCCACTATGCTGGCCTAAAGTAACGTGTAACAATAATCTACTGGCGCCAATATTCTGATGGTTCTTGCGGTAATAGACGACCTTGAAGACACTTTGTGTGTAATGTTATACTCGTATATTGTCAGGAAGATTATCGTATGTCTGCGGTCGGAGTGTTGATATCAACTTCTGTTGTGTAGCACATAAATAGATTATGGACTGTTTGATTATTAGTTTTTAATCGACTTCGAAAAAGGAGGAGATTTTCAATTCGACTGTATTTTTTTGTGTTTCTTACCTACCGGCCTCTCCTAGCTGTAAAGTCCGACGGGTAAAAATATTTGTAAAGATTTACTTGCAAAATAAATATAATTTATCATTCACAACTGATGATTTTTTTGAAGTGAAACTTCTTTAGAATCGCTGTGATTTCAAACCGGATGCAACGGAAATAACGACAGGTAAGAGACACAAATACAAAAAGTCGCCTGTAATTAGTGAGCCAGAACGAGAGAGCAAATGTCAAAATGGAAATAAATTAATCAAAATACTTCCCCACATTCAGTCCACTGTGAATTAGAGAAAAATTTTTGGACAATTGCAAATTTATTTTATTTTTTGCACCACACGTATTTCCATTTCACTTGACACTGGCAGAATTGTCGACATCGGCACAGTTTGCCATTCTACAAGAAAAAGAAAGAAAGAAACAAAATACTTTAATTTTTAAACAAATAAACTTTATAATTACCCTATCCTTGTTATATATATTCATCTCATTCTTTTGTCGATTTACTAAAGATTCACTTCTATTGTGTGTCCATTTCTTGAAGTCTGTATTTTTTTGTTCAAATTGTTTTATTGTTTAAATGTAATTTGACAACTCCTGCATTAGGAATATACATCCGGCATAGCGGGGGACTCCACAAATATATCATGAAACGTACATAAGGAACACCCAGCACTCGGAACAACAATTTCTGATGATTTGAATTCATAACATTTGGTGAAGTAGAAAGCGACGTGGCGAACGTTTAAACCACGAATTTCTTTTTAAGCTTGTTTAATCCCTCACGGTCCGTCAAGCCACCGGGATTTGCGGCGGGGTGTTGTCTCACATTTGGAGGCGGAAGTGCTCGCCGAAGTTTATCGGCGAGCGGCTGAATACCGGGCGGAGAACGGAAATCGTCCTCCGCCCGAGGAGGTACGCGAATGGCGTGAAGCCGCTCGCCGAGCCACGATGGCTCGTTGGTCTTCCCGGCTGGAAGCTCCACGCGCTGGCTTTGCCACCGTGGAGGCACTCCAGCCGGTCATCCTCGAGTGGGCAGGGCGGCAGCACGGGACTCTTTCCTTCCGACTGACGCAGGTGCTTTCCGGGCACGGTTGCTTCGGGAAGTACCTGCACTCGGTCGCTAGGAGGGAACTGAGTCCCGCCTGCCACCACTGCGACTGCAGTGAGGACTCGGCCCAGCATGCGCTGGAGTTCTGCCCCGCTTGGGCGGCGCAGCGCCGGGCTCTTACTGCATAATTTCGCAGAAGGAGGCGGCGGAGAAGGCCCGGCAGGACGATCTCCACTCGGAACCGATCCTCCGCCGGCAAAAAAAAAAACAGGGGTGGTGTCTCAGAATTAGACTGACTAAAACCACACGGTGTGCCACTCTGCGCTTGAGAAGAAAGGGAAAGGGATCCGGGAATGGCTGTTATAAACCCATCCGGACCTCCGTCTGCTGGTTGATATTCATTATGCGAACGAAAGAGTGCAGAAAGCTAAACAAAATGGACCTATAATTTAATTTTAGAAAAGTATGACGTATGAGTTCGCATGCCAACCTCTGACGTCACAGTTTGTAGTGCCAAGATGGCAACCGCTTGCAATGTTACAATTTATTTATTAGGTTATAAATATATTCTTGTTTCTCTCCCATTTAATTATTTCCGTTGAACTGACGAAATGTTGGGGCGGGATTTATCATTCATTGAATCATGTATCGGTTTAACACATCTCGTTACTGACTGACTCATCACCCAAGCAGACTTGTGTGCGTCTTCTATTGTCGTAGCGTGATCTTATACAACGTGAACAAATTGGTTTACCATAAAAAGGTGTATAGTGAGTCAAATTTAAAAGATAGACATATGCGTCGCTTTTTGTTAAGAACTTTTAAGAACGTACTCTTTCTGAAAAAGTCGACAACTCACTTAAGACGCCTCTGGTGTTGCGGGTATCCATGAGCGGCGGTAATCGCTTACTATCAGGCGATACGTCTGCTCGTTTGCCCGTTATTCAATAAAAAAGAGGAACAATTCTTTCATAAATTGTTGTTATAAAACTTAAACGCACGCAATGAAAGCTCTGAAATGGAATCATTTTCCCCCGTTTTTGCAACATATTTCAATGATACTCCGCACATTTTGGTTGTAGCGTGATGATTTGTAACCTTTCTCGATAACTGGGTTATCGAACAGTAAAATAACTTTTCAAAACGAACCAGTACTTCCAATTTGACTGCCTCTGTGGCCAGTGGTAAAGTCAGTCACATAGCGACACGTAGCCACAAACGCGGGCATAATCACAGGCATAAACTAGTGGACCATGTTATGACACGGTATCTGTTTCTTTGATAAATTTCTTTACTCTCTTTCTGCTGATAACCCGCGTTTTATTATAAATATTATTATTTGTGTATAAGCTGTTGGTTTATCTGGCCGATAGAGTCGACCCTGGCCGGCAGATAGCCGCAGGTCAAGCGTAAACCACACCGTACATAACGTGATGGGTAGCCATGTTGTAGAACTGTAAATAAAATGAAAACGTGTATTTCTTTTTGTATATTCGTGTACGACTGTGGAGTGATGTTGATTAGAGGTCACACCCGTGCCCGTTGATCTGTCACACTTCTATATTCTGTGAGAACGTGCTGCAGCGTTTCTTCTGCCTCCATGCATCCCCTGTACAGAGGGCTGTCTGTTGCGCTTATAGTGAATACGTGCTTATTTAGGAGACAATGCCTAGTTAGAATACCTATGACCTTGAGGGGAACATGGCAACAGTTCTCTTAAACTGTCATCACGTACGGGCAATAGAAGCAGAAGAAGTTATATTAGACGCTAGCTTCCACCATTCATCATTTTACCGTGGAAGAGGCTTCGGCATGCATGGGTCGGCTCGACCGGAGTGACCGGCCTCACAGAAAACCGGTGTGAAACAGCGCTTGCGCTGTGTTTCACCGAATGAGTGATACCGGAGGCCCATACCCTAACCCCGCCCCCCATCCTGCAAAGGCCGGCAACGCACTTATGACGCCTCTGATGTTGCGGGTGTCCATGGGCGGCGGTAATCGCTTACCATCGGGCGATACGCCTACTCCTTTGCCCGATACAACATAAAATATATATGTATATATAAACCAACATCTTTAGTCCACTTATATTCATGGTTATTATAATACATACGACTTTGGCCAAGGGCATATTACTAACGGTATCAATCACTATCGTTTATTCAATTAATAAATAAAGCGGGGCTTACCACCAATTGACAGTACGAGCTGGGGGCCATTTACAATTTGTACATTATTGCCTCGTGACTGCCTCGTTGGCGCAATGGTAGCTTATGCGACTGTTGCAATGGTAGCTTATGCGACTGTTGTGCATGAGGCCTCGGGTTCGGACCAAATGTTTGTATGACCTACAAATATTTGTTTCGGAGTTTGGGTGTTTTCTATGTATAATATGTATGTGTTTACAAAATAAAGTATATATGTATTAATATCAGTTGTCTAGTACCCATAATACAAGCTCTGCTTAGTTTGGGACTAGATAGCGTTGTGTGTTAGATGTCCGATATATAGGTTATAGCCTATAATCGGATTGGTATAGAATTTATAACTTTGTGTCAAGTTCCCTTTCTTTTTGCAATGATATTGGTGTTAATTCTGTTTTTCGTATCTTTCTAAACTCGATAACTAAACTTTACTATATTTAAAACTGTTGAGTTTATTTGTTTGGTTTAACACGCTAATCTCAGGAAGTACTGGTCCGATATGACTGTTGATTTCATCTCGCCTTTGTTGGGTTCATTGTGGTTGGCCAGGCTCGAGACTCGAATCACCGGTTGTTCCTCCGGAAAGGGGAACTACGGTGCGCTGACGAGAGGCTGGCGTTTAGTGGTCTGGATCCGAAGGGGTTGCGATCGCCCCGCTCGAGTGAGCCGTAATGAGCTCCCAAACGGGGCGTTTCAGCCGCCTTCGGATTAGGAATTGGTCCGATTTGAAGTAAGCGACAACATTTGTCCATCTTTTAAGGTTAACTCACTATAACCCTTTTATTAGTAACTTATTTTTTCAAGCTGTTATACAACTTTTAATTATTTTCCACCGTTTCAATTAAGATTTATTTTGTTTGCAGATATTGCGAGACAGTACGGATGAAATCTGAAGATTCGTCTTGACAACCTTCGTGACAGAGGTGAATATATAAATAGTTATATAATTGAGAAACATAATAGCATGTATTGGTTTGAAAGGTCACCACGTTCAAAGTTCGTGTCTCATAACACTATGTGTGATGATCCGGACTGTGTAAGACCGCCCAATGATGCAGAAGCTTCTCAATAGGTCGCCATAGGTCATCACGAGCAATGAATATGGTAATCACTACTCCTGGATTTTGCTCTTGCTTTTCATCATGTGCATTGATTCAGGCAGGCCTTTTTTTAATGGAATAGGCGGCAAACAAGCAGATGTATCGCCTAATGGTAAGCGATTACCGCCGCCCATGGACACCCGCAACACCAGAGGTGTCACAAGTGCGTTGCTGGCTTTGATGTTTTTATATGTAAACTAGCTGACCGGACAAACGTTGCTTTGCCATAAAAGGGAATATATGTTGTAGAGGTGGGTCAATAAAAATCGCGATGGAAAAATAGGGGTTGATCGTAGAGGGTTGAAAATCTAGGGTTGTTTTTATATGTAAACTAGCTGACCGGACAAACGTTGCTTTGCCATAAAAGGGAATATATGTTGTAGAGGTGGGTCAATAAAAATCGCGATGGAAAAATAGGGGTTGATCGTAGAGGGTTGAAAATCTAGGGTTGTATGTATTTTCTAATGCTGCATCATAAAAAAATAGGAATTAAAAATTTTGTCAAAAAAATAAAAAAAAAAATTTAGGGGTGGACTACCCCTAACATTTAGGGGGATGAAAAATAGATTACAACCGATTCTCATAGATACCGGATAATCACAAAAAATTTCATCAAAATCGGTCGAGCCGTTTCGGAGGAGTTCGATTATGCACCCCGTGACACGAGAATTTTATATATAAGATTGTTGTTCCGAGTCTGAATGTCTTTTGTGTACGTGAATGTTGATAAAGTCCACCGCGACACAGGCTTTTATTCTTCAATTCAAGAGTAGTGATCGCCGTACTCATTATAAACAATCTAACTATGTAGTATGGTGACCTAAACTAGATCGGTCTATTTAGATGCTTCTACATCATTGGGCCTCCGGTCTCGCACTCAACAACGAAACACGACAGCACGAATGCTGTAACTAGGTTGGTTTTCTCTGAAAGGGTAGTACCGGCCCAACCGTGCTCACATCAGCGTGGCTCTACTACCTTAAGTGGTAATTCTTAAATATAAAATTCTCATGTCACAATGTTAGATACATACTCCTCCAAAACGGTTGGACCGATTTTCGCGAAATTTTGTGAGCATTTTAGGTAGGTCTGAGAATCGGCCAACGTCTATTTTTCATCCCCCTAAATGTGAAGGGTAGTCCAACCCAATTTTTATTTTATTTTTTTAGGTTTTTTTTTATGATACAGCATTAGAAAATACATACAACCCTGAATTTTCAACCCTCTACGATCAACCCCTATTTTTTAATCGCGATTTTTATTGACCCACCCCTAAAATATATATTCCATTTTATGGCAAAGCAACGTTAGTCGGGTCAGCTTGTACTTCCTGTATAAATATTCTGCCTTGTACACGCATGTAATATCAAGTCTCACGCATAATCCACGCGTGGCGCACTGTGTTGTATCATCTGTGGTACTAATTATAATATTTATCCATTAGATATGAGGAAACTCAATAATTACTGCGCTATCTTTACATACTAAAAGTGTGTAGATAAGGTTTATCGTTCGTGTGAAAAACTGTCCCAGCGTGTTACTGTTATATTTTACAGAAATAACATTGATTAGTTAATAATATTTACTTCCTAAATACATCTATACTAATAATAAAGCTGAAGAGTTTGTTTGTTTGAAGGCGCTAATCTCAGGAACCACTGGACCGATTTGAAAAAATCTTTCAGTGTTGGATAGTCCATTTATCGAGGAAGGCTATAGGCTATCTATCATCACGCTACTACTAATAGGAGCGGAGCACCAATGAAGAATGTTTCAAAAACGGGGGAAAATTATCATGCTACGGGCGTGGCGGACGCAAATGAGGTTGCGAGGGTCAGCTAGTTACTAATCTGTGCATGTGTGTGTATGTACTATATATTAATTAATGAACGTTGTGGCCCGTTTTGCGAAAATCATGCGAACTTGAGGAGTATGAAGTTTGGTACAGTTAAAGTTTATATCTTAAAGGTGAAGTGCAGAAAGGTAAAAAGTAAACAAAAAGAAACGAATTACGACCACCGGGCGTGCACTAGTATTATAAAATAGCCAGTCCGGCGAACTTTGTGACACCGTAGACACAAAGAGCGTCTAAAAGGCCGGCAACACACTTGTAACGCCTCTGGTGTTGCGGGTGTCCATGGGCGGCGGTAATCGTTTACCATACGGCAATAAGTCTGCTCGTTTGCCCCTATATAAAAAAAAATCGACGGGTTGCACTCCGAGAGTGCCGGCAGAAATTAAAACTTGAATATTAACGTTGTGCATTTTTGATATTTTGGAATGGTTAGAGAATAATTTTGTACGAATTGCTTTCATTATCAGTATAAAAGTACTATTATTTATGTGGTGGAAAACAATATTCATTTATTGCGCTATCGTACACAAACATGACAATTTATATTACATACACACACGAACATTCGCGCAAGCGCCCTGCGCCGCCTGTCCTGTCACGTGACCTGACGCGAGTTTATACGTCCTCTCTCCATCCGTCTTACGAATTTTCGATCAGGTCACGTGACCTGACGTGAGTTTATACATTTTTACCCATTCCAAAAAAGTACACAGCGCCGTACACAGTTCACTTCAAAAAACGAACATAGTTTTATTCCTGAATATTTTCTAAAATTCCAAAATCTTGGGTTTTTAGTATCTATGACCGAGCTGGTCATGATTGATTCCGCCAGAGTGATTCTACTGAACCTGATAAAAATCATGAGCAAAATCCAAGAGCATTAGTTAGGTACCTGAATCATTGCGAATGCAGACAATAAATAAATAAATAAATATTTTCGGACATTTTAACACACAACGCCATCTAGTCCCAAACTAAACAGAGCAGACCATGGGTACTAGATAACTGATATGAATACAAATATACTTTTTTTTGTAAATACATACATATTATTATACATAGAAAACACCCAAACTCCGAAACAAATATTTGCAGATCATACAAACATTTAGTCCAACTCGGGAATCGAACCCGAGACCTCTAGAACAGCAGTCGTATACGCTACCACTGCTCCACCGAGGCAGTTAAAATGCAACAATGCAGCATTAATAGACCTCAGAACAGTGGCGATAATTGCGATCAAGATTGTCGGACCCTTAATCAGCAATGACTACTCCATCCTGTGCGATACTTGCTGTAATATCTTATCAGCATTAATCACACAGTAAAACGTCACAGTTGGCGAGATAACATAGTTATTCTGTATCTATGTGAATACAAAAGTATCTTAACGCTTTTATGTGTGACTAGCCCACGCAACCTCGTTTGTGTCTTATATTGCCCGTAGCGTGAAAATTGTCCCCCTTTTTTTTTATTGCAATTGGGCAAACGAGCAAACGTATCACCTGATGGTAAGCGATTACCGCCGACCATGAACACCCGCAACACCAGAGGCGTCAGAAGTGCGTTGCCGACTTTTGAGGGATGGGAAGGGGGATGGAGGGAGGGGTTGGGTTATGGGCCTCCGGTATCCTCACTCACTCGGTGAAACACAGCGCAAGCGCTATTTCACATCGGTTTTCTGTGAGGCCGTGGTATCACTCCGTTTTTGAAACATTCTTCATTGGTGCTCCACTCCTATTAGTAGTAGCGTTATGATATATAGCCTATAGTCTTCCTCGATAAATGGACTATCCAACACTGAAAGAATTTTTCAAATCGGACCATCGGAGTTCCTGAGATTAGCGCGTTCAAACAAACAAACAAAATCTTCAGCTTTATTATTAGTATAGATGATAACTCATTTGTATCCATGATGATGGCGGATAGTATAGGAATGTAAAATAAAAAAAAATAACAGATAATATTGTCTGGCAGATTGATTTATTGCCTCCAAATGTTATGTTTTTTTTATATTAACTCCCTTTAGTGGCACCCCCAGCGGGTGGCGCTGCAATCGGACTCTATGATTCATATTTCATTGTTAAAAATATGTCATGGAATATGTATAAATATGTATGAATATGTCATGTATTAATATGTGTCACTGGATATTTAATTTGACAGTTGGACCAAAAAAAGTACATTCCATTCGTATTACTAAATTGTGTTTCGTATGTTTTGACCAAATTCTTATTTTATTTGTTAATTTTTTCTAATAATTTTATCTGCATCAGAAGGAGTTTCTGGTCCACAGTCGTACATGTTTAAAAATAGCTCATGTTACTTGCTGTGCTGGTGTCGGGTCGGACCAGATGTTTGTATGATCTGCAAATATTTGTTTCGGAGTTTCGGTGTTTTCTATGTATAATATGTGTGTATATATATATATACTAATCAGCTGTCTAAAAACTATAATACAAGCTCTTCTTAGTTTGGGTTGGGACTAGATGGCGTTATGTGTTGGATGTCCGAAAATATTTATTAATACATATTTCACAAACGCTTCATTTAAACGCTTTGCATAAACAATAGAGAAGTATCCTGTATGTCATAATTATAAAACCTAGAAACCGATTTTTTGCGCCAATTTTGTGTAATTACGACTTGTTTCTTTCAAACCTGTCGAGAACGGTATCAAAATAAAACGTTTCATAACTGTTTTATCAAAATTCTAACTGAACCTCGCGGTGCCACCCGCGGCATGACAATAACCGTTGGCAACGCCGTGAGGCTAAGCTATCTATATCAATTGTAGCCTACGTGTTATTCTGATGTATAATCCATATTATTGTAAAGTTTCATCAAAATCCATTCAGTAGTTTTTCCGTGAAGGAGCAACAAACATACTCACTTACGTACTCACAAACTTTCGTGTTTATAATATTAGTAGAATAGGGTAAAACCGGGATAGATGCCGCAATGGGATAGATGCCTCACATCCAAGAATCATAACTTCCCAAAATCGCAACTAAGAATTAATAGTTTAAGTAGGAGCCGCTATCACCCTGCACCTAATTTATCCACGAGCTGTTGTGCTTTGAGGATATGTTTTGCTCATGTGTATATTCATATCCGAAATGAGCTTCACTAACACGTAAACATTTTCAAAGTTACTATTTTAACGTTGTATAACTTTATAAGTAGTAATAAATTATGTTATATTTCTTATTAAGTCAATACACTGGTTCATTAAGGATGCATCTAAGTGCAAATAGTTGCTATTTTGTTTTTAATTTATTTAAAAAAATAGCTGGGCATCTATCCCTCCATACACCATGTGTACTCATATATGTTCTTGTACAATTACAGTCAGCTTTCGATGAAATTAGTAAAAAATCCGTGGGGATAAACGAAATATTCTGATGATTTGGTATTCCATCTAGAATCATGCGCAGGCGTTTTGTTGTTAAAAATATAACGTCATTACGAAAAACAGGATATTATAAGCTTTTATTTAGCTTATTAGGTATTTTTATTTAGGAAAACTTCACATTTTGGGACTGCCTCGTTGATCTAGCGGTTTGCGTAAGCGACTGCCGATCAAGGGGTCACGGGTGCGAATTTCGGGTTGAACTGCTGTCGGGTTTTTCTTATAAGAGTTCTTAATAGCAGCTCGGAGTACGGAAGAGCACTTTAAGCCGTCGGTACCGGTTGTCATGAACACCTTATGACAATCGTTATTGAGATGTCAGTGCCCTCAAATAAAATGGCTACTAGTTCGACCTTCGAATTCAGTTCACCCGCAGGATTGCGGAGGTCTGATGCCAGCCGCTCCATATAATAGCTGATATTCAGTTCTAGTAGCCGACCCCAATTATTCTTGGTGATAAATAATATTTCATTTAAAAAAAGTATATGTGTTTGTGATTGTTTGCCTTTATTTTAATGCTAAGTACGCTCTTTAGAGTGACATTGTAAACTACCAGTAATAGTTTTAAGTTCTCATCTAAGCGAATAATGTATTCTTTTGAGAAATAAACGTTCTTAAACCGTAAAAGTATAATTATGTTTGTTGAAGCTTAACAATTAATATTAAAAACTAAGATTTAATACATTTGTGGAACAAATAGTTTTAAAATTGATTTATGGTTGTTTGTGTCATATTAAAAATAAATGTTTTTCGTAATTCAAACCATGTTTCTTGGAGAATTGCTGTTTTACACAGTATGAAGGGCATCTATCCCTCACTGCAGGCATCTATCCTCCTTGTTATTTTCATGGCGAGGCAATTATCCATACAGGTAGGCGTCTATGGCGTGTGTAGTTACACGGTGTGCCACTCTGCGGCTGACATGGAATGGATCTGGGAACTGTTCGGATGTGTTATTAAAAAAACACATCCGAACCCCTGCTATTGCCTGCTGGCTCTGAAGCTGGCACCGTCTGCTCATGGACTCACTAATTAGGCGACGTACGGCACACGCATACGTTGTCGCTGGTTAGCGCACCTTTACCACCCGGTTCGCCAACAGCTACTCTCGGAATTCTATAGGCCGCGACCGATATTTATGGCAAGACCAAGTAGTCTACTACTCTGAGCTCATAGCTGGTTACGCCCATGGCTCATACAACACCTACGGAATGAATTAGGCTGGTAACAATACGTATATTTATTCGTCACCTCACGGAGAAGTGATAATTATTGCCAGCCTAATAAAGTTAACCTTGACATTGGAATACATGGAATGTGATAAGGAAGTTCGTTCACTCTGATAAGCACTTATCGTTGTCGTTGTGAATGCACAGTTATAATTATAAATTCAAACAATATTAGTCATATTGAACCACCATTTTTGATAATCTGTAAGATAAATATTGGTAAGGTTTTCTTGGGGATTCCTTTGACCACCTTCCCCGCGATATGGGAATGTACCGAGTGCGGGATCATCCATCTATATAGTACCTTTAAACGAGCATATACTTGTGTATATACGTATTACTAGCTGACCCACGCAACCTCGTTTGCGTCTTCAATTGACCGTAGCGTGAAATTTTTCCCCCGGTTTTGAAACATTCTTCGTTGGTGCTCCGCTCCAATTAGTATTAGCGTGATGATATATAGCCTTTAGCCTTCCTCGATAAATGGATTATCCAACACTGAAAGAATTTTTCAAATCGGACAAGTGGTTCCTGTGATTAGCGCGTTTAAACAAACAAACAAACTCTACAGCTTTATTATTAGTATAGATAGATGATCTAAATCTCGGAAACAGCTCCAACGATTGCATAATATTTAGCACGCAGGGGGCTTCGGGGGCGATAAATCGATCTAGCTAGAAGTCATTTTTAGAAAATTTATATAAAATGCGAACCTTGGTCATCTAGGTATTTTGAAATTTAAGTACCGTATATATTTTATGTGCATTTAGTGAAATGCTGTTATTTAATATTACAAACAGACACTTCAATTTTATTTATTGTTCATGTCGATTATACAAATAAAAAAATTGGAGGGTATGTTTTAATATTAAAATAACCGCTTTTTACTAAATGCAAATGTATGTATAGTACCTATGTATACACGGTACATATATCAAAATAATATTTTGTTTGTCTGTCTGTCTGTTTGTTTGTTCTTGCTAATCTCTGGCACGGCTGGATCTGTAGCTGATGATATAAGGCGTAGTTTAGGCTACTTTTTTTAAACTAGCTTCGCCCCGCGGTATTTCCCGCGGTTATTATCGTACCGCAGGGTTCCGCTAGTTGATTATAAATATAAACTGTCACAGATATCAAGCTTTATTTAAAGACCATAGACAACTGTCATTAGTGGCATATGTCAGGTTATTATTATAACCTCAGCGTGTAAAGATAATATTGTTATTTTTACTAATGGTAATATAATAATATTGTAATAGATACGTTATCTACGCGCAATAGACTCAACTCAACAGTCGCCAGCTGGTTCACTTACAAACGTGGCATTATGTTTTCAACTAACTAGTTTTATTTGAACTATCAAAGTAAAGACGTTTCATACTATGACAGGTCAGGTCATCTATGTGGTGACGGATAAAGAGCAAACTACGTAGGACAACATACCTGCAAAGAGAAGGTAAACTTGTCACAAACCCTTTTATTTAAACGCGTGGAAACCCCCCTCGGGCAGTCATCTTAGGTAAGATGTTTCCACACGTTCACCACCCTGCTGTAAACCACTGTACCGTGGTTTACGGCGGGGTAGTGTGTCGGAATCGGGCCGACTAAAACCACACGACTTGCCAATCTACGCCAGATCTCGACCGGAGTGATACCACGGCCTTACAGAAAACCGGTGTGAAATAGCGCTTGCGCTGTTTCACCGAGTGAGTGCGGATACCGGAGGCCCATTTTTTTTTTTTTTTTTTTTTTTTTTTTTTTTTTTTTTTTTTTTTTTTTTTTTTTTTACGTGTGGAAACCCCCTCGGGCCGTCACCCCGCCGGGGCTTGCGGCGGGGCGGTGTGTCGGAATCGAACCGACTAAAACCACACGGTGTGCCAACTCTGCGCCTGAGAAGGGAGGGGTCCGGGAATTGCAGATATTACACTACCGGACCCAGGATACCGGAGGCCCATACCCCAACCCCTCTCCCCATCCCCTCTCCCTATCCCCCAAAGATCGGCAACGCACTTGTGACGCTTTTGGTGTTGCGGGTGTCCATGGGCGGCGGTAATCGCTTACCATCAGGTGATGCGTCTGCTCGTTTGCCCCACTATTCAAAAAAAAAAGATCCGGGTATTTGACGCAAACACTAGGTATGCACCGAACTCCGGGCATAATCTAGTAGGTGTAATATGTTTTTAAGAAAGTGCAATGTTCCTTAATCGTGCTATTTAAGTTGTTAAGTTGTTGCCTACACTTCTAAGATAACAGAAAACAAAACAAAACATAGCTAGTTATCATTTATTATGCCTCGACAGTCTCATCACCTGATGTTATTACACGAATCGAATTCGTGTTCATATCTTGTGGGAAAATTTGTCTAACTTTTTATAACAGTATAACCTGTTCTACAAGTGGCAAAAGATTAGGTTGATTATAAATTGTTTTAATTAAAGTTGTTTTTTTTTTTTTTTTTAATTTCAGACTAACCGCCGACATTATTGGCGCCCTTATTGTTCCTAATTCCCTTTATCACTTCAGTTCTATCTTATATTATGCTACATACTTTTTCTTTCTCTTATTCATTGACTTTCTTTCAATCTGGTGGGTGGGACTCCCACTTCACGGACCTATTGTAATTACTGCTATTTTTTATATTTTATCTTTTATTTCACATTTCAGGGTAAATAATAGTGCTTATGCTATTTATTATAAATAATAATAATAAATATTTCGGACATCTAACACACAACGCCATCTAGTCCCAAGCTAAGCAGAGCTTGTGTTATGGGTACTAGACAACTGATATAAATACTTATATACTTTTTTTTTGTAAATACGTACATATTATACATAGAAAACACCCAAACTTCGAAACAAATATTTGCAGATCATACAAACATTTGGTCCGACCCGGGAATCGAACCCGAGACCTCATGCACAGCAGTCGCATACGCTACCACTACGCCACCGAGGCAGTTAATTATTGATACTTGTTCTTAATCATTACATTTTTCAATCTTATTCTATTGTTGTACTTATTGTAATACATTTTTTATTCTACTGCTTGTTTATTTGCTATAATTCAAGTTGTTTGTAGTGACAGGGTAAGAATACAGACTATTAACAATCACATTTTTTAAAGACAACTTTCGCTTTATGTATAAATAACTTGTGTCTAAAGGGACTTTTTCAAATATGTATAAAACAGATACAAAGAATACCCAGACTCAGAATAACGATTTGTGGTGCACATAAAGTGTTGTGCCGTGTGAGGTTTGAATCCACAACACTCAGCGCCATTGAGTTCAGCGCGGTAGAAAGCGGACGACGCCTAGTGTTAGGTACAGTCAGGATTTAATGAAAAACGTTGTCAAGATACAGCCTTGTATTATATGCTTTAGTAGATCCTTTCAATACAATCATTACACACAATCATTATTTACAATCTTTACTATTCTTTCCTAGGTTATTCCTATTACACTTGTTACTCTGCTGAAAAGTAAGAAACGAATGTCCGTCCTACGGGTTCGTGAGCCTCTTTGAAACACAATCTTATGCTCCGTCCTTTGGAGTCGTGTGTCAACTACTTGACATTTTATGAGAATTAGTGTAATAAATCATTTATGTAATATTAACATAGAGAACTCGACACTTTAAGATAATTGTTCTAAACAACATTTATACGATACTTGCTCATCGAACTAATAAGCTAACACTAGCGACCGCTTAAACCCCAATTTTGCGTCTTATTATGAAACTCATGTCACGCTTATGACACTGTCTTGTATGATAATTGTCGCGGTGTTTGCGATATATGGGTTACCACAGATAACTACGATACGATGCGGCGTGAATTGGAAGTTATGTGTGGAAGCTATGTTCGGGGATATCCCGCGTTTCATTTCACCTGTCATTTTGACAGTCATTGTCAACTGTCGTCAGCTTGACGTGAATATATTTAAGTACTATCTTTTATCTGCAGCTACGACTGCGTATATATCGGTAATAGCCGTAATTCTTTAAAAACTTATAGTACTTGTTTATTCAATCGATTGAAACGCCTACAGACACAACAATTATAAAAATTGTGGTTTTGAGTTATATTACTTTAACATAATGTACAAACATCAACCTCTAACAATTTATTATATACTAGCTGACCCACGCAACCTCGTTTGCGTCTTCTATTGCTAGCCTACCGAAAAAAAAATCCTCCGCTTTTAAACATTTTTCATTGGTGCTCTGCTCCTATTAGTATTAGCGTGATGATGCGTGAGCGTATAGCCTATAGCCTTTCTCGATAAATGGACTATCCAACACTGAAATAACTTAAGTGACAAATCGGACTAGCGGTTCCTGAGATTAGCGCGTTCAAACAAACCTACAAACTCTTCAGCTTAAAATATTAGTATAGATATAAATAACAGCTAAGTAGTTAAATATCACATGTAAAGTCACGTGACGTTGTTCTCTTCAAGCTACTTGAATCTCCTCAATTCAACAATTCCCATTCGATATTTGCCATATCTCTTTCCCTGGCTGAGCGTGTTTAAAGAAGATAACAATCTAAGCTTGACTTTAAAAGGGCCTAGTGCGAGTTTATGTCATAATGATACCTTCTCAATCGCGAGCGCGTTCAGCGTCCTAATTGGAGAAGATTTTTTTTTTTATTGAATGGGGGCAAACGAGCTGACGCATCACTTGATGGTAAGCGATTACCGCCGCCCATGGACACCCGTAACACCAAAAGCGACACAAGTGCGTTGCCGACCTTTGGGGGATGGGGAGAGGGAATGGGGGGAGGGGTTGGGGTATGGGCCTTCGGTATCCTCAGTATCCTCACTCACTCGGTGAAACACAGCGCAAGCGCTATTTCACACCTGTTTTCTGTGAGGCCGTGGTATCCCTCCGGTCGAGCCGGCCCATTCATGCCGAAGCGTGGCTCTCCCACGGAAAACAGGGGATTTAACGCGTGCCAATCACAACAACAACAACCGAACGCAATATTGTGAAGAGTTGATGTAAACTCACACTATGCTCTCAGCGCGTATGTGTGCCGTGATTCAATCACTCGAGTGTTACTCTCGGCCGAAATTGTTTTCCTAAACAAGGTCATCTAAGGTCACCGCCTTGATACGGCGGGGATTATCTCGTACTTATCAAAATTAACGAGCTTAAAGTCATCTAGGTCACAGTAAAATTAATTGTTTACAGAAGGATCATTTTTGTAAGTGTAAAGAAATTGCGACTCTAAAACATTGGGATAAGGTTTAATGTTGATTAGACGGAAATTGAACAGTTTCCGATTGTGGTGTTTGTAGCTGTGTTTACTAAGGTCTGGTCTGACCCAAAGTGTAAATAAATAAGGAGGTTAATTTTAACATTAACTTTACGTACATGTAAACATAGACTGCATCATGGTCCAGTGGTTAGTGTAAGCGACTGCCGATCAAGAGGTCTCGGGTTCGATTCTTTTTTTTTTTATGTAATAGGTGGCAAACGAGCAAGCGTATCGCCTGATGGTAAGCGATTACAGCCGCCCATGGACACCCGCAACACCAGAGGCGTCACAAGTGCGTTACCGGCCTTTTAGGAAGGAGTAAGCTCTTTTCTTGAAGGTTTGAAGAACGTATTGGTCTGCGAACACCGCAGGCGACAGCTCATTCCACAGTTTTGCTGTATATATTTTCCATATTTTTGTTACTTTAATAAAAGATCCCTTTATTAGTTCTTCTTCAATATCTTAAATGTGTCAGCATCGATCATTAACAACCCATAATGTCCCACTGCTAGGCTCGGGTCTCCGCTCAGGAGAGGGTTAAGGCCATACGTCCCCACGCTGTCCGAGTACGGGTTGGGGACTGGCAACACAACGTCGACATCTTCCAATTTAATAATAATAATAATGTCTTTATTGTACACCAGGTAAATTATAAAAGGTCTTAATTTAAGATTAGTAGGTACAATTGGCGGCCTTATCGCCCGGAGGCAATCTCTTACAGGCAACCTTAGGATGGAGACAAAACAGAATAGGGAAAGTAGAGGGTTGTATCTGATGCATTAATATTATATTTGAAGGAAAAATTAAAGCAATATACACGATATATAGGGTGGAAGTTAGATAAAATGTGGATCATTAAATAAAAACTTAGAAGAGTGTGAGTGAAATGTCTATAAACTACTATTAACACACTTCTATGGGATAAGGTGATCTAATGACTAAGCGAGAGAAATACATAGGTTATGGGACCTAGATGTCTTCCAGGTAATGCTCTTTTACTAGTCTCTTTTTTTTTTAAAGGCAACGCCCACATTAGGAATAAACATCCTGTTTCGTGGCGGACTTTACAAACGTACATGAAACGGACACAAAGAACATCCAGACTCGGGACAACAATTCGTGGATCACACAAAGTGTTGTACCGCGTGGGATTTGAATCCACGACACTTGGCGCAGTAGCAAGCGGCGTAGTGACCGCTTAAACCACTAGGCCAAAAGCACTAGGCCACTAGGTCTCTTGAAAGCAGTTATTGTTATTTTTATATTATTATTTAATTATTTGTATACCTAATTATATGAGTAGCATACAAGTTCCGCCTAATTTAGAATCAGGAGGTAAAATGTAATATATATATATATATATATAACTATTATTCTTACTATCAAGTTAAAATAAACAGGTATCATTCACATATACCAATAATGTTCAAGACTCATATTTCCCAGTACATGACACAGTTAAGGTAAAACCTAAAATATTGTCGCACAATTACACAAATATACTGACAATGACGTAAATAGGAAAAATATATTTATCATACATATTACTCACATACATAGAGTAGAACAAGAGACGCCCACTAGCCACCTGGTGGTCAACAAACGTTTCGACAACCCAGGATAGATTGTATAGGCGCCGCAGAACGAGGAGAGCCGACCCCAAATAATTCAAAATGGCTAGGACAAAGAAGAAGATACATAGAGCAAAACAAGCCACCAAACGGAAGGTTGGGAGGTACCGACTTCAAAAAAAGAGGAAGTTATCAATTCGACGATATTTATTAGAAGAACTAGCCTTTTACCGGCTGCTACACCCGCGTATATGTACTTTAATAACTGCACGAATGGCGCAGTGGTTTAAACGGTCTTCTTGCTGCTTTTTATCGAGTTTATGTTGTATTTTTATCAGTGGTCTCTGCCTTGTTTGAAATCAGACGATCGTTTGTGAGAACTGTGAGATGTGGTGACACAGCGGTAGCGTATGCGACTGCTGTTCTAAAGGTTTCTGGTTAGATTACCGGGTCGGATCAAATGTTTGTATGATCTGTAAATATTTGTTTCGGAGTTTGGGTGTTTAAAAATAAAAGTATTTAGGTATTTATATCAGTTGCCTAGCACTCATAATAGAAGCTCTGATTAGTTTGGGACTAGATGGCGTTGTGTGTTAGATGTCTAAAATATTTATTTATTAAGCAACAATATCCTTGGCTTGTTGTCAGGGTGGGCTTGGTTAAGAATTGTATGAAACGTTTATATTCAAAGTGCCATTGAATGCCAGATCACTTTCACTGAGGTGCAGGGTTGCCAGACTCGCTTACTGCTTCCTCAAATCAATAACGGATCTTCATTTTATCTTCTTTATCTGAATGAATGAACTGAATGAAATGAAGTCACTTTCGCTGTATGTTCGTTTAAATCTTCTAAACTACATAGGTATTGGATGTAGTTTTCATTAGATAGAATGAGATTCAATAAACCGCTAGGGTTCACATTTTGGTAGATGATCCTTTTTATATTTTATGCACCAATCAAAAAAGAATTTTTGAAAAGTAGCCTTTCCTTAGGGGATAACATTGTGTAAGCGCAAGGCCCGAGCACTACAAAGCGCGCCTTTTTTAGGGACAGGAACGGGAACATCGGAGTTCTCACACAAAGACACTTCCCAACCCTTCCCCCATCCCTCTTTCCATTTCCCCAAAGGCCGGCAACGCACTTGGGACGCCTCTGGTGTTGCAGGTGTTTAGTGGCGGCGGTAATCGCTTACCATCAAGCGATACGCCTGCTCGTTTGCCTCCTATTCCATAAAAAAAGGAAGGGGCCATCTATAAACAGTAGGTCACTCGAGGCACTTTTCAGGGTTTTTCTTTCTGGGGTGCACCCGGTTCACTGGTCACTAGTACCTGAGACATCGTGCGGTTTTTAGAAGGTTCGAGTCCAACATATCCACCAGTTGTGTAATTGTCCACAAATTGTATGGAAGTTCATCAAAGAGGAAAAAATCATGCAAACAGTACACGAATGTCAGGTATTTCAGTTAATAATAATTTATTAGTCAGTGGTATAAAAGAGGTTCTCCTTACTGGCAACCCTGAAGGTAAGTTTCGTGCTTGGCTCGTCCGATCTCAATGTCACGCCACATACCGACATATGTACATATCCGTTTATTTATAAACCATTCACAATGTCACGGATAAACAAGTCAATGCGAGCGAATTATATACTTTTTTATATACTTGAGCTACCAAAATGACTCTGCCCTGATGGAAAGCACCAGTAGAATCTAAGAGTGGTGGTCACCATCCTAAATGCAAACAAGGACAATGCAGCATGGTGACCAGCACTATGGCGGCCTAGTGAGATGCTTCTTCACGCCCTACTTAAAGGACCCGGAACATCATAGTGGGACGGAAACACGGAATTATATAGATTTATATTTACAATATAACAATCGCGGGTAATGAATCCGTGGGGCCAAGTTAGTCTAAAAAAAGTAGCTAAGTTACTCCTAATATCATCAGCTATTTGCCAGTGAAAGTCTCGTCAACATGGGTCCAGCCGTTCAAGAGATTAGTCAGAACAAACAGATAGACAGTCAAAAATTGTAAAAGATGTTATTTTGGTATATGTACCGTGTATACATATGTATGTATACATGGTACATATACCAAAATAACATATGTATGCATTTAGTAAAAAGCGGTTATTTTAATATTACAAAAAGATGCTCCAATTTTATTTATTTGTATAAATTCGAAAGTGACTCTGTCTGTCCTGCTTTCACAACTAAACTGCTGTTCCGATTTTAATAAAATTTGGCATGGAGGTACTTTGATTCTTGAGGAAGGATATAGGCTACTCTTTGTTGCAATAACCGACAAACACGCGGGCGGAGCTGCGCACTAAAACTACTATATACATATAGAAATACTAGCTGACCCACGCAACTTCGTTTGCGTCTTATATTGACCATAGCGTGAAAATTTTCCCCCGTTTTTGAAACATTCTTCATTGGTGCTCCGCTCCTATTAGTATTAGCGTGATGAAATATAGCCTATAGCTGTCCTCGATAAATGGACTATCCAACATTGAAATAATTTTTAAAATCGTGCCAGCGGTTCCTGAGATTAGCGCATTCAAACAAACAAACAAACAAACAATCAAACTCTTCAGCTTTATTATATTAGTATAGATTAGTATAGATATAAAAGTGTTTACCAGCGGTCAGGGTACTATAGTACATGCTCTGTCTAGCTCCGCTTTGAGAACAGACGGCTGTTTATGAGATGGTGAAGTCATTCTTCGCATCCAAATGCGATAAATTCAGTGAAATGTAAATAAATGAGAAAGTTACCAACTTTAATATTGTGTGAATAATACAAATATTTAACAAAAAAAAAACCGACTTGCGCTGTGTACGTCAACCCTTAACGTCTCCAACCTGAATTTCGGAAACGTCTCCAAAGAATTTCATTAAATTTAGCATACAATTGGACCTACTTATGCAACAAGGAACCAATCCATACCCATGCCAAAATCAAAAAATTATTCTTATATACTTATAAATCCTAATTATAAACCACACGGCGGAGGCCGCGGGCGACTCCCCGTCGCCGTCGACCCCCCGCTGGGGACCCGCAGGGCGAGAGAGCGAGGCCAGCTCAATCCCGGTCCCGCAGGCCTCTCATTAACCGTCATCACCTCGCTTTCGAAGCAAAACGAGGCGATGACAGCCCAGCTACTTTCCCTTAGTCGCCTTTTACAGCACCCACGAGAAGAGATGGGGTGGAGCTATTCTATACCGGCTCCACACGGCGGTTGGCATGTTAGTAGATTGGTTCCTTGTTGCATAAGTAGGTCCAATTTATTCGGGGGCGATCTAGCCAGGATTGATTTTTGGAAAATTTACCAAATAAATAAATACATAAAATAAAATTATAGGATACAGACAAGTTACACACAGACAGATGGAGATGCTCATCATACGATTATTTAACTAGATGAGAACCAAACCTACAAACTTTTGCTGAGTACAATATCACATACCACTAAAAAAAACCTCCAAGAAACTTTTTTTTCTTTTGTACTCGCCACGCTCCGTGATTTTTGTAGGATTTTTTCACCATATCATTGGTTTTTATTCTGTTTTCTGAAATTAAAGCAGCCTAAGTTAATCTTTATAACACCAGCTATCTGCGAGTGAAAGTCTCGTCAAAATCGGTCCTGTCGTTCCAGAGATTAACCCGAACAAACAGACAGGCAAAAATTTTAAAATTGATTTTCCGATACATGTACGGTATACAATTTCATGTAGTTACATACATTCAATAAAGCTGTTAATTTGAAATTACACACAGACATTTCTATTTTATTTATTTGTTTATTTAAATATAGGTCTTATTCTTAATTCTTTATTTAAATTTTTTTTTTATTAAATAAAACTATACTCTGTTATGGACGTGTCCTTAATAAATCATTTCAATAAAATTTTACATTTTTTTGCAACTTTGACCAACGTAATATGTAATTCATTTACTTTAATTTATTATACAAAAAATAGACTAATTATCACGAAACAACGCTAAAATAATTTCATCACACAAAAAAAACTTCGACATGGACTTAACCCGATTGTTCGGTATATAGTAATTTTTGTAATTATTTCAAAACGTAAAAAAACAACAAATATTTTAATGTTGCAACACTGGCGCACTTAGGACGAGGATAACCATGCGTTACGCGAAAGTCGGGACTTCCTGTTATGAATTTTTAAATAAATCGGTTAGTGGATTGTTGTAATGAATAAACAGTAATATAACAATTCCGTCCTACAGTGTTTTATCATCAGAGAACCATCTGTATTTGAGAGGTTTTCAGAGTGGACTCTGAAAACCTCTTCCTTCCTCCTTTCCGCCATCTGATGTAGGGAAGAAGGCATTCAGACAGGACAGCAGAACCCACTTCTGACTCTTTAGTTGAAGATTCTACTCATTTACTTGTCTCACCTTCCAAACTCATTTAGCCATCCAGTTTTACCTGAATGTCAGTTTTTCCACAGAGCAACTGGCATCGGACCTCCGCAACCCTGAGTGCGAACTGAATTAAATATGATGCTCAATGATTAAGTTTTATTGAGGACTTATATTACAGCACGTGTTCACAACACGTTTTTTGATACTCCATTTTATATAATCTAAAACCAATCGACATACCTGTGGCCATAGACTAAACAGTAAAAAACTTTATTGTCAACAACAGAATTTGAAGTTTGAACAAGTTGATGGAGATCGTTTTTTATTTTTTTGAAAGACGGTCCCCATTTCATGTCATCCACATTTTATATATTTTTATCATTAATTTCATCACGACGACGACTTGAAGTCTTGAAGACTTGATAATTGAAGACAAATACTTGACATTGGCAGAAATAGCTGATCCGAGTGATCCGGCTGGTTGCCATTTCATCAAAAAAGAAAGATTGCCATAGATGTTCATGGCAACCTGTACTGGCGGTTTAACGAATTTTTGATTAATAGTTGTTTTCTTTATAAAAAATACAACTAACGCACTATATACTGTGCCGCGGGGTACTTTACAGAGCGTACTCCTTCCTAAAAGACCGGCAACGCACTTGTAACGCCTCTGGTGTTACAGGTGTCCATGGGTGGCGGTAATCGCTTACCATCAGGCGATATGTCTGCTCGTTTGCCCCTATATAATAAAAAAAAACAAACATGAAACGGAGACAAAGTACACCCATACTCAGAGCAACTATCTGTAGATCATACGAAGTGTTATACCGTATGGTGTTTGACGTCTCCGTACCATCGCTTAAACAAATATAATCATTGTTGTTCATTATATATCTTTTGAAACTTGCGGAACAAATTGTTACCGAAACTGTGTCCATTTATGTTGCTATGACATGCATGCATGTAAATTCATTTACCCATCAGACCATATCATTACTCAATACTGAGATTGCATGCCGGCAAATGAATACAAATATTATTATATACTTTTTAAAACTATGTACTTCCAAAAACGGAGGTGATTTTATTTTTTTATGATCTTTATACAGAAGTCCGTTATTTAGGTACGAATTTGGAAAATTCTTCAATAGGGGACAACAATTTAGTCCTATTTAGTCCCACTGTATCTGTTATGATGTTTACTGAGATCTTTTACCACACTATGTTGGGGTAGTCTACTTCGATGCAACAGCAGACGGTGCCCGCTTCAGTGCGGGCAGGCGCTGGGAGGGGTACGGTCGTGTTAATAACAGCAGTTCCCGGACCCCTCCCTTCTCAGGCGCAGAGTTGGCACACAGTGTGGTTTTAGTCGGTTCGACTCCGACACACCGCCCCGCTGCAAACCCCGGCGGGGTGACGGCTCGAGGGGGTTTCCACACGTAAAAAAAAAGTCTACTTCGTTACGGCTAAATGTCGATTTTAATGATTGTAATAAAAAAAACCAAGCCTCCATATATAACTAAATGGTTATTTGCACTAGACCATTGAGTATTGAGTGGAATAAAGCTGATAAAAGTTCTTTATGAGATAAGATATTCAATTTGTCGTGCTCACAATAAACTTAACTATTGAACAGTACAGACGAAGTCGTGTTTCATAATCTTCTGCGCCAATGATCCCGACTGATTTTTACAGCGGAGCGACTGTCTTCCACACTAAGTACTAAAAATCTTCATTCTATAAAAGAACTGTTGTCGGAATTTGTAGGGCTCCAACTAACTATTGGCAAAGATGTACGTATGTCAACTCGACCAGTGTCGACTTATGGCATTGTCAAAGGTAGATAAAGCCATAAGGCGAAACCGGGTAGGTCAGTGGAATAAATACAAGTGAGTTTGATTCTAGAATGTAGTGCAACAAGTTCCATCAAGTGACGACAATCGAGAGTATAAATTACAATTAAATAAATAAGTATTTTGGACATCTGACACACAACGCCATCTAGTCCCAAGCTAAGCAGAACTTGTGTTATGGGTACTAGACAACTGATATGAATACATATATACTTTTTTTTGTATATACATGCATATTATACATAGAAAACAACCAAACTCCGAAACAAATATTTGTAGATCACACAAACACTTTGTCCGACCCAGGATTTGAACCCGAGACCTCAAGCACAGCAGTCGCATTAGCTACCACTGCGCCACCGAGACAGTTAAGTTAAGTTAATTATATTGATATAAAATAAAAATTATGTTTCATTACTAGAGATCCGGCCCGGCTTAGTTCAGAAGTCTTTGAAATTTTCGGATTTCTCATATAAGCTCTTGAATCACTATGTATATTGCTGAAAACTGCATTAAAATAGTTTAAAAGATCGAACTGTACTTATAATACTATGTGAAGATATATAAGTTACTAATTATAGCCTAGTTTTATGCTGCAGTATCTTACAATTTCTAGGTAATAAGGTTCAAAAAATGTAACTTCAGATAATAATGCCTAATTATTTGAATACATAACTAACACACATTAATTTATAAATTATGTTAATGCAGACAAAATGTTAAAATTATTAAGAAATCTAACTTTTTAAATAAAGTAATTCTGAGTACTTTTAGTATATTAAATTATTATTATTTATTTAAAGTAGGCCTCAAATTGTAACGGTCCGGCAGTTTTAATAACAGCAGTTTCCGGTGCCCACCTACCTCAGGCGCAGAGTGGCACACCAAATGGTTTTAGTCAGTGCGTTTCTAACACACCACCTCGCCGTAAACCCTGGTGTGATGACAGCCTGAAGGTTAAAAAGGCCTCATATCGTGTCATATCATATCGTATTACTGTGGGCGAGCCACGCTTCGGCATGAATGAGCCGGCTCGACCGGAGAGATACCACGGCCTCAAAGATAACCGGCGCTAGCGCTTGCGCTGTGTTTTACCATGTGAGTGGGAATACTGGAGGCTTATAAAACAACCCCTCCCCCCATCCCCCCAAACGATGACAACTCACTTGTGACGCCTATGGTATAGCGGGTTTCGCATGGGCTGCATTAATCGCTTACCATCAGGTGATGTCTTACGTCTGCTCGTTTCCCACCTAATTTATTAAAAAAAAAGGAAAAAAAGCCGACTTCAAGAGCTGTACCAAATTGAAATGGGTCCACACGGGAAGCACCAGCTTTCAAATAAAAAAGAATCATTAAAATCGACTCACCCAGTCGAAAGTTATGAGATAAACATAAATACAACAGTCGAATTGATAACCTCCTCCTTTTTTTGAAGTCGGTTAAAATAAAAACATCATAGTAGCCACCAGAACAACAAGTTGTGAATAACAGAAAGTGTTGTCCCACGTGGATATCGAATCTCGTGAGGCACAACAGAGTCTGTGCTCCGCAAATTGTTGTTCCGAGTCCGGGTGTTTTTTGCGTCCGTTTCATATATGTCTGTAAAGGCTCCACAGGCTATATTCATAGTACGGTTCCATTTTACAAAAAAAAAAGCTCCTATGAAGTAAGATTCTTTAATTCTCACGGTGACTGTTTATGGGACGAAGTTCGGTATTTCTTTCGTATTGCAAACCCATTGTACGGCCACGTTTTATACTCGTACCTGTACAAAAATTCCGCCCGATCGTCACTACAAAAGCTTTACAGCAACCTTTAAATGACAAATACTTAAAAAAAACTCTAACATACTAAACAAGTCCACAACAGATTGTTCGTGTAAATTTTAAGAACATAATATGGGCATTTTGGTATGAAAAGCCGTTTACAACAATAATATAGTCTGTGGCATTCGTTCGTTCGTGTAAACTTTAAGAATTTATCATTGAATTTTTATATTAACTAGTGATCGCCCAGTGGTTGAAATTCATCCATAGTACATTTTTTAGAGTTCTCCACTCTTCCTTCATATAAACATTAACTGTGCTAAATTGCCTCCGTTCGCATTATTTCTGTAAAAGGGATACAAAGATTATTGTTAAGATATTAATATGTAAGGATTCAAACATTAATCAACTCAATAAAATAAGCATTACCGTGGGAGAGCCACGTTTCATGCCGAAACGTGGCTGTCCCACAAGCTAGCTCGACGGGAGTGATACCATGACCTCACGGCCCCAACCACTCCCCCATCCCCCAAAGGCCGGCAACGCACTTGTGACGCCTCTGGTGATATGGGTCTCCATGGACGGTGGTAATCGCTTACCATCAGGCGATACGTTTTCCGTTGCCCTATTACATAAAAAAAACATTAATAAAGAAATGTTTCTTCCGAGATCTATGTAATGCCTAAATAAACACATTAAATGGTTGATTAGTAATTTCTTTCGTGTTAGAGTTAAGTTAAAAATTAACATGTAAAATTGATAATTGTTAAACACTTTCATTTAGTGACGCTCCGTTCAGTTATCGATACAAATGGACTGCCTCGGTGGCATAGTGAGAGCGGCCCGGTTTTAATTCTTGAATTGGACCAAAAATTTGTTCGATCTGCTAATATTTGAGAGTGATTTCTGTTTAAAAAGTATGTAAATGTGGGGGAACGGGTATAATGTTCCACCCAACACATGGGCAGTAGCCCGCCAGGCATGATCACCTCGCCTGGTCGGAGGATCCTCCCGTTGTGATGTGAACACAGAGTGCATTGTCCGCTTGCATACGATGCACACTCCGCGCTAGTTTTCTCGGGCTCCCGCTACTATATTTTTGCTAGACGCTTACCGCTATTTAATTCTGTATATTGTAATTTCTTATTTTCATTCCTATTCAACTATATCTTTCTACTATATCTTTACTATATTCTATTGGCTTGTGTGCGTGTTTAACTTCTACTCTTCCGTGTATCTACCGTGTTTATAATAATTGTTAAGTGTGTAATTATACGAACATTAATACATATACTTTCGTTATCATTTAACTTCAGTGCCCGTGGACAGATACTCCCTACATAAATATTACGTCCGGTCTGTTATTAAGCATTTTTATAATCAAATATTTAAAAACACTATTTGGTTCGATTCAAGAATTGAACCCTAGTCTTCTTGATTGGATGTCTCATTTATGGCCAACCGTTAGACCAAATAAAGCCAAGGCAGTCAAATAAATGTTAAACAGGTTTTGAAAATTGACGTCACAGAACTTAAGACCCATACCATCTTTAACGCAGAACGTCACCACCCCTTATCGTGTGACGCAATTTATGTAAGGTAGTATCGATATATCTTGTATACAACTCTACTTATAAAATGCACTTACGTAGCAACTGTACACGGTCATTATTCGATAATTACACAAAATTATCAGCACGAAATGCAGTTTTACTTATCACTACTGACTGACACATCAATGCAGAAACCAAACTGTTGGAACTGCATACTTATCATTTGTGCTTCAGCTGATGCTTAAACCTATTCAATAAAAACAATCTTCCCAGCCTGATCCCAAGTTTATTTGGGGTCGCTTACTAGTTCCACCCGGTTTTACCTGAATATCAGTTTTTGCAAGAAGCGAACGGCATCAGACCTCCGCCACACTGAGAGGGATCTGAATTCGAAGGTTGAAACTAGTGTCAGTATATTTAAGAGCACTGATTTTTCAATAACAATTACCATAGATGTTCATTAGCAACCGGGGCGAAAGACATCAAGAACGACATTCGTCGTTTACAAGAATTTCATATGCGAAAAATACAATACATCACTTTGCCGACTCGGGGATCGCACTCTTTTTTTTTCCCCCGCCGTGCGGAAATCCACTCGGATACCACCTACTGGCGGCATGTCGGAGTCGAACCGACTAAAACCGCACGCCGTCTTGGGTACTAGGAGCCGGGGAGCCAGGTGCACCCTAGTAAGGAAAACCATGGAACCCCGACGTACCTCAGGCCACCTACCAGTTTGTAGGTGGCCCCCGACTGTGTGGGAACCCCGATGTTCCCTTTACTGTCTCCTAGGACGCGCACGATCCCCAGCGTCCGTGCCGTCACTTAGGCCTGCTTCTGCTTGGGTACTTGGGTACTAGGAGCCGGGGAACTAGGTGCACCCTAGTAAGGAAAATCAGGACTCGCACCCGAGACTTCTTGACTGGCAGTTGCATACGCTAGCCGACACTAACATTATTATTACATTGTATTAACAGTGATCTAATCAATGCTAAAATTAACAAGTTACTGACTTATTTTGTGTTTATTTACATTTCAATAAATTTATCACATTCAGATGCGAATAATAACTTCACATCTCACATGCGTCTGTATGATTTCAAACTAGTCAAAGCCAGAATGCTGATAAATGTACTAATTTATTCAGTAATACATAATGAATGACCGAGTTTAGGTATCTCGATTTTTTTTGTGGGATTTCCTAAAAATGAATCGAATTGAACAGCTAGATCGATTTGTCGCCCTCGAAACCCTCTGCATACTAAACTTCATGAAAATTGTTATAGAATGCACCATTTTTTCCTATTCTGTGCCAACTCAGACCAATCGTACACTCTCATCTCTGCCATATCTCTGGCAATCTCATCTTTCCAGCGGTATCTTGGTCGTCGTGGGGCTGCCCAAGGTATGCTCTTGACGGAAACGGCTCGATCCTCACCCATTCTTTCGTTGTGGCCAATCCAGCGAAGTCGGGCAGCATTTATTTCCCGGATTATGTTTGGTACTGACACTAGGCTCTAGGTCTTTCTATAGAACTTCGATATCGCCTAGTATCTACTTGGGTTGTGGAGAAGTTCAGCCGTATTGTAGTAGAATTGAAGCTGACTCCAACTTAGTTTGGGCAGACCGCTCGTTTATGATCTAAATGAAAGACCGTAATCTGTACTTGCATATAAAGTTAAAGAGTTTGTTTGTTTGCTTGATCGCGCGTGATCTTAGGAACTGGTCCGAAATCAAAAATTCTTTCAGTGTTAGATTGCCCATTTATCGAGGAAGGCTATATATAGGCTATATTTCGTAATACTAAGACCAATAGAAGCGGAGCACCAGTGAAGAACGTTACGAAAACGGGGGAAGTATATCATACTATGTTACGCTACGGATATATGAGACGTAAACGAGGTTGCGTGGGTCAACTAGTAGTTTATATTTAAGTAACTTTCCCCAGTACCCCGTGCCAACGAGCATGCAACATTTTACATTGATACTCGGCTCCTATTTGCAGTGTGAAACATCTGCGGCGAACAATACAGTCTTTGCAAGTCTTTACCATCCTCTAAAGGCATAGGGTCTGCCTAGTTTAGAATCAGACGGCCGTGTGTGTTGTGTCTCTCCCAAGGAGCGCCAACATCCGCAGCAATCCGCTGCCAGCCACTCTCTAAAAATATGTTACTTGGACATATAGTCGCTTATTGTATCTTCTGTGTTTATATAAACCTCTAGCTGAACAGTCAGAATAATCACTAGACCAATATTCAAAAATAGAACGTGAATATATTTTGACTGCGCGCCTCGCGAGGAAAAAAAGCCACGTAAATATTAGCATACGGCGCGTGCACGATCACGCGTCTGCGCGACAAAGTGATGTGATCGTGGTGTAAGGTGACCACGGTCAAGGTTAACTGCGGACTGTCCTGCTCATCATCAATACCATTTCTTTCTTTTCTTCTTTCTTTAAAAAAAAGTCAACTCCCACATTAGGAATAAACATCCTGTGTCGTGGGGGACTTTACAAACATACATGAAACGGAAACAAATAACATCCAGACTCGGGACAACAATTCGTGGATCACACAAAGTGTTGTACCGCGTGGGATTTGAACCCACGACACTTGGCGCAGTGGCAAGCGGCATGGCGACCGCTGAAACCACTCGGCCAACCGTGCAGTCAATTGCACTAATTAATAGAGCATTAATAGAGCAACACGGTAGGCCAATAGCCATACCATACGTTCCCCTCTGTCAACGTATAAACCTGAATGGTGAATTGGCCTTCGCGTCCCACATAATGTATTTATATGTGAGTTTGCGATAGGCGATTGTTTTCGTATGCGAGTCTAAAATGTCAATGTGCGAAGATATCCCCCAGCAACAAATTACAGACTGATTTGTATCGAGCAAAGACGCTATGGCTATTCCCCTCCAGTCTGCATGTCTATGTTGATCTATGTGAGCATCCGACAGTCTGCTGTTGAACATAGGCATTTCCTTAGAAAAGCGGTTTTAGTCTGCCATACGTTGGCTACATGGGTTGGCATTGGGTTTGTGTGAAATTTCCTCTACTACGTTTAGCTAATACATGTTGCCAAGTGGTCATTCTACAAACGTAATCGACGAAAGTTATTAGAAATCTAACAAAAGTATGGAAATGATGTTACTCAATGCTAAGTCGCGTGGTTAAAAACAAAATATAAGCCAATAATACTCGTACAAGAGGATAGAGGCGTTAGTGATTGTAGAAAAAAATCGACGTGAAACACTTACATCTTTGTAAAGGGCGCTAGTCCATAAATAACCCATATCGGATTACAACACAGAACCTTAAATTAAATATAAAAGACATATCGTTACTACGTTAAGTAAACAATTCTTACAAATTAATTGATATATTTACATGCTAATGATGTTTAGTGACTTCAATCCGCAATATTACCGCCATTACTTTACTTTGTTCTTTAATGACTATTACTTAATGTATTATGACTATTACTAAATGTATTTAAAAAAAAAAATTTGAATTAGTGTTAACTTTGTAGTTTATTTCATGCGCAGTAAATTTGAATATTTGTATGGTAAAATATCGATTTATGGCTTAGATGTAACAGATAACTTGATTAGCGTAGAATGTTTATATCGGTAGTAAAATATTGTGCGATAATAACGTGAAAATATTTACATACTTGACCAAAGTGATATCACAGCTTTACAGAAAGCCATTGATAAGGAGTAAATCAGAAGGGAGGGGACGGGGTTGAGCTAAATCTCATCTAATATTACGCAGTCAAGAGGAGGGCTTTTCAAATACCAAAAAAAAATCCACAACAAACTAATTCTAGCATAATTTTTAAACAATATTAAATGCAAGGCCTCAAAATGTCTCTTGTCCCGTAAGTAATTATTTCGATCGAAATGAATGAGGTTATCGGAACCGAAATCCAATTCTGGGATACTTAAACGACACTAACGCACTTGTGACTTGCTATCAGTGACGCACATTTTTTTTAAGACATTTCTCGCATTTTTTATTTACATCCTGTGTTGCGGTGGACTTTACAAACATACATAAAACGGACACAAAGTACCTACACTGAGACTCAAAACAAAAAATTGTGAATCACACAAAGTGATGTCTCATTTGGGGTTTGAACCTGCAACACGAAACGCAGTAGAAAGCGTCTTGGTGACCATACAAGCCATTAGGGCAAGCGTGCAGCTAATCAAATTCGTCTGTTCGTTTGGCCTCTATGCCATAAAAACAAATTTAAATTTAAACAAATTACGATACTAGCGAATTACTATACGAGCTACGAAACGAAAGCGAAGTGAACAAACTAAATTATTTGGAATATATTTGATCTGTCTACATTGAAATATTGTAAATTAAGTAATGAAATTCAACTGCATTGATTTTCTACTATTAATACAATGTGACAAATCAAAATTGAATAAAAATATAATAATTGAATTTAAAAATGGACTAATGATGGTAATTAATTAGAAGAACTTATGTTCAAATGAGTTTGTTTTCATTGTGTAACTAGCCGGTTTCTTCATTAGAGTAAAAATAATTATTCAACAATGCCTTTACGATGAAATAAATTATCATTAAAATCTTTTTAGTAACAAAGCCGAAGCAATTTGGCAAACTATCCAAATTTTATTTACCATTAAAATATTAGTTATCATTAGAGAAAATGAATGTTTATATATAATCTTAGCTCTTCAGTAAACAAATAAGTAAGTTCATAATAATACATCATTATATGAACGATTACATTCAATGAAATCGTCCTCCAGTAAAAACTGATAACTCATAAATAAACCTAATTTATTAATCGTTTACAAGACATGAGAGATACTCGCAAAGAAAGGCTTGAATTACCCAAACGTTTACACGTAAAGATATATATATATATAGTTTCCATGACTTAAAATTATATTCTTCACTTTACATGTAAGTAACTTAAATAATATCAATACAAAAAACCCATCCGCAAATAATCCACAACATCGTCACCCTACCACTATCAACCGCGTGGTCAGCGCATGCACATATAAAAATCCTTGGCGTGCGATGAATGCCTTTCAGTATGTGACGATCCGTCGCAGAGTTAACACGTGTACTGTCTTGTTCCAGAATGTGTGCGGCAATCGACATGTTAGCGTCCGAACATTTTTACGGCCACAGTCCGCCGGCCGGCTTCCTGACAGACTATAGTCTGCCCACAGCACGACGACCTATTAAACTGACAACCAGAGGATTCTCAGCACCATGTTTAGTGCCTTTAAAACCGGTGCAACTGACGCTGAAGTCCGCTCCTAGATCGTGTATTAAATTGTCTACGGACAAGAAAAATAAACGAGTGGTATTCGCTGATGACAGAGGTTTTGCGCTTGAACAAGTGAAGTTTATGACAGAACCATCACATGTGCCGCCGTACTGGGCTTTGAAAATCATTTCTAGTCCACCACCGGAACGTAAACCTCCTCCAAAACCCGTAGTGGACTTGTGGGAGACAAGATTTGTGCAGCCAGCATCGGATTACGTGGAATTTAGGCGAAGAATCACTGAAGACTGTGTATCACTTGAAAATGTGATTCTAAAACAAAATGAGTGCGCGGTAGACGGTACTGTGAAAGTGAAAAATCTGGATTTTGCTAAAGAAGTCGGTGTGAGAGTTTCGTTTGACGGTTGGACGACAAGCGAGGACACTTCGTGTGCGTTCGTCGAGTCGGGGCCCTTGAATGCGAACGGTGTTTCTTTATACGATACGTTCGCTTTCAGACTACAATTGCCAATTCACTCGAGGCGGCTAGACTTTTGCGTGTATTTCAAATGCAAAGGTAACGAATATTGGGATAGTAATAAAGGTCTCAACTATACGATAGAAAAAGCTTCCGTCCGCAGTTCTCCTGGGATTTCGTGTGCAAGAATCAATTACGGAAACTCATGGACGAGGCGGTCCGACGGGAATGGAAATGTCCCCTATTGGTGATTGATCATAGTGAATACATGAGAGCCTTAGGGCTAAGTGTTGTGCCATATGTGAACGGAGAGGTTCCCAATGTGTTACGGACTGGAAGTAACAAACTTATAAAACGAAGGTATGTACTCCTATGTAAAATGTACAGAAAATATGCTTGCGAAAACAAGTCAAGTATAAATAGAAGTTAAATAATAATTAATCGTACGATAAGCGGGTTAACGGCCTCTACACGCGATAGGGTCAAACTCTTTTATATCATCGCAAATAATGGATTGGACTGGAAAAATATTAAAACAATAAAAATACGAAGTTATGAGATTATTATATATATGCATTTAAAGCTATTTAATATATGTAAATATATTAAAATATGTTTTGAAATGCGATTAATGTAATCAATATGATTACAGCGTAATTTTTAATTTATTCATTTTCGCGGCTAAATACATAATAACAAATTCAAAAACTTATAATTTTGTTTTTTTCTATGGAATTTTAAGTTTTTTCCCAGTTTAAAAAATATTTAAATATTTGCAAAACGACCTTTTTTTTATGAATTATGTGAAATGTGTCCATACAATAAATAAATTTTGGTTCAAATCTGTTTGCCAAAATAACTGTAATGAAATACATATCTATTTAATATTCTACTGTACAATGCTAATTATTATCACGTAGCGATTGAATTGTGACATTGTGAATAATTTCGGTAGAATTTCTCGAACTGTTAAGATCTAAAACAATTTTTTTTGTTGCCATTCGCATCAAAGTAAAACTTTGATAAAGTTTGCATTACAAAGCAATGAGTAACCTTCTATTCAATGCACGAGTCATTTCGACTGATATTATTATCAGCAGAGATGTTTACAAACATATTTAATAATGTTTTGTCTATACTAAGGTCGGCCATCTTGAAATTAGGTACGATAAATAAACATTGTTGGTATCAAATGTAATCTGTGCGAAGTTCATTAATATTGTTGAAGGTTGGTACAGAATTAACTGAATCATAGTTTTATCAATGTTATTTAATGTTGTCAAATTCTGTAATAACTTGATTCATGATAATTCGTAGTACTTTGTGACTGGAATGGATTGTTACGCATCTTTTTATCATGACTTATTTTGCGAAATCAAGATAATGTATTATCAAGGGTTTGATGAAGTCATTTTACGAATATGTCTTAACTTTTAAGATTACTGTTGTTTTATGGTGGAAGTCTCTAAGTTTTGTCGTAATTAAAGTAATTACTGAGTCATTATGTAAAATCTTACGCATTAAAATTTCAAAATGGTTTTCTCTACGCTTACTACGCTTAAATGGTAGCTATTTTTCGGTTATCATTAAATTAATTAGTTTTTAGAATAGAGACTTGATAAAAACCTCGATTTCTAAATTTCGATGTCATTCTTCTGCTTATCGAACGGAATAGGATGTTCCCTGGAAAAATACATCGAGTAGTACAAATGTAATGTTTGATGTAATCAAAATATGTATATCCAAATTAGGTAGGTATATTGGTTGTAACAATTTCAACTAAAACGTCTTGATAACATAAGCCCATTTATTGTTATCGAAGTTTAGAGTATAATTTATTTTATTTGCACCCCACAATACTTTGCAACTAAATTATTTTGACAATGACAAAATAAACTCAAAACTGTCATTGTCAAATGTCTTGATTAAACACAATTTCATTACAGCAACTTTTAATTGAATTTTCCTTATGTACTTACAGCAAAAAATCATTAAGTCGACGTTTTGCACGACTCACCGTAATAATTACAGCGGGACTGTAAAGGTGACCTCACTAATGATACTTAGGCTGTTTCACCGGTTACAGATAACTCTTGAAAAACTTATCTATTAGATAGTTAAACGTATTTTCTATATAAATCTTATTCTCGGAACTTATCTTTAACCTTTAAAACAGGACCTTATAGTGATATATTTAAGGCTAGTAATGTAATGTCAGTTCCTGTTAAAATTGCAGATGGTTATATAATAGTATTCATCAGATAAACGTTGCTCATGTACACATGTTTATTTGACATATAATTAAGTCTTTATCCGAAACTTTGAAACCATAGTCTGTAATTTTTGGCAGTTAAAATCTGAATAGTTTATCAGAGAATTTATCAGTTGTAAAACAAGCGAGAAACAAATTTATAATAAGTCATGAAATGCACATAAAATGACCTGGAACTGTTCCAAAATGGTAACACATTAATCTTAACATGTAACAAAAAGAAAAAAAGATGGGTCTTAGGATAGTAGAAAGTTGTCAATAATATTATTATACCCAATGATGCAGAAGTATGTCAATAGGCTGAAATAGTATTGGTCACCTTACTGCATTGTTGCATTTTCTGCATTCGCAATGAGTATGGTGAGTAATGGTGACCAACACTATCATACAACCCAGTGTAGTCACTTTAGAAGAATAATAATTAATTACCAATTAAAACTATCTTAAGCCATAGGTATAATTTGTCTATGTAAGACTGTCATATCTTTATAAATACACTAGCAATCCGGCTTCGAACGGGTTCATTATGGAAAATATAATATAGCTATGTATCTCTGAAACATGCTGCTTTTATCCGACGCCTTTAATAAATATCGTTATATTTCGGCCAATGTACTCAAAAATTTGAAATAAAAATATATGAAAACCCACTCTAAATATAAGTAAAAAGGGTATTAACATCAGTGTGGTAGTTTATCCCGAACAAACAGACAGATATGGCGGAGGACTTTGTTTTATAATATACTAGCGACCCGCCACGGCTTCGCACGGGTGCAATGCTGATACTAAATTAAATACACTACAGAAAAACTATGAACATTGTATATAAAAACATAGCGGCCCGCTCCGACTTTGCACGGGCATAAAATAGAATTCTCTAAAATTAGCAATGTTGCCTTAGTATATGATGCATGTATTATACATATAAACCTTCCTCTTGAATCACTCTATCTATTGGAAAAAACCGCATCAAAATCCGTTGCGTAGTTTTAAAGATTTAAGCGCACATAGGGATATAGGGACAGAAAAGGCGACTTTATTTTATACTATGTAGTGATAGTGATACATACATACATCATCATTAGAACTTTAATAGCAACCAAATTGGTTGGATAATAGGTTAGGTCATATGAGCATCAAGGGCCACCGAACAGAGGGGATAAGCCATAAGACTTATTCCGATACAAAACAATCTGTCATCACATTTTAGACTCGCATACAAAAACAATCGCTAGTCACTATGAACTCACACATAACAATTAAAAGAAAATGTTCAGAATTTCATGCACACATAAATACAATTTGTCTTAACAGAGTAATTTCTAAGCCCATTTGCACTTATACATATATTGACAAAAGGGAATGTCTGCATAGTAAGATACCCATTATCCTACTAATATAGTTCCATTAATAATGTAAATTAAACATAGATGATTAATTAAAGATTCACAATAAATTAATGACCCTGTCAATTAAAAAGCTGTGCCAAAGGTGTTATCGTTCCTGAAATCTTAATTACCTTATGCAACTATTATCAATTACTTAATGACCTATACTTACGGATTTTTGGGGTTTCACCAGTTTTTGATAAAGTCTCAGATAGTTGTCTGCCATAGATAAAAGACTGTTCAACAGATAAAGGTTGCTGATAAATGTAAACAATGTATGTTTATCTGTTGCATATGTCTCTATCCAAGACTATTGAAACTTGGAAAATTATAGTTATTTGGCAGATAACTTCAGAATAGTTTATTACAGACTTTATCAACGAGTGGAGAAACAGACCCTTAGCTAAACATTTATGACTTCCAAACCCTAGGTAATAATACTCAAATATAAAGAGCTTACTAAAAAAATAACTAATTTGTTTATGGTTTAGATGTTTGAATTTTCGTTCTGGAATTATTATTTCAGATATGCTTTCCATAGAGTTTTAATATAATTGTGGTGGTAGATAAGAGATATTGTATTGTATAAAATTGTTGATAATTTCAAAAATGTTTAGTTCTGAGCTTATTTCAATTTTAGGATAGTAAAGATATGTCAATCTCAGATGAAATAATTATTTGATATGAGGTGTCAATTTAGGTATTCTGCGTTGAAGGAATAATAACCTTATTTCAAAGGCAGCAAGTTTGGTGACAGAAACTATATGTAATGTTTTTAAATCTTTTTTACTATTAAAATTAAGGTGAAGTTGAAATCAAGTGTCTAATGTCAATTATATTTCAATAGAGAGAACTGATTTTTTAATATAAATAGAGATTATATTTATTAATTATTTTACTATAATAATTATCAACTGCCACTTTGGTACTTGTCAGATAGTACTTTATACTTTATAATATTATAATATTCCTATGAGTTAGAATTGATGAATGTTAGTAACTTATTCAGAATGAATACATTATGGATGGGCAGTAAAATATTTTATAAAAATAAATGTATATTTTTTTTTATCAGAATGTACTAAATAGGGTTGTACTGTTTTTTAAAGAAAGAACTGATTAATAATAATTGTATAATAGAGTTTATATAGATATTGTTTTGTATAAAATTGTATAAAATCTGGAGGTAATGTGGATGACGGTATATTTTTTTGCAATATAAATAATATTGATTATATTTGTGGTCGTTTTATTTTTATTTCTGATGCTTCATTCTTATAATACGTGGGAGAGCCACGCTTCGGTATGAATGGGTCGGCCTCACTGAAAACCGGTATGAAATAGCGCTTGCGCTTTGTTTCACCGAGTGAATGAGGAGGACCCTCCCGCCCTCACCCCATCCCCCCAAAAGCCACCAGCGTCACCCATCCAGGTACTGACCGCACCGTCGTTGCTTTACCCTCGGTTATTGTTTCTAAACACCGAGTGCAAATGGGCTATGAGCGCCTGTTTTATATTTATTTTTACAGTTAAAGTACATAGAAAACGTACAAAACGTAAAGTACGTCTGTTGAATAATCACCCATCACGGTACGTACCCATGGGTTACAACTATTGGTTTGATAAAGCAGGAAGGAAATGTCGCTCAAACAGATTATAAAAGCATCCACGATATAAATGCGATTAATAAACGATACGTATTTGAATACTCTTCGATTCAGTGGTTCGATCGAGAAGGTCGAGGATTCGGTTTTCACCTAGCATAAATCTTTGTGAGATGATCTTTTCATTTATGTATTAGATGGCAAACGAGCAGCCGCATTGCCTGATGGTAAGCGATTACCGCCGCCCATGCGAAACCCGCAACACCATGGGCGTCACGGGTGTGTGGTATGTGCCTTTGGTATTCTCACTCACTCGGTGAAACACAGCGCAAGCGCTGTTTCACACCGGTTTCCTGTGGGCCATGATATCACTCCGGTCGAGCCGGCCCATGCATGCCGAAGCGTGGCTCTCCCACGGTAAAACTATCCAGCAAGGTAGGTCAAAAAAAAGGAAAAAGGAATCAACTGTCAAGTCTGCACTACATCTTCTCGTCTCAAATACCGCAAAGTATCAAAACGAAAGTTTTTAACCAGTGTGTGTTCGTGTGACCGTCTCTATGCCAGTAATGACAACGGCCCAGAGAGGTAGTCGCTCACAATAAATCGAGAATAGAAAATGCATATTAGTCGAATGATTAGTTATGTTTCTCGCCTCTCAATGTTTTAATATTATTAATTTCAATAGTGCAGGGACATTTCGGGTAGAGGGGGTTGACCCCAAATCCTGCCCCTCGGCTACGCCCGTAAATGAGCAAATGAGGTAGATACCTTGGTCAAATTTGTTACTTTTGTCATCTGTTAAAACGATAACTTTGTATGAGAAATGTACTAAATACACACTTGTGACGTCACTGTTTTAGACTACTCAGTTGCGCTTCTACAGTTGACTACTCATTTCAATGTTTATTTGATTAAAATTTGTAATAGACATAAAAAGCTGTAATAATTATATTTTCCGAATGTTTTGTATTATTCGTTTTAATAAAGAACGCATTGGTATTTATTTACTAAAAGTTTAAAAATGTAGTCTAAGTTACTCCTTATATCATAGGCTACCTATTAGTGAAAGTCCCGTCAAAACCGGTACAGTCGTTCCTGAGATAAGCCGGAACAAATAGTCAAACAAAAATTGTAAAAAAAAATGTTGGTATATATACATATGCATTTAGTAAAAAGCGGTTATTTTAATATTACAAACATACACTCCAATTTTATTTATTTGTATAGATGTATAGATCAGTCATCTACCCTAATATAACGGTGCACAGTGATAAGTGGGAATGAGCGCCACTTTGTTATAGATGGCAAACATGCACGTTATGTGTGTTGCTATATAAGTTAGCGTAGGCGTTCCTACTTCTCAACATCTATCAATCAATCTAGCTATCAAAGTACAAGCTCTGCTTAGTCTGAAGCTAGATGATGTTGTGTTAGGATTTTAACAATTGAAACTGCATCTAACATTGATACTTTATTTTAATATATTAGGTTTTACATCAATACATGAATATTTCGACGACATTTAAATTTTTCAAACGGCCTTTTAAACATTTGCCACTCTTAGGAGATTTTAGCTCACTATACCTACAACGTTGTCGAGACGGATTGATATGTTTTTTTTTTTAATTTGATAGCCTGCTAATGTCAGCAGAATCAAACATTGTAGGCCACTGTACTAATTGTGATTGCAGGCAATGCAACATGGCGTCCTACACTTTGGCAGTGTGGTGAGATACTTTTTCACGCCCCGCATAAAGAACCTGAGATTATAGTGAGCGGGCAACACGTGTGCCTGTAGTGGATTCCAGTTTTTGACTGCTAAGTGGAAAGTATCGAACTGTATAGTTCGAAGGAGTATTTCTACGGCTCTGATGCGGGGCCTTTTAAGGTTTTATTCTGTTTTATGTCAATTTTCTGTTCTCGTTATTTTTTATTTCATGGAATAGGCGGCAAACGAGCACACGTATCGCCTGATGGTAAGCAATTACCACCGCCCATGGACACCCGCAACACCAGAAGCGCCACAAGTGCGTTGCTGGTCTTTGGGGGATGGTGGAGGAGATTGGATATGGGCCTCCGTTATCCTCACTTAGTGGGTGAAACACAGCGCAAGCACTATTTCACACCGGTTTTCTGTGAGGCCGTGGTATCACTTCGGTCTAGTCGGCCCATTCAAGCCGAAGCGTGGTTCTCGGCAGTGCTATTTGCCCTACGTAGCTCCTTAGTCGGGTCTTACGACCTCTAAAATGCGTGGAAACGTGACCCTCTGTATTCTTAAACCGTCACCGTCACTGTACACTTCCCAAAAGTATCACGAAATAAAACACCACACTCAGAACAGAGACACTATTTTATTAATCACATAACCTTATAAATACATGTTGGTGTATCTTAACAGCGCGATTCAGGAAACATGATCAACGCCATCTATCGAAAAGTGGTAAAACAAAGGTTCACAATATTTTGTAAACAACATACTTAGACATCCTGCCCACCATGGACAGACATGTCCATTAAACTACTAAACATATAGTTGTCTGTTAAAATACTAGGTTCAACAGAATATATAACAATAACCAACAATGAATACTTGAACAAAAAATCAATGTAAATCAACTTGAAACTAAACATATTTAAAGGCTATAAATAAATGCAACAAACAATATAACGTAGTTACTAAAACATGAGAGGGTTTAATAACTCGATAAAAGTTGTGAATAAAGAACAATTACACAAAACAGACGGAAACATACTTCATACATACTTATGTGGTTACAGGCAAAATAATTAATTTTGAAACGGGTCTTTTGATTTCGTTATTATTACACTTAATAGAAACCACACGAGTAATCTTGTCCAAACCTGGGTGCTTTTTAATGACTCGTCCATAGAGCCACCTAGCCGGCGGAAGACCATCCTCTTTTACGAGAACAACATCCCCGACATTAGGTTCAGGATTACGGTCAGTCCACTTATACCTATGTTGCATTTGAGTAAGATATTCCACAGACCATCTGCGCCAAAAGTCTTGCACCATCCTCTGAGTGAGATGCCACCGTTTAAGACTACTAATGTTGGTAGTTTCATAGTTGAAGTCAGGAACAGTCACCAGTGGCTCACCTACAAGAAAATGGCCTGGTGTCATTGGACACCCTTCCTCCGGATTATTGGGTAGCTGTGAGATGGGTCTGGAATTTAGGCATGCCTCAATTTGACTCAGCACAGTTATCATTTCCTCAAATGTTAACGTACTGTTACCTATCACTCTCTTTAAGTGGTGTTTAGTGGATTTAATACCTGCCTCCCATAACCCTCCAAAATTTGGAGCGTGGGGTGGTATAAAATGCCAATTGGTCCCATTAGTGCTAAGAAAGTCAGCTATTTCTGGAGCGACAGTTGATTTTTCGGCATTAAACAAGGTCTTTAATTCCTTCGCGCTGCCCACAAACGTTGTTCCATTATCACTCCACAAATCAAGCACTCTACCACGTCTAGCCATAAACCTCTTAAAAGCAGCCAAAAAACTTTGGGCGGTCATGTCGCTAACGACTTCAAGATGGATGGCCCGAGTGGCCATACACACAAAAAGACAGATGTACCCCTTGGTAGAATGATGACCGCGACCTTTAGTTGTACGTATATTTATTGGCCCGGCATAGTCTACACCACTACTCTGAAAAGGTCTCCCAGCTGTTACTCTCGATTTAGGCAATTGACCCATCAATTGCTGACTTGGTTTCGCAGAATACCGAATGCATCTTATACACTTGTGCACATATTGCCTCACGAGCGTCCTTGCATTTATAATCCAGTACTTTGAGCGTAAGTAATTGAGCATTATAAGTGGTCCTCCATGATAGGTTCTCTCGTGAGCTTCTGCTATTAACAAGTTCGTAAAGTGAGACTTATAGGGAATCAAAATGGGATGCTTCATGTCGTCATTAATAGGAGCCTGTTGCAAGCGACCACCTACTCTCAAAACACTCTTTTCGTCAAGAAAAGGATTCAGCGAGGTAAGTTTGCTAGCTTTACCTACCATTCCCTTAGATTTTAATGAATTGATGTCTTCATTGAAGCATTGGTACTGGCAGAGTTTCACACAGGTAAGTATAGACTCGTTTAGTTCCCTTGTAGTAAGCCAGGTAGTTTCTGGCTTATCATTTCCTGATTTCCCTTTCCTAATTACTCTTCTACAATATGCTATTACTCTTACTAATCTGTTAAATTTAGAAAATCTAGTTAATATACTGTCGTCTATTTCTTCTATTTTAGTTGTATGACACTTCAATTTCCTTTCTTCCAAACTTGTCTCCTTCATCTTTCCCTTTGTATAATTTATGTTTTCCACTTGTAGCCACATAGGACCATTCTTCCAAATTTGTAAGCTATCACACTCTGAAGGCTTAGTTCCACGGGAAGCGCAATCTGCTGGGTTCTCCTTGGACGCGACATATGACCATTGACTTCGGTCTATAATATTAAGTATTTCGGACACTCGGTTGGCCACAAATACTTTCCAGCGACTAGGATGACCTGATAGCCAAGCTAAGACTATCTCCGAATCTGTCCAAGCATGTAAATGCTGCTTCTCAACCTTCAGAATTGTTGCTGTTTCTTGAAGTAGTTTGGCCAGCAAAACCCCTCCACAAAGTTCCAACCGGGGTATTGACACCTGTTTGATAGGCGCAATTTTTGTCTTTGAAGTAACTAAATTTACATGCACATTACCATCCACAGCCACTATCCGCGAATAAACGACAGCAGAGTAGGCCACATTAGAGGCGTCAGAAAAGCCATGCAGTTCCAAAACCGGACTATCGCTACACAACCCAATCCAACGAGGTATTCGAAACTTAGTGAGCTTACACAGATCACTTCTGTATGCAATCCAGTCCTTGAGTAAGGTTGAAGGCAGTTCGTCGTCCCATCCAATGCCTGCTAGCCATAGTCTTTGTATAAAAACCTTAGCTGTAGTAATAGCAGGAGCGATCCATCCCAAAGGATCAAATAAACGTGCTATGTCCGATATGACCTTTCGTTTGGTTATAGGCGGCTCCAACTTAGGAAGTTGAACAGTGTACTCAAATTCATCGGTTTTCTTGTTCCACATTAGGCCTAAAATTTTTGAAACTGTATCAATCTTTATCTCTAAATTACATTCTGATTCTAATTGTGTACCCTTAATTGATTCTAATAATTGCTTACTATTACTTGACCACTTCTGAAGTTGGAATCCGCCACGGTTTAGCATTTCAGTAAATTGTTTGTACATTTCTAAACCTTCTGACACCGTTTCACACCCCGACATGAGATCATCCATGTAAAAATCGGTTAGCACCTTGTCTTTTACTAACGGAAAATCTGCTCCCTCATCTCTGGCTAGCTGTTGTAATGCTTGAACTGCCAAGTAAGGAGCTGAAGAAGTACCAAATGTCAAACGTAAATGTCGAAGATGTTGCATCGGTAAATCTTGTTTTTCTCGCCAAACAATTCGAAGATAGTCGACTTCCTCATCTGACACCTTAACCTGCCGATACATTTTAATAATGTCTGCCACTAAACAGATGGGATGACAACGCCAACTCATAATGATGTGTCGCAGATCGGGTTGCAACGACGGGCCTACCAGTAAATCACTGTTCAAGGAGTTACCGTTAGTACCGACACAAGAAGCGTCGAACACAATACGAAGTTTAGTGGTGCTTTTATCGTTACGCACTACTGCGTGATGAGGTAGATACACTGCACCCTCCTTGGAGACATCCTGCACTACCTCCATATGGTTAAGAGTTAGGTATTCATTTACAACAGCTGAATACTGCTTCTTCAAATCAGGATTTCTCATTAGACGCCTTTCAAGCATGAAGAACCGTTTCAAAGCTATACCCTTTGAATCACCATATTTACATCCAGGATCTAAAGACTTAAATGGTAATTTTACCACATATCGCCCAGTTTCATCTCGTTTAGTTGTAGCTGAAAAAAGGGTTTCACATTGAGTTTCCTCTGGACTCAACAGCTTGCTTCCCAAACTGCAGTTGGGCTCCGATTCCAATTCCCAAAACCTTTTGAGGAGATCCATTTCCTCCTGTCGTGTGGAACACAGACTAATGCAAGTGTGACATGTCTCGTTATGGTTGAATTTACCTATATGACCAGACAAGATCCAACCAAGTTTGGTATTTTGAGCTACTGCATAACCTGGTGGACCTTTGACTAAACCTTCCAATATTATCTGGCCATATACTTCGGCACCTAAAAGTAGATCTATCTTGTTTGGGGTAGCAAATGACGGATCAGCTAATTCCATAGACGAAATTGTCGTTAAAACTTGTGTCCTTATCTTCTCCTGGGGTAAAAGAGTTGTTAACTTTTTCAAAACATAGGCTTTGATACTTACGACAAAGCTGGGGTCAATTCGCGATTGAACCTGAATAACAACCATTGACGTAGAAGATAAGGATTGACATTGATCACCACCAATGCCCGTAATTTTACCTCTGATAGGTATCCTTTCAAGACCTAACAGCTGAACCATGGACTCCGTGACGAACGAAGCCTGAGATCCTTGATCTAACAAGGATCTAAGTACAATAACGGTTCCATTTCTAGATTGTGCCTTCACCAACGCAGTGGCCAATAGCACTTGACCTTGACTATTTGAAAAACAACTTACTATATCGGTGGACTCTCTCTGAGGTGGGTTGATTGATAGGGCTGTAGTAACATCTTTCTCAATGGCAGTAACAGCCGTATTCTCTTCATTAACTGGTTTCGCGATATTTCTAGAATGTAACAAAGTATGATGCTTTTTCTTACACAAACGACACCTAGTTGACTGACGACACAAATATACGGAGTGACCGACACCCAAGCAATTAAAGCACAGACCATTTGTTTGAACAAAATTATGTCGTGTATCAAAGTCTTGTTGACAGAATTTCTTACAGTTTGCTATCTTATGATTTTCTTGACAATAAGAACAAGACAATGCAGTAGACACCGAATGTGTTCTCAATACCCTACGCTGCAATGCTATATTACGTTGAACCTTACCATCGTCTAGGAATTCTAAAGCTCTAAATCTTTGTTCAATAAATTCATGAAATTGTTTAAATGTGGGTAACTGATTAGAGACATCACTAATTTTCAATTCCCACTGTTTGCGAGACTCAGTATCTAACTTTAAGCTTAGTATATATATTAGTATCATGTCCCAACCAACCACACTAATTCCTAAGTTAGTTAATGCATTCAAACATTCATTAGATGTGTCCAACAAATCCTTCAACGCATGGGCAGATTCAGTTACAATATTCTTTTGGTTCATAAATCGTTTCAATATACAATTTGCTAAATATTTTATATTATTATATCTCACTTCTAATTGTGACCAGCAAGTTAAGTAATTATTATTAGTAATAGGAATGTGACGTAAAAGATTTTCAGCTTCGCCAGACAAATGAGTTTTTAAATAGTGGAGTTTTTGTACATCATCCAATTTGCTATTATTATGTATTAAGGACACAAACAAATCTCTAAAACTAATCCACTCCGCATAGTTACCGGAGAAAATAGGCAAAGTAATTTTCGGTAATTTAAGATTACATGATGTATCTGAAGGCTTAGCACTACTCTGCAATGTTGACATTTGCGGTTTTATTTTAGTTAACATTTCCTTCAGTTCTAATTTATATTCGAAATAAGTTTCTTCGGTTGTTTGATATAGATTCGTAGAATAATACTTAGATGCGGAATATGCGGTTTCCACTACTTCTTGCAGGATCTTGTAATGTACGTCGTTAAACAATATCCACTGTTTTTCTAAACTTTCCAATCTAACTTCTATGTAATTTTGTGTTATTCTCTCTTTAGGAGATTTTTTAAAGTTAGTTCGCGCACGGGTAATAGATGAACTTGTATCCGATTGAACTCTCTCGAATGCTTGCATCTTGTACAATTAATAGCTTTTACTCCAAATCACAAAGTTTATTGCACTAAGTCGCTGTAGATATAATTTTTGGAAATTTTACAAGTCTTTTTTCCATTAAAATTCTAACCAAAATCGGGCATAGGTCCCCCGTCTCTTCACTTTTTAAGAAATTATTCTAAGTCCATGCACTAACTTATAATTTTCTAAGTTCAAACCAACACTTAACATTTACTTTAATTGTCAATCTTGATAAAATTTCACTTGTATAAAACATTTAAAAGTACTTACAGTTTATCTTCAATCACTTCATATACACTGTCCACTCACGTTATCGTAGCTCGCCGAAGGGCAATAGGGTCGACCTTGACCTCACACCACAGACACTGCTTACTTCCACTGTGGCACCGCTGATGCGCAGTACAGCCCAATGTACGCGCGCTGACGCTTGTGCGGCTCACTTCACTTTTGCTTCGATGCTGCAAAACTAACTCCACGGGGACCATGTATGCCAGTCCTTGATCCGGCTCGAAGGACCAAATGTACACTTCCCAAAAGTATCACGAAATAAAACACCACACTCAGAACAGAGACACTATTTTATTAATCACATAACCTTATAAATACATGTTGGTGTATCTTAACAGCGCGATTCAGGAAACATGATCAACGCCATCTATCGAAAAGTGGTAAAACAAAGGTTCACAATATTTTGTAAACAACATACTTAGACATCGATATGTATAATTGAGTAATACTTCTTACACAGATTTTAAATCAACTTCAAAAAGGAAAATACCTTTTTATTTTTTTTAAAACAACACACAAGACACTTATAACGGTGGCTCAAAAGTGTGTATATAATATACACATATAATAATTAAAATTAGTGACCATCCATAAATGACGTTACGAAATTGCCTGACCCTGATTTTCCAGCATTTTTGACGCCCACTCTCGTCCTTATCACAGACTACCTTGACACACATTTTGATTTTAGATCTAGAAATTTACAAATTAAAACTTCAGTCTTCATATTAATCAACGAATATCCAAAAGGGAGCGTTCAAGTATTACGTAACGCAATTTGGGGGGAGGGGGGGTCTCGTAAAACGTTACGATGCGTTACAGGGGCGATTATTTTAAGAGTTTATTAGCAAAAACTAAGGAGAAAAACAATTGTGTGTATTGTAAGCCAAAAATTTATAAAATATAAACATGACACTTGAGTGTTACGTAGCGTTTATATAGACGGGGTCGAACAGAAAAACGTTACGATGCGTTACAGGGGGGAGGGGGGGGGGGGTTCAAAAACTTAAAAATTTGCGTTACGTAATACTTGAACGCTCCCAAAGCTACGTTTGGAAAATTACCAAAACAAACAACGATAGCTTACATTATATTAACAATAATCCAAATTTCGAATGTTAATGCAAAATGTGACGTCACAAAACTAACCCTAACTCCTGTCTAACCGAACTATATCACTCTTTGCCGACTCCCTCTAAACATGCGACATAATTTATGGATGGACTCTTACTGTTTCTTAGACATTTAACACTTAGATATTTACTTAGGTACTAATGTATATATTCATATATAAGTCATTTACAAAAAACTAACATGTATAATGTATATTTTCAATAATAACTAGTACACCCGGCAAACGTTTTGCCATAAAAATAAAAAGAATATTTAAGAAAGGCTCATTTACGGGCCTGAAAAATTCAGACCTACCTGATATGGACACAAAATTTCATAAACATCGGTCCAGCCGTTACGGAGGAGTTTGGTAACAAACACAGCGACACGATTATTTTCTATATCAGATAACATTGATTGCACGAAAACAAAAATCTTATAGTTTGACAGAGGAAAACGCTCGGCTACTCTCAACCGTGTTGCTCTATGCCACAAGGAGAAGTAACTACTGCAGAAGTAACGAATAACTTGTGTTTTCCTCCACCTTTAAGCATAACACAGTTATACTGAACACTGAAAAAATAACTCATTAGCATGTATTGTTCGTTTATGCTTAGCTAAAGTGCTAGTTCGCGAGAAATTTTTATTACAAATGTTACACTCATACGGTTTCACACCGGGGTGTATACGCGAATGGTTATTTAAACTACTCTTATCTTTGAATACCTCCTTACAAATATCACAACAATACAAACAGTCAACGGTGTGTGTACGCATGTGTCCGTTCAAAACATTCTTCCTACTGAATTGTTTATTACATATATTACACTGATACGGTTTCTCGCCGGTATGTGTAAGAATATGGTATCTCAAATTATTATTTTCTTTGAATTGTTTTTGGCAAATTCTACATTTATACGGTTTTTCACCGGTGTGTGTTCGAAGATGGTTAGTTAAATGTGGTTTCTGGGTGAAAGTTTTCTTACAAATATCACACTTATAAGGTTTTTCCCCGGTGTGTATACGCATGTGATATAGTAGACTAGTTCTTCCCGCTAACTCTTTTTGACACACATTACAAAGAAATGGTTTTTCAGTGTGTGTGCTGATATGATTTTGCAAACTCCGCCTTCCAATAAACGGTTTTTCTCCGGTGCGTATTGGCATGTGACAATTTAAAGTCTTACTCGATGGAAATTGTTTGCCACATATATTACTTTGTAACGGTTTCTCAACAGTGTGAGTACGGATATGATTAGTCAAATGCGCCTTTTGCTTGAATGACTTCTCGCAAAGATCACATTGAAATAGTTTTGATGATGTTTTGTCTGCTGTTTGTTCACCATCTTGAAGGTTGCTGGAGTTTGCATCTTCTGTATTCGTCTGGTCTATTTCTCTCGTTGAAGGATTACCTACATGAAAAAATATCATAATTACAATACTATTTCTCTCATCTCAGCTGAAAGACATCTACTACTGGACAGAGCTCCCCAAAGGTCATCACTAAAACCAACGCTTTTCGCCTAAGGCCTTTCCGAGATCTTCATCAAGTCGGACGTCGGCCACCTTACAAAGGGTCTAAATTATCTAGAATGTATCTTTCAATGCAAAGACAATTAAATAGCAGACCAGATGTAATGCAATTTTATTCTCATATTTTTTAACTAGTTAAAATTCGTATCATTTATAAAACCTATACTCGCATCTAAACCCGTTTCTAAGATGTACCACGAGCTATCTTCAACTTCCAGATCGCCCCCGTGTGTGAGGACTATGGTGTCCTTTTCCCACTTAAGGGTACACATTCCGTAATGCATTACTCAGTCCCACATACTTCTATAAATTACACCTTTAAACTGACACTGGTGCTACAGCTATAGTACTTAACATATAACTTGACTAGCTGACCCACGCAACCTCGTTTGCGTCTTCTATTGCCCGTGGCGTGGAAATTTTCCCCCGTTTTTGAAACATTCTCCATTGGTGCTCCGCTTCTATTAGTATTAGCGTGATGATATATAGCCTATAGCCTTCCTCGATAAATGGACTATCCAGCACTGAAAGAATTTTTCAAATCGGACCAGCGGTTCCTGAGATTAGCGCGTTCAAACAAACAAACAAACTCTTCAGCTTTATTATCTTAATATATATAAATCTCGTGTCACAATGTTTGTCCTCAATGGACTCATAAACCACTTAACCGATTATAATAAAATTCGCACACCATGTGCAGTTCGATCCAACTTGAGAGATAGGATAGTTTATATCACAATTTACTAATTGGGAAAAAAATATTTCTTTTGAAGAGAAGCAGACGAAGTTGCATAAGTCAGCTAGTATTAGTATAGATTTATGTGACAGTTTTCACTTGTGTCATTTTACGTGTGATTTACTATATTTATAATGAACAGTGCAATACACGTGGATTAGACTTGCTGAGGAAACCACAAAACAGAAACGCGCCACTTATTCTACCTCATGGTGGTGTAGATATGAGTCATTTAACCAAAACGCGTGTTGCAGTGGACTTTGTGGTTCTCGTACGCTGAAACTATTGATTTTACAAAAAAAACAAGTACATAAATGAGTTGTAGGAAATTTTCTCAAGTTTAATTTATAAATTCTTATTTTTATCGTAAAATGAGTCGGAACGAAGTTATTTTCAAAAAAACTGTTTTTGAGCGCCATTTTTCCAATATGGCGGCGCTAGCGGCAAAGTTACGAGGTGACAAAGTGACCAATTCTCAAAACTTCCGGATAACTTTCCAAGTAAAACTACCAAATGACTGGACTACTACCTTATGGTCGTGGATCTGCCCGTTTGTATATCGGTTATTAAATCGCGGCAAAGAGTACTCTAAACCTTTCCGCGACAATCAAAGTATTTCCAGTCGTGAAAACGTAACAGATAGACAGGTAATGTTGCATGTGCAATACAAATTTATAATTTAACTAGCTGAACCCCGCGGTGCTACCCGCGGTACGATGATAACTGCGGGCAACGCCGCGAGGCGAAGCTATATCTTTATAAATAGTAGCCTATGTGTTATTCTGATGTATAAGCTATATTGTGGTAAAGTTTCATTCAAATCCATTCAGTAGTTTTTACGTGAAAGAGTAACAAACATCCATACATACATACATCCATACTTACAAACTTTCGCCTTTATAATAGTAGTAGGATATGTCAGTATTCATTGCAATTCATTTATAATAAAACTGACACGTAAAGTATAAAAATATAGGTGATTTAATAATACTCGCTTGTTCAATGTTACTTCGTTGGTTTTGTAGTCAACTGTCACAGAAATCATTTTTTTTTTTAAACTTTAGTGTTGCAACACATCACATTGCTTAGATTTTTCCTCATTGAAAAAAAATACACAATATACATACTGGTCCTGGAATCCGACCATTCCTCTTCATCAATAACTAGGAGGTCATCGTCTGAGTCGGAAGACTGCGTGTTGTCATAGCCACCACACAATGGAGAACACTCCATTAAGATATGTTCATTCATATCTGTAATAAAGAATATATATATTTTTGTGGCGACTTCCATATACATATAACACAACAATAACCTACTACAGCGCCATCTGCCGAATAAACACTGAACTACGAAGTAATGCACTACACGGAGTAACTACCAATCCTGAATCGCGCAATTGAAGTTCTCGCGCAAATTATGGAATAGGGGCAAACTAACAGACGTATCGCCTGATGGTAAGCGATTACCGCCACCTATGGACACCACGCAACACCAGAGGCATCACAAGTGTATCGCCGGCCTATGGGAGATGGGGAGGCGAATGGGGGGAGGGATTGGAGTATGGGCCTCCGTTGTCCTCACTCACTCTATGAAACACAGCGCAAGCGCTATTTCAAACCGGTTTTCTGTGAGGCCGTGGTATCACTGCGGTCGAGCCGGTCCATTTATGCCGAAGCGTGGCTCTCCCACGGAGTTTCGAGTTTATTTTCCACTTTACAGTGCTGTCCTGCATAGTTTGCATCCTCAGTGGACTCTTGCGACTCTCACGGTATGCGAGGTACAGCGAGATATAAACGTAAAATATTACCTTTCGGATGAATTTCAACATATCTCACATCTGCAGAGAACGCATCTCAACCAATACTATGGTCATATTTATTAAGTAATCGACATCATTCATTGCGTTCAGTCGTTTGTTGTGTTGTGCAGTTTCACTGGTTCAAACTGTTGACAAGTGATTTTATATTATTAAGATATGAAAATAAAACGTCCGGGCGCACCGGGTGGTACTTGTACGTATATTTCATACAGGTCCGCCTGATCGTAAACTAAGTACCTACAGAATGGCAAACATACTTATATATATACTCGTACTAATAAACACATGCATTTCAATTTATAAAAAATGATAACTTGCTTTGTGTACACCGCAAAATTTTGACACGATTAGAACCCGCCTTATAGATTGTTTCATCTGCTTTTTGCGTCATTTTTGTTTCTGATTCTTTGTCAATACAATCAGAACACAATTAATTGTATATTAAATACACCTCGACCAAAAATAAACATGTGTGATGTGTGTGGGATGTGAATAGAATAGACAACTGAACGATAAGATCCAGGATCACAGACCACTGGACTAATAAACAAACAAATATTTTCTGGAGGAAAAGCTAATTATAAATTAACAGGTCTTCAACTACTTAACTAAAATTAATTAATTGCCTTTCTGAACTTCTATTAAGGTAGTGATTTTTAGTGCTGGCAACTTTTCGGCTTTGTGACTAAAAATTACGACTTATTTTGGGTAGGTTTTGCGACAAAAATGATTTTACGACTTCTATAGCGGATATAATAGTTTTCAGATAATGGATACGATTTTTTTAAATTTAAAAACCTTAGTTATATATCATCGGTAGTAATATTCTTCAACTTTATATAATGACTAGCTGAGCCCGGCGGTGCTACCCGCGGTACAACAATAACCGAGGGAAACGGCGCGTGGCAAATTTTAGTCTAAAAAAAGTAAGTCTAAGTTACTCTTTATATCTAAGGGACCGTATTAGAAACGAGGTGATCCGGCAGAGAACCAAGGTCATCGACATAGCCCACAGGATTAGCAAGCTGAAGTGGCAGTGGGCTGGCCATATTTGCCGCAGAACCGATAACCTTTGGGGTAAACGGGTTCTTGAGTGGAGACCGTAGTGTAGGACGTCCACAGGCCATGTGGAGTGATGATTTGCGCAAGACGGCTGGCAGGAGCTGGATGCGAGAAGCCGAGGATCGAAATAAGTGGCGTGTAATTGGAGAGGCCTATGTCCAGCAGTGGACTGCGATAGGCTGATGATGAACTCCTTATATCATCAGCTCTGATTTTAAAAGTGCTGTCAAAATCGGTCTAGCCTTCCCAGAGATTAGCCGGAAAAGACAGTAAAAAAAAAGGTTTGGTATATGTACACGTGTATACATCAGAGCAGAGTATCAATAAAAAATCTTGCAAAAACTGGTGAAAATAACTCCTTTTGAGAGTTTCTATGCGCTGCATAACCGGTTAAAGATCCGCAAAAATACTAAATGAAAGAATTGTTCGCCCTTAGAAGTCCTGAGTTGTCAAATCGGTTTTCTTAACGTCACTTAATCTCATTTTTTAACTAGTGTGATTACTAAAAACGGCCATAAATCAAGGATCAGCCTCTCCAGCTAAGTTGCAAGCGTTTTCTTTCTGCAATCGTTAATAATGCTTAAATTCTCGTGTGTCATTGGCTAATCTTAGACAAAGTATAGCTAGGGCTGGTCTTAACGCAAACGATTAAGTTAAAACTAGAGATCGCGATGCGAACTTACGACCATTTTGAATGTTATGTTTCATCAACCTTTTAAATAGAACTGTCCTTGCATAGATTTTTGCACCATGGCAGATCTCAATATACACTGGACCCTTATACAGTTTTATGTAGTCGATTTTACAAAATATTTAGCTATCTACGGCATTTCTTTTCGAAATTTTAGCTTCATACACTTTGCCTTTATGTAAATCCAAATATTTTAATTAAAAAGTGTACACAAAATTTTCTTTTCATACGCGGAAAATACAAAATTATCTCTCAGTGATAGGGATGGTCTGGAAAAGGGCATCAGTTGTACGCATGCGGGAATACCTTACGCATGCGCACTACACTATCATGAAAATGCAATAAAACATAAAATACCTCTGTCGATTTGTTTGCGGATGAAAAACATATTGCAAAAATATATATTAATGTAAAATACATACACAATATAACAATACTATACATACCAATATTATAAATTCGAATGTAACTGTCTGTTTGTTACGCTTTCGCGACTAAACCGCTTCACCTATTTCAATAACATATGGCATGAAAATACTTTGATGCCTGCAAATTAAAATTGGCTTCTTTTAACCGCAATAACCGATATACATACGGCCGGAGCGGGTAAAATCAAGTATTTTATTTAAGACATGACCAAAAATGACACGAATAATACATATTTAGAGAATACATGTTTGTTTAACCAGTATAAAATGATTTCAACCTATAACATCAATAATAAACACCGGACAACCCATGAGTTAGGACTATTCTCGCTGTAATCGCTCAAGGTAAATCAATAGCATGTGCAACAAGTTAATGTATTGTCTTAACATTATCTTAATTATGTTAGGAACTCGTACACAATATTAAAATTGTAAACGCGAAATAAAGCAGATTCGAATGAAATTTGGACCAAAGGATTGAATAGTATGTTACAGCTTATGAAACACTAGTTATCAAATTAAAAACGCAAGCAAAGCCGCAGGTAAAAGCTAGTAAAAATATAATAGTATACCATCCACAGGAACCCCGAAAGCGAGACACTCAAAAAAACTTCAAACACTGAAATTACTTTAAAAAAAAACTCAATTTTGATTTCCTACATTTTCAATTGGAACTTCAAGATCTAATAGATATTAAAAGACAGTATCACTAAATCAATGAACTGAATTATTTTGACGGAGAAGAGCCAATTGCCAAGTGTTGCCAGCTATAGTTTCAGATTGCCAAAAATTGGTAGAAGTTGGTAGAATTGAAACTGAAAATCATTAATTTAGTATTTTTTTATGTAAAAAGTAAGCGAACTAGCTTCACTTTACTAGAATCTTTGTAATCTATCAGCCGCCTGAGCTTTTAAACTCGCACTAAATACGGTTTAACCTCAAATAAATACTGCAGTCCTGTCCTAAATATGTAGCTTGGTCTCTGTGACGGTTGTAAATAGTGTTTTTTTAGAACTTACGAGATACATTTTAGATGTGAGATTTTTTTAATTATAATGTATTGCATTTCAATTTTGATAAAACTGACACCTAAAGAATAATAATATCATCATCACCATCATCATATCAGCCGCAAGAAGTCCACTGCTGAACGTAGGCCTCCCCTAATGACCGCCACATTGACCGGTCGGTAGCGGCCTGCATCCAACGAGTACCTGCGATCTTAACCAGGTCGTCCGTTCACCTCGAGGGAGGTCTTCCCACGCTGCGTTTACCGTCACGTGGTCTCCACTCAAGAACCTTTCTGCCCCATCGGCCATCGGTTCTCCGGGCTATGTGGTCTGCCCACTGCCACTTCACTGACTCGCTCTGCTATGTCAGTGAAGTGGCAGTGGACAGACTTTAGTTTAGTTTAGTTTAGTTTAGAGATCCCTATACGAACTTTAGTTCGTATAGGGATCTCCTCATTTCTGATTCGATCTCGTAGAGAGACCCCAAGCATAGACCGTTCCATAGCTCGCTGCTCGAGCTTCCTTATAAGGCCCATAGTTAGAGACCACGTCTCGGCACCGTAAGTTATTACTGGTAACACGCCTAATAAAGGTCTTTAACCTTTGTCTTTAAGGACTGTAGTATTTTGGACGCGAAGACGCTGGGTGGTTAAAAATAATATATCTGATACAAAATAAAATCGCTTGTCCAAAGTTATGTCGTAACGTAACGGATGAGAGACGCCTGCATTTAGCTGAAATGCGAATGTTGAGATGTAAGTGTGGGACAGTACTGTACTACAGAGGAAGCCTGAAAGTTGCACCAGTGAATGTAATGAAATGTAGAATGGACTATTATACACAAATACCAGAAAATTTATTGCTAGTACCATCTCGTATTTAGTAAAATGTCTAAGATTAGGTACTTTAATTACACTAGCTGAGCACCGCGGGGATCGTTTTTTGTTTTTTCGGAAGACGGTCCTCATTTCATGTCATCCACAATTTATATATTTTTTATCATTAATTTCATCACGACGACGACTTAAAGACTCGAAGAAGACTATAAATACTTGACATTGGCAGATCCTGATCCGAGTGATCCGGCTGGTCTGGCCATTTCATCAAAAGATGAAGAGAACCGCGGTACAACAACAACCGCGAGTAACGCCACGGGGCAAAACTAGTCTAAAAAATTAGCCTAAGTCATTCCTTATACCATCAGCTATCTACCAGTGAGAGTAACAAAGAGTAACAAACGTGCATCTCCACAGGGTTTCGTATTTAAAATACTGGTAGGACAGGAAGTAGGAGATAGGGAGGGGGATCAGAACCTGTTATCATTACGCACTCTCCAGACAGAGAACAAATGATTGTAGTCACTATACAATTTTATGACTTAGTTTGGATCGAACCCACGGTCTGTACCCGCTACAAAATTATATCTACAACCCTTCGGAAATATCTGCGAACCTTAATGACGTATATTAAATCATAATTTAGGAATGCTACGTATGTAAAGTTTATAAAGTACTGTATGATCCGCGCAACTTCGTTGTCTCTTTTCAATCATGCTCGGCACCTATCGGTCTAAGCGTGAAGTTTTGCCGGTGGTTCCAAGGATCGACTCCAACCAGCTCGGACCAATATGTTCGGACTTTAAGGCGATTGAAAATAAAAGGCAGCAGGTACTTGATTATGTGACTTTACTCGGGTGAATGAATATATAAAAAGAAATCTTTGTACATACATTAAAGTAATCGTTCTCATTTATATGAACGCAAATTATAGCTAAGCCTATCTGCACAGGCGCTTGAACATTTATTTATTAACACTATGTTAAAAGCGAAATTAATATTAACAGTTATTTTTTTGAAGTAAGCACTTTCTGAAGAATAACTAAACTTAGAATTTTATAACAAATTTTTAAGTTATAAAACTACCACGATCATATTATAAATATATACATATTAGATTATTACATATAATAATTAAGTTGACTCCACGGAAGGCGCAGTTATTTAAGCAGTCGCCACGCCGTTTTGTACTGCGCCGAGTGTTGTGGGTTCAAACCCCAGATGTAACAACAAATTATGTGATAAACAAAAAGAGACAATAGAAAAATATTGAGTTATTCTAACGCCGCCATTTTGCGCGCGCTTTTGACACGGCCAATGACGTCATTGTCATTTCGTGTTTGTTTACTATTCAGTGTTTCAGTTAATTTATACTTATTTACTGTTTAAATCTATACAAATAAATAAAATTGGAGTGTCTGTTTGTAATATTAAAAAAACCGCTTTCTACTACATGCATATGAATGTATATACGGTACACATACCAAAATATATACTTTTAAAGTTTTTGTCTGTCTATCTGTCTGCCTGTTTGTTCCGGCTAATCTCAGGAACCACTGGTCCGATTTGAAAATTTCTTTCGGTGTTGGATAGTCCATTTATCGAGGAAGGCTATAGGCTATATATCATCACGCTACTACTAATAGGAGCGGAGCACCAATGAAGAATGTTTCAAAAACGGGGGAAAAATTTCAACCCACGGGCAATATAAGTTGCGTGGGTCAGCTAGTTACTTACTATAAAAAGAATGGATGAAGTTATTTTTTCTCACAAACACTACTAACGCAGTAGAAATTTCGATGAAGTGACCATCGACGTCACATTTCTTTTCGACCAATAGTGACGCGTTTTGTAAGGGGTCCATAAATTACGTAAGGTTTTCTTAAATTTTCTGTACCTCCCTCCCCCCCTGGTGAGATATCGTGAGATTTTATTCAACCCCCTCCCCTATCCCCCAATCTAACGCGAGAATTTTCAAAATGTGGGTTTCTTACGTAAACGCGTTGGATTGTTATTGTAAAAAGAAAAAAAAAATTGCTTCGTGCTTTTATTTACGACTAGTTAAGACTAGTAATCAATATTGCTAAGAGTTTAATTATAAGTGTAATAAACATTTAACAATAGAATACTTAAATCGTAACTACATTGATTAAAAAAAAATGCGTGATATTTGCCGAGACCCCCCCTCTCTCCAACGTAAGATTAGATGAGATTTGGCTCGACCTCCTCCCCTTAAACATCTCACTTATTTTATGAACGCCCCCTAAGTTTGAATTGCCCTCCCTTAATTTTCACTTTTTATTTAATACTAGCTGACCCACGCAACCTCGTTTACATCTCCTATTGCTCGTAGCGTAAATAATAATATTCTTCACCGACGCTTCGCTTGATTCTTATATATTTATTCACCACCTTTTAAACCTTCCGTGCACTACGACAAATATTTTAAAATCAAAATCGACCAAATCGGTCCAGCCGTTCTCGAGTTTTAGCGAGACTAACGAACAACAATTCATTTTTATATATATAGATTTTGCTGTGTTTAAATAATCACTAAATAAAAAAAAACCTTTTAAGTATATAAAACACATACAATGTTCATTTGAGACAAAAAAAACATATTCCCTATTCACTATTCTCTGTGTTCGTTTCATATATATTTGTAAAGTCTCCCGCGACACAGGATGTATTGCCTCATTGGTCTAACGGTTGACGTATGCAACTGCCAATCAAGAGGTCTCGGGTTCCAAACCCTCGGCACAAAAGTGTTATTGAGTTTTTATAATTATAAAAATACTTAATACCAGCTCGGAGTTTGAAAGGTAGGGTTTGAAGCCCCAGTCCTGCGCCTGATCTCTCTATCAGGAGAGTATAGAGGAGAGTCCCATCGGATTATGAGACAGGAAACAGAGAGTGCACCTGTGTTTGAGCACATACCTGTGCACTATAATATCACCTGCATAGTTGGCTGGTCTTTGTTGAGACTGGTCGCCGTGGCCGTAATCGACTAGGAGAAATCATCATCATATGTAATACAGGAATTCTAAAGAGCAGAAAGAAAACCACAACATTGATGGCCAATAAAACTTTATTAAAAACTTTAATTATTATTATTTAGTTTTGGCTGTCTCAACCGGCGAGGCCTCGTCAGTGATTCTGTCAGCTTGCCAGGACTTGTGGCCCTCCGGAGTACTCTGTCCTTCTCCACTTTCCTCCCGGACCTCGTCGGAACCTCTAACTTGTCTGTTTCAACCTCCTTCCCTACAGGCGTTGAAAACTCTTCTTCTAAATTCTTAACAATTCCTCTGCGTAAATTAGCTTTGGAATACGTTTTAATTGTATTCATAGGAGTGAAAAACTGTTCAGGAGTAGACATTGGAGTGAAAAACTCCGATGTTTTATCCTCGGTTTTGGTTTTCGGAGTTTTAGATGTGTCTGTAACCGTAATCTCCGGTTTTCGAGTCACCCGAGGTGTAATATTTTCTAATACGGCTTTACTAGTGACGGGCACCGGAATTTTGAATACCGGTTTTCTGGTTTTCGGTTTTTCTTTGTCTTTCTCATCTGAACTGCCTTCATCGAGGTTTAATTTTATAACTTTTCGTTTTTTAGGTATTTCTTCATGTCTCACTGTTACTTTTTTAGACGATTGTACTGATATTATGGGTTTGGATATAGGTGTTTTGGGTATATCTCCTTTCGGACTTAACCTAAGGTTTTCGAACTCCATTTCTAAGTCGATTTCTTGCTTTTTAACAACATTCCTTATTCTCGCTGATGCAATCATTAAATTCATTACTTCATTACTCATATACGCATCTGGTTTGCTTATTTCTTGTGTTATTTCATGTATGGTTACCAAATTATCGTCGGCTTTAATAAAATTCTCATTTTTCAGTTCAAAATAAGTAGCTTCAATCAAAATTTCTAATTTAATCTTTCTAAATTCATCATCGAAATACTTTTTAACGTGATTAACAATATATTCCTTGAAATCCGTTTCTATATACTTATTTATTATATACTTAAGTTTACTGTCAAAGTATTTAAACGAATTAATGACTCCTTGATAATAATTCTTAGCTATTTCTGTTTCATTCGCCCTGAAATACATAGAAGCTTCTAGTCCCCCGATTATGTAAAATATTATGGTACAAAAAATATTATCGCACGCATAACAATCGCAGTTCGTGTGTTCCAGAAATTCCGGTATTTTAAATCCGGGTATTTGAACGTATTTGCGTGTGGGACTTAGGGATTTGATGTGTTGGCTTTCTAGCATCACTTCTAAATCCTGTTTCGGTGCAAAGAGTTCGATTTTAGATGCCGTTACGGAGGTCAGCGGTTCGGTGGAGAGACCAAGGATGTATTTGAGTCTGTTATCGATTGTGACCTGGAATTTAAAAAAAAAATGTTGGTTTACACAACTACCGCTTTAGGAATATACATCCCGTGTCGCGGGGGACTTTACAGACATACATATAATGGACACAAAGAACACCCAGACTCAAAACAACATTTTGTGGATCACACAAAGTGATGTTCCACGTGGGATTTGAACCCACGACACTTGGCGCAGTAGCAAGCGGCGTAGTGACTGCTTAAACCACTAGGCCAACCGTGCAGTCAATCGAAGTCAGTTTAAACGAAGATAATCCTTTGGAAAACAATGTCTCAGTATAAATGGGTTTTTATAATTTTATCTCAGTATAAAATTAAGACTGCACGGTTGGCCGAGTGGTGTCAGCGGTCGCCATGCCGCTTGCTACTGCGCCAAGTGTCGTGGGTTCAAATCCCACGCGGTACCTACAACACTTTGTGTGATCCGCGAATTGTTGTCCCGAGTCTGGATGTTCTTTGTGTCCGTTTCATGTATGTTTGTAAAGTCCCCCACGACACAGGATGTTTATTCCTAATGTGGGAGTTGTCTTTTTAAAAAAAAAAAAAAAACTCGTTTTTCTTTTCAGTCTGTCAGTCAGACTCCAAGCCTTTATTATTCCCAAGATTATTTGAGGTCGGCTACTAGTTCAACCGGTTTTATCTGAATATCAGTTTTTCCCACGGAGCGATTGGCATCTGACCTCCGCAACTCTGAGGGTGAACTGAATTTGAACGGGCACTGACTTCCCAATAACGATTGCTACAGATGTTCATGACAACCGGGACCGACGGTTTAACAGTGCTCTTCGCAGCACGGGCGGGTAACTGCGCCATCTTCCATACTCCAGGTTGCTATTAATAATTTCTTGTAAGAAAAACCCAACAGCAATCCGACCCGGAAATCGAACCCGAGATCGCACCATCAAGTACAGCAATCGCATCACTGCGCCACCGAGGCAGTCAAAGTATGTTTGTAAAGTTCTGCGAGCCGAATATATTAATATGAGGGTAGTTAGAAAATATTGTAAAGTGAGGTAATAGCAAAGTGAATACCTGTGCTTGTTGCATGTTGTGCGTGTTGACGGTAGCGCCGTGAGCGCTTGCGAGCGCTGCAGCACAAAGCGCGTGTGGGCCTGCAGCGGCTGCAGCGCGCGCCCTCCGCAGCAGCTGCAGCGCTGCAGCGGCGCGCACGCAGCGCTGAGAGAGCGCGCAGCTGCTGCAGCGAGCGCGCGCCGAGCGCAGGCGCCGCTTGCTCCACGTCAGCGCTGACCACATAACACATATTACTTAAACATAGCATTTTTTTTTGGTTTAGGAGGCAAACAAGCACTCGTATCGCCTGATGGTAAGCGAGCGAACAACACCTGAGGCGTCGATAGTACATTGTAGGCCTTTTAAGAAAGAGTACGCTCGTTTCTGGAAGGTTTAAAGGTCGTATTGCATTTTATTGTACTATATTATCTAATATCAACATTTACGTATCTGTGTAAATTGATTTAGTTTTTTATAAGGTAAAATTTTGTAAATTTGTAAAGTTGTAGAGGGTAATTCAAATTTAAAAATATTTATTTAATTAAGACATTAGATGACATTTATGAACGTTTGTGGAGGAACGGGTGTCATGTCCCTCCAACACAAAGGGAGGATCCTCCGACCAGGCGAGGTGATCATGCCTGGCGGGCTACTGCCCAACAGTTGATGATGGGCAGTGGTGCAACAGTCTGTTCGTAATATTAAAATAACCGTTTGATACTAAATGCATATGTATGTATACACGGTACTGTTAAAATATGTTTAGTTATATCAAAATAATAGTTGTTTGCTTGATACTAACGCCATCTAGTTGTGTTAAGTAGATACTAGTGTAATAATGTACCCTAACTGAAATATAGAAATAAAAGATTGTCTATTCTCAACCGGCAACTCGTTCGTTTTATTAGGTTATGGGCCCAGTTAAAATAATTATTACTACAATTTCATATCGTGTATCGAAAATAAGTTATGTCATCAGGCAGTTATTTGGTAAATGTGCCAAAGTTAAAAGGACGCGAAAATTACGACGATTGGGCGTTTGCGGCAAGAAATTTTCTGATCTTGGAAGGTATAGACATCGACGCCATTCCTGTCGATTTAAGTGATATAGAAGACAGAAAAGCGAAAGCAAAACTAATCATGACGATTGATCCTAAGTTATATGTGCACATCAAAAATGAAACTAAAGTCAGGTACTTGTGGCAGAAACTACAGAAGTTATTTGATGACAGCGGCTTCACAAGAAAAATCAGTCTACTTCGCACATTGATATCAATTCGACTTGATAATTGTGAATCCATGACAAGTTATGTGAGTCAAATAGTGGAAACTGCACAAAGACTAAAAGGCACAGGATTTGAAATAAACGAGGAATGGATCGGCTCATTGCTGTTAGCGGGGCTGCCTGAAAAGTTTGCCCCAATGATTATGGCAATAGAACATTCCGGCATTGCCATAAATGCTGATGTCATTAAAACAAAATTGCTTGATATGAGTTCTGAGATCGATGACCATGACTCGGCAGTCGCATTATGGTCGAAGCAAAAATATAAGGTAGGTCAACATTTCAATACAAAAGGCGCGAAACAAACGTCAAATTTTACGTCAAATGTTAAAAAGGTTATAAAATGCTATAAGTGCAAGAAAATTGGCCACTTTAAAAATCAGTGTCCTGAACTGAAAGAAAAGCAAGTAAATGCATTTAGTGCCGCATTTTTCAACAGTAAATTTAATAAGGAAGATTGGTATATCGACTCGGGGGCTAGTGTTCATATGACATCATGCAAAGAGAACTTATTGAAATTGAGAAAAGTACATGATATGAAGGAAATTATTGTTGCAAATAATATGACCGTGCCAGTGATGTGTGCTGGAGATACACAGATTACTACACTTGTGAATAATTCTCAGTTTGACATTACAGTTAACAACATTTTATACATACCTAATCTAACCACAAATTTGTTATCAGTAAGCCAATTAATTGCAAGAGGAAACAAAGTTACTTTCAAAAGTGATGTGTGTTATATACATAATCAAAGGAATGAGCTTATCGGAATAGCAAATTTGCAGAACGGTGTGTATAAGTTAAATACTATAAAGTCAGAGAAAGTGTTGGTGGCAGCAGTACAAACTACAGATGCAAAACAGTGGCATAGAAGGTTAGGACACATCAATAGTAATGATTTGCAGAAGATGAAAAATGGTGCTGTAGATGGAATATCGTTTGATATGAAGGCTGATATTCAGAAATCCAATTGTCAAGTATGTTGTGAGGGGAAACAAAGCCGTTTACCGTTCAGATTACAAAACCACAGAAGTACAGAAGTGCTAGATTTAGTTCACTCAGATCTGTGTGGGCCTATGGAGGTTCGATCGATTGGACAGGCAAGATATTTTCTGTTGTTTGTTGATGATGCTAGCAAGATGGCATTTGTATACTTTATAAAGGAGAAGAATCAGACTCTACAGTATTTCAAGTGTTAGCGGTAATTCTAATAATAAAATACAGTTGTGATTGTGCTATTGACTTCCGGAATATCTGTCAGTTGAATATTAATAATGCAGATAATTCCGAAAGTCAAAGGTATATTGATTAGATTATTAAAACATATTAAATGTCATAATTAATAAATGGTAAATGTAAAAAGACGGACTTGATGTCGGGCTGCCATTATGGAGGGGATATATTCACCTCATAATGGCTGCCAGCAAAGAAAGTAGTCTCGATCGAGGAGTGAAACAGTTAATATGTAAATAACGAGAATATCGAGTGACTTTATTTTACTACAACCTTGGAGGCTTTTAGATCAGAAGTGGGATGAAAAACACGCGTTTGTATCCGTTTTGTTTACTTTATCCTGATATTAGCAAAGCGCATAAATTTAAGTTCAAGGTTGTATAAGTTGTGTTCTACTTGCGGGTAAGTCTGATTTTGTTATTAAAATAATTATGTCACGATCTAGTAGATCAAAAAGGTACGATTCTTCACGTAAATCACGACATACAAGCGACTAGATCCCGCGACAACAAGATGTCGTGATCACTCTGATAGTCGTTAATAATGTGGACGTAATGTATTGCGATGCACCCGAAAAAGAAGTCATATAGACTTCGTGCAACTATCCGCACACAATTCTTTTAATTTTCATTATTTTGGGAAACGATCAACTACCCACATTGTTGGATGTTTTCACTTTACTTTCTATTTGTGTGCTTCATTATGTCGAGATCTAGGAGTGTGCCTTCCGATAGTCAGTGCCAACGAAGGCGCGATAGATTGCACAGTCATGAAGAACGAAAACGTTCTCGTAAGCGCGATCGTTCGGTGAAAAACGCATTGAACACTATAAGTGCTCGTTTGAACGTCATCGAAGAAAGCAACCCGCGTGAAACTCGCACACCTCCAAGACCAACACATCGCAGCCCACCGCAAAACAGTGAGTCTAATTTTTCATAAACTTGGCTTGATATTTTGATCGCAACGAACCCGTTTAAATCTCGTAATTATGTTTCGAATTTTGACCCCTTATTACACGATATTGAGGTGTGGTGTGAGGTGGAGCGCGCTAAGTTTGTTAAAAATTGGAACGATTCGGAATGTCTTTCGCGAGTGGCTAATTGTTTCAAGATACGCGAAATACTTGGCTTGACGGGTGGGTCATAACGAAGTGAATTGTTTTGCCAAACGTCGTCGTTCCGAGTCGCAAAACATTAACCGAAAAATGAAGTGAACTCTTGTTTGAATGTTGTTAGTGCTCTTTTCTGACTAGTGAGGTCGAATAACTAGACCAGATAATTAATGACGGTCAGGTGAAGCCGAGCTCTTCGTAAAATTGAGGCGCTTGAGAAAACAGTAGTACTACTTTATATTACGGGTCCTTTGTTACCAACGAACGTTTCGGAAGACACAACACATTTTAATTTTAATTGATTCTTTCTCTAAATACCGCCTCTTGTACACATTATATAGACAAGATGCTGTTGATCTCAAGCGGGTTTTTCTCGAACGTGGTGTCAGGATTTGGTACCCCGAGTACTATCTTATGTGCCCGTGGCCTAATGTAGGAAAGAAGTGCATTTAAGGACTGGATGAACGAACTTGGTCGTTCATTACACTTCATCACCCAGGCAGCTGCACAGTTTATGGTGCTCTGGAAAGGAGAGTGGTGCCCTGATACTTGTGCAGGCTTTTTCGATCGTGAGTAACGTTTGATCTGTTACAGATATGAGTGAGATGACGAGTGACTGAGGTTGATTGGAAGCTCCGCCTCTACCATCAGTTGAGCTGAGATGGTAGAGCGTCAGTGGCAGTAGACTGAAGTCTTACTGAGAGCTGGGAGGTTTTTGTTTTTAACTCTTAGAGACATCGAGCATCTGAGTTACTCGGTGCGAACCAACACCGTCTCTGAGTTCGAGGCCAACTTTGGGCAGCCGCTGGTGACGCTGTCGGTCCACGCCGTGTGCGGCTCCGAAGGCAGTGGCACGCACCTCCTTCGTAGTCGTAGCCGCGTGGACGTGCTCGTGACCGATCGCCGGCGACGCCGCGCTCTCTGCGAGCGGCGCGAAGCCGTGTCGACTCTGCGAGCGGCGCGAAGGCGTGTCGACTCTGCGAGCGGCGCGAAGCCGTGTCGACTCTGCGAGCGGCGCGAAGCCGTGTCGACTCTGCGAGCGGCGCGAAGGCGTGTCGACTCTGCGAGCGGCGCGAAGCCGTGTCGACTCTGCGAGCGGCGCGAAGCCGTGTCGACTCTGCGAGCGGCGCGAAGCCGTGTCGACTCTGCGAGCGGCGCGAAGCCGTGTCTACTCTGCGAGCGGCGCGAAGCCGCGTCGACTCTGCGTGCGGCGAGAAGCCGCGTCGACTCTGCGAGCGAGCGGCGCGTGGATGTGGCGCCTAAGCGAGCGGCGCGTGGATGAGGCGCCTAAGCGAGCGGCGCGTGGATGTGGCGCCTAAGCGAGCGGCGCGTGGATGTGGCGCCTAAGCGAGCGGCGCGTGGATGTGGCGCCTAAGCGAGCGGCGCGTGGATGTGGCGCCGAAGCGAGCGGCGCGTGGATGTGGCGCCTAAGCGAGCGGCGCGTGGATGAGGCGCCTAAGCGAGCGGCGCGTGGATGTGGCGCCTAAGCGAGCGGCGCGTGGATGTGGCGCCTAAGCGAGCGGCGCGTGGATGTGGCGCCTAAGCGAGCGGCGCGTGGATGTGGCGCCTAAGCGAGCGGCGCGTGGATGTGGCGCCTAAGCGAGCGGCGCGTGGATGTGGCGCCTAAGCGAGCGGCGCGTGGCTGTGCCGCCTCTGCGAGCGGCGCGTAGCGGTGCCGCCCAAGTTGGTGTGAAATTACACCTATGACTACGTGGTGTGAAATTACACCTATGACGATGTGGTGTGAAATTACACCTATTAATGAGTAAGCAGGGTTGAAATTAGCCCGATATGATTATTTGGTGTGAAATTACACCTATTAATGAGTAAGCAGGGTTGAAATTAGCCCGATATGATTATTTGGTGTGAAATTACACCTATTAATGAGTAAGCAGGGTTGAAATTAGCCCAATATGATTATTTGGTGTGAAATTACACCTATTAATGAGTAAGCAGGGTTGAAATTAGCCCGATATGATTATTTGGTGTGAAATTACACCTATTAATGAGTAAGCAGGGTTGAAATTAGCCCGATATGATTATTTGGTGTGAAATTACACCTATGAATGACGAATCAGAGTTGAAATTAGCCCGATATGACTATTTGGTGTGAAATTACACCTATGGATGACGAATCAGGGTTGAAATTAGCCCAATATGACTGTTTGGTGTGAAATTACACCTATGAATGACGAATCAGGGTTAAAATTAGCCCGATATGACTATTTGGTGTAAAATTACACCTATAGAGGACGAATCAGGGTTGAAATTAGCCCGATATGACTGTTTGGTGTGAAATTACACCTATGAATGACGAATCAGGGTTGAAATTAGCCCGATATGACTATGCGGTATGAAATTACACCTACGACTATGTGGTGTGCAATTACACCTATAAATGATTAATCAGAGTTAAAATAAATACATTTATATCATAAATTGCAATATATATTATTATTATATAAGAATAACTAATGTTTAAAATTGTTATGTGTAATGCATTTTTAAATTTTGAATTGTTACTATTTCAGTGTAACTGGTAAGTATGAAACATTCATAATTGATGCAAGATCGACAGCAAAATTGTTAGATGGCGCTGTAGTGGGTTGTTGTTGTGTGTGGAAGTCGCCACATATGTTATAAAATATATATATATATTTAATTGCAAACACGAGGACGTGTTAATAGCAGGATAGCCGAATCTGTTAGCGGTAATTCTAATAATAAAATACAGTTGTGATTGTGCTATTGACTTCCGGAATATCTGTCAGTAGAATATTAATAATGCAGATAATTCCGAAAGTCAAAGGTATATTGATTAGATTATTAAAACATATTAAATGTCATAATTAATAAATGGTAAATGTAAAAAGACGGACTTGATGTCGGGCTGCCATTATGGAGGGGATATATTCACCTCATAATGGCTGCCAGCAAAGAAAGTAGTCTCGATCGAGGAGTGAAACAGTTAATACGTAAATAACGAGAATATCGAGTGACTTTATTTTACTACAACCTTGGAGGCTTTTACAAGGAATTTCAAAAAATGGTTGAGAATCAAAAAGGAACAAAGATAAAAACATTGAGAACTGACAATGGAGGGGAGTTCTGTTCAGATATGATGGAAAATTATCTGAAAGATAATGGAATTATTCATCAGAAGACAAACCCATACACTCCGGAACAAAATGGTCTCAGCGAGCGTTTCAACAGGACTATTGTTGAACGTGCAAGATGTTTATTGTTCGAGGCTAAACTTGATAAAAGTTTTTGGGCAGAAGCAGTTAACACGGCAGTATACTTAAAAAATAGGTCGTCAGCTTCAGGTTTAGACCAAAAGACACCGATTGAAGTATGGACAGGACAAAAGCCTGATCTCAGTCATGTCAGAATATTTGGTAGCCCAGTAATGATGCATGTTCCTAAAAATAAAAGATTGAAATGGGACAAGAAAGCAGTTCAATACATTTTAGTGGGATACCCAGAGAACATAAAAGGTTATAGATTGTATAACCCACAAACAAGAAAAATATGTACCAGCAGAGATGTCATTGTAATGGAGCAAGATACAACTCAGATAGAGATAAAAGAAGGACAGATAGAAAAACAGCAATCAGTACAAGAAAAAAGTTCAATGGACGAAAGTACAGTATCATTGACTAATCAGAACGATTCTACTTATGTACATGATTCAGATAAAAGTACAACTTCAACTGAAGGAGAGTCTTATCGGACATTATCTGAAGAAGATGATCTATCTGAAAATGAAGAGCCTCAATTAGTGGAAAAACGTATCAGAAAACCTCCTGAAAGGTATGGTTTTACAAATCTCTGTGTTTCAGATGATCCAGAGTCTTGGGCTGAAGACATAACTTATTATGAAGCTACAAACGGTCCAGAGAAAGACAAATGGCTGCAGGCTATGTCTGATGAACTTCAAGCATTTGAAGACAACCAAGCTTGGGAGATTGTTAGCCAAGAGGAGGCAGATAGAGTAGTACAGTGCAAATGGGTGTTCAAGAAAAAGCCAGAAAACAATAACAGTGTCAGATATAGAGCTAGACTTGTGGCGAAAGGTTACACTCAGAAGCATGGAGTTGATTTCAACGAGACTTACTCACCAGTTCTCAGGTACTCCACACTTAGACTTTTATTTGCAATAAGTGTAAAATTTAATTTTGAAATCACTCATCTTGATGTAGTTACAGCATTTTTGAATGGTTTTTTAACAGAAAATGTGTACATGCAAGCACCTCCTAGTTTAAATTGTCCAAGTAATTGCATTCTTAAACTTAAAAAGGCAGTTTATGGTTTGAAGCAGTCAGCTAGGCAATGGAATGCCAGAATAAATGATTTTTTGATAGGTATGGATTATATAAAGTCAGTTTCAGAACCCTGTTTGTATAGTAAGAAATGTAAAAATGAGCAGACTATCATTACAATATTTGTTGATGATTTTTTCATTTTTTCTAATAGTAAGACTATGACTAATGATTTAAAGAACAAGCTTATGTCAAAATTTAAAATTAAAGATTTGGGTCAGTTAAAAAGGTGTTTAGGTATGCGAGTAAAATATGAAAATAATTGTATCTCCATTGATCAGGAACAATTTGTAAAACAAATTCTTAAAAAGTTTTATATGAATGATTGTAATACTAAAGATACTCCAATGGAATGTAATTTAAAATTAGATAAGGCAGAATGTGTTGACAAACAGTTTCCCTATCAACAGCTTATAGGAAATCTTATGTATTTGTCAGTGTTGACACGTCCAGATATATCATATAGTGTAAGCTATCTTAGCCAATTTAATAATTGTTTTAGTTCAGTTCATTGGCATCATGCCAAAAGAATACTAAAATATTTACAAAAAACTAAGTGTTATGGTTTGAAGTTTATTAAAGACACCTGTAATTTGGAAGGTTTTGTAGATGCTGATTGGGCATCAAACATTATAGATAGGAAATCCTACACAGGATTTTGCTTTAAATTGTCAGGCTGTGTAATATCCTATGAATGCAGGAAGCAACAAACTGTAGCATTATCTAGTACTGAAGCCGAATACATGGCCATTGCTGAGGCATGTAAAGAGGCAATTTATTTAAAAAGTCTTCTATCAGATATTGTTGATTGTAACTATACTGTAGTAATTTACAATGATAACCAGGGAGCTCAGAAGCTGACGGAGAACCCTTTATTTCACAAACGAACTAAGCACATAGATGTGCGCTACCATTTTATACGAGAAGTAGTTTCTAATAACCTTGTTAAAATTGATTATCTGTCAACATCTGAGATGCCTGCTGATATATTAACAAAAAGTCTAAGTGGTGCCAAACATAATTATTTTATTAAATTATTGGGAATACAAAATGTTTAAAGAGAATGTCAAGGTCAAGTTGATTGTTTTGTTTTTGTTATGTGACTGATATAGATTATTTTGATAAGTGGTGCTGTTAAAATATGTTTAGTTATATCAAAATAATAGTTGTTTGCTTGATACTAACGCCATCTAGTTGTGTTAAGTAGATACTAGTGTAATAATGTACCCTAACTGAAACATAGAAATAAAAGATTGTCTATTCTCAACCGGCAACTCGTTCGTTTTATTAGGTACATCTACCAAAATTTTTTTTTTTTTTCAATTTTTGTCTGTTTGTTTCAGCTAATCTTTGGACTTTTTTTAGACTAACTTTGCCGCACGGCGTTACCCAGGATTACTGTTGTACCGCGGATAGAACCATAGGACTCAGCTAGTAATAAATAACAGAAACACTAAAGACTATAGCAGGAACACGACCAGAGACCAAAACAAATATTTGGTCTGAGCCAATAATCGAACTCCAGACCTCAAGTACTGGTGTACTTCGCATTAATCGTATTCACAACCACTACACCACCTAGGCAATCATTAACAACAAGTGAAAGTAAAATGTATTAGAAGACCTACCATTATTACTGATGGAGAGATAGTGTCTCTGCAGTCCGTTGACATCAGTCAGCAAGCTCAGTCCCGAGTCCTTACAGATCATGGCCTGAACTTCCATCAAACGGCCCACAGCTAAGTCCACTGAAACATATAAAACAACAGTATAATTTTGGGCGGCTTAAAAACATCCAACGGCAAGATTATGTAGCCACATTTTTTTTTTTGTTTTTATTGAATAAGCGGCAAACGAGCAGACTTATCGTCTGATGGTAAACGATTACCGCCGCCCGTGGACACCCGCAACACCAGAGGCGTCACAAGTGCGTTGCCGGCCTTTGGGGGAAGGGGAGGGGGGTGAGGTAGGGGAGGGGGATGAGGTAGGGGTTAGGGTGTGGGCCTCCGGTATCCTCACTCACTCGGTGAAACACAGCGCAAGCGCTATTTCAGACCGGTTTTCTGTGAGGCCGTGGTATTACTCCGGTCGAGCCGACCCATGCATGCCGAAGCACGGCTCTCCCACCGTTGTTGCCAGTCCTCAATCCGCACTTAGCCAGCGTGGGAACGTATGGCCTTAACCCTCTCCTGAGAGGAGACCCGAGCCTAGCAGTGGGACATTATGGGTTGTTGATGAATTTAATTTAATAATACGAAATGTTACCTCTATTTATTCTCTAGTCTACTGTAGAGTAAGAAAACTTGAAATAAATTCTATACTAACAAATCTGGACAACGTTTTATTATAAATACTAGCTGAACCTCGCAATGCTACCCGCGATACGACAATAACCGCGAGCAACGCCGCAAGGCGAAGCTAGTATCTTTATAAATTATAGCCTATGTGTTATTCTGATGTATAAGCTATTTTATTGTAATATTACATCAAAATCCATTCAGTAGTTTTTACGTGAAAGAGCAACAAATGTTCATAATATAAGTAGAATATTTAAATGTGCTACTCTGTCCGATGAGTGATGGTCACCATACTCATTGTACAACCCATCGGAAATATCTGCGAACCTGGCATAATGACCTCATGCTAACTAGAGAGTTAATATTTCACTGAACACAACAAGAATGAGATTACGAAAGCAAGAATAATACACGTGTGTCTGCGCTTGCGTTGGTAACGGTGCGTCGGTACTAGATATAGATAGGCGAAGGCGGGGTGAAGCGAGGGGAAGCGGGACGTGAAGCGCATTGAAGCCGTGCTCAGATATAAACGACGGGTTAAAAATGAAGACAATGCAGCATGGTGACCCACACTATGGCTACTATTGAGATGCTCCTCCATCATTGTACCTCCGGTCTCGCACTCACAACGCAACACGCCAGCACGAACGCTGTCACTAAGTTGGTCTTCTAGTAGGGTAGTACCGCTAAATCGAGCTCTATTACCTAGCAAATATGGCTTGAAATGGCGTGGTAAGTAGCTGAGTTTTGAAGTTAATGATAATTGTAGTAACCAGAAAAGGATGCTGAGCTTCTGGGATGATTGGAATAGGAAGATGACAAACCCACGGCGGAACGGAACTGTGGCGACTTCCACATATAACACAACAGTAACCTACTACAGCGCCATCTACCGAAGATACACTGAACTACGAAGTAACGCACTACACGGAGTAACTACAAATCCTGAATCGCGCAATAAATAGTTCTCGCGCCGATTATCATATATACAACATCCTTTTTTTTTTTTTTTTTTTTATAATAAGACAACTCCCACATTAGGAATAAACATCCTGTGTCGTGGGGGACTTTACAAACATACATGAAACGGACACAAAGAACATCCAGACTCGGGACAACAATTCGTGGATCACACAAAGTGTTGTAGGTACCGCGTGGGATTTGAACCCACGACACTTGGCGCAGTAGCAAGCGCCATGGCGACCGCTGACACCACTCGGCCAACCGTGCAGTCAAAAATAAATAACGTTGAAATTATACTCACAGTTAATGTCCGGATATGTTTCATACGATTTCAGTATTCTCGCTTGAGCCAATTGAACTAATTTAGCAGAGACACCAACGCCACCCAAGTTATGGTAATATATCTGAAACAATCAAAGCCATACTAATATTATATATTCGAAACTAACTCAATCTGTTTGTTACGCATTTACGCCTAAACAGATTATTTTTTTATAAATATTTCGGACATTTAATGTATTATGAATATATAAAATGTTTGTGTTGTGAATGATGATTTTGAATGTTTTCTATTTATAATATGTATGTATTTGTAAAAAAAAATGTATAAATATATTTATATCAGTTGTCTAGTACTCATAGTTCAAGCTAGGCTTAATTTGGAACTAGATGGCGTTGTGTGTTAGATGGAATATTTATTTATTGTTGTTTCAGGGAAGCTTATATACGTAACGTGGGCGTATTAGCTTACCATATTATTATGGGTACTAGACAACTGATATTAATACATATATACTTTTTGAAGTGAAACTTCTTTAGAATCGTTGTGATGTCGGATGCAACGGAAAAAACGACAGGTAAGAGACACAAATACAAAAAGTCGCTTGTAATTAGTGAGCCAGAGCGAGAGAGCAAATGTCGGTCTCATTCTTTTGTCGATTTACTGAAGTTTCACTTCTATCGTGTGTGAATCGCACACACACCTTTTTTTTTCTTCTAAATACATAGAAAATACAAAATATTTGCAGATCATGCAAATATTTTATTGATTAGTGGGCAAACGAGCAGACGTATCACCTGATGGTAAGCGATTACCGCCGCCCATGGACACCCGTAACACCAAAGGCGTCACAAGTGCGTTGCCGACCTTTGGGGGATGAGGGGTGAGGTTGTGGTATGGGCCTCCGGTATCCTCACTCACTCGGTGAAGCACAGCGCAAACGCTATTTCACACCGGTCATCTGTGAGGCCGTGGTATCACTCCGGTCGAGCCGACCCATTCATGCCGAAGCATAGCTCTCCCACGGATTGTAACTCCGTTGCTTTGATTTTAATTTAATTACATACATAATATTCTTTACAATGATAACCAACCAACATACATGCAGGCGGAGTCGCGGGCAAAAGTTATTTTGAATATAATATCCTAGTCCGTTTATCGAGGAATGCTATAACATCACGCTATGTCCAATAGGAGCGGAACATCAATGAAATACAAATATGGGTAAGCTAAAATTGTTTTGTAAATACTCACATGTTATATACCAGTTGAGCCCCGCGGTTTTACCCGCGGGTAACACCACGGGGCAGAGATTGAAAGTCCCGTCAAAATCGGTCCAGCCGTTCCAGACAAAAATTGAAAAAGTATATTTTGGTATATGTACGGTTTATAGATTCAAACGCATTTAGTAAAAAGGCGTTATTTTAACATTACAAACATAACACTTCAATTTTATTTATTCGTGGAAAACACTTAAACTCAGAAATAAATATATGCACACAAACATGTCGTCTAATCTGGGAATCGAACCCGACACCTCAAGTACAGCAGCCGCATGCACTACCACTACACCACCGAGGCAGTCATAATAATATACATTATGTAATTGTATAATATACTTACAGCTACATCGGAGAGGAAAACCAAGGCCGTCTCCAGACTTTTCTCATTGGCTACTGCCTCGCCCCAGTACTCGCTAGCTAGCGTGATCATATCTTGTAGAACATCTTGTGTTGATATATGGTAAGCTAATACGCCCACGTTACGTATATAAGCTTCCCTGAAACCACAATAAATAAATAAATATTCCATCTAACACACAACGCCATCTAGTTCCAAATTAAGCCTAGCTTGAACTATGAGTACTAGACAACTGATATAAATATATTTATACATTTTTTTTTACAAATACATACATATTATAAATAGAAAACATGCAAAATCATCATTCACAACACAAACATTTTTTCCGACCTGGGAATCGTGGGAGAGCCACGCTTCGGCATGAATGGGCCGGCTCGACCGGAGTGATACCACGGCCTCACAAAAAACCGGTGTGAAATAGCGCTTGCGCTGTGTTTCACCGAGTGAGTGAGGATACCGGAGGCCCATAACATAACCCCTCCCTCCATCCCCAAAAGGCCGGCAACGCACTTGTGACGCCTCTGGTGTTGCGGGTGTCCTTGGGCGGCGGTAGTCGCTTACCATCAGGCGATACGTCTGCTCATTTGCTTCGTCTAAAAGTTCTAACCAAAAATGTTTAAGAATTATGGTCAAAATATTGAGCGCCCACCACGATAGATGGCGTTGTAAAGTATTTCTGAATCGCACTACCGTTTTTACTTACTTCTGTCCCGTGTGCTGAGCGACTTGGCAGCAAATGTGTGACAGCTGAAGGCCGTGGGCTATTCTACTGAAGAACAGAAGGTGCTGAACGAATATTTCAGCTAAATCCAGGGCGCGACGTAGACACGTAGTTTTCGTGACTGAAAAAGTAAATTTTTCAAAAATATAAGAATAGCTATGTAATTGGTAACCGAGTATATAAATACATTGTAAATTAATAAATAAATAAATATTTTGGACATCTGACACACAACGCCATCTAGTCCCAAGCTACGCAGAGCTTGTGTTATGGGTACTAGACAACTGATATGAATACATATATACTTTTTTTTGTAAATACATACATATTATACATAGAAAACACTCAAACTCCGAAACAAATATTTGTAGATCACACAAACACTTGGTACCGACCCAGGATTTGAACCCGAGACCTCAAGCACCTCAAGCAGTCGCATTAGCTACTACTGCGCCACCGAGGCGATTAATAATAATAATAAATAAAAAATTAAGCAATAGTCTTATTGGCTAATTTTTATCATCTATCAAAACGATAACTTAGTATGAGAAATGTACTAAATACACACTTATGACGTCACTGTTATAGACTACTCAATTGAGCAACATTTGTAAATGGTTACTTGATTAAAATTTATAATAGTAATGAAAAAACTGTATTAATTATATTATCTATATATAACACTAGCTGACCCACGCAACCTCATTTGCGTCTTCAATTGCCCGTAGCGTGAAAATTTTCCCCGTTTTTGAAACATTCTTCATTGGTGCTCCGCTCCTATTAGTATTACCGTGATGATATATAGCCTATAGCCTTCCTCGATAAATGGACTATCCAACACTGAAAGAATTTTTAAAATCGGTTTAGTAGATCCCGAGATTACCCCCTACAATTTAACAAACACACAAACTTTACTTCTTTATAATATTAGTATAGATAAAAATGAATCGCTCAATGTGTTGGTAAGCGCATAACTCAACAACGCCTGGACCAATTTGATCAATTCTTTTTTTTTTATGTTCGTTGAAGTTCAGGTATGGTTTTTACGGCGAGAAAAAATCGAATAATGGCCGGAAAAGCCCTAAAAACAGCCCTTTTCTTTTTCCCATACAAACGTTTTCTAACTAAAACGTAAAGTCAATTTGAATTTTTATTACCGCTAAACAAAGTTCAAATTCATACATATCAATCAAAACAGTGTGCGTATGTGCGTTGGAGTAGATAATCGTTGGATAGTCCATTTATCGAGAAAGGCTATAGGCTATATGTCATCACGCTAATACTAATAGGAGCGAGCACTAATGAAGAATGTTTCAAAAACGGGGGAAAATTTTCACGCTACGGGCAATAGAAGACGCAAACGAGGTTGCGTGGGTCAGCAGTGTGTAATATATATACGTTTATATATACGAGACATCGGTATTTATTTACTATACAATCATCTACCCTATGATAGGTAAGTCAGTACATGGAAGGCCGACCATTTCTTTTTTTTTTTTTTACCAACACATTGATATCCTTTCGACCCTCAGAGAGCACGTAAAGCCGTCGGTCCCAGTTGTTATATAACCGTGACGAAAAGACTACGGAGTGTCATCACCCCTATTCACCCCATGAGTGTCGGAAGAGCCGACTAAGGGAGCAAACTACCAGGACAACAGCACTGTGCACGACTGCCTTGGTAGCGTAGTGGTAGCGTATGCGACTGCTAAGCTTGAGGTCTTGGGTTCGTTTCCCGGGTCGGACCAAATGTTTGTATGATCTGCAAATATTTGTTTCGGAGTTTGGGTGTTTTCTATGTATAATATGTATGTATTTACAAAAAAAAGTGTATAAGTATTTATATCAGTTGTCTAGTACCCATAACACAAGCTCTGCTTAGCTTGGGACTAGATGGCGTTGTGTGTTAGATGTCCGGAATATATATTTATTTATTAAGTTACATAATAAAAAAATAAACAAAAACAATTATAAATAGCTATAGAATGTATCTTATATACTGTAAAGAGAAGAAAAACTAGACCCAGACCTTATACGAACCGATCTGGTCAGCGCTGTATGGTAGACCAAAATTATCTTTCTAAGGAGTAGCCCATGTCCAGTTGATTTTCAGGGGGGAAGGGGGGGGGACAAAACTTATCTCTTACCTGTATTAACTTCCGCGGCCACTTCATTCCATATCTCGACCGCCTGCAACGCGCTCTGAATTGCCTCGTGTTCCTGCTTTAAGGTCCTTGTCAGCTGGACCTGGTCAGGGTCTGTGCTCTGCGAACAAGAAAAAATGACTACATTACCCCTATTCCATTAAAAAAACATACATAATTATGTAGACTGATAGCACCCGCACGTAATTGTGAAATACGTATATATTAATTTATACAACGGCGTCAACTGATAAATCATACTTGCTTGTGGGTGTACGCTGCAGGCAGGCCCTTTCATTTTGTGGCGGCTACCGCTCGTGCCACTGAGGTGCGATCGATGTGACCGTATCTAAACGAATGTACTATATAAGATTGTATACTCACAATTTCAGTTATTTTCCATCCATACTTGATGCTGGCATCAGCTAAATCATACTCAGTCTTCAAGAACAGTAGAGTAGTTTGAACTACCCTGATGTCTATTGGTACTGGATCCTGAAAAATAATAATAATATTCAGTAAATCTGACATACAACACCATCTGCTACAGACTAAGCAGAATTTTATTTGTAAATACATAGAAAACACTCAAACATCAAAACAAACATTCGGTCCGACCCGGGAACCGAACTGGAGACCTCAGCAGAACAGTTCCATACTCAACCACTATGCAACCGACGCAGACCAACGACTTGGCCCGGTTTCGCACGAAACTCTTTAAAAGTCTCGGATTTCCTCCACTATAATATGCACATATTACATATGCATGTATTACACATATAAACCTCCCTCTTAAATCACTCTACCTATTACTGAAAACTGCGTTTAAATCCGTTAAGTAATTTAAAAGATCTAAACGAACACTCTTTTTTATACTATGTAAAGATACACAAAAAACATCCAAACCCCAAAACAAATATTTGAAGATCTTGTATTTCAACAAGTGCCGTCAATTGAGGGTATAAATTCTAAAATGTATTTCAACAAGTGCCGACATTCGAAAGTATAAATTAAAGAATGTATTTCAACAAGTGCCGGCAATCGAGAGTAAAAATTTTAAAATATATTTCAGCAAGTGCCGACAATCGAGAGTATAAATTATAGAATGTTATTCAACAAGTGCCGACAATCGAGAGTATAAATTTTAAAATGTATTTCAACAAATGCCGATAATCGAGAGTATAAATTCTAGAATGTATTTCAACAAGTGTCGGCAATCGAGAGTAAAAATTACTTATACCATAGATTTAATATAGACAAAACAAGAATTAGTATCATCCTTTATGCATAGCCTCAAGTCTCAACGGTGACCAGCCAACTACGCAAGACATATTATAGTGCACTCTCTGTTCCCTCTCTCTCATAATGTAATGGGACGGTTAACCGACACGATCGCAGAGAGATCAGGCGCAGGACCGACGCTTTACATGCTCTACGAGGCACGGGGGTTCAGACCCCAACTTCCAAACTCCGAGCTGTTATTAAGTATATCTATAATCAGAAACTTTTGATTCGACCGGGATTTGAACTCGAAACCTTTTAATCGGTAGTCCCATACGTGAACCGCAAGACCAACGAGGGAGCTATACCACGCTGGTCACACGGGTTGGTTGTTTCAAGTTATCCTTCTCATTGCAGTGATATTGGCCTGCTTAGCTTAGTATGTTGTAAGAGTCTGGGAGGGGTCCGGTCGTGTTAATATCAGCAGTTCCCGGACCCCTCCCTTCTCAGGCACACCGTGTGGTTTTAGTCGGTTCAATTCCGACACACCACCCCGCCGCAAACCCCGGTGGGGTGACGGCCCGAGGGGGTTTCTACAAGTTAAAAAAAAAAAAAAAAAAAGAGTAAACGACTAAAGAGTCGGCTCTTACAACACCCATGGCATAAATAGGAGTGGTGACACTCAGTATTCGTACCGTATTCTCTCCATCACCACACAGACAGAATTAGTGTACTTACAGGTATTAAATCAATTCTCTTCAATAGTTTCAAGACGATATCTTTGAAATGATCATTGTTGATGGACCTGACAACAGACGGTGTTGTTGATATTACCTCCAAGAGTGTCCAAAACACTGTCTCTTCATCTTCCTCTGAAAGTATATACATATAAATATTCCAGACATCTAACACACAACGCCATCTAGTCCCAAGCTAAGCAGAGCTTGTGTTATGGGTACTAGAACTGATATAAATACTTATATACTTTTTTTTGTAAATACATACATATTATACATAGAAAACACCCAAACTTCGAAACAAATATTTGCAGATCACACAAACATTTAGTCATATATTATTTACCAGCGACCCGCCCCGGCTTCGCACGGGTGCAATGCTGATACTAAATACACGTTGTATATAAAACATAGCTGACCCACGCAACCTCGTTTGCGTCTTATATAGCCCGTAGCATGAAAATTTTCGCAAAATAAGTAACTTTTCTGGTTGATTTTTACACCTTGTGTCCGAAAAACCCAAATATCTTACGGAACCCTATTTTTTTCCAAAATAAAATATAGCCTATGTTACTCGTGAATAATGTAGCTTTCGAATGGTGAAAGAATTTTTAAAATCGGTCCAGTAGTTTTTGAGCCTATTCATTACAAACATACAAACATACAAAAATAGGTACAAATCTTTCCTTATATAATATTTCTTCTTCTTAACAGCCGTTTCAGAGATTATTATTATAATGTTTTTTTGATACGAGTGCCGTATTTACTTTCATATGCATTAAATGAAAAACTTTTAATTTGAAATTACAAACAGACAATTCAATTTTATTTATTTGTATGAACTACTAACTAAACACAGAAGCAGTTCACCATCAGGGGTAGTCTGATGCCAATTGCTATGTAGAAAAACTTGCATTTAGGTACTAAGCTTGGGGTCTCGGGTTCGATTACCGGGTCGGACCAAATGTTTGTATAATCTGCAAATATTTGTTTAGGAGTTTAGGTGTTTCCTATGTATAATATGTATGTATTTACAAAAAAAAAAGTATATAAGTATTTATATCAGTTGTTTAGTACCCATAACACAAGCTCTGCTTAGCTTGTGACTAGATGGCGTTGTGTGGTAGATGTCCAGAATATTTATTATTATTATTATAGGTTGAACTAGTTACCGACTCCAAATAATCTTGGTATCAACAAATAATTGGAAAATGATTACTAGCTGAGCAGTTCCATGCTTCAAAAGAAGTCGGTAAGCGCTCAGGTAGCTTTTAAAGCAGCAAAAGCGTTCCAAAGAGAAGGAAAACTCGAAATGAACCATATTATGACTCTTCTAAACAGTGTAGAATAGTATTCTCCTTTCTAATAAAGACCTATATCTACCAGTGGATTTTCAAGCAATAACATGCCTTACCAGTCATCCAAATCTCTCGCTGTCCATCTACAAGTTGGAACAAAGACTTCCACACTCCAGCTATAGGCATTATTGAGGGCCACAGTTTACTGTACATTGAGAATTCGTGTTTCAGAAGCCGACTGAAAAAAAAAAGCAATTTAAAGATTTTCTTTTAAGAAATACTAGCTGAACCCCGCGGTGTTACCCGCGGTTATGGTCGTATCGTGGTTAACGCCGCAGGTCGAAGCTAGTCTAAAAAATGTAAGCCTAAGTTACTCCTTGTACCATCAGCTACCTACCAGTGAAAGTTGCGTCCAAATCGGTCCAGCCGTTCCAGAGATTAGCCGGAACACACAGACAGACACAAAATTTTAAAATATATATTTTGGTATGTGTACCGTATATACATTCATATGCATGTAGTAGAAAGCGGTTATTTTAATATTACAAACACTCCAATTTTATTTATTTGTATAGATAATTATACGAGCCTCATGCCGCCCTGTTAATGAGACCTTTTTAGAAAGACACTTTCCGTGGGAGAGCCACGCTTTGGCATGAATGGTCCGGCTCGACCGGAGTGATACAACGGCCTCACAGAAAACCGATGTGAAATAGCGCTTGCGCTGTGTTTCACCGAGTGCGTGAGGATACCGGAGGCCCATACCCCAACCCCTCCCCCCATTCCCTCTCCTCATCCCCCAAAGGTCGGCAACGCACTTGTGACGCTTTTGGTGTTGCGGGTGTCCATGGGCGGCGGTAATCGCTTACCATCAGGTGATGCGTCTGCTCGTTTTCCCTCTATTCAATAATAAAAAAAAGACTGGCATAAAACAATAACATTCAGCACTATATCGTAACTTGTAAGATGTGCAACTGAGTTGGGGAGGGGGGGGGGGATAGCAACCCTCGATTTTTCTCCCTTGTCTCATGATTTTTGTACGTCGCGTTGCGGAATAATGGATTAGAATTAGTATTGAAATTGTATGGAACCGATGCCGTACAAAAGTAGTGCGCCACAAAGTTGGATTTTTTTTTAATTTCCCGGCGATTCTGTCGGTGCATTTTTTTTAAATTGTATCTTGGGCAAACGAGCAGACGTATCGCCGGATGGTAAGCGATTACCGCCGTTCATGGACACCCGCAACACCAGAGGCTTCACAAGTGCGTTGCCGTCTTTTTAAGGTCTTTTTTTTTGTTAATTTGGACATTGCTTTTTAAACTTTATCTTGTTAAAAAGGGTATAGTTTTGGATAAGTAATTTTTATACCTGAATTTTAAATCCTTCAAATAAAGCTCAATGTTGGCATAAAATCCTTTTTTTAAAACAATACCGCACGCGTCTAAAACACTTAACAACTGCAGATCATTGTGTTCACTGTCATCATCAACCTTATCATCTTTCAACGACTTCGCTTTGATGTCCATCACTAAACTCATATGCTTCTCCGAGTTGAGCTCATCAGAAAATATCAGACTCAAATAAGCATCTAATAATGCAATATCATACTTCTTATAATCCAATTCGCAAATACTCTTATTATAGAAAGCTCTCGATACATTTTTACGTTCAATTTCAGTTTTATTTCCATGATTCAATTCATTTCTGATATAAATTTCAAACAATGTTATTGAAAATTCATATTTCTGATGGCGGTTCAGCAAAATAGCAGTATTATGGGTATCTGTCTGTAGTTTTAAGTAAAATTTCTTGGTGTTTGCACATTTTAATTGCATCAATTCATTCATTATGTTATATTGTGTGGTAATGAGTTTGTTATATACAGCCGTGAGTGGTGTTATATTAATGTTATATTGCATTGAATTTGTTATGAAGTGTTTTAGTAGAAAAGACAGTCTTAATGCGTCATGTAAAGATGATTTTACATTACAATTCTCGCATTTCAGTAACTGTTGACTATATTTTAGCATGCTCAAAACTTTCAGCATGAAATTCAAACAATTTTCTTGTATTTCCGATGAAAAGTTATCTTTTATAGAATTATTTACTGAATATTCTACGAATAATCTTAGAAATTGATTCAAATATGCATATGTTGCTAGCATAGTCTTTTTATAGCCTAATTTTTCTGTATTTTCACAGGAAATAGTGAGACTTTTGAACACAGCATCCGTGTAGGTGGTCTTATTTTCGAAAAGATCACAAAATGAGTTTAGGAAAAACGTTTGTAAGCAATGAAACATATCGGGCTGGTGACCGAGTAGAGAAATAACTCCTCGGACCGCTATGCTTAGCGAAGACCGTTTAAATTGAGTTTTGGATGCGTTTTCAGCTACAACATACAAGCAATCACACATTTTCATATACAAATCTAATATAGCATCCTCATTTAGTTTTTTCAACGCATTTGAATCATTTTTGCTTGACAATTTTTTGAATATTTCTCCATATAACATATTCAATTGTTCGGAATAACTTTCATTGTATATTAAATGCAGCTTTTTTACTAAGAATACCAGTACATTGGCACAAAATGGTACCGTATCATAAATTTCTATGGTATTAAGAATATCTTCAGTTAATTTTGGCAGAAGTTTGTGTACAGATTTTCCTCTCAGCTTCTCGATGTATGTCAGTCGGTCTGCTAGAATGTTCCAGTACGTCTTACAGTATTCTTTCAGCAGATTCTTGCCATCCGTCTCAAAGGCCATGAAGGATAGTTTTAAAATGAGTTCTGGTGGTGTTTGTGAATTCTGAAAAGAAAAATTGTTATATTGAATAATATGTTTGAAGATATGATGTTTCTGGCATCAACTTTTAGGTTTTAGGCCCATGCCAGTGGGATGCTGTGCAAGGCCGATGCCTTGCGTAAAGAAGCAGCTGGGTTATTCAGAACTAGAACAATGCTCTGTGGCCAGTGCCTGCGGTTATAAACGGCGGCATAGTGTGTAGGAGGCCTTGGATAGAAATACGGAGTATTAGCTGAACTCCGCGGTGCTACCCGCAGTACGACAATAACGTGAAACGTAGAATCTAGTGTCTTTATAAATTGTAGCATATGTGTTATTATGATGTATAAGCTATATTATTGTAAAGTTTCATCTAAATCCATTCAGTAGTTTTTGCGTGAAAGAGCAACAAACATACTCACAAACTTTCGCGTTTAGAATATTAGTAGGATAGATCAGATACAATTTTATTATTTGGTTATTGTTTATCAATGGTTTTGAATTTTATTATTCTGCTAGCAAAACGATGTTATCATCTTTCAACGAGCTAGCCGATAGAAGTGAATTCTTGAAAATTTTTAATGTTATTTGTAAAATTGGAAATATCATATTTTTAAATTAAAATTATCAACATAAGATTTTCTAGTACCAAAAATTGCTCTACGCGGCTAAATAAATTTTGTAACGTCAGCATGCCGGTGACGCGGTGACGCGAACTCATAAGATTTTTTCACTGCCCATTTACAATCACAATATCACTCCGAATAACAATCCTCAATGGTTGCCGAGGTCGCTAGATAGATTACTGATATCACTTTGATGGTAATCGTAGTGTAGCTCGAACTGAACTGACTGCTGCCCGCGAGAGTTCGTATTTATATCCATTTTTACTATTACTAGCGCTTTCGAGAAACGTCTGGTACATACGAGCGTTGCCAGTGCCGATGACACGCCCACCGGCAAAATCGTTGTAAACAATCGCGCAATAACCAATCGATATTCGACGCTATGCATATCGTAATATGGTTCATTATTCCGTGCCTCGGAAAATCAACGAGAACTTTCTCGATCGTTGTTCGTGAATAATCTTTTTTCGTAACACTATTTTATTTTCCATTGCTACATCTATACAGAAAGAAGGTCTTTCTCGGTAGAGTGACAAGCTTACCTTTTTAACTACATGTCTATGAATATGATATATACAAGCCAGCGTTTTGACCTGGTCAGCCTTATTCAGTCCCCGTGTCTCTCGGATACAATCTATGCTTAACGTTAACAAATCTTTGGGATTTACTGCGTCTTTCCATGATGGTACTTTGTCTAGGTTCCTGTAAAGCAAACATAGAACATCATGATCAGACTGCTGTAGTCTACAGATTACATAAAACAAACAAAGAAAAGATGAATATAGATTTAAAACTCTTTGACTAAACTACTTGACTGCCTCGGTGGCATGTTGGCAGCATATGTGACTGCAGTTGTCGAGGTCTCGGGTTCATTTCCTGGGCTGACCCAAATGTTTGTATGATCTGCACATATTCGTTTCGGAGTTTGTAGTGTCAATGTTTAATAAATTTGTATTTACAAAAAAAGTATTTATGTATTTATGTCAGTTGTCTAGTACCCATAATACCATCATATCTGCTTAGTTTGGGACTAGATGGCGTTATGTGTTAGATGTCCGAAATATATTTATTACTTTCACCAATTGTCCGAGTGTGATTTTTTTTTTTTTTTTTAAAAAGACAACTCCCACATTAGGAATAAACATCCTGTGTCGTGGGGGACTTTACAAACATACATGAAACGGACACAAAGAACATCCAGACTCGGGACAACAATCAATTCATGGATCACAAGAAGTGTTGTAGGTACCGCGTGGGATTTGAACCCACGACACTTGGCGAAGTAGCAAGCGGCATGGCGACCGCTGACACCACTCGGCCAACCGTGCAGTCACGTGATTGTGAGAGTATAATTAAGAATACAATATACCACAACCCATATTCATTCTAATGGTGTCCTAAAAGGCGATTATGCAAACAGGGCCAATACCATTGCAGGGAAACATTTAGTACTGTGGTGAGTTTCTGTGAATTGTCTCCACCTACCCAACCTACCTGGTTATTTGGGGTGACATTATTACATATCATAAGTTTTTCTTTTATTATGAGACAAACTTCTTAGCACTCCATGGATTCACCGTGCGGGTGCCGGGTCCATCGTGTGGCAGAGGGAGAAACTCAAAGCAGTTCCCAGGACTTACGACCTAGGTGTAGGTTTAAGGAGGCCCCCTTTAAGATACGCATCAACGGTCACCTTCACTGCTCGAGTTTCCCGCCCTACCTAGCCAAATTTGGTAGGAACCTGTTAGTGCAGCCTTGGATACTCGTTCTAAAATAGAACTTACTGCAGATCTCGACAGGCCAAGGTCTTTCAAAAGGTTATAGAGAGATTTAGCTGGTATACCTCTCGCTCCCACTTCTACCGCGTATAAATTAACCAAATAGCCATTTTTGTTAAGTTCAGTTGTTAGATCGTAGTATTTATTTAATTTTATTCTATGGTCTTTAGGAATATTAGTTTCCCATGGAACAGTAAGCTCTACTAATATTATGTGTTTAATTTGTCTAGAGAAAAGGAATATGTCCGGTCTGGATGACGAAACACCAACATCCTCTGGGATTTTATAGGGCATAAATGAGCGTACTCCTTCCTAAAAGGCCGGCAACGCATTTGTGATGCCTCTGGTGCTGCGGGTGTCTATGGGCGGCGGTAATCGCTTACCATCAGGCAATACGTCTGCTCGTTTGCCCCCTATATAATAAAAATGTTTACTTGTTTACAGATCACTTTATAGTAGTGACTACAACATTCAAAGCATGTGTATAGTCCATTCATTTAGAATTTTGGATAGTGTTTGTGCAACCACACACAGTATTAGTTATTGTAGTGTTAAGTACGAATTTATTAATTCATACAATGGCGTAAACTAACAAAATTATACTTGCTTGTGGGTGGACGACGCAGGCGTGACGCAATAAAGGTGACCGTATCTAAGCGTATGGACTTTACAATTTGAGACACTAATTTTTATTATAAAAACTGCCATGGGCGTAGTGGCTAGAAGAGAGGGTTCAAACCCCTTTCTAAATTATTGATATCCTGAAACTCCTCACCCTCCGAAACTATTATCTAGTTACGCCCGTTAGTATTGCCTTCTGGCAGTATAGTTTGGATAAAAACAATAGTCTATCCGTTACATGTACACGTTAGACTAAATCAACAAGTGTTCGTTATGGCTCCTTAACTGGTACAATTTAATATGTTTTAAAGCAATAATATGGGTGACATTACCTGCATAGTAAACACAACACGTTCAAAGCGAAAGAACCTTTATCTTTGGCTGATAAATTCACTAAAACATCCTTATAATCCAAGTAAACTATCGCGAGGTCATCCCAATCTTTACTGGTACCGTTTGCTTTGACTTTCGCAAGAAAATCATTGGCATCCATTTCTAAACACTAATGTTAATACATTACAATGTTTCACTTTAAATTAAAAACTTTACAACGTCTAATAAATTTTATTATTACTATGAATTATACGGTAATAGAAACGCGACCGTTATTTATTTTAAAAGTCACAGCATGAAATGTTTTGGTTGAATAACTTGTTCTTATTTTCCATCATTCAACGTCAAAAATACAGTTCAACCAATCCGTGCCAATGAAAATGACTTGATATAGGAGAAGAGAACATACTTAAAAAAATTACGTTCCATTTCTAAGACCACATTTTCTGTCACAGTTCATATCGGAAGTTCATCGTATTTGTAAAACTAATAACATATATAGATACAGAAAAAAGTATGTAAATTAACTTTTTATATTATATGTAATAATTGTTTTTTTTTCAACTCAATTCGTAAAATAAATAAAAATTTGATCACTCCCAAAAAAGCCATTCTGCATTCTGGAACGTAATATTTGCGTTTCATTGTTCCAGATTTTTTTTCCTTAGATGGACGGCAAATTATTCTTTGTGGTTTATTTAAAATAAGAACTACAAAAAAGTTGAAAGAAACTTAAAAATAATACGTATGCTCTAAGTAATGGTTTTGTCAATTTATTCTTTTTTAATAATTAAAAGTGTTAAAACATATACTAAATGTTTTCAAAGACGCGTCTTGATTACAAATAATTGTTATTTGCCAAAACGCCGCGCCATTTCTATCTGTCAGATATCTAGATCCACTTGACATATTAACAAATATCCCTCAAATTGATGGTTATAGTTACAAAAAATGCCGGTCGTTTTCATTATAATAGAGATACGAAAAAAGTTACAGTGGCCTACCGTTTTTTAATATTTCTAAAAGTTTGAAATAATAGATTACCAATAATCAATTGGGTATGTTTTATCTAAAGTAAAGTTTATAGTTTTATCACTATAAACCAGCACAATAATACATCCGACATCTCTCACACTGCACCATCTAGTCTCAAACTAAGCGATGCTTGTACTATGAGCACTAAACAACTGATATAAGTACGTATATGCTTTTTTTTGTACATACAAATACATATTACAAAGAGCCGGCAACGCACTTGTAACGCCTCTGGTGTTGCGGGTGTCCATGGGCGTTTGCCCCCTATAAAAAATAAAAAAAAAACAAAATTATGTGTAACAAATCTTGAAATCAAATATTTGCAGATCATACAAACTTGCACCGACCCGGGCATCAAGCCTGAGACCTCAAGCACAGCAGTCACCTTCTCGCAAGATACTTTATTTAGTTTGCATACATATAGATGACTGCCTCGGTGGCGCAGTGGTAGTGAATGAAACTGCTGTGTTTGAGGTCTCGGGTTCAAATCCTGGGTCGGACCAAATGTTTGTGTAATTTACAAATATTTGTTTTGAAGTTTGGGTGTTTTCTATGTATAATATGTATGTATTTACAAAAAAAAGTATATATGTATTCATATCAGTTGTCTACTACCCATAACATAAGCTCTGCTTAGCTTGGGACTAGATGCCGTTGTGTGTTAGATGTCCAAAATATTTATTTATTTATTTATATTTATACAAATAAAATCTTTGCATTACTGAATATGTATTTTTCAATTACAGGAATCAAACAAAATGGGTACCTTGTACAACATAACAAAATTCTATATCACCCTTCTAATAACTCTTGCATTATACTCCATATCTTCAAAGTTTATCTTCGACAAGGTATATAACACAACCCAAATTGTCATAGATGAGTTGTTTCACATACCGCAAGGAATATTGTACTGCAAAGGGAACTTCTCTCATTGGGATCCGAAGATAACAACACTGCCGGGACTATATTTGGTATCGAGAATAGTAAGACTTTTTGATGAATGCAACACTTACAATCTACGGTTTGTCAATCTTATAGCGTCGTGTATAAACTTCTTAATTTTTGCGAGCATATTAAAGTATATATTTTATTATAATTATAACAGTAAGCTTCAAGTTAGTATTCAAGCGTTAAGTCTTTCAATATTTCCTCCGTTATATTTCTTTTCACATGTTTACTACACGGAGACATTGTCTTTTACATTCCTTTTATTGTTCACTCGGTTATGTATCACAAATCAACATAAATTTTTAATACTTTTATTTGGATTGTATTCAATTTTAATGCGTCAAACTAACGTTGTCTGGATAGCAATGATGTTTGGCCACAAATGTCTAGATACACTCATAAAAAGCTCCAAAGCTTACGGTCCTCAGTTGATAACTAGAAGTAAACGTTCTCGGTCCATCATAAATCGTGAATTATCTAAAATGAAGCGGCATTACGATTTGACAGATGTATATTATTCTATTATGTTTCATTTGCGTACTTGTTTCAAGACGTTTTTCTGGTACATAAACATTCAAGAGTTTTGTTTGTTAGCTACGCAACTGTTGATTTTGGTTATATTTTCAACATTTGTGTATTTTAATGGGTCTATAGTCGTTGGAGATAAATCAGCTCATGAAGCGACTATCCATATACCACAGTTGCTATACTTCTTGATATTCTATGGCTTTTTCGGTCTGCCTTATGTGGTCTCAATGTTTATTTCAACCTTAAAATTGATTTTTAAAAATATATTAACAGCGTTAATTTTCATAGCAATTTTCACTGTAATTGTTCACTTCAATACTCAAGTTCATCCGTATTTGTTAGCCGATAACAGACATTTTATGTTCTACATTTGGAACCGTTGGTACGGAAAGTATGATTATGCCATATACGCTACAGTTCCTGTATACGTTTTTCTGCTATTCAGTTTATACAATAATCTTAGAGAGAATAATTGCATATCATTCCTTTTGCCATACACAGTAGCGTTAACTTTAGTTTTAGCATTGCAAAAGTTAGTGGAAATTAGATATTTTCTGTTGCCATATATTATTTTGAGGCTCCGTTTTCCGAAGCCAGAGATGTCGATAATTATAGCTGAATTAGTATGGTTTGTGATCATCAACGCTGCTGCGTTTAATGTTTTCTTCAACAAAGAAGTGCAATGGCCAGACTTTGATTATGTTCAGAGAATTGTCTGGTAATAACAGGGATATAAAGTAATATAGGTTGTGTCATTAAGACTCTAAATAAATAAAAATTTCTAATAGTTTTATCGGGGGTTTTTGGGATTAAATCCCCGAATGTTTTTTTCTTACACCTATCATTTTGTTCATTAAGGGACAGTCATTTTATTATTTTGAAACAACCCCCTCACCTCCCCCCCCCCTTAAATTATAACCTGAATACACCCGTGTTATTAACAATAGATCTTTTTAAATACTTTAATATCAAATTTAAATATTTTTCAAAACAAATTAAAAAGACAATATTATTCATAGAATACACTGGACACAATTGGCTGTCAGTTTATGGTTTCCAATTTCTTTTTTTAAATTTGTCATCGCCAGCATGTAACTCAAAAGAGATCCAGCAGAAATATATCAACCCATGGGGTCGACGTAATGAATTACTTTTTTTCCAGTTTTCCTATAGCGAGACAGCTTAGGAATCGAAACCTTAAATCAGAATAATTCAAATGATTTGTATCCAAGGCAACGGTTTTTGACTGGTCTGTTGGAATTGGTGTGTATTTGCTATAAGGCCTAGGTCCACTAGTATACAAACATAGGCTGTTGATGAAATCCAGTATTCTCGTTTCGCCAAGGAATTCTTTAGCTTGTAAGATGTTAGCTCATAAGATTTTTTCTAGCTTTAGTTGAAGTTGTCTAAAAGACTTTGTTTTGTATTCCTAATTAAAAAGCATGTTAAAAGACCTGTCCCCCCAGCTAAACTAAATTCTCATATGCCATTGGCTACTTAAGAAAAACGCTTGCATCTTGGCTAGGGAGGCTAGTCTTCATCTTAAATATGTAAGCTTACAGCAGAATATGTCCAACTACCCTCAAACCTATATTTTTTTTCCGTCTTAGACTTGGTCAATAGGTATGAAGGAATTTAATATAAATAGCTCATTATTATTGTGTGATTGCTCAAATTTATTGCATTATGTAACAAATTAATATAACGAAATTACTCGAAATCCAACGAATGAGCATGGTCTGGGCTTCAACTTATACCAAGTTGTAATGTTCATGATATTTTTGTACCAGTATGATAATATTAATAAGTTTCATTTATAGAATTCATTATCTCTAATATGCATTGTGATTTTTTATATTAGTCATATATTTCAAAGAAATAATTGTTAATAATTTTAATTTAATGTGTGATTTTTTGTATTTCCAAATGATTTTTCGTCTAAAAATAAATTATTTTGTTATAAATTGATTAGAAATGTTTTTTTTTTATTACATTATCCTTTTATTAATGTGCACTCTTCTTAAAAGGTCTGCAACGCACTTGTGACGCCTCTGGAGTTACCATCAGGCGATACATCTGCTCGTTTGCCCCCTATACCATAAAAAAACCTTCGTCTTCGTGAGGGCTACCATTTGACATCACGTAACATAGTGGTACTTACGCCCATACTCCTTTACGGAATAGGTGCATTGGCCATTGGCGGTTAGAATAAAAATAAAAAGCCACAGTGAAATTACTATTTTATTACATAATCTGATTGTATAAAGGAATGTTACAATTATATTACATTTATTAAGTACTACTACCAATATTATTAGATTTCGCAAGTGGCAGTAACATGATTACATGTTTATGGGAACTTTCAAATACAATAGACAAAAACTATTGGTCTATGTGGCAACTGATAAAGAATACTGAGTGTCAGCACCCCCTATGCAACCCGTGGGTGTCGTAAGAGCCGACTAAGGGATGAAGTACAACAACACTGCAAAGGAAAAGAAAATAAGACCCTTGTTTTACCTGTGGAAACCCCTCGGGCCGACGGCAAACGAGTCACCTTAGCAGAAGCAGGCCGGGGTGGCGGCGCGAGCTCTTTGAAGTGCTCGCGCCCTTTTATAGAAAAGGAATATTAGGGTTCCTACACAGGAGAGGGCCACCTACAATCAAGGGGTGGCCCGAGGTACGTCGGGATTCCAGGTACTTCCTTCCGAAGGTGCACCTGGTTCCCCGGCTTCTGATACCCAAGAGGGTGTGCGGTTTTTAGGCGGTTCGAGTCCGACATAACCACAAGTGGTATACGAGGAGATTTCCGCACAAAAAGAAAGAGCAAATGAGTAGACGTATCGCCTGATGGTAAGCGATTACCGACGCCCATGGACACCCGCAACACAAGTGCGTTGCCGGCCTTTGGGTGATGGGGATGGGGAGCTGATTTCAGCTCTACTGGGGTGGTACTACCCTCTCATAGAAGATCAACTTAAAGTGATAGCATTCGTGCTGTCGTGTTTCGTTGGTGAGTGCGAGACCGGAGGCCCAATGATACAGAAGCATCTCAATAAGCCGCCATAGAGTGAGTCACCATACATTGTTACATTGTCTGCATGAGCAATGAATATGGTGACCATTACACTTTTGGATTCTGCTCGTGCTTTCCGGTCCCCCTTCCCATACCCCAAAGGCCCGATATTGCGTGTGTCCATGGGCGGCGGTAATCGCTTACCATCAGGCGATACGTCTGCTCGTTTGCCACATAATAATAATAATGTCTTTATTGTACACCAGGTAAATTACAAAGGTCTTAATTTAAGATAAGTAGGTACAATTGGCGGCCTTATCGCCCAGAGGCAATCTCTTACAGGCAACCTTAGGATGGAGACAAAACAGAATAGGGAAAGTAGAGGGTTGTGTCTGGTGCATTAATATTGTATTTGAAGGAAAAATTAAAGCAATATACACGATAAATACTCCATAAAAAAAAGTGACTTTGGGAGGTCATATATAAAAAACCGTGTTGCTCATAAACTAAATAGAATAATCTATTAAATATCCTCACCATTTATTAATCTAATAATACTGGTATTTACATTTCTTAAATAATATGCTATGACAACACTATTTTAACCATCTAATGATATATCAGTTTAAATTAAATAATTATCACATCGAGTTTAAAATATAGATACTAAACGTTGTTAATCTTAAATCGCAACAAATCATGAGAACGATTACGAAACATCCAGATTAAATACAGGAATATAAATTATAATAGATCTTATGACCGCATAGTTTGTCTAGTGGTTTAAGCGGTCGCCACGCCGCTTTCTATTAAACCAAGTATAGTGGGTTCAAATCATACGTGAAGTAACTTTGAGTGATACACAAATGGTTGTGCCGAGTCTAGGTGTATATTTATAGCGCAGGCGTTGTCTTAAAAAGGAACAAATCCTTACATAAAAATAGATTTAATGACGTCACTTCCACTCTCTGTTCGCTTAGATCTTTTAAATTTTAATGCAGTTTTCAGCAATAGATACGAGTCATTTAAAAGGAAGGTTTATATGTGTGAGTAACTGTGCCCCGCGGCGTTACCCGTGGTAGAACAGTAAATACTACTAAAAATTAACAAATTATATATGAAAACCTTCCTCATGAATCACTATCTATATACATACGTATAATATATATATATTAATATTTTGAACATTACATAATAAATGAAAAACGGATAAAGTACATGCATATCTGTTTTTAGTATAAAACATTAGTCCCTGTGTAACATAAAAAATATTATATTATTAAAAGTTATTACTAAAACATTAATACCATATTTTATTGTTCGTAATTTTAGTCGATTTGCTCTGATCGCTCTGTGGCGACATCTACATACAGCGCAACAACAACATAACATACTGTAGCCATCGCCATCTACGGAAGTTAAACTGAACTACGGAGTAATGTACAATACGAAGAAACTACAAATTCTGAATCGCGCAATACAAGTTCTCGCGCCGATTATCAGTTGATGATGGAATGTTGTATCATATATACAACATTCCATCATCAACTGTGGGCCTCGGCACGTCAGGCATGATGACGTTGCCTGGTCGGACGACTTTCCCTTTGTGTTGAAGGGACATTACTACTATTTAGTCGAAATCTGGCTACAGTTGGTTGTAACATAGTGTGATATTGTCAAACTCTAATAATATTTGGTATAAAATATAGCCATAGGAACGAAAATACTCTGAAAACTGTAAAAAAACCATCATACTACCCTACTTTCTTATTTGGTAGGAATGTATCTAACATTGTTTTATGACGAAAACAATATATTAACTAAACTAATCTAAAAAATGATTCAAAACTAAAACTTAATTTGCAATTAAGTAACCTTTTTATAAAATCTAATTCAAAAATCACTTGGAATAGTTTCAATAAGTACATGAAGCTTTTTAGTACTAAAATATTAACAAATAAAACTTACTTTAATAGATATTACACCTAAAACACGTTCGATTTACAATATTTTAAATGTGAGTCTCATCTTAACTAAAAAAAATTTGTAAGTCCCATGTTAACTAAAAATCCTAAGGTAGGTACATATCCCCGGTTACTGATATGTTCCGGATAGCTTAACTGACATATAGCTTGACACAATTTACATGCAAGATCCACCAAATTATCTGTCAGATAAGCTAAGCGAATTTTTCTTTAACCAGTGACAAACAGGACCTGACTCATAATAAATAAAAGCCGTTAAAATCAGAACTTAACTAAAAGACAAGTTCTTAATCTACATCAATAGTCAAAATAATAAGTTAGAATATAAAAATATCAGTACTATTAGTACTTCAATACTTACAAACTATTTTTTTTTATAAATGCAATTAATTTTGGCACAGCCAAATCATAGACTATATTCGTTAAGATACTCCTAATACACAGAACATCAAAGAAGTTGAAAAAACAATAAGGGTATATTATTGCATCTCTTATCAAAAGAAAACAGTACGAAAGCATTTTATACTTGGAACACTTAATATAAATTCAATATGTGCAGAAAGCTAATGTTCTTTGAACAAAATGTGCCATAACTACAAAGTTTTATAAGTAACGGCTTCGTAAGTCTATAGGGGTCCAGTATATATTTTGCTCTACGACAGTGTTAAAGTCTATACAGCGATTTTTTAAGTCTTATTGGTCAATATAACCCCTAAGCAAACTTAAGTATGATTTTAAGACCCATTGGGTATTTTCTACAATCATATATCGTTAACCCAGTGTGGTATTGTCATAAAACCTCATTTCGGAGAAGACATGTCCGGCTGTTAAAACCTGTTGACTTGATGATGGCATTTCGAACATATAACATAGACCTTGGTCACAGTACAACTCCCTGAGGTACTCCTGTATACAATACCTATTAAATACTTTCCCGATCCCATAATTCACATTATAATGGAATACAAAATACTAAAAGTCAGTTAAATTAGTTAATATGCGAATATTTAGTAACATTTGCTACGCAAAATTCTGACTTTTCAATCAAAAGGGTTATTAATAAGATGTCAAAAGCTTTTGCTAACTCAAAAACTAACTTCTAGGTTTACTTTGTTAAATTTAAAATAAAACAATGCGCTATAAATGTTTTGAAGTCAGGGAATATTCATAAAATATACTTTTTACTGCAAGTGGGTCAATAATTTAGGGCTTCTAATCAAATGCATTCCTAGAAATAACGTTTTTGTTCTCGCTTATAAAGTGTCTTGAATATGTCTAGATACCAATAACTACTGGTATCTTAACATACATATAATATAAAATAATCAATTAATTTTAATTTCGCCCTTAGAAAGCAAGGGTTGACCATCCAGCATTGAATATCGCTGACAAATATACCTGCAAAGTTTCCAAACCCTTTGGAGGGCGAATTTAAATCCATTTATCATCTTTTTTCCCGTTCAACAAGGGTGTTTCTTCCTTCAGATCTTTGACTGGACTCTCCGGCTTCCCGTTGTAAAATTTCGCCAAATTCGCCGAAGACACTATGTAGGGGATGCCGGCTAATTCTGACGATAGTGGATTATAGTATTGTCTGTAGCAGAATATGGCCACTACATATCCCAGTATGGAACCGACAAGAATATCTGTAAAAAACAGATCTAACTTTAATTAATTTGTTTTGTTAGAGTTTACCTGTAATCTGGTTTCTCTTATTCACAAATATTATATACAGAGAGAGGGCGAGAGAGGAAAGAAAGAAAGAAAGAAAAACAGAAGAGGACTGAAGTGTTGGGTTTTCCTTTGTTTGAGAACATATTTTAATGTTTTATTTTGTTCATTCATAGTCACGCCTGTTTCCCAGAGAGGTAGACAGAGACAATTTATCCCCACTTACTACGGTCTTGACACACCTCTTTTACTTCGACCACAAACGCTGCACATTAATCTTTTACAGAAAATTTTTTTTGTTTTTATGGTATATCAAATATTACACTATGCTTCTTTAAACTGGACCAATGCTCTCATAATTGGGTAGACTTATCCTGGAATTATTTATTACATCATATGGGGTATAGGAAGAGGGATGGGAGGAGGGATTGGGGTGTGGGCATCCAGTATGCTCACTCACACGGTAAAAAACAGCGCAGGTGCTGTTTCATACCGGTTTTCTGTGAGGCCGTGGTATCACTCCAGTCGAGCCTGCCCATTCATGCCAAAGCGTGGCGTTTTCCCACGGTAAAAACGGATGAAGCCCAATGACCAGTGCATCTTACCTTGCCAATGATGGTGATAATCACAAGTCCTGGACAGTGCCACGCAGGCAGCTCCCATGAGAGGTGCAAGGCAGGTCATCACTCGAAGACCGGAGCCTCTCGAACGAGACAGAACTCCGAGACGACCACATAACCAGGCCGAGGCCATTCCAAGAGAGCAAAACGACACTGCAAGAGAGGAAATACATCTTAATCTATGATTTATCTTTACAAATAAATAACATTAAAGTGTCTGTTTGTAATTTCAAAGTTACAGCTTTTCAATAAATGTATATAAAAGTATATACAGCACTTACCTCATTTTTTATATGTCTGTCCGTCTGTCTGTTTGTTCCCACTAAAATCTGGAACGGGTGGACTGATTTCGACGAGACTGATAGATAGTTGATGATAAGTTAACTAGCGTAATAACTTATACTATTTTTTTGAAGTTATACTTCTTTTGGCGCGATGGAGAAAAATTATGAGTGAATTTTTACTTAGCGCGCGCACACCGACACCTGAATTCTACATCGTGAAGTTAGTTCTAAGTGGCATGACAATCGATAACTATGTTCAACTTGTATACTCTAGTATTTTTATATTTAGAACACGTGTTTCGTAACAGTACAATTAAACAGTGTGAATAAATAAATATTATTTATTTAAATAAAATCTTTTTGATTAATTTTAATATTTATCGTTAATCACTACTGCATTTTAGTTATTTCTTTTCCATACACCAAAGAAGTATAACTTCTAACGCGTGTACATAAGTACACACACTCATATTTTAGACTAGCTTCCTGACTAGAAATATAAGCAAAAAAAAGAAGCTGAAGAATATCAACATCGAAATGTACATACAAATTCCGTCCAAATTGGTCCAGCCTTTTAGGAGGAGATAAGTGACAAACACACGCACAAAAGGTTCTATACGAATAATATCAATGCGAAAGTAACTTTGTCTGTCTGTTACGCTCTCACAGTCCAACCGGTGCACCGATTTCAATGAAATTTTGCATGGAGATACCTAAATTCTTAAAAAAGGCCATAGGCTAACGCGATAAATGGCATACACGCGGGCGGAGCCGCGGTCAAAAGATACTTATATATTACCCGTCGGAAATATCTACGCACCCGGCTGGAATGCGCTTCACCTCGCCTTCGCCTTTGGCCTCTCTAGTACCGTTGCCAACGCAAGCGCAGACGCACGTGTATAATTCTTGCTTTTGTAATCTCATTCTTGTTTATTGTTCCGTTGTTCACTCAAATATTAATTCTCTAGTTTGCATGACGTCATTAAACCAGGTTCGCAGATATTTCCGACGGGTTGTATATCCTACTACTATTATAAAGGCGAAAGTTTGTAAGTATGGATGTATGTATGTATGGATGTTTGTTACTCTTTCACGTAAAAACTACTGAATGGATTTGAATGAAACTTTACCACAATATAGCTTATACATCAGAATAACACATAGGCTACTATTTATAAAGATATAGCTTCGCCTCGCGGCGTTGCCCGCAGTTATCATCGTACCGCGGGTAGCACCGCGGGGTTCAGCTAGTATTAAGATAAAGATAGCAATACTCACAACTACTATGGCCACTGGGGAATGATTTCCTCCCCTCGATAATGTCTGCAGGATCCCCTGTACATTTGAAGTCAGGTGTCTCTATGCCGTCAGGGAAACACCGGTAGAAGAAATCTGGCCGGGGACGACCTTGAAATTAAACAATGTACAAATTGTTATATGTCTTCATTAATCTTTTATTTTGCCTCGATGGCGTAGTGGTAGCGTATGCGACTGCTAAGCTTGAGGTCTCGGGTTCGATTCCCGGGTCGGACCAAATGTTTGTATGATCTGCAAATATTTGTTTCGAAGTTTGGGTGTTTTCTATGTATAATATGTATGTATTTACAAAAAAAAAGTATATGAGTATTCATATCAGTTGTCTAGTACCCATAACACAAGCTCTGCTTAGCTTGGGACTAGATGGCGTTGTGTGTTAGATGTCCGGAATATTTATTTATTTTATTTTATTGTTTTTTTCTTTGTTTACAGGTCTCTCTTTCTTTATAGTTCTGATATGTGATGCTTTGGACATATCTATACTAATATCTATCCAAATAAATAAAATTGGAGTGTCTGTTTGTAATATTAAAATAACCGCTTTCTACTACATGCATATGAATGTATATACGGTACACATACCAAAATATATATTTTTAAAATTTTTGTCTGTCTGTCTGTCTGTTTGTTCTGGCTAATCTCGGGAACCACTGGTCCGAATTGAAAAATTCTTTTAGTGTTGGATAGTCCATTTATCGAGGAAGGCTATAGGCTATATATAATCACGCTACTACTAATAGGAGCGGAGCACCAATGAAGAATGTTTAAAAAACAGGGGAAAATTTTCACGCCACGGACAATATAAGACGCAAACGAGGTTGCGTGGGTCAGCTAGTTAATATTATAAAGATAAGGAGTTTGTTTGTTTATTGAACGCGCTAATCTCAGGCAATTTCGATTCGGAAAGGAGGATTCGAAAAATTCTTTCAGTGTTGGATAGTTCATTTATCAAGGAAGAGTATTGTAAGAGCTGACTAAAGGAGAAACTACACAGTACAAAGAGAAGGAACACTTAAAACAAACCCCTTTATTTACATGTGGAAAACCCCCACGGGCCGAAGAGTTATAATTAAAGACTATAAATACTTGATATGGCAGAAATAGCTGATCCGAGTGATCCGGCTGGTAGCCATTTCATCAAAAGAAGAAGAACTTTTAACGGGGATCAATTCTTTCATTCGTTCTAGTGAAACTTTACCCGTTTACGCAGCGCACGCAATGGAAGGTCACAAAAAGAATAATGTTCCCCTGTTTTTACAACATATTTTATTTGTACTCTGCTCTAGATGGTCGTGGCGTAATGATATTACAGCCTTCCCCGATACCTGGACTATCTAACACTGAAATAATGTTTTGATCTAACATCATCCCACAGGGGTTTGCGGCAGGGTGGTGTGTCGGATTAGGACCAACTAAAACCACACTAAAACCATCTCGGGCACAGCCTCTAGCCAAGTTTGAAGCGTTTTTCTATCTGCAATCGTTTACGCCTTAATTCTCGTGTGTCATTGGCTAATCTTAGACAAAGTGTTAGCCAATGACATACGAGAACATAGGCATAAACGACAGAAAGAAAAACGCATGCAAATTGGCTAGGTGGACTGCTATTATTACGACATCCGGACCCCTCCCAACAAATAAATAAGCCCTATAATTATCCCAATCCGTATGTCCAGCGTGGTATAGAGGTCAACCCCCCACTTTGAGAAGGTGATGTACGTGTTGACAATAATTGATACAAAATACTAAAGGTCTGTGACCGTATTCGCTGACTACAGCGGTCACATTCGCTGACTTTGTCAGCGGTCACATTCGCTGATATAGTCAGCGGTCATTGCGATTACATGTATATTATGTATTATTAACAATTCGCAAGCTTACTCATTTATATGAGAATTTCTGTCTGTAGATTGGGAGGTAGAAGGAAATATGACCATCGCTTACCAGCTATTAATTTGACCATATCTGTGAGGACTCCGTTGATACCCAGGGATAAAGACCATGCCAGAAGAATCTGTAATCAAGAAGACAGTTTAAAGACAAATTATGTACAGAAAAACAGTATCTACCTGAGGGCCTAGTGTGAGTTTTTTCCACATCAACTAACTTTCATCGAGCACTTTGATCAGTGCGATTGGTCAAGCATTCAGTGCGGGCCAATAGCAACGCCGAGCACAGTTAGGATCAAGATCGAGTTGATGTGAGCTAACAGCAAGCCCCCCGTATCTTATGATGGTTTACACTTTGCAAATTATACTTTGTATAAATAGGAACCCCTTCAGGGGTTTGCATAGGTGGGATCTAAAGATCTAATAATTAGGAATGCGTTCAAAATTCAAGATTTTACAATTTTCTTCGCATATTTTCTAACCGTTTTAACTCTTAGACTTCCACAAATATTTCAAAACCAATATCAGTCAAATGGGCTCACCCATATTCGAGTTTTTGCATTCTGCAGCAATTATTTTTTTATAAAAGATAACCTTACCTCCAAAGCATCATTGCAGTCGTTACATCCAGCCCAGGCTATGAGTGACAGGGTGCATGGCACTGACAGTACGATAGCCCACAGAGCTCCAGCTGGCACATATGAATCGTGGCGCGGATACATGTACTCCCATTCCATGGTCTGTTTGTGAATCACCCGCGTGAAAGGCTGCATGGTTTCCATATAACTGAGGACGAAATCAGAAATGAAGAAATGAATCAGAATGCCATATAATTGAAGAGGTCTATGCCCAACAATGGATTGGAATAGGCTGATGATCGTGAGAGAGAAACAGAGTTGTGGGGTATCATGTTCCACCCAACACAAAGGGTGGATCCTCCGACCAGGCGAGGTGATCATGCCTGGAGGGCGACTGCCCAACAGTTGATGTTGGGATGTTGTATATATGATAATCGGCGCGAGAACTATTTATTGCGCGATTCAGGATTTGTAGTTACTCCGTGTAGTGCGTTACTTCGTAGTTGTTGTTGTGTTGTATGTGGAAGTCACCACAGACTTTTTAATCATAATACCAAGAGAACTCTAGAACTGGCCTGAAGAATATGAACTGTGGAATTCCTATACTAATATTATAAATCCGAAGAATTTGTTTGGTTAATTGAACGCGTTAATCTCAGGAAGTACTGGTCTGAATTGAAAAATTATTTCAGTGTTAGATAGTTCAGTTATCGAGGAAGGCTGTAATATCATTACACGACGACCAACTAGAGCAGAATATAAATAAAATATGTTGTATAAACAGGGGAACATTATTCTTTTTGAGACCTCCCATTGCGTGCGCTGCGTAAACGGGTAAAGTTTCACTAGAACGAATGAAAGAATTGATCCCCGTTAAAAGTTCTTCTTCTTTTGACGAAATGGCAACCAGCCGGATCACTCGGATCAGCTATTTCTGCCAATGTCAAGTATTTATAGTCTTTAATTATAACTCTTTGAATCTTCAAGTCGTCGTCGTGATGAAATTAATAATAAAAAATATAAATAAAATGTGGATGACATGAAATGGGGTCCCCATTTCATGTCATCCACATTTCTTTTCATCTTCCGCAAAAACAAAAAACGATCTCCCCCGTTAAAAGGTTGTCTGTAAAGTCGGTTTACGGTCGATAGTTTAATTTGACAACTTCATAACAAAACATTGATGAAATGATTGTTTACATTTATGAAAATAATTGAATCATTTGCCCAAGCGTACAATGAGCGTAACGGGACAATGTACGTAACGGGACAATGAGTAATCCTTTTTCGTTGTCAAGGCAAAATAGATCGCGGCAGACGTCGACGATCGGTAAATAAATTTGTTCACACTGATGACGCAGACGAAGCTGCGTTTGTCAGTTAGTGAATGTCGCTTCACAATGCATGGGCCGGCTCGACAGGAGTAATACCACGGCCTCACAGAAAGTCGGTGTGAAATAGCGCTAGCTCTGTGTTTCACCGAGTGAGTGAGGATCGTTTAAACGGTCCAATGATGCAGAAGCATCACTAGGCCGTCATGGTGAGGGTCACCATGCTGCATTATTGCATTGTCTGCATTCGCAATGCGTATGGTGACCACTACTCTTGGATTCTACTTTTGCTTTCCATCAGGCAGAGTAGACTTATTTTGGCAGGCCAATACATAAAAAAAAATTCTTGCATAGTTCTCCTGGCGTGGTAAGATTTTTCGGACATCTAATACACAACGCCATCTAGTCCCAAACTAAGCAGAGCTTTTATTATGGGTACTAAACAACTGATGATGTTCTCCCAGCCAATTACGGCCACGGCGGCCAGTTTTAACAGAGACCAGGCAACTACGCAGGAGATATTATAGTGCACAAGTGTGTGCGCAAACACAGGTGCGCTCTCCTTTCACTCACTCTCATAATCCGATGGGACGGTTTAACCGTCACGTTCGGTGGGAGATCAGGCGCAGGACCTACAGCTTTACGTGATCTCCGAGGCACAGGGGGTTCAGACCTCAAACTCCAAGCTCTTATTAAGTATTACTATAATCAGAAAAACTCAATAACACTTTTGGCCCGACACGGATTTCGAACCCAAGACCTCTTGATTGGCAGTCGCATACATCAACGACTAGACAAATGAGGCAGTTAAATTCATACATATTATACATAAGGACAGCCAAACTCTGAAACAAATATTTGCAGATCATACAAATATGTGGTCCGAACCGGAAATTGCAGTCAAGAGTTATGTATTGAACCAAACTATGGACATGTGGGGGAACGGGTGTAATGTTCCACCAACACAAAGGGAGGATCCTCCGACCGGGCGAGGTGATCATGTGTGGCGGGCCACTGCCCAACAATTGATGTTGGGATGTTGTATATATGATAATCGGCGCGAGAACTATTTATGGCGCGATTCAGGATTTGTAGTTACTCCGTGTAGTGCGTTACTTCGTAGTTCAGTGTATCTTCGGTAGATGGCGCTGTAGTAGGTTATTGTTGTGTTAAATGTGGAAGTCACAAACCTGATTAGAGTGGAATATCATCAAATTGATGACATCAATATGTAGTTTAACAAGTTAAGTCAATAACCTTACCTATCATCACCTGATAGGTATTTTGCATATTTTATAATAATTTAAATAAATAGAGGATAACAAACATTTAGTTCTTAGTGATATCTATGTAAATAAATAAATTAAAAGTTTTTCACTAAATGCATAAGAAAGTAGATGTAGATGACTGTACCAATTTTGACGGAATTTTCACTAGCAAATAGCTGATGATATAAGTAGCAACTTAGGCTACAATTTTATTCTACAAATAAATAAAATTAGAGTGTCTATGTGTAATATTAAAATAACCGCTTTTTGCTAAATGCATATGTACGGTACGGTGCACAGTACATATACCAATTTTTTTTTACAATTTAATGTCTGTCTCTCTGTTTGTTCCAGCTAATCTCTGGAACAGCTGTACCGATTTTGACAGGACTTTCACTGATAAGTAGCTGATGATATAAGGAGTACCTTAGGCTACTTTTTCTAAACTAGTTTCGCCCCACGGCGTTACCCGTGGTAAGACGAAAACCGCGGTATACACTGCGGGGTTCCGCTAGTATTACATATCATCTAATTTAATAGGTACAATAAAAATATCTTTATGTGTTTTATCTTATCTATAACGGGTGGGCAGTGCTACGCAATTTTTTTATTATATATTGATATATATTAAAAAAATTGCGTAGCATTCATAATGAAATTAAATCGATATTTTTATAATTAATTTACACTTGTTCTACAAAAGGTTCACATTAAAACTTTAAATTACCCTTAAGTAATAACCTTGAAAAATGTAATTAACTAGTCCGAATTGTATACGAACACATATTTAATTGATAAATAAGCAAAAATATGCTTGTAAATATTAAAAGGAACATATGGACGATACTTACCAAAAAACTGATAATAAAATTATCCGTAGAGCAATGTCGATGAATAAGTTAAAGTTTGCAGAACGTATTAGTGGCATTTTTGTCATATATTTTATTTACTTCTTGATTTAAATTCGTATTTCACTTACACTATAATATTTTTCTGATAAGACAATGAATGACGTCAACTAACTCGTTCGGAAATTTAGAATTTTCTGTCTTGTCTTTGTTTTGTAGTGCTTAAGTTGCGTTTAGTTATTGTATTAGTATTTTCTTCTTAGCCGAAAGACTGCTGGACATAAGGTCTCCAAGATTTGCCAAAGCTATTGGTTCTTTGCAGCCCGAATCCGTGGACTAATATAAAATTTATTAAAAAGCTAAAATTTTTATCGATTTGGCAGTAAAATATTTTTTTGCGTTTTTTTGGTTTTATAAATAGAATAATATGGGAATTATTAAAAGCTGTTTAAAATATTATATCAGAGAGATACGGAGAGGAGAATAAGTCAGTAATATTTTTTTTTATTTTGTAGAAATTAACTACAATTAATTTGATTTGTTGTCAATCGTATGCAGCAGAACAGGAACGATGTTTATCCTCTCATCTCTTAGGGCAAGCGATTCAGGTACATATATTGCATAAAATACTCCGTAACTTTTGTACGTACTCTCGCTTATAAATCTTATAATTGTGATAAATGACCTGGAATGACTAAATATTAGATGGTAGGCCTATTACCGTAACCAGAGACCGTTTTAGAACCAATTAGGAGAATATCTGTTGTAAGGAAATGTAGGTAGTAGCTAAGGGAAAGTAATACCTCGACCAGATGAGGGTTGTAGTAATTGAATTGGTTATTTCACACGAACGATAAGGAACGTAAAATAAAAGACATTCTAACTTATATTTCGTTTATTGTTGACTAAATATACATAATTATGTACTTATATAATAATTACTTTGTACGAACTTTAGTGTTATAAAAAACTTATTATAAAAAGAGCACTTTTGACAATATAAATATACTTACTTGAATAGTTTTAGTTACTCACTAATTTTAAAATTTGTATGAATGTTATAAGCTCCGCAAATTGCTAACGCACCTGGCCGCTATTTTGGTGGCGCAATTTCGTCATATTGATACTAAACACTTGCAACACACTTATAGTATCATTAGCAATACCAGCCAGCCGGATTTTATTCAAACGGTATAATATTTTCAATAAGTCTAATCTAACTTTCAAGACGAAGAAATAAAAATAAATATTTCGAACATTTAACACACAACACCATCTAGTCCCAAGCTAAGCAGAGCTTGTGTTATGGGTACTAGACAACTGATATAAATACTTACATACTTTTTTTGTAAAAACAGATATTATACATAGAAAACACCCAAACTCTGAAACAAATATTTGTAGGTCATACAAACATTTGGTCCGAACCCGAGACCTCAAGCACAGCAGTCGCATACGCTACCACTACGCCAACGAGGCAGTTAGATAATTTTTTCGCGAATAGTTCTTATATAGTTGTTACATAGCTTAATTAACGTAAAGATAAATATGAGATAAAACTATTATATATAAGATAGGAACACAACAATATTTAGAGCGAGCGAACTAAAATGACCTTGTGTGGACAGCGCGTTTTAATTGTTGAACGAATTTGTGATCATAGGTATCGAATAATATCAAACATAATCGATCTATATAAACAACTGGTGGCGGCGTAAGACCGGCAACCCCCAAAAACTCTTGCTGAACCCGTTATACAATAGGCCGTTTGATTATTTATAAATATTGTATTATTCTATCGGTTTTCTAATTTAAAGAACAATCTTATTAAATATACCTACAGTCACGCTATATCGAGCTATACAAATCACCATATTCCCTTATTAAAAAAACATTTATAATGGCAGCATGAATTTTTAATTCTGCGTGACGTCACATGTTTCTTTAAGTGATATGATACTGGTAAATTGGCAATTTGCGGGGCTTATGCTTATTACTAAATTAACCACAAGTAAACTAATATATATTCAGATAACTTAAAAACAAAGAAATGGCATAGGTAACATATATTTCACAACAAAAACTGCAAAACCTGCAAAAAATTAACATAAACTTGTTTACAGAAAATTAAAAACAAGAAATAAATAAACATTCATCGTTTTTGCACGAAAGAAAATCAGTTTAAAACACTTGCTGACAAAGGAGCGCCAACGCTGACGTTTATCTGAATTTTCCAATAAAAAAAAAATTTACTTCATTCCCGTTAAAAATGTAAGTATCTAAGTTTATTTCTCTTGTAGCGATAATGAAATCGATTTTATTCCTGAAATTAATATAACCTTGGTCTAGTAAGCATGTAATTACTAGCCCTCAACTTAATTCTTTAACGATAAAAAGTATTTTTTTATACAAAATCCATTATTAACTTATGCATTGGCATACGTGACATCCAACATAGTGCCTGACAGAATAATATTTACTCATATCATATCATCAAAAACTAATTTGATAAAATATTTAAATAAAATTTACATTAAATTTAAAAAAAAGTTAGTAACGTATTTGTAAGATTTGATAAGTAAATAGTCCGGTCATTTTAGACAATTGAAATAAAGAAAATTCCGACAGAGCCAAATCTTCGTAGAGACCTTAGGTTTACCACAAAGAATAAAGTGTCAAAAGTCCCCATCAGTCCCATGTGAGCTTAGGGACTTATTAGGGGCCCAAGGTCAAAATTTTAGGTTTTTTGGATTTTTCTCGAAAACGGTAAGTTTTATCGAAAAAGTACCTTAGAGCAAAGTTGTAGATCTTAAAATTCTCTATAAAAATGGGTCCCCTACTTGAATAACATCTGGCCTTGAAAAACATCTGCCTATTCTTTTGTCCATGTGGTGTCGTTCACGTATACCTGCTTCTTTTAGTGTTGAACGTGCAGTTCGAGTGACTATACGTATTTATTACAAGCGTCTTCTATTGAAGTTAGTGCTGATTAATATTTTAAAAAAATGTCACAATTTTTCTTTATTTGTAATTACTACTAAGTAAGTAAAACTTTTGACTGAAGATGAAACTGTTGTGGTCAGTCGTGGAATGCCAACTTTAATCGATGCAAGTGTCGCGAGAAGTGATGAGTTTGCTGATTATTTAAGAAGCCAAAAGTCCGTTACAATTCACGTGGATTGCAGAAAATCATACACCCGGAAAACTTCAATCTCTGCATCAAAAAGACAACGTGAGGAAGAACAGGCCAGTACTTCAAAAGTAAGTCCACCTCATACTAGAGCGCGAATAAGTGAATCCAGCTTTTGTTTTAAAAACCACTGCTTATTTTGTGGCGATGAAGCGGATGAAGAAGCAGAAAAGAAGAAAGTGAAGATTTATCGCTTAAAAATTCATAAAGTTTCTACACTTACATTCAAAGATTCCATTTTAAAATTAGCGAAAGATCGTTCTGATGATGTGTCAAAAGCTGTCTTTGCGCGTATTAATTTTCAGTATGAGTTTAGTTGCTGCTGACTCTAAATACCATGACAGTTGTTACAAATCCTTCCTGAGACCTAATACTGGCGGTAAAATTGGCCGTCCTGCAATGGAGGAAATTTTCAATTTCATTGAAAGTAACGATGACTACCAGTTTTCGTTAGATGAACTGAAGAATGTTTGCCAAAATGTAGCTTTAGAAAACGGGATTATAAAAATACGATTGAAATTAAAGTATGATAGTAGAATTATTATTCCAGAGAAGCCTGGAAAATTAACATTTATTTGTTTTGTAGACAATTACCAAGACATTTTAAGTCAAGCCTAGTCTGATAACAAAAGCTTGAATGAAAGGGAAAAACGGTGGGAAGCTTTAAAAGCTGCGGCACTGAGTACACTATTATATTATATTATATTATGTAGAATGTGATTCTTACAAGCGCAATATCTGGGAAATAGTGGGTCTTAGAGAAAAAATCACAGGGACCATTTTTATAGAGAATTTTAAGATCTACAATTTTGCTCTGAGGTACTTTTTCGATAAAACTTACCGTTTTCGAGAAAAATCCAAAAAACCTAAAATTTTGACCTTGGGCCCCGAATAAGTCCTTAAGCTCACATGGGACTGATGGGGACTTTTGACACTTTATTCCTTGTGGTAAACCTAAGGTCTCTACGAAGATTTGGCTCTGTCGGAATTTTCTTTATTTGATCACTATTTTTATGTCTAAAATGACCGGACTAAAAACAAAACTAATATTTTTTTACTTGATCGATCAATCGGAATATTCTCGTTCGATCAACTTGTATTTTATTTGATCTTATTAGAATTATTATTTAAAATAGATTTTTTAATGTAATATATTTTTTATTACAGTGTATATCTGTAGTATATATTTAAGTACATTCAACCCACATTACAGATTCGTATTTTAAACTACCTATAATAGTTATATTAGCTTTACAAAAAATAACATAATATATTTACGAAAGTGATGTCAGCTGTGTGATTTCAAAATTTAACAAGAGACATCTAACGTAAAAAAGATTTTAAATATTTTGAAGCTTGAAAAACCATAAAGATGAACAACACTGCATATAATGATTACTTAATGTACAGACACACAAACAAGAACACTATCAACAACATTATAGACTATAGTCGATTCTATAATCTATTATATTCTCGCCGATAATTAGTATTCGTAATAGAATACTGTCTACGCTCTATGTATCATAATTTTAAATTTAGAACTTAAATGCCGTGGGACCGTTCAAGTCATTATCAATCATCAACAGCTTTTGGTAGTCCACTGCTACTCATAGGACTTAGAAAGGAGATTTCGTCTAACTATACCACGTTTGCAGGAAGCGGGTTTGTATAGCTCTTAGTAGTGATGTTGTCCTGCGCAATTTACTCCTTTACTCGCCTCTTTCGACAAGTTCATGTAATACATAATATGTATTACCATTATAAGGGTCCTTTTAATCCTCTGCATTTTACAGTATTGCCATATTTCTTTAAAATAAGACTACTAAAAGTAGTCTAAAAAATGCTCGGATCATTGCTTTTTCAACACTTTCATTTTGTATGTTATCATAATGACTACCATGTCTCTTTTAGTAATTATGTAATACTTGAACAACTCCAGTGCAGTGATTAATTTATAAAAATAAATGCCAAAGAAATCAGTTCATAAAATTACCAAAGTATAAAAACCATTTAGTTGCCAGTATAAACAATAAAAATATGTTTTTTAAACTTAAAATAAAAAGCGCGAGCCTTACTCAGTAGCCCTAGTTGCATACATCATAAACATTTAGCATCTCACCTAGTCCTTCTCGCGTGCGTTCCTTTTGACGTGAAAACGTCTTATAAATTTATGAAGGCTGGCTTCACGGACGAAAATGCATGGCGCATTGTCACGTTACGCCTGAGTGTGAAAGCGAGAGCGCGAAACAAGGGCTAGAGAAGCGCGATCGGCATAAGCGTTCGACTTGTGACGCATATTTTTCATCAATGTTTTCTGATGACTATATAATTATCGTCCGTAAAACGGAATTTAAAGGCAATAATTTTTTTTTAAATTAAATAATGCTTCTCCAGTCCCTATTCACATAATCAAGATATAAGAAAAAAGATGTCACACATCTAAAATACTAAATCGACAAATCGAACATCTTCAAATCAGTTCTTTATCATTGAAAAAAGTTCACCACTATTGAAAAAAAAAACCATAACTCAAGACCATTATCATTTAAAAATGGCGGGAAATAAATAATTTTACATATATCTGTGGTGATTTGTGAGATTTTTAAAGATTCGTGATTGAAAACATAATAAATGTAAAAATATATTATTTAAAAACACATTCTGGCTTTGAATTTATAAGTAATATCCCATAGTATGTGTTCGCGCGTTTTTGTAATAATCAAAATAATCTTGTGGAGAATTGGAGTGTTTCTTTACCACGTCATCTAATTGCATCTGGTCTCCCCAGTCCGCCTGTGAAATAGATAATAATTTGGTAAGTACATGAGTGATTTTTTTTAAATCTTTTATTGTTTGGGGGTTTTATCCTTTCGGATATGACAACCCCATTGTAACCATTTTAACGAACATCGATCTATGCATTAGTTTAACTAAGATGGAGGAGTCACTGCGGGCTTAGTCATGCGACAGCGTATCTTTGCTTTATTAGATGTAGGTATCGATAAAATCATTTGAGGGATTCCTGTGTTACATGTGCCTCCATTACAATTTCTCTGTGAAGAGAATTTTTTTAACGACTATAAAATGGGAGTGATTATTAAATCATTAATGAATGTATGTCAGTAATTGCGGTAAACAGTAGCTTATATCCTTTCTCAACCATCAAAGTATCTACATCAAATTTTATCGGTAAAGTGGTTAAGCCGTGAGAATGTAACAGAAAGACAGATTTATATTCGAATTCATAATATTACAATGGATTTGCGAGTGTAGGTATTTCTCGTTCCGTTCTATGGACATGTGGGGCAACGGGTATCATGTTCCACCAACGCAAAGGGAGGATCCTCCGACCAGGCGAGGTGATCATGCCTGGCGGGCCACTGCCCTACAGTTGATGTTGGGATGTGGTATATAATATGATAATCGGCGCGAGAACTATTTATTTCGCGATTCAGGATTTGTAGTTACTCCATGTAGTACGTTACTTCGTAGTTCTGTGTATATTCGGTAGATGGCGCTGTAGTGGGTTAGGGAAGTCGCCATAGACATTTACAATATTAACGGTGGTGCAGTGGTAGCGTGCCTTAGGTCTCGGGTTCTATTCCTTGGTCGCATTAAAAGTTCGAAAACGTATTAAAAAAATGATATATACTTACAAAATTGGGGAACAAGTATCTCTTCTCATCGAATTTCCTTTCGTTGACACATCGTAGAAGGTATAGCCGTTCCACCCACGGCCAGATCATATAATCCAACATTCCTGGCCGGTGGCCTCCGAAATAATTTGTTCCTGGAAAATACAGAGTCATTTTAAGTATTTAAGGGTAATTTCTGACGCGTGTGATGGTTTAGTGGTTAGTAACCCTGGCTGCTGACCAGGAGATCATAGATTGAAATAATTGTATGAACAAACAAATGATTATGCTAAATGATCATTTGTTTTTATGAGAGCGACATAATCACTTCGTGATTACGCCCTCCTTAAATAAATAAAGAAAAAAAAAACATTTGTTTGTGTCTGGGTGTAATTTTTCTATACTGATATTATGAAGCTGAAGTTTGTATGGTTAAACGTGATAATCTCACGAACTACTGGTTCGAATCTCATTTTCAAACTTTCTTTTGTCCGAGGCTTGGTCGTTGAGCATCTTTAAAAATGTTCCCAAAAACAGAAAACAATATTCTTTCTTATGTATGTATGTAATGTTATGTATCGTATCACAGAGCCGTGTTTTAGATATGTCAAATCTATATAAAGAAATAAAATTGAAGTGTCTGTTTGTAATTTCAATTTAACAGCTCAATGCATTATATGAAAGTATAAACGATATTAACATTAATAAGCAACTTTTAAAATTTCTGTCTGTTTGTTTCGAGTAAAATCTCTGAAATGGCTGGACCGATTTTGTAGGGACTTTTACTGATAGATAGCTGATTATATAAGGCGTAACTTAGGCTACTTTTCTTTAGACTTCTTACCTCTAGAAGCTAATTCCTTTTCGAATATATCAAGTGTTTGTATAATTTGTTCACTGCCGAACGCAAAGTTGGTGTCGAAGCATTCCAAACTGCCTTTTATTAACTGTGAAAAAAAAAATAAAAAAAAATAAAAAATATAGTATCAAGAAAGGCTGCCGTGGGAGTGACACGCTTCGGCATGAATGGGCCTGCCGGTCGCCACACGCGTTACACGTCTATTACATAGCGTGGTGACTCGTCGTCACATCAACAGCAAGTACCATGTTTCACATTTTTATTTTTGTGGAATTGGGGCAAACGGCAGACATATCGCTTGGTAGTAAGCGATTACCGCCGCCCATGGACACCCGCAACACCAGGGATGTCACAAGTGCGTTGTCGGCCTTTGGGGGATGGGGAAATGGATAGGGGAAGGGGTTGGGATATGGGGCTCCGGTATCCTCACTCACTCGGTGAAACACAGCGCAGGCGTTGTTTCACACCGGTTTTCTGTGAGGCCGTGTTATCACTCCGGTCGCCATTGTTATTATGTGATATTTCCTTTCAAAAGCTATCCTTTTATACTCATAATTTACACAAAATTGTCATTGATTTTTTTTTGTAAGTTTTGAGAGCGTAAAAGAGATCAAAATCAAATTTAAAAAAATCTACTCTAAAGCAATCAAGTACTCGTAGGTATAGTACCTAAAATAAAAGAATTCTCGAAATAGTTTCATAAATAACGGCATTCTGAGTTAACAAACTAAAAACAAATACAATACAGCCACAATGATAACCTCCATTTAACTGCCTCATTGGTGCAGTGATAGCGTATGCGACTGCTGTACTTGAGGACTCGGGTTGGATTCCCGGGTCGGACCAAATGTTTATATGATCTGCAAATATTTGTTTTGGAGTTTGGGTGTTTTCTATGTATAATATGTATGTATTTACAAAAAAAGTATATTTGTATTGATAACAGTTGTCTAGTACCCATAACACAAGCTCTGCTTAGTTTGGGACTAGATGGCGTTGTGTGTTAGACAGAAATATTTATTTTCATAATAATCTACATTAAAAACAAAAAATTGAAAATATTCTGATACACACTCTTTTAATTACTTAATTAACTGCATTTTATTCTTGATAACATAAAACAGTATTAATTAAGTTATTCTCGGTGCTTATGTCGTAACCTTGAAAGCAAAACTAATTTAAATGTACATACGTTTTACTTTAGCGGCTATTGTTTTTATAAAATAGTAATGCAACTATAGCAGACGGTATTTATTGCAAGGGCACCTCTAAATTTAATAATTCGAAATCTCTGCTTTCGCTGCTCTGCAGTTCAAGTTTATACGGAGGGGAAGTGCAGAAAGCTAGAAGAAACGGGAGCAATTAAATTATGGTCGATTGTCGACCACTAGTAATAATAATTATATACTAACCTCATTAAACCTTTCAATAAGAAGTCTGTCCTGAGCTTTGACGTAAGGATCTCTAGAGTGGAGATGGTTCCTGGTGTACTTCTCGTCCAGATAGTCGCATATGACCACACTCTCAAATAAATACTTATCCCCTTGATCCGTTGGTATTTCCAGAACTGGTATTTTTACTGTAACAATATTATAAATCAACACCACACTCTACTAGACCCATAACTATAGATAACCATAGAATATTAGAGTTCTAAAACCTTTAAAATTATCATCATCAATGGCCCTTAACAGTCCACTGATGGTAATTGGCCTTTCTGGTTGGTATAGGGTTGTGTGAGGACGAGTGGGCAGGGCGGCAGCACGGGACCCTTTCCTTCCGGCTGACGCAGGTGCTTTCCGGGCATGGTTGCTTCGGAAAGTACCTGCACTCGGTCGCTAGGAGGGAATTGAGTCCCGCCTGCCACCACTGCGACTGCAGTGAGGACTCGGCCCAGCACACGCTGGAGATCTGCCCCGCTTGGGCGGATCAGCGCCGGGCCCTCACTGCAGCTATTGGAGGCGATCTCTCGCTACCGGCCATCATACGCTCCATGGCCGGTAGCGATTGCAGTTTCACCGCGGTCGCATCCTTCTGCGAAGACGTAATTTCGCAGAAGGAGGCGGCGGAGAAGGCCCGAGAGGAAGATATCCACTCGGACCCGATCCGCCGCCGGCGAACCGGGCGGCGGAGGCGCGCCCATCTGCGCCTCATGCCGCCCTGAGCGTGGCCGCGGATGGACGGGATGGGTTTTCCCGTCCATCCGCTTTAGTGGCCAGCCGCGAAGGGGCGAAGTACGCGTGTGCCGTGCGTCGCCTAAATTGAGATTTTAACAGCAGACGGTGCCCGCTTCAGTGCGGGCAGGCGCTGGGAGGGGTCCGGCGTGTTAATAACAGCGATTCCCGGACCCCTCCCTTCTCAGGCGCAAAGTTGGCACACCGTGTGGTTTTAGTCGGTTCGATTCCGACACACCGCCCCGCCGCAAACCCCGGCGGGGTGACGGACCGAGGGGGTTTCCACACGTAAAAAAAAAAAAAAAATGATTGTGTGAGGAGTCCGGATGTGTAATCAGCAGTTCCCGGATCCCTCCTATCTCAGGCGCAGAGTGGCACAGCATGTGGTTTTAGTCGGTCCAATTCCGACACACCACCCCGCCGCAAACCTCGATGGGGTGACGGCCCGTGTGGGTTCCACACGTCAGGAACCAAAGAATTTGTTTCATGTTTCTTTGGAGTGATGGTTTCCTGTTTAGTTTTCTCGGTTAGTCGGCTCTTACGACACTCATGAGATGAATAGGTGTGGACGGACTCTGTGTTCTTAATATGTCACAACTAGACACAGGCCTCTCCTTAAGGAAATATACACCATACTAATATAGAGGTTTTGGCCTGCTATACTTTTTTTTATGGAATAAGTGGCAAACGAGCAGCCGTATCGCCTGATGGTAAGCGATTACCGCCGCCCATGGATACCTGCAACACCAGAGGCGTTACAAGTGCGTTGCCGGCCTTTGGGGGATGAGGAAGGGGATGGGGAAGGGATTCGGGTAGGGCCTCCGGTATCCTCCCTCACTCGGTGTAACACAGCGCAGGCGCTGTTTCACACCGATTTTCTGTGAGGGCGTGGTATCACTCCGGTCGAGCCGGCCCATGCATGTCGAAGCGTGGCTCTTCCACGGTAAGAGACTTATCTGGCTAGATGGGCTTGTGTCAAGCTCCCTTTAGTAATAAGACAGCTGATAAACATTATTTTTATAAACCAAGTAGTCAGGGTCACAAAAAGACAAAAGACCAGGTTTTCGTGTGAGAAAAACTGAAGAATGACTTACATCTGGGATTTTTAGTCCTAAACCACTCTGGTAATCTTAATGGATCCAGCTTGTAGACTTCGTATTTCGCTTTCTTGGCTTCCAAGATCAGCAGGACGCGGTGACCGTAAGGGTTCATATCCACATGGTACAGGCGAAGCTTGTCTCCCAACGGTGGAGGGGGAAGAGGACCTGGAAAAATGAGGCAAGTCTTTCATCATCCTGCATCGAAATATTATCCTCTATGCTCGTCTGATCCCAAGAGCAGACATAGAGCATCACGGGCCACCGGACGAAGGGATGCAGCCATAGTGTCTTTTTCCGATACAAAACAATCTGTCATTTTTAACCGACTTCAAAAAAGGAGGAGTAGGATGAGTCGATTGTTACCTCATAACTTTCGACTGCGTGAACCGATTTTGATAATTCTTTTTTTATTTGAAAGCTGGTGCTTTCCGTGTCCCATTTCAATATGGTCCAATTCTTGAAGTCGGTTATTTTTGTTGTTAAAATTTGTGAATATTTGTGTGGGAAAATCTTCACACATTTACATTTTAGACAAATATACAAAAGTAATCGCCTGACACCACAAACACACAAAACAATTAAAACAAGTTCAATCTTATCGTGATAACTTTTAAACTATTGGTTCAAATTACTTAGTGTGAAAGACAAAGTTTATCTACATTCAATATTTAAAGTGACAAATGTATAAATTTTGATAAGAGTTCGATAAATATTCTAAAATGTTGTGTTTTTGACTGCCTCGGTGGCGCAGTGGTAGTGAATGCGACTGCTGTGCTTGAGGTCTCGGGTTCAAATCCTGGATCGTACCAAGTGTTTGTGTGATCTGCAAATATTTGTTTCGGAGTTTGGGTGTTTTCTATGTATAATATGTACGTATTTACAAAAAAAAGTATATATGTAATTATATCAGTTGTCTAGTACCCATAACACAATCTCTGCTTAGCGTGGGACTAGATGGCGTTGTGTGTTAGATGTCCGAAAATATTTATTTATTTATTGTATTTATAGTGCACTATTTAGGTCATAGTGACTTTCACATAAAAGGTACATATATGCTATCGCGGACTTTTATTTAGAACTATTTAAGACGAATAATCGTACAGTAATTATATTTGTGTAACTCCAACGATTTGGGCAGCGCACGCTAAGATAGCTCTCAGGAGGCTGATTTTTATCCGACTTAATCGACAGTTATCGTTATATTATGACCAAATTATAAAAAATATCTATAAATTTTAACTTATTATGTTCTTCCGATGTCTAAGGTATATAACTGCAAAGTGTCATGAAAATCCGTTCAATACTTTTTGCGTGAAAGAGTAACAAACACACACACATCCTTACAAACTTTCGCATTTATAATATTAGTAGGAAGTATGGAAGTATTGATCATTTTGTACTTTTTAATTTACTTTATTTATAAAAGCATGTATTTTAAAAAAAAAAAATTAACACATTTTTGTACCCTTGGTCACAACACTAAGTTTGTCAAGTACAAGTCAAAGGGAATTGGTTACAAACAAACACAAATATATGTGTGTTTGGTGTAGCTAAAAGCATGTAAAAATTTCTGTTTATGCTAAAAATGCTGTAAAAATCGTGCATACATCCTTCTTTATCTAACATTACCATTAGTATGTTGCGTCCTTGTCACTCGTTTATTGATAGTATACCCATCCTATTAACCCATTTATAACGAGGTCGCAGTGTTTGTTGCATCGATATTTAGCTAACCACGACCCGTGCCAGCTAATCTGTCGAACAACTAGACCGCTTTTGACGGGACTTTCACTGGTAGATAGTTGTTTTGTTGTTGTATACAATAAGGAGGTGCTAATGTGAAACGGCTCGCCAATGCCTAGATAAAACCTAGTTTGAAAACGTTGGTCAATTAATGTAACAAAAAACATTCTCATTATATTTTTTAAATTATTATTATTATATAGGGGGCAAACGAGCAGACGTAGCGCCTGATGGCAAGCGATTACCGCCGCCCATGGACACCCGCAACACCAGAGACGTTACAAGTGCGTTGCCGGCCTTTTAGGAAGGAGTACGCTCTTTTATTGAATGTTTGAAGATCGTATTGGTCCGGGAACACCGCAGGTGACAGCTCATTTCACACTTTTGTTGTGCGCGGCAGAAAGTTTCGGGAAAATCGATTAATTAATTATTTAAGTAGGTGATAATTGAAGGTTAGTCCTCCGGTTAAGCATTAGTGACTACATAGATCTAGATATCTTTTTTAAATTATAATATTTATACGGAAGTGTTGTAATTTAATTTAATTGTACATTTGTTTAAAATGGGAGATAAGAGTTTTATCTTATTACATATTTCACGTAATGAGAACAACCTGATAAGGTAAAACAATGCACTCTAATCATGCCTACTCGTCTTCATTAAAAGGCTTTAAGAGCCCACTACTAAACATCATTCCGATTTCCGTGGGAGAGCTACGTTTCGGCATGAATGGGCCGGCTCGACCGGAGTGATACCACAGTCTCACAGAAAACCGGTGTGAAATAGCGCTTGCGCTGACCTCCGCCACACTTAGGGTGAACTAAATTCGAATGTTGACCTAGTTTTTAAGGGCACTAATTTCCCAATAACAATTGCCATAGATGTTCGTGACAACCGGGACCGACAGCTTAACGTGCTTTCCGAGGGAAACAAGACAACACTAAATTTATTTAAGTTTGGTTTAGAGAGTCTTTGAACAATACAATTCGCATCATTGTACCTATGTCTAATTTCAAAGTCGTACATTCATTGATTTCACAGCCTCAATGAATAGTCATTTATTGAGGCTGTGAAGTCATAAAAGCGTGACAGACAGACTTACTTTCTTATTTTTGTAATATTGTTCGTATAACTGTTGTTATTCGGAAACAAGTCACTGAAACTTAGCAATAATATTAGTAGATAATGTTTACAAATATTCTAAAGCTAGAATTTGTTTGTTTTGGTTGAGAACGTTAATCTCGTGAATTACTGGTTCTAATTAAAGATATAGGTAAGCGTTGGATGGTCTGTTTATCGAGAAACATTATTGGCTACTAACTGAACCCTATGCTAATCGCGGAACGACAATAACCGCGGGTAACGCCGCGAAGCGAAGCTATATCTTTATTAATTGTAGCCTATGTGTTATTCTAATGTATAAGGTACATTATTGTAAAGTTTTCTCAAAATCCATTCAGTAGTTTTTTGCGTGAAATAGTATCCATCCATCCAAACTTACAAACATTTACGTTTATAATATCACAAAAGCTAGACTATAAAATGTGAGCATTTTAGGCCCCTGTATAGTCCTTCGCTTTATGAAAAACGTAAGACTAGACCTGAATGTAAGAGAATTAATGACTTTGTCACGACAGCCACAAGTACACCGTCTCTTGTAGCCATGCTTTAACATAAGTAGGTCTGTTCGACCGGAGTCATAACATGGCCTCTCAGAAAACTGGAATAATAAGTTACCATAGACACGAGCCCTCAAAGGGAGCACGTACTCATAACCCTTTAGTTCTTGATGAGGTTCTCAAGTCGTATATTTATTGTTTCTAAACTTGATCAAATGTATTTTATTGTGTTTATTTTTTTTGCTGCGAAGTATTTATTCTACATACGAGACATAAATAATTAATGTTTACAGAATGTAGTGAGATGCACTTTTTTAAACACACAGGTAGCAGACTGAAGGCCAAACTAATTTACATAGTAGTTACGAAACGTTGCACATGACAATACAATGACATCATACGCAAACAACTGTTTTCTTGCAAGTTGAGCATCCAAATAAAATTTCATGCATAATTACACCAAAACACATTAAGATTTAATCACATTAAATAGTTAATTGCTTTAAAAAAATCTTTTATCAATTTAAATTTCTATTTCACTACACTTTTCACAAGAATTTAATAATAAAAATTCACAATTTAATCATTTTCATCAATATTTTCCGACTTTCCATTAATAAAAGATGATACTATGACTAATCATGAAAAAATATTGATTTTATAGAGCAAACATGTCATTATTTTACGATCACTATTTATATGTAAATAAAAAATACTTACCAACGTCCCTTTCTTGGTAATAAGACATTTTAAAACAGTTTTTCACGTTTAATTACAGAGAAAATTGTATAATCGGCGTAATCGCGTTCGCCAATGGCGAATACCGGTGTTGAAATAACGTCATTCGTAAAATTAAAGCTAGAGGGGTAACACATCTAGCTCACATCACGGTAAGGTGACGTAATCAATAATTATACATACGTACTACACGCTGCCACTGTGTATGATATTGTTTTTTTTAATACTGATACGAGTATTAGTTTATTTATTCTAAATCGTTTAACTTTTTTATTACTACCGCACTATAGTATAAATATGGAACCTAGTGGTATATATGTCGTGTGATTTATTGCACTTAATAAATAAACCGAAAGGTTTGAAACCGAAGAAACCGAAAGTGTGATCTTTGAATAAATAAACCGAAATGTTTATTTATTCAAAGATCACACTTTAAATAAACTTAATTTATGTCACCCTCATATTTTCTGCCGAATTTTATTCTCAGTAAGCTAAGGGCAACAAATAGAAAATATTTACAACCGATGAATTCAATTATACAGGGTGTAAAAAGACGACTACCGAAAACGAAAGGGGCTGATCCAGCACCCCAAAACTTATAATAAAAACCAAACAGTTGTACTTAAAAAAAATTGTAGTCGGAAAAAACAATGTGTCAAGATTTTTAATAATTTCACAAGCCAGTAATGTATTATTGCGTGCACCGCGTAGCTACTTGAATACCTATGCGCCCGGCCAAGGTCATTGCACTCACCCGACCAGCTGTTTTGTTTATCAAAATAAACTCAAACTCAAACTCAAATCATTTATTTCCATAGGCCCCAAAAGGCACTTGAACACGTCAAAAATACAAACATAAAAACATAAAACAAAACTCCTAATACTAAATGCACTGAGATGATTTGAATTACCGGAGCTTAGATTGATTTCGATTCAACTCAAAGGTTTAAATTGAAATCAATCCAAGTACTAGCTCCGATGGGTATTGCATTCATGAGAAGAGCTGGTGAGAAACTCATGTGCACCATCTTTTCAGATAATTCATACAAAGCTTGTTTGTTTTTGACAACAGTATTTCTATGTGCAAGTTAAGGCAACCAAAACACAAAGGCTAGAAAGCGGTCTAATAAGATATTAAAGCTAGGAAAAAAAAAAAATTTCTCATAAAATAATAAAAATTAGTCCATAGCATATAAGGTTGCAATCACTTACACATCAAGGAGTAAAAGCAATGTGTGCATACATACTGGTCCCAGAGAAAAAGAAAAAAAACGTTTAAAATGTAATAAAATAATAAATACAAATTATTTAAGCTCCAACAACGTAAACACAGATCGCCTCAACTTAACAAAGTTCAAATGTCAGGTAATAAATGCAGAATAAGATGTCAAGAATTAATTACAATCCAATAAATTATTTCACTTTCACTCACATCCAAGGCACTGCATCAGTCAAGAAATCGTTCATCGTATAATAGCCCCTCTCCACAAGACGACTCTTAACGGCACTCTTGAACTTTTGTAGGGGTAAGTTCAAGATTTCGACAGGAATTTTGTTATAAAAACGCACACCAAGTCCTTCAAATGAATTGTGGACTTTGTTAAGGCGATAATGTTGGCCTACTAATTTGTGCTAATACATTGCTGTTTTATTGATTTTATTTGTTTTTTGGTTTTCTAAATGAGATAATTAGATAGTTTGGGTCCTATTATGTTGTACTATGTGTATGTAAGCAGAAAAATAAAAATAAGGACTTAGATAAATTATATTTTTTTTTGCGTTTTTTTTTCGCTAAACCTATTCAGTATCATGGTCTGATTGCAACCCCCAAGTTTTCGGTAGTAGTCTTTTTACACCCTGTATAAGTCATCATCATCATCATCAGCCTATCGCAGTCCACTGCTGGACATAGGCCTCTCCAATTGCACGCCACTTAGTTCGATCTTCGGCTTCTCGCATCCAGCTCTTGCCAGCCGTCTTGCGCAAATCATCACTCCATCTGGCTTGTGGACGTCCTACACTACGTTTGCCGAGGCGCGGTCTCCACTCAAGAACCCGTTTACCCCAACGGTTATCGGTTCTGCGGCAAATATGGCCAGCCCACTGCCACTTCAGCTTGCTAATCCTGTGGGCTATGTCGATGACCTTGGTTCTCTGCCGGGTCACCTCGTTTCTAATATGGTTCCTTAGAGAAACGCCGAGCATAGCCCTTTCCATAGCACGCTGAGCGACTTTGAACTTGTGGACCAGCCGTACCGTAAGTGTCCACGTTTCGGCCCCGTATGTCATTACGGGTAGGACGCACTCATTGAAGACTTTTGTCTTTAGGCACTGTGGGATCGATGATGAGAAGACCCGACGAAGCTTCCCAAATGCTGCCCAACCCAGCCGAATTCTTCTGTTCACCTCGTCCTCAAAGTTGTTCTTTCCCAACTGCAAAATCTGCCCGAGGTACACGTATTTTTGAACAATCTCGAGAACGGCACCGTGTACCGCAACCGGTTCCGGTAGTACATGTTCATTGAACATGACCTTGGTCTTATCCAAGTTCATCCGTAGGCCGATGCGTACAGAAGAGTCAGCGAGGTCGTTCAGCATCTGTTGTAGGTCCTGGAGCGTCTCTGCCATGATGACGATGTCGTCTGCAAATCGCAAATGAGAGATGTATTCGCCATTGATGTTGATGCCGCGTCCTTTCCAGTGCAGCGTCTTGAAGAAGTCCTCCATTGCATTAGTGAACAATTTCGGGGATATAACGTCCCCTTGTCTCACTCCTCGATGCAATGGTACGGGTCTTGTTTGCTGATTCTGTACTTGTACGGACATTGTGGCGGCTTTGTAGAGACATCTCAACACTTGTATGTATCGCCAATCTACTTGGCAACGCTGCAGGGACTCCAGAACAGACCAGATCTCTATCGAGTCAAAGGCCTTCTCATAGTCCACGAATGCTAGACACAGGGGCTGATTATACTCTTCGGTCTTCTGTATAATCTGCCGCACTGTGTGAATGTGGTCTATGGTGCCATATCCGCTCCGAAACCTTTCGAAATACAGCTTTCTCCGGAGGTTGAAATTCGTCGAGTCTTCGCGCAAGACGGTTCGAAATTACTCTTGAAAACAGCTTGTAGACGTGGCTTAGAAGGGAAATGGGCCGATAGTTCTTCAACATGGTCTTGTCACCCTTCTTGAAGAACAGGATGACCACACTTCTACTCCACGCCTCTGGAGTTCTCCCTTCGAACAGGACAGCGTTAAAAAGCTTTTTGAGCTCCCTCAATACGGGCGTACCCCCAGCCTTCAACAGCTCTGTTGTAACGCCGTCTTCTCCAGGGGCTTTTCCATTTTTCAGCTGTCCAAGAGCCATCTCGATTTCATCAGTACTGACTTCTGGCAGATCTTCGGTGTCGTGGCGTGTCAATGTAGCTCTAGGGTCCTCATTTTCGGGATCAGATCGAGATGCATGCGAAGCGTATAAACTGCCGTAGAAGCTTTCGACTTCCGAAAGGACGGCCGATTTGGAAGCAACGACTTCTCCACTTGATGTGGTCAACTTTGTCAGGTGGCTTCTTCCAAGAGATTGTACGAACACTTTTGACCCCCGATTCCGCTCGATCGCTCTTTCAATCGAAAGAGTATTGGAGCATCGGAGGTCGTGTCGTACAAGTTTGGTGATCTCTCGGTTTAGAGCCCGCTTTGCCGCCGAAGTGGCAGGTGGGTTCTCACGTCGTTCCCTCATTAACCCTAATGTCCTCTTTGAAAGCTTCGACTTCCTGCTTTTACGTTGCATTTTACAAAATCCCGTACCTTCATCCCTGAGAATCCGAACCACATTTTCATGGTTCCGGTTTACGTCTCTTGTAGTTTCCATGGCAGCAAATCGGTTTTCCAGATTTGACTGGAATTTTTCAGATCCCATCGCGGCTTGGAGCAGAGTTGGTCGGAGCCTGGATTTCATCAAACGCACACGTTCAGCCTTAAAGTCGATATTCAGAGAGCCTCGGACAAGTCGGTGATCACTACCGGTGTTAAACCTATTGATCACCGAGACGTCTCTGAATATGTGCTTTCTGTCCGTCAAGATGAAATCAATCTCATTTGTAGTCCATAGCGTGTGTATAAGTATACACTAAGAAAGTAGTTTTATCAATTTAACTTCTAAGGGCGTAACATAAGGTATAAACGGTAGTTTAGAAGTTAGTCACTTTAAAAATTTGTAAACATGATTATTATGAAATCACGCAAGTGAAGTCGTAAAATGAGATACAAAATTTTCTACAAAAATTAAGAAGCATATTTAATGTATTTACTTTCCCATTTACAAACACTTTAAAAACATACATATAACGGACACAAAGAACACCCAGACTCAGGACAACAATTTGTGGTTTACACAAAATTTTGTCTCACGTGGACTTTGAACACACGACATTTGGCGTGGTGACCACATTACCAGGGCAACTGTGCAGTCAAATTAGTTTTCTATAATTAAGGTAAAATCGACTTTCCGGGCTTTTATAAATAAAATAACTTTCAAGGTAGAATACTTGAAATCGAAACAAGATACTACGTCATTCTTTGCCATCTTGTAACATAAGCTAAGTTTGTCCATGGCCCCTATTATGACATCATCTGTGACCCGATTATCTATAACCCGACAAAGTACGAACGACCAAAACATTTAACCTAAATACCGTGTACCCAATGTATTTTGAATTCAGTAGGCTATAAAAAGCAGAAGGCCAATCCAAAGGTGTAGTAATTTTTATATAAGTACCTACATTTATTTAAATAAAAATGTTTTGTCTGTTTAACACCGTGTCCGCATTTTAAATTTAGAAAATGAGTCATTTTGGAATTTTTAAGTTCTGTGGTGAAATATAATACCAAGTCGGTTCTTTAACTCGTAAAATTACCACCATAGATTGGTTTATCTTCATCGACCCATTGCAAACCATGGCTGGATATAGGCCAACCCAATGCATCCCATAAGTTGCATAATTCTCAGTAGTTCTCGTGAATTTATTACAGGACGCATTTTTGATATAAAATGCGCTCCGTAAAACTGACCGTGGCCTACATTTTAAAGGTCGTATTAATCCGGCCTGTGCAGTAATAGTGAAAGTAATCTTATTTTTGAAGTTTAATAAAAGTTTAAAGATAAATGATGAAAAATGGTTTTAGTCATTGAAATGCTACTTTTTACGAAAACTTACTAATTTTAATAAACTAGAAACAGTCACATAATTTATCTGTGTTTGTAACTACTAAACGTAATATTAATGTTTTTTTCTGATTTAAATTCTACTATTTAGTAATATTTTTTCTCAAAGCTGAATTATTGCTGATCATTTATTTGATTTATTTTTATTAATATAATTGTATATTCATTGGCTGATTAACATATATATTGTTTATCAAGTTAAAGAAATAATTTTTGTATCAATAGTGTCCGGATACACGAGCGGGGCGATATCAGGGGAACTAAATATAGAAAGAATTCTTGGTTCTTGATTGTGAGAGTGAGGGAACACAGAGTGTACCTAAGTTTGCGCGCACACTTTGAACTATGTCTCCGTTGAGGTGATTTTTTACGCCATGGCCAAAATCGGCTAAGAGAAAATCCTCATCATCATCTTCACAGAATCCATACTCGATAATAAGGCTGATTAGCCTGACTGAGTCTGACAGTCTACGTGATTACGTAGACTGTCACTGTCACCTACAGACTACAGAAAAGTTTGCTAGTTTTTTTTTCATTTGCGTAAAACTTGGTAGGTATTTTCTTCTTCTTTTGATGAAATGGCAACCAGCCGGAACACTCGAATCTGTTATTTCTGCCAATATCAAGTGCTTAAAGTCTTCTAATCATTAGCCTTCGTCGTGATGAAATTAATGAAAACAAATATAAAAAATGTGGATGAGATGAAATTGGGGACCATCTTTCAAAAAAAACAAAAAGGATCTCCTTGGTAGGTATCTCAAGTTGAGAAGTAGCATAACAGAAAATGAACTGTCAATGTCAGTCATAAAACTGACAACTATTTTTTTTTGTTGACGTTCCAAAACTTTTTAATTTTGAGCATTTTTCCACATTATGCCTTCCTTTTCGCTCTTATGCGATTTGTTATCATTTGCCCCTTTCTTCATCAAACAATTTTTTCTATAAACATAAAAAATCGAAGTGTTTTAATATGAAGTCTTTGAATACAAAGAAATCGCTTAATTAATGTTTAATAACTTTGCTTTAAATGCTGTAATTTAGCGACAGTATGAACTAAATAGTTGTTGTATTCTGTGTGTAAATAGTTCTCAAGTGTCGGTTGTCTAACGAGCCTTGTTTGGTTTGTTTTAAAACATTAAAAGGTGATTTATAGATTTTTAATCAATAATACTTAATTATGCAGCAAATTAAACGCTTATTAACACAATTCTACTTGATCTACAATAACTGTTATACTAATTTATGGAGTTTCAATTAAAGTTTATTCATTGATTAAATAATGCCAAATATTACTTAATTATTCCGTATGGCGACTGCATTCAAAGTCTCATTGCCTACCTAACTCTATGAGATACAAAAGAGATGTCTCTCTTTTGTATTATATTAAATTCTTCAAATCACAAAATGACAATCTTATTTTATCAGACTCATTATTTTTAGCAATAGATAGTAAGATTCTAGAGGAAAGTTTAATATTTATAACTAACTGAGCCCTGTGGTGTACAGCGGGGTGAAGCTAGTCTAAAAAAATTAGCCCAATTTGCCCATTATTATTTATCTATTGACACCGCTTTTATTAAATTTGGTTCAGTAGTTTAGATGCTACTGTGGAACACACACTATCACTCCACTTTTAGACTTTGCCATTATCTGATAAAAGCAATTACACCGGTCATTATGCCATGGCCAACGCAGAAAACCAGTGTGAAATAACTTGCGCTGTGTTTCACCGAGTGAGAGAAGATATCAGAAGCCATCCCTTCCCTTCCCCTAACCCATCCCTTCTAATAACCCATCCCCCTCCCCATCTGGCCTCTGGTGTTGCAGGTGTCTATTGGCGCCAATAATCGCATACAGTCAGGTGATACATCTGCTCGTTTGCCCTCTAAAAAAAGTTTATCATATGTCCTATAAGTCTTTAATGTACTTTCAGTGATGAGCACAGAACCCGTGGAAGTAGAAGAAATAGTAATAAAATGCGAAGTTATAGAGATATCAGATGAAGATGCAGAGGAAACTGTGAAAAAGAAAAAGAAAAGGTATGAAAACTGATTGAACGGAACAGAGTGCAAAGAAGAAAGAGATCTGTTAAAGTATGACTTTGACTCTTTAATGATCTCCTTATCAAAAGAGAGAATAATAACACATCTACACATCTAGACATCTAACACACAACGCCATCTAGTCCAAAGCTAAGAACTTGTGTTATGGGTACTAGACAACTGATATAAATACACATATACGGTTTTTTTTTGTAAATACATACATATTATACATAAAAAACACCCTAACTCCGAAACAAATATTTGTAGATCGGGAATCGAACCTGAGACCTCAAGAACAGCAGTCGCATAAGCTACCACTGTGCCACAGAGACAGTTAATAGGAGTAGTACTTTAATTACGAGTCTTACTTTTGATCCCCCCCCACCCCTTTGTCTGCCACCCCCTAGGGATTTTTTCTCTCCTTTTTTTAGTTATGAGCCTGCCAAACTGACTGTTCTGCATGATGAAAGCATGAGCTGAATGCCAGAGTTTTTTTTTTGTAATAGGTGGCAAACGAGCAGGCTTATCGCCTGATGGTAAGCGATTACCGCCGCCCATGGACACCCGCAACACCAGAGGCGTCACAAGTGCGTTGCCGACCTTTAGGGGATGGGGAGGGGAATGAGGGAGTGGTTGGGGTATTGGCCTCCGGTATCCTCACTCACTCGGTGAAACACAGCGCAAACGCTATTTCATACCGGTTTTCTGTGAGGTATCACTCCGGTCGAGCCGACCCATTCATGCCGAAGCATAGCTCTCCCACGGTTTACCTTCAAACCTTCAAGAAAAGTACTCCTTCTTAAAAGGCCGGCAACGCACTTGTACCGCCTCTGGTGTTGCTGGTGTCTATGAGCGGTTCGCTTACCATCAGGCGATATGTATGGTCGTTTGCCCCCTATATAATAATAAAAAAAAAACTTTAAACCCTGTCTAGAAACAGAGACAGAGAGAGCGGGGATCAAGCGATAAAGAGGCACGACCTTCGATCAGTCTGAGCGTTCGGCTTGTGACGCATATTTTTCATCAACGTTTTCATGTACCTAAATTTATCGTCTGTTAACCGACTTGTTACAGAGAACCAAATTTTTTTTTACAGAATAAGGAAGCGTTCAATTCCAAAAGAGAGATCTAAATGCGACCTCTGTCCGAAGACATTCACGACCAAGTATGAACTGAAGAAACACACCAGAACTCACACCGGGGAGCGGCCTTATATGTGTACTGTGTGCGGCAAGACGTACACACAGCTCGGACACCTCAGCATACACAAGTTGTCTCATGAAGGTATGCTTGTACATCTCTCACAAGGCTGTCTGATCTCAAACTAGACAGAGCCTGTATTGTACCCAAATTGCTCATAAACATACTACTGATTCTCGCGTTGTTACTCGCCTTTGTTGTTGCCTCTTTGCAACACCTATCGCGGGTAACGTCGCAGGACGAAGCTAATCTAAATAATACAAAATTTTAACAACCGACTTCAAGAACTGTATCAAAATTGAGATGGGTCCACACGGGAAGCACCAACTTTTAAATAAAAATGATATTGAGTCTTTCGTCTCTGTCGCGCACATACATAATGCAAATTTAAAATTTCCGTGGGAGAGCCACGCTTCGGCATGAATGGGCGGCTCGACCGGAGTGATACCACGACCTCACAGAAAACTGGTGTGAAATAGCGCTTGCGCTGTGTTTTACCGAGTGAGTGAGGATACCGGAGGCCCATATCTCAACCCCTCCCCCCATCCCCCAAAGGTCGGCAACGCACTTGTGACGCTTTTGGTGTTGCGGGTGTCCATGGGCGGCGGTAATCGCTTACGCTCAGGTGATGCGTCTGCTCGGCAAACGAGCCTTATTCAATAAAAAAAAACTTATATGGTTTTGTCATAGATGACATTGTCAGAACTGGACCAAATTGAAATGACACAACACGGGAAGCAGCTGCTGCAGCTTTCAAATAAAAAATAATCATTATAATTGGTCAACCCAGTCGAAAGTACTGAGATAACACACATAAAAAAAACAGTTTTAACTGATAACCTTTTTTGAAGTCGGTTAAAAAAAGTAACTTAAGTTACTTCGTGTATTATCGAGGCAGACTATTTAATATCACATCAATATTTTTAGAGACGTACCTATACCTACTAATTTCGTGTTATTACATTTATACTCCTATACTACTTGAATTTTTTGGTAATGGTTTAAAAATATATTTCGCGGGTTTGATTTCCGCTCTGACTGATGCAATAAGACTCACAATTTTAATTTTTTATTTTTTAGGTATAAAAAATTTCAACTGCTCAGAATGTGGCGCAGCATTCTACAGGAAGGCGGATCTGGACCGCCATGAGAGGATCCATCTCGGGATAAAACCCCACGTCTGTGAGATCTGTTCAAAAAGTTTCACGCAAAAAAACAATTTAGTGATGCATGTCAAAATGCATGTAGGTGACCGGGCACACCAGTGTGATGTATGCAACAAAAGATTCATGACACGAAGTAAACTCACATTACACGCAAAAAGGCATGAAAAAACAAAAAAAGTAAAAAATGAAATAGATGTTATGGAAAATGTATTAAATTGTTGTTAAATTATAAAAAAAACTTTAAAAAGATTTCTGGTTTTCTGTTTCTGCGTGAAAAGAAACGTACTTCAACCATAGATTATAAATAAATAAGATAGTTATGTTTCTATGTAAAAAGAAACGTATTTGAGTTATGAAAATGACGACAGATACATATATAAAAATAATTATACGTATAATATTTATTTAAAGGTTTTTTCTGCGACTCCAGCTGACTCTGCCTAATGGAAAGAAAAAAATAAATTTTATTTGTATTTATTTTTGTTTAAAAAAAAATAACAAACAAGCGCCGCATCCGTTACACCGTAACATAACTTGACGGACACATGAACGGCACTCGTTCAATAGTATTTATGTTCATTCTCGAACGCGTCAAACGGCACTCGTTCAATAGTATTTATGTTCATTCTCGAACGCGTCAAACGGCACTCGTTCAATAGTATTTATGTTCATTCACTAACGCGTCAAACGGCACTCGTTCAATAGTATTTATGTTCATTCACGAACGCGACAAACGGTACTCGTTCAATAGTATTTATGTTCATTCATGAACGCGTCAAACGGCACTCGTTCAATAGTATTTATGTTCATTCACGAACGCGTCAAACGGCACTCGTTCAATTGTATTTATGTTCATTCTCGAACGCGTCAAATGGCACTCGTTCAATAGTATTTATGTTCATTCTCGAACGCGTCAAACGGCACTCGTTCAATAGTATTTATGTTCATTCACTAACGCGTCAAACGGCACTCGTTCAATAGTATTTATGTTCATTCACGAACGCGACAAACGGTACTCGTTCAATAGTATTTATGTTCATTCAAGAACGCGTCAAACGGCACTCGTTCAATAGTATTTATGTTCATTCACGAACGCGTCAAACGGCACTCGTTCAATTGTATTTATGTTCATTCAGGAACGCGACAAACGGTACTCGTTCAATAGTATTTATGTTCATTCACGAACGCGTCAAACGGCACTCGTTCAATAGTATTTATGTTCATTCCCGAACGCGACAAACGGTACTCGTTCAATAGTATTTATGTTCATTCATGAACGCGTCAAACGGCACTCGTTCAATAGTATTTATGTTCATTCCGAACGCGTCAAACGGCACTCGTTCAATTGTATTTATGTTCATTCAGGAACGCGACAAACGGTACTCGTTCAATAGTATTTATGTTCATTCACGAACGCGTCAAACGGCACTCGTTCAATAGTATTTATGTTCATTCACGAACGCGTCAAACGGCACTCGTTCAATTGTGTTTATGTTCATTCGCGAACTCGTTCACGATACGACTCGTGGTGCGAATTTGTATACCATACTATGTCGAACGCATATTAATGAACGCGACGCGAGAGGACAAGATACAAATACACACAACACGCACACACACACCAGAGCACTCTGAACGAATGTTAACAGACGGTGATGTGGGAGACGGGTCACGCATGTCGCAATTTGTCGATCTCACTCATGGTTTTGGAATATTATTACAATTTTTTTTTTATTGAAAAGCAAAATAAAAAATTAGAAAGGCAAACGAGCAGACGCATCACCTGATGGTAAGCGATTACCGCCGCCCATGGACACCCGCGACACCAAAAGCGTCACAAGTGCGTTGCCGACCTTTGGGGGATGGGGAGAGGGAATGGGGGGAGGGATTGGGGTATGGGCCTCCGGTATCCTCTCTCACTCACTCACTCGGTGAAACACAGCGCAAGCGCTATTTCACACCGGTTTTCTGTGAGGCCGTGGTATCACTCCGGTCGAGCCGGCCCATGCCGAAGCGTGGCTCTCCCACGGAAATATAAAGATAAATATAAAGTGGTGGTAGGTAGGCAGAGACAACTGATCTCCTACAAATTACTATGGTCCGGACATATATTTTTTGCCTCGTCCACTTTCATCAAAATGATAAGGAAAAATAAATAATAAAATTTAAAAAATAAATTGCTATCTAACAAATTTAATAAAAAATGAAACCCAAATACGTTTCTATTTAGCAATTGAAATTGACAAAAAATATTAATCCTAAGCAATAACATTCTGTGATTTTATCATTTGTAACTAAGTTGTGACGTCACCGAACGCATGACGTCCAGTGACGTCGTCCACACATGACGTCATGACTTGGTTGGAAGTCACTCACTTTGACTTCCACTTTGTAACTTAAATTCTCATATAGCTAGTTCCACATGGATCCTTTTGCAACAATATTTTGTCAAATATTCTCCTAATTTTTTATTGTAGCATAAGAAAAATGACTGCACGGTTGGCCTAGTGGTTTAGGCGGTCACTACGCCGCTCGCTACTACGCCAAGTGCCGTGGGTTCAAATCCCACGTGGGACATTACTTTGTGTGATCCACAAAATGTTGTCCTAAGTCTGGGTGTTCTTTGTGTCCGTTACATGTATGTTTGTAAAGTCCCCCGCGACACAGGATGTATATCCCTAATGCGGGAGTTGTAAAAAGAAAAAAAAATGAGTGTGTGTGCTAATGTACACGCGTTAGAAGTTATACTTTTTTGGTGTATGGAAAAAAGTAACTAAAATGCAGTAGTGATTAAAGATAAATATTAAAATTAATCAAAAAGGTTTTATTAAATAAATAATATTTATTTATTCACACTGTTTAATTGTACTATTACGAAACACGTGTTCTAAATATAAAAAAACTAGAATATACAACTTGAACATAGTTATAGATGTTCATGCCACCTAGAACTAACTTCACGATGTACAATTCAGGTGTCGGTGTGCCCGCGCATCGTAAAAATTCACTCTCATCATTTTTCTCCATCGCGCCAAAAGAAGTATAAATTAAAAAAAAAGGCCAAATCAAACAATCCTGGTTGCTAAAGGCTTAATGGAACCATTTCAAATAACTATTCCCAATAATTCCATGTCGAACTGGCTATATGTAACTACTATAGGCCGACCGTTTAACTGAGTCCCTGCGCGGTAACAGGGGCGCGGGGGTATGACAACAAAGGGGACTGAGACAGGTGTGGGCGGCGGGCGAATTTTGTATCTCACTAAGCGCCCCCGCCGCCCGCACCTGTCTCAGTCCCCTTTGTCGTCTCAGGCGAGGACTCAGATAAACGGTCGGCCTATAGGAATAAACCTTTTTTTTATCTTACAGCATAGTTTAAGGTTTGTGTTTTCTTAAACTTAGCATTCCGGTATTGTGTTGTTTTATTTGATCGTTTCCGACAAGTTTCTTTCCCTTCCCTTCACTCCCTGACCGTATTGTGTATTGAGACTCCACCTCTAGTTACTGTCTTAATTGTATATCACTGTGGAGAAACGAGTATCATGTCCCTCCAACACAAAGGGAGGATCGCCAACCAGGCGAGGTGATCATGCCTGGCGGGCTACTGCCCAACAGTTGATGTTGGGATATTGTATATTATATAATAATCGGCGCGAGAACTATTTATTGCGTGATTCAGGATTTGTAGTTCCTCCGTGTAGTGCGTTACTTCGTAGTTCAGGGTATCTTCGGTAGATGGCGCTGGTAGGTTATTGTTGTTTTAGATGTGGAAGTCGCCACATCACTATCCTTATTCATCCCGTGGGTTTCGGAAGAGCCGATTAAGGGAGTTACGCAAGACAACAGCACTACAAAGAATAGGTCATAACATAAATCCTTTTTTCTTTTTTACCTGTGGAATCCCCCTTCGGGCCGTCACCCCACCGGGGTTTGCGGCGGGGTGTGTCGGAATCGAACCGACTAAAACCACACGGTGTGCCACTCTGCGCCTGAGAAGGGAGGGATCCGGGAACTGGTGTTATTAACACATCCGGACCTCTCCCAGACAAAATACCCTTTTTTTTATTGTGGAAACCCCCTCGGGCCGTCACCCCGTCGGGATTTGCGTCGACTACCGATGAATTAACAAACTAACAATACTCATAAATAATACAAGGTACTATAGCTAAAAGGTATCACAATTAAAATACTTAAATTATAATAGAAAAACTGTAGTTCCAGTTGTAGTTCGTGTTGTAGTTCAAGTTGTAGTTCAAGTTGTAGTTCAAGTTGTAGTTCAAGTTGTAGTTCAAGTTGTAGTTCAAGTTGTAGTTCAAGTTGTAGTACTAGCTGTAGTTCAAGTTGTAGTTCAAGTTGTAGTTCCATTTGTAGTTCAAGTTGTAGTACTAGCTGTAGTTCAAGTTGTAGTTCAAGTTGTAGTTCCAGTTGTAGTTCAAGTTGTAGTTCCAGTTGTAGTTCGTGTTGTAGTTCCAGTTGTAGTTCAAGTTGTAGTACTAGCTGTAGTTCCAGTTGTAGTTCAAGTTGTAGTACTAGCTGTAGTTCAAGTTGTAGTTCAAGTTGTAGTTCCAGTTGTAGTTCAAGTTGTAGTTCCAGTTGTAGTTCCAGTTGTAGTTCCAGTTGTAGTTCAAGTTGTAGTTCAAGTTGTAGTACAAGTTGTAGTTCAAGTTGTAGTTCAAGTTGTAGTACTAGCTGTAGTTCCAGTTGTAGTTCAAGTTGTAGTTCCAGTTGTAGTTCAAGTTGTAGTTCAAGTTGTAGTTCCAGTTGTAGTACTAGCTGTAGTTCAAGTTGTAGTACTAGCTGTAGTTCAAGTTGTAGTTCAAGTTGTAGTTCAAGTTGTAGTACTAGCTGTAGTTCAAGTTGTAGTTCAAGTTGTAGTTCAAGTTGTAGTTCCAGTTGTAGTTCAAGTTGTAGTTCAAGTTGTAGTACAAGTTGTAGTACTAGCTGTAGTTCCAGTTGTAGTTCAAGTTGTAGTTCGTGTTGTAGTTCAAGTTGTAGTACTAGCTGTAGTTCCAGTTGTAGTTCGTGTTGTAGTTCAAGTTGTAGTTCAAGTTGTAGTACACGTTGTAGTACTAGCTGTAGTTCCAGTTGTAGTTCAAGTTGTAGTTCCAGTTGTAGTTCAAGTTGTAGTTCAAGTTGTAGTTCAAGTTGTAGTACTAGCTGTAGTTCAAGTTGTAGTTCAAGTTGTAGTTCCAGTTGTAGTTCAAGTTGTAGTTCCAGTTGTAGTTCAAGTTGTAGTTCAAGTTGTAGTTCAAGTTGTAGTTCAAGTTGTAGTACAAGTTGTAGTACTAGCTGTAGTTCCAGTTGTAGAGTAGAAATATTGTTTATTAGGTATTTATATACTTGGTAAACAATAAATAGATAGATTCATTTGAATGCACATTTGTCCATAAAATTTTCAGAGCCTGGTGTGAGCATTTTTCAGGGGCGCAGTTTTGAAAGCTCGCACCAGGTGCATAAAAGGCTAGTTACGGCACTGCACAATATAGACCCTATGCCGACCAGACGGGTTAGTGGAGTATACTCCACTAGCCAGATAGTAGACCAAACCCTTTCCAAGGAGAGGCTTACGTTCAGCAGTAGACAATAGGAGTTAGGGGATAACTCTCTGTAATATAGTCACATATTGACCTTTCTGGCGCCTGTTCAGGTGCGAAGAGTCTTTGATGCTTTTTTAAAAGTTAACTAACTGTGTTTATTATTTTTTCACGTAATCAAATTTTTACAAGCTTTTATATAATAAATAATAATAAATAAATATTTCGGACATCTAACACACAACGCCATCTAGTCCCAAGCTAAGCAGTGCTTGTGTTATGGGTACTAGACAACTGATATAAATACTTATATATACTTTTTTTTTTGTAAATACATACATATTATACATAGAAAACACCCAAACTACGAAACAAATATTTGTAGATTCCACAAACATTTGGTCCGACCCAGGATTTGAACCCGAGACCTCAAGCTTAGCAGTCGCATACGCGTACCCCTACGCCACCGAGGCAGTCAGTATATAGTTTCACCTGTCCCGATGTTTGTCTGAAATCAAATGTTGCTAGTTAAATATGATCAATTGCCCGATTTCCGATTAAGCTGAAATTTGAAATATACCTTTAGTTCTGCTGACAATGCAATTATCTATAATCTTTATTATTATTAATACAAAATGGCCGCTGTAGGAAAATACCTAAACCAAATAACAAACTCCATATGTCAATACGAGCGTCCTGCCTATGACATGTGGAGTCGAAACTTAGACACTCACTGTTGGACTGGTCCACAAGTTTAAAGTAGCTCAGCGTGCGATGCTGGGTGTTTCTCTTGTCGGTAGAATTCGTAATGAGACAATTTAACTGCCTCGGTGGCGTAGTGGTAGCGTATGCGACTGCTAAGCTTGAGGTCTCAGGTTCGATTTCCGGGTCGGACCAAATGTTTGTATGATCTGCAAATATTTTTTTCGGAGTTTGGGTGTTATCCATGTACAATATGTATGTATTTACAAAAAAAAAGTATATAAGTATTTCTATCAGTTGTCTAGTACCCATAATACAAGCTCTGCTTAGTTTGGGACTAGATGGCGTTGTGTGTTAGATGTCCGGAATATTTATTTGTCTATACTAATATTATAAAGAGGAAAGATTTGTACCTATTTTTGTATGTTTGTAATGAATAGGCTCAAAAACTACTGGACCGATTTTAAAAATTCTTTCACCATTCGAAAGCTACATTATCCACGAGTAACATAGGCTATATTTTATTTTGGAAAAAAATAGAGTTCCGTAAGATATTTGGGTTTTTCGGACACAAGGTGTAAAAATCAACCAGAAAAGTTACTTATTTTGCGAAAATTTTCATGCTACGGGCTATATAAGACGCAAACGAGGTTGCGTGGGTTAGCTATGTTTTATATACAACGTGTATTTAGTATCAGCATTGCACCCGTGCGAAGCCGGGGCGGGTCGCTTGTTTATTATAATTCGAAAGAGAACTGAAGTAACCGATATAGCATGGAGGATCAGCACGCTGAAGTTTAAGGGGGCCGGTCATGTCTCCAGGCGGACTGATGGCTGCTGGAGCCGACAAGTGTTAGAGTGGAGACCACGATTAGGCAAACGCAGTGTAGGGCGACCTGCGGCACGATGGACCGACGACTTTAGGAAAGTGGCTAGCGGCGGGTGGATGCGGATGGCCCAGGACCGGGATGGTTGGCGCTCTTTGGGGGAGGTCTTCATTCAGCAGTGGAAGGCAATAGGCTGAGAACGACGATCAAAATGGCGGCGTACATATCTCTGAATAACCCACAACCCACCCAATATGGGTATCAAATGAAAGGGTTTAAAGTAATTTTTTTTATTAACAAGTAGATAATAAAAGCTTGTTTTTTAATGAAACTTTATATTAATAACTGTTACACAGTTACCTACTCCTTATATATTACTAGCTGACCCACGCAACCTCGTTTGCCTCTTATATTGCCCGTGGCGTGAAAATTTTCCCCCGTTTTTGAAACATTCTTCATTGGTGCTCCGCTCCTATTAGTAGTAGCGTGATGATATATAGCTTATAGCCTTCCTCGATAAATGGACTATCCAACACTGAAATAATTTTTCAAATCTGACCAGTGGTTCCTGAGATTAGCCGGAACAAACAGACAGACAGACAGACAAAAATTTTAAAAATATATATTTTGATATGTGTACCGTATATACATTCATATGCATGTAGTAGAAAGCGGTTATTTTAATATTACAAACAGACACTCCAATTTTATTTATTTGTATAGATTATCACCTACATGCAAGTGAAAGTAAAAACCAGATGAAAGAATTAAATCTTTTAATTTAAAGTTACAAACAGACACTTCAATTTTATTAAATGAACCAGCTTTTGCCTGCGGGAGGCAAAAGCGATAAGGGCAGTTCATTTAGCCCGCGTAAATATCGGTCATCGCAGTGGTTCTTCGAACTGATATAACTTTTTAGTTACGAACGGACAGAAATGAAACTAACACTAAATGTTAAGTGGAGCAAACCGCAACGCATTAGTCAAAACTGTTTTCAAATCAGTTAAACTATTTCTGAGATTAGCGTAGACAAACATACACATAGACAAATAGACAAAAAACATTGTTTTGGGTTCTGTTGCTTTCATAAAGTGCCATATAATACTTTTTCTTATAGATCTTCGATGTACAGACAGCAACCTGTTACAATGCGACTGAAATAAGAATGGGAAAGTCAATGACCTCTATTGACTGCCTCGGTGGCCCAGTGGTAGTAAATGCGACTGCTGTGCTTGAGGTCTCGGGTTCAAATCCTGGGTCGGACCAAGTGTTTGTGTAATCTATAAATATTTGTTTCGGAGTTTGGGTGTTTTCTATGTATAGTATGTATGTATTTACAAAAAAGGGAGTATATATGTATTCATATCAGTTGTCTAGTACCCATAACACAAGCTCTGCTTAGCTTGGGACTGGATGGCGTTGTGTGTTAGATGTCCGAAATATTTATTTATTATATTTATATCTGTCAAATGTCCCTTGAAATAATATTATTAAACACTTTTAAAACATTATTAATAAACATTGACTGCCTCGGTGGCGTAGTGGTAGGTTTGAGGTCTCGGGTTCGATTCCCGGGTCGGACCAAATGTTTGCATGATCTGCAAATATTTGTTTCGGAGTTTGGATGTTTTCTATGTACAATATTTATGTACTTACAAAAAAAAGTATATCAGTTGTCTAGTACATATAACACAAACTCAACTTAGCTTGGGACTAGATGGCGCTGAGTGTTAGATGTCCGGAATATTTAATTATTATTGATACGCAAATAAGGTTTCGTTGCTGAACTTTTCAAGAGACATTTGTGCAGATAGTCAGTGACGTTCTTATCCTTATTTGAGTCGTATTATACAATTTTATTATACCTATGTACTTATTGATTTAAAGTATGTATAACTTTGAATACGTAGGCATATATACAGTTGAATGTTACTTACACCACAAATATGTCGCTGATATGTAAATAGACAAATAGTTGCCCACTAGAAGCTTTTAGCTCGCATCTTTTACACGATTTGCCTTTCATTTCCTTCGTATTATCTTTCAAAGATTTGCACACAATGCCCTCGATTTTATTCATATAGATATTTTTCTTACGAGCTTTTTTCCAAATGGTGTTGTGGTGGAGTGAACTCGTTTTTAGTAGGAACGATTGCTATCAGACTTCCACAACTTGGCGACATCGAAATTTTTTCTTTTAGGCTGCCAATGTGACTCTGCCTGATGAAAAGCATGAACAGAATCTAAGAGTAGTGGTTACCATACTCATTACTGGACATCGAATTATATGGACATCGAATTATTTGCATGTTTGCATATGCAAATGCACATAATGCTATTTTTATAGCGTTATTGCATATTTTGGTACTTTTTCATTGATTATTAAAGCTGGTCAAGCTCTAAAAGTGTTCTATACGAAATTGCTTGACATCACTTGTCTAGCTCACGGATTAAATTGAGTTTTGGAAGAGATTAAAAACGAGTCCGGGATAGTCAATAAATTGATTTCTTCTACAAAATAAGTGTTTTAATAGCACCATCGCGAGTACAAGCATATACAGAGCAAGTACCAAACGTAGCACTATCCCCAGAACCAATATTAACACAGTGGGGAACTTAGTTGAAAGTCGTATTGTTTTATGCTGAAAATTTCGAAGCTATAAAAGACGCCATTGCAATCAATTCAAGGCTGGCATTTGAGGATCCTATAATAAAAAAAAATATAATATTGTTTTGATAGTGCATATAATCCGATGTCTACTTATTACGAATGCAAACAATGCAGCATAGTGGTCTACACTATGGTGGCCTATTGATATGGTTTTGCGTCACCAACGAAGCACGAATGCTGTCTCTTTAGGTATATTTTCTGCGAGGAGGTAGTACCGCCCGGCTTTTATTTTATTTATTTTAAAATTTTTGCACATACAGTCGACTCTCGTTAATTCAAACCTGCGATAATTCGAACCTCTCTATAATTCAAAATTATCACGAGTTCCCTACAAAATCTCTTTATATTTCGAACTAAATCAATACATTTTTATACACTTGGTAATTCGAACGAAAAAATCATTGGTATATAACAAAACGACGCGTTAATTCGAACTCATAGGCGTCTAACACTCGACAATTCAAAGTTGCAGAGAGAAAGAGGCGGAAAGATTGTAAGTTCAAACTTGTATCAACGTACACGAGCCTTTGTTTTTGTTATGATTAGTTTGACTATAACTGAGTTCTTTCGAAAGATTAATTAATTCACATTATGAATACATATGTATGTACACGAATGTACCTCTAAACTTTTGACATTGTTATAGAATAGCAGTTAAAAAATAATAATTGATCAACACTTAATAATTCGAAGTTTTATTTATTTTCTCTCACAAATTTCGAACCATTTGATATTTCAAACATTCGATAATTCGTAATATTTTAAGAGTCCCTCAAGTTTCGAATTAACGAGAGTCGACTGTATATACAACGGCGGGCTTAATGTCCAAGGCATTCTCTACCAGCCAACCTTTGGGAGATGTGGAAATTTTGTGAGGTAGGTGCATTGTGGTGGAAATAAGAGGTTGTAATTGTTATCAATATATGGACTCACATAGATCAACATAATTCATAATACACATATACATAAAATATCTATGTATGTGTGGAGGAACGGGTATCATGTCCCTCCAACACAAAAGGAGGATCCTCCGAACAGGCGAGGTGATCATGCCTGGAGAGCCACTGCCCAACAGTTGATGTTGGGATGTTGGATGATAATCGGCGAGAAAACTATTTATTGCGTGATTCAGGATTCGTAGTTACGCCGTGTAGTGCGTTACTTCGTAGTTTAGTGTATCTACGGTAGATGGCGCTGTAGTAGGTTATTGTTGTGTTATATGTGGAAGTCGCCACACATAACACAACAATAACGTGCTTTTACTGCCGGGACCGACGGCTTAGCGTACACGAAGGGGTCTTAATTTGTTAGGAAGGGTCACCCATCATAGACTGATACAGCTTGTATTGCTTACCACTGAGCCACAAGTACCTCATTCGATTTAATATACAAAACATCCAAAGTTCAAAACAGATATTTGCAGATAATACAAACAATTGGTCCGACCCGGAAACGAACCCTAGAGACCACAGCAGTCCCATACACTTGCGCAACCGATGCAGATAAAATTATAGTACTTAGATGACCGAGCTAATAATTAATCCCAGCTAGATCTATTTATCGCCCCTTCTCCATACAAAATTTTATACAAATCATATAATCGCTGCAAAAGGACTTGAGACAGGAGACACGGACCCAGTGCGGTCCGGGGGGTGTCGTCTAGGGCGGTGGTTATCCCGGGATATACCTCAATTTGGGAGGTGAGGCAGGGAGGACTCCAGAAGCCGCTAACGCGTTCTTTGGAGTTTCTCCCGACTGCCGAGGTAGGCCGCCGCGGGGTTTAGTGGGTACACTGGTTTTACGGGAGTCCCACACACGCCCTTTCGTCTCCATAACGGAGGATATGGTGCGTAAAAAAAAGGGTAGTATAACCTTGTTTAATAACTTACCCACATAAAAGTGCTATATTGAAATTATAAATCAAATCACCTTATCAAAGTTAAGAGAAAATTAATCAAAACTTACGAACTTTGTCGATAAAAATGCTAAGAGAATGCGCTCGTTGAATAGACAATTTTGTTATTTTTTTAACGGACCGATAATATCTTTTGATACTTATATTACGCTTTTACATAATGATTAATTTCAAATAAATAAATCCATACTCCATTCATACTAAAATTAGAAATTCGAAAGTAACTGGAGTATAAATAAATAAAATAATAAAAATAAATATTTCGGACATATTACACACAACGCCATCTAGTCCCAAGCTAAGGAGAGCTTGTTATGGGTACTAGACAAGTGATATAAATACATATAAACTTTTTTTTGTAAATACAAACATATTATATGTACATAGAAAACACTCAAACTCCGAAATAAATATATTCAGATCATATAAACATTTGGTCCGACCCGGGAATCGAACCTGAGATCTCAAGCACAGCAGTCTTATTCGCTACCACTACGCCACCGAGGCAGTTAAATGTTATCCTACTACTATTATAAAGGCGAAAGTTTGTAAGTATGGATGTATGTATGTATGGATGTTTGTTACTCTTTCACGTAAAAACTACTGAATGGATTTGAATGAAACTTTACCACAATATAGCTTATACATCAGAATAACACATAGGCTACTATTTATAAAGATATAGCTTCGCCTCGCGGCGTTGCCCGCAGTTATCATCGTACCGCGGGTAGCACCGCGGGGTTCAGCTAGTATTTATATATTTTTTTAAATACATACAAATCTATACACTCAATCTATACACATATATTCACTCCCAAGCTAAACAGAGCTTGTATTATGGGTACTAGACAACCGACGATACGAAAACATATTTACTTTTTTTTCGTAAATAGAAAACATCCAAACTTCGAAACAAATATTTTTAATTCATGCAAACATTGGTTTCGACTTAGGAATCGAACCTGGGGCCTCAAGCTAAGCAGTTGCTTACGCTACTACTTGCGCCATCGAGACAGTCAAAAAGTTAAACAAATACGAATATAATAAAATATTTGATAATGCAACAGCTACGGCAAGCGTTTACAAGTGTCAAGTCAAATATCAAAGAAATTCGAAAAATGATACCCTCTTTCTGAAGCAGTTGGGTAAAAAACAACTTACGTATTTTTCTCACGAACAACCCACGCTTCTCAACTAAACAAACTTTGCTTTATATATAAAGGGGTTCTCGCCCATTCCGAGTCATTCCTTCTTCAGCATTGGTGCCAGCGCCATCTAAACTCTAGATTTAATAACAAATTTAAAATGTTGAAAATCACAGCGATCGTGTCACTCATGCTTATTGGTAAGTTAATATTACCAATTTATACTAATTTTATTTGATTCTAATAATTAATTAGACAGCCACAGAAAATTTATAAATAAACATGTTTCATAGATTTTGAAATACAGTCGACTCTCGTTAATTCGAAACTTGAGGGACTCTTAAAATATTACGAATTATCGAGTGTTTGAAATATCAAATGGTTCGAAATTTGTGAGAGAAAATAAATAAATCTTCGAATTATTAAGTGTTGCTCAATTATTTTTTTTAACTGCTATTCTATAACAATGTCAAAGGTTTAGAGGTACATTCGTGTACATACGAGTATGTATTCATAATGTGATGTAATTAATATTTCGAAAGAACTCTGTTATAGTCAAACTAATCATAACAAAAACAAAGGCTCGTGTACGTTGATACAAGTTTGAACTTACAATCTTTCCGCCTCTTACTCTCTGCAACTTTGAATTGTCGAGTGTTAGACACCTATGAGTTCGAATTAACGCGTCGTTTTGTGATATAGCAATGATTTTTTCGTTCGAATTACCAAGTGTATAAAAATGTATTGATTTAGTTCGAAATATAAACAGATTTTGTAGGGAACTCGTGATAACTTTGAATTATAGAGTGGTTCGAATTATCGCAGGTTTGAATTAACGAGAGTCGACTGTATATTGAATGTTAAACTCTATTATTGTTAATTTCAATATCATGTTTTTTTTAATTTTTTTTCTAAATAGTAATAATACTTCTTTAATTCTTACTTACACATGGCAGTCTGAATCTAAACTAGGCTAAGCCTGTCCTATGGGAACCAGACTGTTGATATTCATACCTCTAAATATATTTGTAACAAATTAAACCCAGACCTAATTGTGTTAAGTGACAAATGATATAAAAAATATTAATGGCAATTATTTATCAGCGACATGGTCACAAGCTGTTTCAAAACGTCATAAAAAAGAAGCCACAGCATCGAATAACTTTCCTTCAGGTCAGTCGTGACTGGATTTGTGTTAGATTGTCAAAGACGAGTGACATTAATGACAGATATATGACAGCTGTCAAATTTTCAGTAGAGTAGTCATTCAGATTGTAGACAGAGTAAGCTATAGGCAGATATATGTTATAAACTAATATGTAAAATTTTAAAAGACGTTTTTTCATAGTATTTTAATAATTGTTCAAATAAAGACTTATTTTACATAAAATAGGGACATACAATCTTTTATTTATATATTATGTAGTGTATTTTGTCTATAGATTACTCCGTCTATGTGGTAAATGGTAAAATGTAATGAGAACGTTTAATGAAATAAATAACTGTTGTAGATGATACAAATTTTTGTCTATGAACTCTAGAATGACTAGTGAGCTAGAATGTTCGTTGTTGCTCTTTTACTATTGATGTATGCATGCTATTTGTTGAATTAGACCAGGGTATTTGTTTTAAAGTGAATTTAACTTTTCAATTTAGATCATTCACAACATGTATGCGTGTATTGGATATATTTGAAGTTCAGTTTATATATTAACGTACCACTTTCTACAAGAATATTAAGACCAATCTGAAACTACTGAATCTTAAAATATGAGTTTTCCTGAAAAGTAAGACTGAAAAACTCTTTATATAGTTGGTATAACTTCTCTATTTCAATTTTCATATTGACTTTACATGAGTTAGGCATTTGATAGCTGTCGAATAAGACGGCTTTAGCTGTACAACCAGCGAGTCATATCATGCCAAAAGTAGGCTAGTATTTCTTCTATTGTGGTCGTTTTGGCCCAGTGCTAAACATCCAGTATGGCGTTTGACCTTACTTGATATGAAAGACAAGAGCTAGTTTCACCACTTACTAATAAAGTGCCTAATAGTCTATTCTAAACTACCGTGGGAGAGAGCCGAGCTTCGGCATGAATGGGCCGAATCTACCGGAGTGATATCACTTCCTCACAGAAAACCAGTGTAAACGGCACTTGCATTGTGTGTGTGCAAAACCCTTCCCCCGAAGGCCAGTAACGCACTTGTGACGCCTTTGGTTTTACGGGAGTTGCGGCAGTAAATGCTTACCATCAGGCGGTACGTCTGCTTGTTTGCCCCCTACTCTATAAAAAAACTATTAGCAGCCTTTATCTATTAAATACTTTAATATGGAAGACGGTCATTCAATACTTTATCTGAAACTAGTGAGAGTAGCCCAAGTAGTTATAAATTAAGATGTAAATGTTGACTAACCATATTCTTGAATGCAGGCAGCACGCTTTGGGCTGCAAGCCTATCGTGCGATTCCTGTGGCAGCGAGTGCGCTTCTGCATGCGGTACCAGACACTTTAGGTCCTGTTGCTTCAACTACTTGAGGAAGAAGCGAGGACCTGAATTAATCAAGGTAGGAATGAAACAAACAGGTATATGTAGTAAACTTTATTAAATAGGAACTTCAAACCATTTAGATTAAATGGAACATAGTAAAGCTTTTGACACAATTGACAAACTCATTTTCTTAGTAAGTAGCCAGTATGTAAAATAGTATTTGTTGAAAGACATTACCGTGGGAGAGCCATGGTTCGGCATGCATGGGCCAGCTCGATCGGAGTGATACCATGGCCTCATAGAAAACCGGTGTGAAACATCGCCCGCGCTGTATTTCTCCGAGTGAGTGAGGATACTGTAGGCCCTTTTTTTTAACGTGTGGAAAACCCCTCGGTCCGTCACCCCACCGGGGTTTGCGGCGGGGCGGTGTGTCGGAATCGAACCGACTAAAACCACAATACTGTAGGCCCTACCCCAACCCCTTCCCCCATCCGCTTCCTCATCCCCTCAAGGCCGGCAACGCACTTATAACGCCTCTGGTGTTGCTGGCGTCCATGGGCAGAGGTAATTGCTTACCATCAGGCGATATGTCTGCACGTTGGCGTTGTCTCGTTAAAAAAAACAGTCTACTTATGCATTATTCCGGTGGTCTCGCACTCACAAACTAAACACGACAGTAAGAATGCTGCTACTAAAAAAAAAGACCTTAACATTAAATATTTCAATCACAATATCATCATCTTTCTAGCCTTTATTATTCCCAAGATTTCAATCACAATAAATATAATTAATTTCATTAAATAATAAAATAATTTTCAAAATTTTAAGTGGAGTTCGACAGGGTTCAACTTTAGGTCCTAAACTTTCAAGTGTCACTTAACGAAGGCCGAGATCAATTTCTTAATTCTTTTTGCATATTTACAGTTCAATACCCAAGATATGAGAGAAAACCAGCCCAGGTCGAAGCTACCCATGTTTGTCGTCGAGAACATCCCTATCCCTGATCAGAGGCTGACCGACTTGCTGACCAATGAAAATCATCTTTATTTTGCTGGAGATATGGCCGATCATTTCTATGATGCTTAAAATGTTATCTTTATGGCAACACTTTTTAGAAATGTGATCATACGTATTAATGAAGTGTTTATTTTCTTGGATTTTGGTATTAGTATTTTTTTATTGGGGCATTTGAATATATGATCGCATATTCCAACCTTGTCAGTATAGTATAATAGTATTTAAAATCTGAAACTAAAATCTCTAGTTTAAGGACTTTGCTATGTATAAAAAATTTAAAGTATTAGTATATTTTCATAAATAAATTATGTCTATAATGGCTGGATAAATAGACATAATTTAAATTGTTTTTTTTAATCTAAATAATAGACGTAAAATATTGGAAAACTTTAGAATTAATGATTATTAAAGACAATTAAAAAATATTTCAAGATCCAAAACCAAGTGTTTTTTTCAATGGTTATATTAAGCTTGCCATGTTTGTTTGTTTATTTATTTGTTTCGGTCAAATCTAGTAATTGAAACTTGACCCCCTTCCCGTTGACAGATTGATTTGAAATTTAGTACACACCTTTATTTCTGGTGGCAATACAATTAAATAAATTCTGTATTATTGTAAATTGAAGATGGCCGCCGCTACAAAATAGTGGTTTACAAATTTTGTCACGACTACCTCAATATAATAATAATAATATAATAAATAAATATTCCGGACATCTAACACACAACGCCATCTAGTCCCAAGCTAAGCCGGGCTTGTGTTATGGGTACTAGACAACTGATATGAATACTTATATACTTTTTTCTTTTAAATACATACATATTATACATAGAAAACACCCAAACTTCGAAACAAATATTTGTAGATCATACAAACATTTGGTCCGACCCGGGAATCGAACCCGAGACCTCAAGCTTAGCAGTCGCATACGCTACCACTACGCCACCGAGGCAGTCTCTATAGGTATGGGTATAAAATAAAAGGGCTTGACTAGTAGAATACAGTTCACTATGAAAAATTTAAATTCAAGATGGCTGCCGCTACAAAATAGTGATTTACACATTTTGTCGCGACTACCACTATAATGCAATACAATGAAATAAATTCTGTTTCCTTGTGAATCCAAGATGGCCGTCGCTACAAAATGGTGGTTTACAAATTTTGTCACATGAACTTAAAACTTAAAACCTGAAAACTTCAAAATAAAAATGATGTAGGTATAAAAGTTTTAACTTAAGCGGATTTATTACAAAGAATGTACTAAAAGGTAAAAAATAAATAAATAGGTCCCAGGTTATAGTACCCATCTCCTTCATCAATCTAAGGCAGACATCAGACAAAAAAATAACATCGTTGGGCCCGTGTTTCTATCCAGTCAACTCAGTTTACGCTACGCCCAACGATTTTGTTTTTGTCGCATCAATGTTTAATATTTCAAAAGACATTAAAAACATACGTGAAATGGACACAAGGAACATCAGAACAACAATTTATGTATCGTACAAAGTGTTGTCCCGTGTGGGGTTTGAACCCATTACATTCAGCGCAGAACAAATCGGCGTGGTGACCATTTAAATCATTAGACCAACCTTGCAGTTTTATTGAGATCAAATGGTAATCGATCACCATCAGGCGATACGCCTGCTCGTTTGCCTATTCTTATTCCATAAAAAAAGCATATTCAAATTTAAATTCTTTTTTTTTTTTTTTTAATAAAGTCAACTCCCGCATTAGGAATATACATCCTGTGTCGCGGGGAACTTTACAAACATACATGTAACGGACACAAAGAACACCCAGGACTTAGGACAACATTTTGTGGATCACACAAAGTGATGTCCCACGTGGGATTTGAACCCACGGCACTTGGCGCAGTAGCAAGCGGCGTAGTGACCGCTTAAACCACTAGGCCAACCGTGCAGTCAATAAGTCAATAGGCCAAGTTCATTTATTCAAATAAGACACTAAGTGACATTTATGAACTATAAATTGAAGCTACAGTTAAAAATCATAGATCGACACAAACAGACGCCACAGTATGTACTGGATTGTCAAGGTAAATTAGGTGAAAACACCAAAATCTACTGCCCGCTTGTGTCGATCGATAACTTCCAGTTTCCAAAATGCGTAGTTTCCAAAGAAAACTCATGGCCACTCTTTTTCAAAGTCAGATCTTCAGATCATAGCTCATAGGAAGTAAGAGATTGCCATAAATATCCACTAGTGCATACATACTTAGTATCTACACCTTTTGTAATAACCTGATTACAATAACGTCATTATTATTATTGCAATACTATAATCTAATGTAATCTACCCAAAATTATCAACGGTTTATTAGACTGCGAGCTTGTTAAGAAAATAAACTTTAAGATACCTTCTCGTTTCGTGCGTATTCCACAAGTTTTTACGATACCTAACTCTAACAATAGTATGTCTCGAAACGGCCCAATCTCAAGAATATGCGCTGGTTGCAACCTTATATGCTCCAAAGTTGATATTATGACGTGACAACGTTTAATAAAACGATGAACGCCGGCTGCATGCACGAAAAAGGATGACTCATTATCCCGTTACACTCATTGTGTAACGGGATAATGAGTCACGTTCATAAAAGTATTCAAAAATTTCATCAATGTTTTGTTATGATGTTGTCACTCAAATCATCGTCCGTAAACCAACTTTACAGACAACCAATTTTTTTTCAACTCATTTGATAAATTTAAAACCTTAATAATTAATGAAAATATCTGAGTAATAGGATACATCATCTGATATACATCAGGTATCTTTTCCAATGAAGTATTATAACATGGAGTGCTGTGTACGGTTGTAATTGGACTTCAGACCTACATTTTGTAAACTGCAATGTATATTTGTTTTGTTTGTTGTCTGTTTCTATACGTAATCAATAAAATAAAAATAAAATAAGCACGCAAAGTCAAGCAATATTTTTTTTGTATTTGAAGTGAAACTTCTTTATCGGGGTTGTCAAAAAATTTCGCGTCACATTTATCCGTTACGCGTCACATTTAGTAGTTACGTTTTGAGTAGTTACGTTTGAGTTTTTTTGCTGTTATTTATAAACTGAAACAATTGTTCATTTATAGTCTCTACTTTATTCAGAGACAATCGTTTAAATTCTGCTTGTAAATCGATGGTGGACGTTGACGTTTTTCGGCCATGATAAAATGTTTTATCATTATTGAGAGTAGTTATATACAATCCTTCAAAAAAAAATTATAAAATAAAACAAAAAACATTTTCAAACACAAACAGGACCAAATTAATACTACAATGAAATATCACATTACAAACAATATTATTTTATTTAGTCCACAATGTAAATAACTACACACATCACATTCCACAAACTTACTTCATTCACACCACAGATCGCGAAATATTTACTCAGGTCTCGCTCCTTAACTTTTATTGCACTTGAAATAAGAATTGTCACGAATATTGCTGGTTTATAAGTCTTTTGTTGATATTTATTTTTTTAAAAATAACGTCATAAAGAAGTTTCACTTCTTACGAGTGTACGCTAGTACACGCAACTTTTTTTTTTTAAAGACCTCATTAGTAATATACGTCCTTTGTCGCGGGGGACTTTACAAACATACATGAAACGGACACAAAGAACACCCAGGCTCAGAATAACAATTTTTGGTTTACCCTAGTATGTATGACTGCCACAGTGGCGCAGTGGTAGTGAATGCGACTGCTGTACTTGAGGTCTCGGGTTCAAATCCTGGGTCGGACCAAAATGTTTGTGTAATCTACAAATATTTATTTCGGAGTTTGGGTGTTTGTTTTCTATGTATAATATGAATATATTTACGAAAAAAAAGTATATATGTATTCATATCAGTTCTCTAGTACCCATAACACAAGCTCTGCTTAGTTTGGGACTAGATGGCGTTGTGTGTTAGATGTCCGAAATATTTATTATTTATTTATTATTATTATTTTTCTACGTGAGTTTAGATTTGCATCCACAATACTTAGCGCAGTAGAAAGCGTCGTGGTGAGCGCTTATACCACTAGGCTAAGCGTGCAGTCCTTGCCTGGTCATTCAACTTGGGTGATCATTCTTGACACGTTGAGACTCCACTGTGTTTCAGAGAGCCGAATGCCTTTGACAATCGTTACGAGTAGTGGGTGCCCTAAAAAATTTACGAACTTCGTTTTTACCTATTACTTGGGTTGTGGAGATGTGGGTTGATGGCAGTCGTTCCACGTAAAAATAGAATTTCTTATTAGTTCGGGGAAAAGACTCTGAGAAACAGCTTATCTTTAATATGATAATTACTACAATAATAACTATTACCTAATAATAATATATGATACATTACATGGTCATCTTATGCCTAATTCGAAATAAATCTTTCTGACATTTAACACACAACGCCATCCAGTTCCAAGCTAAGAAGAGCTTTTGTTATGGGTCAGCCAACTAGACACGAGCCAACTGATATAAATACATATATCCTTATTTTTGTAAAAACATATTTTATATAGAAGACACCCAAACTCTGAAACAAATATTTGCAGGTCATACAAACATTTGGTCCGACCCGGAAATCGAACCCGAGACCTCAAGCACAGCAGTCGCATAAGTTACTATGCCACTATGCCACCGAGGCAGTCATGTCAAGTCAAGTTACATTCTACAAACACAAACGTTACATTCACATCACCTTTTTTAAAAGCTTTTATTTAACTTGCCCTGTAGGATGTTATATGGGACAAATCTTGCGAGTTAAATTAGAACCACTTTCTGTCGGTAGATTAGGTTGAAATTTGGTTTACTTACGTAACTTCGGTGACAATGCAATAATATGGTACCATGAAGCTGGTCTCACGATGGCGTCGGGCGGTAGCCATAGGAACTCCTAAACTAAACGAGATAAAGCCGTCGAGTTTGGACTCGTTTGAATAGTCTTAACAAGCACTCTTGTGCTACATGACAGTCAGGGTCTTAAGATAGCATCGGAAAGTGGCCATAGGAACTCCTAAACTAAACGAGATAAAGCCGTCGAGTTTGGACTCGTTTGAATAGTCTTAACAAGCACTCTTGTGCTACATGACAGTCAGGGTCTTAAGATAGCATCGGAAAGTGGCCATAGGAACTCCTAAACTAAACGAGATAAAGCCGTCGAGTTTGGACTCGTTTGAATAGTCTTAACAAGCACTCTTGTGCTACATGACAGCCAGGGTCTTAAGATAGCATCGGAAAGTGGCCATAGGAACTCCTAAACCAAACGAGATAAAACCGTCGAGTTTGGACTCGTTTGAATAGTCTTAACAAGCACTCTTGTGCTACATGACAGCCAGGGTCTTAAGATGGCGTCGGAATGTGGCCATAGGAACTCCTAAACTAAACAAGATAAAGCCGTCGAGTTTGGACTCGTTTGAATAGTCTTGACAAAAACTCTTGATGCAATATTAGAAATGTAGAGATTGAGACATAACTAAAAATTTTTAAAAATAAATTATTCTTACTATTATTTTTTTTAAAAACAAGCCTTTTGTTATTATTTATTTATTTATAAACTTTATTGCACACCACTATAGTAAATATTTGTACAGAGATACATAAACGGACATCGACATCAGGTATCACAATAGGCGGTCTTATCACTCACGGCGATCTCTTCCAGACAACCTTTGTACGGATATTATGAAATTATTCCTTGGGTAGTCGGCGGTGTACTTGAATAAATCTAAGTTATAATACACATAAAGTTACCTAGATATATACCTACTTACACTAAAATATATCACATATACTACATACATACTAACATATATAAATACATACACAAATATTACCATAATTAACACACCTTAAAAACCATGACGTACCACACATTTACCAAAGTATTCCTGTACTGGAATACTTTACATGGTCAAGTAATAAATAGTGACATTTTTCTTAAAGGTATGCAGAGATTTAGATTTTTTTACTGTCTCAGGTAGGTTATTCCACAATCTAACGGCTTGCACCGAGAGCGACTTATCAGTAAATTTTGTAGTATGCAGGGGCATCTAACTTTAGATTCTCCGACGATCTCAGGAGCCTATAATGTGAATTTTCAACGAATTTAAAACGTTGTTTGAGATAGGACGGCGAATGTGGGAGGAACAGAGTACTGTATAGAATGGAGAGAATATGAACATTCCGGCGAAGGCGTATAGTAACCATTTGAGCTTAACACGAAACTCAGAGATATGGTCATATTTACGTAAACCAAATATGAACCTTATGCAGACATTTTGGAGACGCTCAAGTTTATTTAATTGTTCTTCGGTAAGATCTAGATAGCTATGTGTGTGTGTGTGTGCATGTGTGTGTGTGTGGCCATGCGAATGTGTTCCATTGTGAGTTTTTTTTTTTTTTTTTTTTATAAAAAGACAACTCCCACATTAGGAATAAACATCCTGTGTCGTGGGGGACTTTACAAACATACATGAAACGGACACAAAGAACATCCAGACTCGGGACAACAATTCGTGGATCACACAAAGTGTTGTAGGTACCGCATGGGATTTGAACCCACGACACTTGGCGCAGTAGCAAGCGGCATGGCGACCGCTGACACCACTCGGCCAACCGTGCAGTTATATGCTCTAAATCGAAGAAAATAAATTGTGAATGCAATCAAACTCACCATTTTATTAAATTATAAAATTTATAGTGTGTGCGTGTCTAATTCTAACTAAGATGAATTCAGTCTCCTCAATCGTTAGTGTTTTAAGCCATTCAGTTATGGTTGTTTTACAGTCATAGAGTAACTTGGCATATATAAATTTCGAGTTTAACTTATTATAAACGTATGCTGATTGTGTTACATATTGGCGTCTGGCAAAAACAGAACGAACTCTCACGGCATGAGCTACAATGTCTTTTTGCCGTTTATCGAGAATAAAAGGATTGTAAGTCAGTGTTTCTGTAGAATATCTGTAAGGTTTAAAGTAGGGATGTTGCAAATATTCGCATCCGCATCCGCATGCATTTGGACATCTGCATCCGCATCCGCATCTGCATCAGCAATAATCAATGAACTTTACTGATTCCGCGCGAAAATTGTTTAAGCACTCCACCAGGCAGTGTTCCTAGCGAGCAACGAGCAAAAATCGGCATCCGCAATATCCCTAGTTTAAAGTAGTGTGTGTAATAAGTGACTTCTGTGCTTTTTCTAAGTCAATAAAAATGTTTTTGGTGGCCCATCTCTATATATCTTTATACCAGTGTATACAGTAAGTATATTTAATAATTTTTCAATGATTTTCGAAATGCAAAGTAAGACAGATATAAGTCGATAATTATTGACATCGTTCACGACCCCGCCCTTATGCTCAGGAGTAATAACAGACCGTCGTTGGAAAGCAGCGGGGATTTATCGAGTGTCAAAGCATAAGTTGGCTAACTGACTTGTGGCGACCTCCACATACAACATAACATACTACAGCGCCATCTACCGAAGTTACACAGAACTACGGAGTAACCTACAATACGAAGAAACTACCAATCCTGAATCGCGCAATTAAAGTTCTCGCGCCGATTATCATATATACAACATCCCAACATCAACTGTTGGGCAGTAGCCCGCCAGGCATGATCACCTCGCCTGGTCGGAGGATCCTCCCTTTGTGTTGGAGGGACATGATACCCGTTCCTTCACAGACTTATTATTAAGACAATAAAGTTTCTAGATATTTTTAAAAACTTAGTATGTATACTATCCCAGCAAGCTGAGCTATCAGAGTCAAGACCCATGTTTGCGTACCTATATCCACTATCGAGGAATAAAAATATCGTAGCTTCTAGCAAAGACGAGACGAAAAATTGCTGTAAGACAACAACCTTCTTATAAGTAACACACTAAACATAATGGATAGTAAATAAACTTAGAATGTACTACAACCTACTGCTATCAAACAAACAAACACTGAGACATATAAATAGAGGGTTTCGTTCATCTCAAGCCATTCTGCCTCCAACATTGACAACAGCACCATCTGTCTTACAAATTTGAACTATTTAAAAATGTTAAAACTCATAGCTATTGTTTCTCTGATGTTCATTGGTAAGTTCATTTGCTTTATTTACTAAGGGATTGGGTTTGCGTTTAGAGCCAAGCGAAGAAGCTTTTTGTTTAATAATCAAAATTTTAAATCAGAGTTCTGGTGCCTAGTGTACCTAAGTTTATTTCACGTCAACTCATTTGTCTCGATGAACGCATTCAGCATTGCCAACTTTATCAAATTGCAGTTCCTTATATTTTAAAGACACACCACATAATCACACATCAACAGATTTTGATTGCTCATTGCTGGACACAGGCCTCTTGCTTGGGAAGGGGGTTTGCTATACCAAGTTGACCAAACGGGCTGATATTCGGTTTGTTTCAAGTTTGCCTTCTCTTTACAGTGATATCTCTATAGTCACTTGGACACTTACAGGGTGAACAAGGTTCATCCTGTAAGTGTCCAAGGTCCATTATCTAAGGTACAAGGTCCAAGTCCAAGGACTTTTAACCTAGAGATTCAATATACTAATATAGTTATATATACATATTTTTCATTACAGTTAACACTTTGTGGGCTGCCAGTATGTCGTGTAATGCTTGTGGTGGAGAATGTGCCTCTGCATGCGGCACTAGACGTTTCAGAACCTGCTGCTTCAACTATTTGAGAAGGAAGAGGGGGCCTGAGGTCCTTAAGGTAGTACTGATTATACTTAATAGTAAATAGAAACTGTTATAGGAAGATACAGCCCCCATTTATAAGATAACCAACGTCATAAGTAATTTGAGAACTCTTAATTTTCTGTATAGAATAAGGATAGATTCTCATAATAATTTTGAATGTTTGTCATTATTTTTAGACAATATTAAATAATCTATTGTATGGTATGTAGTATAACAAAGTGACATTACTATAAAAGCTACTAAAGACTGTGTTATTCCATCCATAAAAAAATTAAGAAGAATATAATTGCCTTATGATGTTACAGATGTTTTACAAGGATCAATCTTAGGTCCACATATTTTTTGTACATCGGAATTTACATGCCAAGGCCAATTTATATTTTTCATTTTTCCTTTTCTAGTTCCACACACCGATGCAACAACTGGAGGAAAGTCGAACTGCGTCAAAACTACCCTTGCTTATTGAAGAGAACATCTCCGTGCCCGAACAGTGGCTAAATCTACTGACCAATGAAAGTCGTCTTTATACAGCTGGAGACATTCCCGAGAATCGTTACTATGATTCTTAATGCAGCTTGATTAGGGATTAGGTCATATATTATATGTTCAGAATTTCTTCAACAAATTCGTTTATTTAATTGTAGCAGCTATAACTTTGGTAGTCGACAATACATGTTTAAAAATATCATGATATATGAAATTTACTTACATTATTTAATTATATTCGAGTGCATTAATGTGACTTTAAGATATTAGTAATGAATAAAGAATTTATATTTATACATTTTCTTTCATTTCTTAATTTTTATGTGTCCTTGTTCATTGGTGCTAATCCTGTTATTGACATCACCAAACTCAAATTCACTAAAATTTGTTGTTACATTATATACTTTAATCATTTTTGCTTTCAGTCCATTTTTCGATAGCTCACATCTTAACTTTCAGTATATTTAGTTCAGTACCAACAAAAAAATTATCAGAAATACACGTTTGTTTATTAGTAAAGATATTAAACTAAATATGGAATAACCTAGGAAATAAATTAATGTTGAAACTGGAAAAGCAGATAACAAATGTAATAATTACCGCCTTATCATTTATAATATAGTAATTGAATCTAATTTAGGTGTTGCTACATCTTCTATCTTTAAATATTTAAATAATTTTCACGAACACCAGAAACTGTGAAAAGAAAATTAAATGATTCATCCCTCATACAGAATTAAATTGTACACACATTGAGTTATATTTGTAATACTGAGTTTAAATTTAGTTGTGTCACCGACAGAAATAATGTTAAAACATTCAATGACAACTCTTAATGTTAAGAAAACCACTAACTTTTGGGGTAATACTGTTAAAATATCTTTATCAATTAATAACGTAGTTGCATCGCAATTTGTCTTATTTTTATTCTTCAAAAAAGGAGAAGGTTATCAATTCGTCTATTTTTTTTTTCATGTTTGTTATCTCATCTAACATATAGCTTTCGACTAGGTGAAACGATTTTGCTGAAAGATAGTGCTTTCCGTGTTTATAATTTAGTCCATAAATTGAAATGGGACCACACGGAAAGCACACAGTTCTAGAAACCAGTTTTTTTTGTTAAAATTTGTCAATAAATACATTTAATGTGGTGAATTTCTTAATCTATTAAATCATCGTCTGATCCGACAATTAAAACACCTATTTCAGTTTGACTTAATCTAACACAAGACCAAAGTCAAAGAAATACGTAGACCTGTGGATCCACTCTATTTTAGTGTTACCTTTTATTTTCTTTTTCCCTAGTGCGGAAATCCCCTCGGGTACCACCTCCTGGTGGTATATCGGACTCGAACCAACTAAAACCACACGCCGTCTTGAGTACTAGATGCCGGGGAACCAGGTGCATTCTAGAAAAGAAAACCCTGGTACTCCGACGTACCTTGAGCCACTTACGGTTTCTAGATGGCCCTACAGTGTGGGAACCTCGATGTTCCCAATATTGTCTGTCCTCCGGGGCGCGCAAGCTCCTATCGCCTAATATCAGTAAAATTTATGGAAAAATAGGCTTCCGAGAATGTCGCTCAACAACTGATGCTGGTGTTGAACTATAGAAAAGTGTATTTAGTGTCAGGAAAGATAAATTGGATTCGTTATGTGGTTTTTGTGATTGTTCTAAGGCCGCAGGAAATTGTACCGCTATGGAAATACGAATACTAATCCAAGTCATCTTTTTTCTTATTTGGCTAATAAGATCCAGAGAGTGAAAGTTAATATTCAGAGGTCCTTGCGATCTCTGAGCACTTGGAGAGTTACGCAGGGCTCAATTGTCAGGCCATTGTTTCTTATCAATGACCTGTTTAATTTTTTTGAATTCATGAAAAGATAATCAAGAGATTTAAGATTGACGCCTCTGATGTTGCATGTTGCCCTTGGGCGGCGGTAATCGCTTACCACCAAGCGATATATCTGCTCGTTTGCCCTCCATTCCATAAAAAACCCAGTCTTCTATTCAATATTCATGACACTTTTTTATTATTTATTAATACTTCCTGCATTACAATTGCACGAGGCGGACTTAATGCGTCATGGCAATATCTACCATTTAACCTTTAGTTGGTTTAATAAGGGTAAAGCCAGGTGCATATGTATGATAGATATAAGAGACTTCGTTTCTATTTAAACTTAAAAGATTACAGTCGTCATAACGATGATGTGAATAGCAATGTTGTTCAATGTTAAGAATTACTTTAAAACAAGAAAAACTATATAAATTTACGTATGGCCTTCACCCTCTCCTGAGAGGAGACCCGAGCCCAGCAGTGGGACATTATGGGTTGATGAACAGATGAACCAAAATTGGTTAAATTAGGCCGTAATTTTTCTTTTGCTATTCTTGTATAGAACGTTTAAAACTTAGACATTGTCTAAATACATGTCGACTAAATTACTAACTTAACGTTATTTTATTAATAAACAAGCGTTTACCTCTGATCAATTTTTAGTTGGTACTGAACTAAATATAATGGAAGCTAAGATGTGAACCATCGAAAAATGAACTGTAAGCAAATGAGATTAAAGTATATAATCCATTAACAAGTCTGTTGTTGACATCACTAGACTAAAATGCACTAAGCGTTTTAGAAGTATTGAAGGACACACAAAAAATCATAAATCAAAGAAAATATATAAATATAAATTCTTTATTCATTACTAATATCCATAAGTTACATTACTGCACTCGAATATAATTAAATAATATAAATAAATTTCATATTTCTTTATTTTTTAAACATGTATTGTCGACTACCAAAGTTATAGCTGCTACAATTAAATAAACGAATTTGTCTAATAACCTTTGAAAGAAAAGCTGTACATAAGAATATATGAGCTCATTCCTAACTAAGCTGCATTAAGAATTATAGGAACGATTTGCCGGAATGACTCCAGCTGTATAAACACGACTTTCATTGGTCAGTAGATTATTTAGCCACTGTTCGGGCACGGAGATGTTCTCTTCAATAAGCAATGGTAGTTTTGACGTAGATCGGCTTTCCTCCAGTTGTTGCATCGGTGTGTAGAACTAGAAAAGGAAAAATGAGAAATATAAATTGAACTTAGCATGTAAATTCAGATGTACAATAAAATATGTGGACCTAAGATTGATCCTTGTAAAACATCTGTATGATGGATGGAATAAAATAGTATTTAGTAGCTTTTATAGTAATGTCACTTTGTTATACTAAATACCAACAATATATTATTAAATATTGTCTAAAAATAATGACACACATTCAAAATTATTATGAGAATCTATCCTTATTCTAAACCGAAAATTGAGGGTGCCCAAATTACTTATGACGATGGTTATCTTCTAAATGGGTGCTGTATCTTCCAATAACACTTTCTATTTACTATTAGGTATTGTATAGTATATAGTCAGTACTACCTTAAGGACCTCAGGCCCCCTCTTCTTCCTCAAGTAGTTGAAGCAGCAGGTTCTAAAACGTCTAGTGCCGCATGCAGAGGCACATTCTCCACCACAAGCATTACACGACATACTGGCAGCCCACAAAGTGTTAACTGTAATGAAAAATATGCATATATAACTATATTATTATATTGAATCTCTAGGTTAAAACTCCTCGTGTTAAAGAATACGAAGTGTTATCATTCTTGTTCATCCTGTAAGTTTCCAAGTACCTGAGGGGATATAAGAGTCAGCTTGGTATAGTAGACCAAAATCTACTTCTTTTTTTTTATTGAATAGTGGGCAAACGAGCAGACGTATCACCTGATGGTAAGCGATTACCGCCGCCCATGGACACCCGCAACACCAAAGGCGTCAGAAGTGCGTTGCCGACCTTTGGGAGATGGGAAAGGGGATGGGGGTAGGGGTTGGGGTATGGGCTTCCGGTTTCCACACTCACTCGGTGAAACACAGCGCAAACGCTATTTCACACCGGTTTTCTGTGAGGCCGTGGTATCACTCCGGTCGAGCCGACCCATTCATGCCGAAGCATAGCTCTCCCACGGTTAAAAGTATAAGCAAGAGGCCAGTGTCCAGCAATGAGCAATCAAAAGCTGTTGATGTGTGACGATGTGGTGTGACTATAAAATATAAGGAACTGCAATTTGATAAAGTTGGCAATACCGAATGCGTTCATCGAGACAAATGAGTTGATGGGAAATTAACTTAGGTACACTAGGCTCCAGACCTCTGGTTTAAAATTATGGTTATAAAATAAAAAAGCTTTTTTGCTTGGTCCTAAACGCAAACCCAATCCCTTTGTAAATAAAGCAAATGAACTTACCAATGAACATCAGAGAAACAATAGCTATGAGTTTTAACATTTTTAAATAGTTCTATATTTGTAATACTAGATGTATTGTGTATATGTTCTATATGTGTGTGTTGTAGATGGTGTTGTTATCAATGTTGGAGGCAGAATGATTTGAGGTAAACGAAATCCTCTATTTATATGTCTCAGTGTTTGTTTATTTGATAGAAGTAGACGGTAGTACGTTCTAAGTTTATTTAGTATCCATTATTTTAGTATGTTCTTGTAAGAAGGTTGTTATGTTACATCTATATTTTTATTCCTTGATAGAGGATATTGGTAAGCAAACAATGGGATTTAATCAGATTATAAAAAAAGGGCCAGATGAACTGTAAAGAACAAGACAGTGAATCTAACGAAGTAAATATGAATTAAATAGCAAATACAAATTCGTGGCAGTGTTTGATAAACCGCCATATTGTGTTCACGTCACGACTGGTTTTTGATTTTATGTTCAAAAGGCCATGGATGGATGGGTTACTTAAACCCAACCTAGTATAGTTTTAGACTTACAGGCGTGTAGTAGAAGTGTGGTAATCTTGTTCTATAAAAAGAGTAAGAAGACCATGTTAAAGAACAATCGACTCATTCCCCTTCCACGTCTACGAGCTGTTCTCAAGAATCATCACGAACCGTCTTGCGCGTAGACTCGACGAATTCCAACCACCAGAGAAAGGTGGATTTCGGAGCAGATATGGCACAATAGATCACATCCACGCAGTGCGATCGAATTCTGGTTTGTTCTGGCGTCCCTGCAACGTTGCCTTTGTGCCGTTGTTTGGGTAACTTCGTCGGTTGTTTTCATAGTGGATCCCACAGTGAACCTCTTTGCTCTTTAAATAAAATGCCCGATAAAAAAAAACTTGAATATTAACGTTGTGCATTTTTGATATTTTGGAATGGTTAGAGAATAATTTTGTACGAATTGCTTTCATTATCAGTATAAAAGTACTATTATTTATGTGGTGGAATACAATTTTCATTTATTGCGCTATCGTACACAAACATGACAATTTATATTACATAATTATTATGATTGTAAGGAGTAAATGGAAGTAAAGCTTTGATACTCCAATAGATGTCGCTGTTTTCAAAAAAATTGTAAGCAATATTTTTGATTTACAAAAGGTTTTGTGTAAGTAGAAAATCGTTATTTTAATGTATTGTAAATCACTTTAAGATACTGAAATATTAACTTTAAGTATATAAAATCACATTGAGAAAAGACCACTATCTAGAAAAACGAATGCTACCAAAGTATATCGGTAGATCGCGCTGTTAACAATAAACATCTGTCTTACGAATTTTCGATCAGGACACGTGACCTGACGCGAGTTTATGGTCACGTGACCTGACGCGAGTTTATACATTTTTACCCACTCCAAAAAAGTACACAGCGCCGCTAAAGAAGTTTTCACTTCAAAAAAAAAAGGGTCATGTCTCCACGCGGATTGATTTTTGCTGTATCCGATGTACGATAGACCTCCGGCAGGCTTGAGGGAAATAGTTGAGAGCGGATGGATGCGGATTGGCCTGACCGTAGTGTTCTGGGCAAACTGCATCCACCCGCTCTAATGGTTGGCGCTACTTCTTCGTGCAGCACTGGGTGGTAATATATTCATCGTGAGTTGTAATAATTTGAACAATATTGCAAACGTGATTTGATTGACTACCAACGAGAATTTAATTAAATTTCTGTATATACTGTTCATATTTGCATGTTTTGAATGTCAAAAAAGTTTGTAACATTTTTTTTATTATTATTTTAATATAATAAACTTGATAGTCAAAACAATTCAAGGACCCCTTAATACAATTTGTTCCTGGCCTCGCGTTGGCTGAATCTAGAACCGATTATCTTAGAAAAATATGAAACATAAAACCTACTTACAAATAACAGACTTACTTTAAAATTAATGGATGGCAAACAAACTTAGACTGTACTACAACCTACAGCTATCAAATAAACAAACACTGAGACATATAAATAGAGGGTTTCGTTCATCTCAAGCCATTCTGTCTCCAACATTGATAACAGCACCATCTGTTTTACAAATATAGAACTATTAAAAAATGTTGAAACTTATAACTATGGTTTCTCTGATGTGCATTGGTAAGTTTTTTTGTTATGTTTGTTTAAGGCATCAGGTTTGCGTTCTCCCTTAGTCACAGGGATGATCTTTACTCGACAACACATGTACGAGTATTTTTATTACAGCACTATCTGCCGCGGGTAACGCCGCGGGGCGAAGTTGGTCTAAAAAAGCAGCCTAAGTTACTCCTTCATCATCATCAGCTATCTAAGTATATCTATACCTATCAGTGAGAGTTTCGTCAATATCGGTCCAGCCGTTCCAGAGATTAGCCGGAATAAACCGATATTATTTTGATATATGTACCGTGTTTATTTTAATACTAGCTGACCGACGCAACCTCGTTTGCGTCTTTTATTGCCCGTAGCGAAAAAATTTCCCCCGTATAGTATGTCGCAGACTTTTTTGTAGATATTTATAAGATCTACGATTAATTAGAACATTTTATGGTTCTATCTTTTATAGTTTGCGCAGCGTACGCAAAATAAGTAACTTTTCTGGTTGATTTTTTACACCTTGTGTCCGAAAAACCCCAAATCTTAGGGAACCCTATTTTTTTCCAAAAATAAATATAGCCTATGTTACTCGTGGATAATGTAGCTTTCGAATGGTGAAAGAATTTTTAAAATCGGTCCAGTAGTTTTTGAGCCTATTCATTACAAACAAACAAACATACAAACAAAGTTTTCCTCTTTATAATATTAGTATAGATTACAAACAGACATTCAAATTTTATTTATTAGTATAGAAAATTAATATTTGTATAGAAAATACGGATTTGTCATTATAAAATAATTAACTATTCAATATTTTATTACAGTGAATAGTTTGTGGGCTGCCAGTATGTCGTGTAATGCTTGTGGCGGAGAATGTGCCTCTGCATGCGGCACTAGACGTTTCAGAACCTGCTGCTTCAACTACTTGAGAAGGAAGAGGGGGCCTGAGGTTGTTAAGGTAGTAATGACAATACAAGACTAAGTACTAATTAGAACCTATAATACCTTGTTGGGGGCGGGGAGACCTCGTAGAGCGCTGGGCTCCTTTAAGTGGCTGTCCACGCGGTTCATCACAATGAGCCGGTCATTGTTGTTGGCTTGCTTCGAGGCTCGAACCGCCGTCGGTCGTCCCTCCGGAGAGTAGACCGACGATGCGCCAACAAGAGGCTGGTTAGTGGTCATGATCTGAAGGGGTCGCGATCGCCCCGCCCAGTTAAAAAGTCTTTAAACATTTATATTTTACGTCTAATAATTAAAAACCAATCAAATAATTAAAGAAGGAACACAAATTTTCTAAGATATTATAGGTTTTTTTTGGATCAATCTTAAGTCCACATATTTTCTTACTCATCTTATCTTAAATGTGGCCAATTAATATTTTGCATTTTTCCTTTTCTAGTTCTACACGCCAACTCAACAACTGGAGGAAAGCCGATCTGTGTCAAAACTACCCTTGCTTATTGAGGAGAACATCTCCGTGCCCGAGCAGTGGCTGTCCAACGAAAGTAATTTTTATACAGCTGAAGATATTCCCGAAAGTCATTACTATTAATACAGCTGTGGCCACTTCCACATACAAAACAATATATTACAGCGCCATCTACCGAAGATAACCTACAATACGAAGAAACTACCAACCCTGAATCGCGCAATAGAAGTTCTCGCGCCGATTATATATCATGTGTACAACATCTCAACATCAGTTGTTGGGCAGTGGCCAGGCATGATCACCTTGCCTGGTCGGAGGATCCTCCCTTCGTGTTGGAAGGACATGATACCCGTTCCCCCACACAGTATAGTTAGAAATGGGCTCATATATTCTAATGTACAGCTTTTCTTTCAAAGGTTATTAGACAAATTTATTGATTAAGTTACAGTAGCTTTACTTGACTTTGACAGTTGACAGTTGTTTAAAAAATAATGGAATATGGATTAAAATGTTTCACTATATTCGACTCTTGTTATGTAACTTGAAGATGTAAGTAATTTTAATAATTTATAAATTATACAAAATAAAATAAAAATGTATTATATTTCATACTTTTCTTTGGTTGTCTGTCTATCTTATTAGTCTAGCAGTGATAGAGAGTAGTGAACCTGACTGATGAGTCGATGGTTACTTCGACCCAGGATGAATGGATGATGAATGTTGCCATTCCCGGGTCCGATCAAATGTTTGTACAATCTACAAATATATTGTTTGGGTGTTTTCTATGTATAATATGTATGTATTTACAAAAAAAAAACTAAATTTGTATTTATATCAGTTATCTAGTACCCATAACACAAGATCTGCTTATCTTAGAACTAGATGGCGTTGTGTGTTAGATATACGGAATATTTATTTATTTAATGCACATAACCATTTCTTATGTGTTTGGGTGTGACTTATCTGTCAGATGTACGTATATATTTAGACATAGCATAACATAGACTCTGCCTAGTTTGAGATCTTTTGACAGTGTGAGATGTGTAAGTTTGTTGTTATTTTCAACTAACTGAGCCCCGCGGTGTTATTTTGTTTTGTTGCCAAAATGACTCTGCTCTGCCTCTCTCATGGAAAGCACGAGCAGAATCCAGGAGTGGTGGTCACCATCCTCAATGCTAATAAAGACATGCAGCGACCCACACTATGGCGGGTGGTGTTCCCCGACTTTGTTGTTGTAACCGCGGGTAGCGCTGCGTGGCGAAACTAGTCTAAAAAGTAACCTAAGTTAGTTAGTTACTTCTTACATCATCAGAATGAGTCCCGTAGCAATAGGTCCAGAGAGACAGACAAAAATTTAAAAAAAATGATATTTTTGTATGTGTACTGTGTGCATTTAGTAAAAATATCGGTTATTTTAATATTACAGACAGACACTCTAATTTTATTTATTTGTATAGATGTATAAATATCGCATACAATTAGGTAGTTAAATAAAACTTCGATATAATTTAAGATTATTCTTTTAATCTAATTTCATTTAACTTGAAACTCAACAACTTAATAAATGAGTATCACCTCCTAGTATTTACATTACATAATAAAAACAAAACAATTATGATTTTAAACATGATTCAAACATGTTTAAGGTGACCTGTTTGAACAAGTTCACAAGTAATAATTCGTTAAATTACTACATAAATTGAAACGCTACGTCACAATGTCGAATTAAGTCATTTCAAGTTAGAAGTTCTTTTGTTTTCTTCTTGCAGCTTCGGTGGTTACTTCTCGAATAGCATCCCATGTTTGGGCTTCAGTCAGGATTTCGCGAAATAGTTCCCCGAGTGCGACTTCTGAGTCCAGAGCTGAACCAAAACTCTCCTCATCTAAGTACTGAAAAAATTACATTATAGAAATGATTAATGTGGCGACTTCCACATATAACACAACAATAACCTACTACAGCGCCATCTACTTAAGATACACTGAACTACGAAGTAACTCACTACACGGAGTAACTACAAATCCTGAATCGCGCAATAAATAGTTCTCGCGCCGATTATCGTATATGCAACATCCCAACATCAACTGTTGGGGCAGTAGCCCGCCAGGCATGATCACCTCGCCTGGTCGGAGGATCCTCCCTTTGTGGTGGATGGAACATGATACCCGTTCCCCCACAGTTAACATACTATTTGAACCAAATATATCGTTTGACATCTTCATCAAAAACAGCCATTAACAGTCCACTGCTGGACATATATTTTCTTTAGAAAGAAGAAGAAGATAAAAAGAAAATTGTGGCCTACTATACTACACTGATAGGTTCTATTATCAAATGGAATTGTAAAATATGTTATTTTAGCGACTGAACAACCAACCAACCAAGCCAACCACTGACTCAAAAGGAAAGAAGTTCTTATTTAGTAACTAGCTGAAAGCCACGAGGCGAAGCTAGTTCAAAAAAAGTAGCCTAACTTACTCCTTATATCAGCTACCTATCAATGAAAGTCCCGTCAAAATCGGTCCAGTCGTTCCAGAGATTATCCGGATTTATTTTACATTAAAGTATTGGTAAGACGCATTATTTTCAAAAAAGGATAAAAATGGACTAATTCGGATTGACTTAGGCTAATGAAACTGGTTGCCCACCTGTTTTCGACCAACGAACTGTTCTGAAGGCATTCCAGGACTTGCTTGAGACCTTTTAGGAGCACCAGAGCATCCTGGAAAACAAAATCTTTTAACATTAGGACAAAATTGGGAACCAGAACAGACAAAAATAATATTTCCTAAAAGCCTTCGTTCTGTAGAGGCTGGCAATAATTTGATGATAATGTTGACAAAGGAACCATGGATTGGAATGTTCACCTTTCGAAATGAGTATAGGACTGTGTTAACCCTGTGGGTCATTTGTATTTCTATTTATTCAAGCTTAAACTGCGTCGTTTGTCTTCTCGTCTCGGCTAGCGTTAGCGATTGGGATTCCAGGATTGGATTTTTCAGATATTGGATTTCTGGGTACGGCCAAAAAGTGTAATTGGGTTTTTCTCACAAGAAATTCTTAATAACAGCTCGGAGTGTGGAAGTTGGCGGTGTTTCCTGTAGCTCACAGAGCACATAAAACCGTCGATTCCAGTTGCCATGAACATACATATGTACAGGGTCTGTCGTAAATAATGGATAAGTCGTAAACTGGAGTTGGTCCGGCTATGAGACTATTAGAAAATCGTATCTTTTTGCCAGGGTTTCTAACCGTATGGAAATGGCGTAGACTTTTATGTTTTTTTATAAATTTCGCTACTCTTTGCATTCATTCCGTTGCCATTTCGTTAAATTTAGGTATTTCTGTGTCATTTTTTTTGTATTATAGTCTTGAAGATGTGTATTATTTAGTTTTAGTACTGTTTTAGGCGTTTTTAACGTTGGTCATTTTCAAAATTGTCATTTTAAGATTTTTTATGTTTTTGTTTTACTTAGGGTCAACTTTTGATCATTTACTGTGTAAAAAAAAAGTACGGCGCTATAGCTGCCCATGATCTTAATAAATTATCTAGTATGTGTAGATTCTAAAAAGGTATAACAATGCATACTTCACAAGTAATATTAAGCTACATGAGCGAGATCAATATCAAGGTGAGAAAATATTTTTTTCATGTAATGTTGTAAATGGTTATAAAACTTCGTCATAATGATTTATTTCTGCCCTTGGCATTAATGTTTGGACCCTTTGATAATGATAGGGATATAATTCATGCCTTTTTAAAATCCTGTGTACAGATTTTTGAGGTATACCGGTGCGCCTTGAAATTACACTTATGGACGTACCAGGGTCTTCTGCAACTATTTCCAGTACTTCGGCTGCACTGTGGCGTTGTGGTCGTCCTTCACTCGCCCCGCCTACGCCGGTCCCAGGAAATCGTCCTTCCAAAAATGTGTTGTGCACTCTTATGAAGACACGATAGTCAGGATGCCGGGCATTTGGATATTTTTCCCGATAAACTCTAGCAGCTCTATTGGCGTTGCCATCACATAAACCATAAATGTAATGCATGTTTACGTATTCGGCCGGCGTGTATTGTTGAGGCATGATATACAAAATTTTCCAAAATAACACGTGCAATCGATAGCACAACACGATGCCCACAAATGAGAGCTGAGTTGTCAATATCACCAGGTTAACAAGTCCAAATCACAAAGAAAATCTAAGTCCGATATTAGAAAGCAGTAACAAATTGACGACAGTAATGAAAACGAGAGCACATGCGATGGTCAAAATCACACTGAGAGATGTATCAGGAGTGCGCCCTAGCTAAACGCATGCTAACCTTTTCACACATCGTGAGTGTGAAAGGGACGGTGCATCATGCAGTGTGCCTAGTAACAATGTCCTTTTCACGCGGGGAGACCCTTTGTATTGCTGTCTTTGTTCATTTTTTTACCTGATGATCCTTTTTACGAATAAACTTGTAACATGTTTGTCGCATGTAACTATTAGAGCACATCAATTTTAAAATTAAACACCTTTATGAAATGAGGAGGCATGAAATTTTTTTGACAAAAAACTACCTAGTTTTCTTTGAATATCCTTAATAGTGGCCCCATAGTGTTTGTGTAAAGAATCTTGGCAGAAATAAATCATTCTGACGAAGTTTTATAACCATTTACAACATTACATGAAAAAAATATTTTCTCACCTTGATATTGATCTCGCTCATGTAGCTTAATATTACTTGTGAAGTATGCATTGTTATACCTTTTTAGAATCTACACATACTAGATAATTTATTAAGATCATGGGCAGCTATAGCGCCGTACTTTTTTTTTACACAGTAAATGATCAAAAGTTGACCCTAAGTAAAACAAAAACATAAAAAATCTTAAAATGACAATTTTGAAAATGACCAACGTTAAAAACGCCTAAAACAGTACTAAAACTAAATAATACACATCTTCAAGACTATAATACAAAAAAAATGACACAGAAATACCTAAATTTAACGAAATGGCAACGGAATGAATGCAAAGAGTAGCGAAATTTATAAAAAAACATAAAAGTCTACGCCATTTCCATACGGTTAGAAACCCTGGCAAAAAGATACGATTTTCTAATAGTCTCATAGCCGGACCAACTCCAGTTTACGACTTATCCATTATTTACGACAGACCCTGTATATAGCAATTGTTATTAAAAAGTCCCGTACCCTTAAATATGCATAAACATAAGAAAACATACCATGAAACATGTTGCAAAAAGGTCTTTTGTTCGGCGTTAAAACCATTTCCTCTGATAACTCAGGGTTGATGTCTCTCGAAATCTAGAAAATATTAATATTATTTATTTTAAAAGTTACACATTATCTTACAAATAATAGTAAAGACTGAATTGTTGTTAAAGCAGCAAACGCTTATCATTAAAACGCTTATTTACCGTGAATTGTTAACATTTCATCAAAACGCTTACATGCTCAACGGCTTTAATGAATTCCTTACCTCAATGGAAATGTGATTTAATGCTAGACCTAAATATGGGTAGTTAAAAATAAAATAATACAATTCTTTTCCTAAATCGGGTATTTTGAATCCCGCAAATTTATTTGCATCAAATCTAACAACTTCATCATTACAACTAAGTCACCTTCTAGTAATAAACACTTAAATCTAATATTAAAAACCTAATTATTTGCGACTAGAAGAATCTCATATCTGGATTTTACGATAGTCATGTGCTGATATTCGCAAACCTTAATTTTGAAGTGCAACTTCTTTAGGCGCATGAAGGTAAAATTTTTACGGATGGAACGCGTCAGTAAGATGTGCAGCGTTTTTGTCGATGAAGAGGGAGAGAACGATTGAGACCGATTGAGAGAGAGTGAGAAAAATAAATGTATTTTTTTATTAATAATTAGTTTGGCAAAGAAGTTTCACTTCTGACATGTGAACTTTGTACGCACACACTTTTTTTGTACATTTTTCAAAGCGTAAATATGTATAATGGTAACATTTGTTTTGATTTGCGCAGTAAATCAGTTGTTTTTATATAAAACTAAGTTCTTTTGTTTAAACTGTCATTAGTTTTGATATTTTTAAGCTACATATGCAACGACAGCCTACATCAAATTAATACAAAAGAAAAAATTATTGTAATGAATAGTTTTCGTTACTTAGGTTTGCGAATCTAAGCTTTCTTTTATAAGTACAACAGATAAGCGAATTGGGATATAGAAGAATATTGAGCACAATTATAATTTTTATATTCAGTAAACCACAATTATTTACTAATTTCGGCATAGATAACATATGAATCATTGTGAAAAATATTATGTTGTCTATGGCAAAAGATGTACCGATATTTTTTGTACCCGCAGTCGAGTTTTTTAGTTAGTTTTAACATTATATTAGACAAATTTGAAACGCTACGGTGTCATGTCGATGGTATGTGTGTTAATGGCTTAATATGAGATATCTTTTTGTTTCCGCCTCGCAATTTCAGCACTAGCTTCTTGGATGGCTTCCCAAAGCTTGGCTTCGGAAAGTATCTGACGAGAAAGTTCTTCAATCGCAGTTTCAGAGTCAAGAAGCGAGCCAAGGGTTTCGTCGTCAACGTACTGAAAATCAAATTTGCATGATCATTGTAAGACAGAGAACAATGGGGGTGATTCTTTTGTTGTCAAGTATAAACTAACATTAACTAAAATTTGTTGTTGGATAATATACTTTAATCTTATCTGCTTACAGTCCATTTTTCGATATCTCACATCCCAAGTTTTATTATATTTAGTTCCGTACCCACTAAAAGATTGATTTGACAATGTTTATCAACAGCACTATAATATTTTCGAAGTAAATCTGTTGTTGTCATCACTAAACTAAAATTCACTAAAATTCACTAAAATTTGTTGTTGGGTTATATACATACTTTAATCTCATCTGCTTACAGTCCATTTTTCGATATCTCATAACTAAAAACTAGTAAAATTACTTAACTAAGGCCATAATTTTTCTTTTGCTATTTGTGTGTTGAACGTTAAACGTGTAACGTGTGACGTAAAACTTAACATGTCACACTAAACTTAGACGTCGTCTTAATACATGTCGACTAAATTACTTACGTAATTATTACTCACAATTTTTTTTATTAATAAACCGCGTTTACCTCTGATCAACTTTTAGTTGGCACTGAACTAAATATAGTAAAAGCTGAGATGTGAGATATCCAAAAATGGACTGTAAGCTGATGAGATTAAAGTATTCAATCCAACAACACATTTTAGTGTTAGTTAAATATCGAAGTTCAACCGTATCCTACCCCAAACTACTGTAAGCCGATTCCAAACTAACTTCGGAAAAGATACTGAGGAGGATAAGTACCTGCTTTTGCCTGATGAGTTCTTGTGAAGGCATTCCAGGTGCAGCTTGAGACCTCTTACGACCGCATCCTAAAAAAGAAACACGAATACTATTGCGACTGTTCTAGAAATATTAGAAAACTGTTTTTTTTTTTTTTTTTTTTAAATACAACTCCCACATTAGGAATAAACATCCTGTGTCGTGGGGGACTTTACAAACATACATGAAACGGACACAAAGAACATCTAGACTCGGGACAACAATTCGTGGATCACACAAAGTGTTGTACCGCGTGGGATTTGAACCCAAGACACTTGGCGCTGTAGCAAGCGGCATGGCGACCGCTGAAACCACTCGGCCAACCGTGCAGTCGAACCGCGACCGTCGACCGTTTCATATGCAGGAAATACTATATATGTGTAATATGTGGCAAACGAGCAGACGTATCGCCTGATGGTAAGCGATTACCGCCGCCCATGGACACCCGCATCACCAGAGGCATCACAAGTGAGTTGCCGGCTTTTCGGGGAATGGGGGAGGAATTGGGTTATTGGCCTCCGATATCCTCACTTACTCGATGAAACAGAGCACAGGCGTTGTTTCACACCAGTTTTCTGTAAGGCCGTGGTATCACTCTAGTAGAGCCGACCACGAGCGAGCGTGGTAACCGTGGAAGAGACGGTAAAAATATGCATTTTGGGTTGAAGATTTGATGAGAGTGGCTGGCTAATTACGCGAATATCAATTTATTTGTTTATAACACATCATGCACTTTAGATGCAAAGACGGTCTTAATGCCTAAGGTATCCTCGCCTTCTCGAATCTTACAGAATAAGCGCCTTCAAAGGCAAGCGAAACCAGTAAGTTTTACCAAGGAACTAGATCTTATATGTCTACTGATTTCGAAGTACAAGATTAAGTATATTATGCTTACTTTGAAATCTATATTTAAGTAAAATTAAGTGAGTTTTAAAACAGTGCCTTACATTGACTGCCTGATAATTAGATTTAAAATGTAACCTTTTATAATACTCACCGGTAAAAGCGTTGCAGAATGGTCTTTTCTTGGGGGTGAGCACCATCTCATCAGAGAGACGAGGATCGAAGTTTCTTGGAATCTATAAAATAAATCTCATTAAATTCAATTCTTATAAAAATAGTTGCGGAAGAGACACACCGTATAGTAAGCTTATACATTACAATTTTCTTATATAGCCATGGTGTGTTTGAGACTCATTCTGAACACACAATAAAAAGAGAGTCACAATTGTTGGTGAAGGCAAACTCCTGAAGAGAAAACATGAAGAGAAGTTACAGAAGTTAAAAAAGAGAAAAGAGCAGACACTCACGATACTTCTTTATTTATATTCATTGCAAGAAATAAGAACGTAAAAGAGTTAGAATTAAAAACTGACAGAGTACTGGTTTACCAAGAGACCAGTAAAAAGCAGGCGACAGAATATTTCAGCAATAATTTCATGATCATGAGAACAAGTACTTCTTAAATGGAAGAAGAAAAACTCAACTTAATACTTGCATCTATAGTTTAAAATAAAAATCCTTCGGCAGTGAAAGCAGTCAAACATGATTGATGAACAGGTGCCAAATTTATCAATTTTATTAATTCACTTGACGGGCCTACCAATTTCATGGTGCAATTCTGTGCGCAATAAAATTGGGCAAACACAAATACGATCATGTTTAATAAGTCGGGGATGCATTAAATTATTTAAAAGCTTTAAGAGTCTTGAATCATTCGGACGATCGACTACCATGGACATAATGCCTGTAATGTACCTACATTATAACCTTTTGCGTACTGAGTAGTTATTGACTTTAAGATTTATTTATATTAGTTGATTTTTTTAACACTTCACTTATAACTTTATAAATCTACAATTCTTGTATAATATAATCAGAATTTCGGAAACTGCTCCTGCGATTTTCAGGAAATTTAGTATACATGTGATTTCGGAGGCGATAAATCGATCTAGCTACGACTCGTATTTAGAAAATTTACCAAATAAAAAATACAAAGTCCGGTCATTCAGGTACCTTCAAATCCAACTTAAACTTAAATACGAAGCATTGTTTGCTTAGCGAGTTGTAACTGTACTTCAGATCAGCTCACTATTTATTTATGAAGGCCTCTCTTTGTATATCTAGATCTATTGTCTGTTTCTGTACCTACTTATTAAATTAAAGTAAATACTTACAGTGGCTGTATGACAGCAGTGCATGTACAAAAGCGCCACTAAGACCAACAACGAAACGCGTGACACCGACATGGCAGATAGATTTGACAGCTACAACAAGATGGCGGACCTGTTGACAAGTTAAAGTAATTATATATGTATATAACTTTATTTATTCACTTAATCTTAAGATTTTAAAAAAATCTGTGCTTAAATTCTTTAGAGTATGTATAATTGTATACACTAATCGGTAGGCAATTTTATGGCGAACCAACAACAACATATATTTTAGGTTTTCTTATCTATACTAATATTATAAAGAGAAAAACTTTGTTTGTATGTTTGTTTGTTTGTTTGTTTGTTTGTAATGAATAGGCTCAAAAACTACAGGACCGATTTTAAAAATTCTTTCACCATTCGAAAGCTAAATTATACACGAGTAACATAGGCTATATTTTAATTTGGAAAAAAATAGGGTTCCGTAAGATATTGGGGTTTTTCGGACACAAGGTTTAAAAAATCAACCAGAAAAGTTACTTATTTTGCGTACGCTGCGTAAACTATAAAAGATAGAACCATAAAATGTTCTAATTAATCGTAGATCTTATAAATATCTACAAAAAAGTCCGCGACACACTATACGGGGGAAATTTTTTCGCTACGGGCAATAAAAGACGCAAACGAGGTTGCGTCGGTCAGATAGTATTTTATATTAAGAATACGGTGTGCCACCACCCCTATTTACGAGTACACACCATCTTTATTTATACAGAGGCAAACAGCACAATAAAGAGGAAGAAATCTTGAAATAAATTCTACACTAACCTATTTTTCTAGTCAGGTATAGGAGGCTAAAACCTCTTTAGTTTAGTTTAAGACCCAGAACAATTATTGGCAGATTACTCAAGATGTTGTTCTAAGTAGTAGTAATCATTGAACCAAACCAGTAATTATTGATCTATACCCGTAACTTGAATTGCTAAAGGCAGCGGCAAGATAAATGTTGATACCGCTTAGTATTTCATTTGAATTTGAGGAACGGATGTCATGTCACTCCAACACCAAGGAAGGATCCTACAATACATTTAAAATAGTAAATAAAAAATAAATATAGTGGTTAAAGCTCTAATGACAGGAACCTCCTCACAATACGAGCCGTGTCAAGGAGGCATCAGACCCTTCATCCAGCCATCTAACGTGAGCCTCTTAAGGTGTCGGTCGAGGCTCTTGGCAATCAATCCGTGAGCAGATATGACTATCGGAACAATGATCACCGAATAAAGATTCCACATATCGATAATCCGTGAGAAATTATTCATTATTCATTATTATTTTATTATTAATGAATTAAAACAACAAATTGTATTTCCTTTAGTCTTACACTGAAATTACGAAACTTTAAGAAAATGTGAATTATGAACTTGTTACACGCTCCGATAGTGTCTGATAGTTTACAAACCGATGGTTTGTTTTCAAAGGAAAGTATTAAGAATATAAAAAATACGAATTGACATCATCCCCATTAATCCTGAGAATGCCGTAAGCATTAAGCACAACTGCAGTAAAAAATACCAAACCATCAGGCCAGCATAGTTCAGTAAACCAAAATCGACTTTAAAAACTGTTGATGATGTTAATGTTGATTGATATAGTCTTTAAAAAACCCGATTACTTTCCAAAGGAGAACTTCCAAGGTAGGAAATTTTAAAGAAAAATATAACTCAAACTCAAACTCAAATCATTTATTTCCATAGGCCCCAAAAGGCACTTGAACACGTCAAAAATACAAACATCAAAATATAAAACAAAACTCAAGTAAACAATTCAGTGATAAAAGGTACTAATACTAAATGCACTGAAATGATTTGAATTACCGGAGCTTAGATTGATTTCGATTCAACTCAAAGGTTTAAATTGAAATCAATCCAAGTACCAGCTCCGATGGGTATTGCATTCATTAGAAGAGCTGGTGAGAAACTCATGTGCACCATCTTTTCAAATAATTCATACATATATAAAACCCATACTAATATTGTAAATTCGAAAGTAATTCAGTCTGTATGTCTTTTTGTCGGTCGGCGACAACGCTTTTATGCCTAAACTGCGGAACCGATTTCAATAAAATTTTACACGGAGATACTTTGATTCTTGAGAAAGGACATACACCACTTTTTGCCGCGATAATCCTCATTCACGCGCACGAAGCCGAGGGTAAAAACTAGTTTTATATAAATCAAATAACTTATAAAAGTTCTTTATTGTGATTACTTTGGCATTTCTTTAAGTTATCCACATTTCTCTTGGAGTGTATTTCGCAAACACAATAAGCAATCCGACATTTTCAGACCAAAAATCGGATCGCATGGTGTAAAAACAATAGCATTTATTTCTCACCGAATCCATTCGAAGTCCCGCTGCTTTTAGAATAAATATGACTTAGCATTGTACTTTTTCAACTTAACTTGTAACATTGCCGATTGATTCATAAACGCGACAGGGAATACAATAAGACTATCAATAAAATGCATTATAGTTCTGAAATGAATTAAGAAAACAATTTTTATTACTTCACTAATGGCGTTTTAAAATCTAAAACGGATTCAGTGTATATGTATGTATTTGTATCAATTGTCTAGTACCCATAATACAAGCTCTGCATAGTTCGGAACTTGACGGTGTTCTTTATTAGATGTCCGTACAATATTATATTAAACTAGTTTGGGGTGTGCGACTTCCGATCTATTGGTCGATAGTAGGATCTCGTGTTGGATGCCTACTCAATAACAGCCCAAAGTCTGGGAGTTTGGCGGTGTTTCACGTCTGTGCCTCGGTATATACGTTAAGCCGTCGATCTCGTGTCATGAACATCTATGGCGATCGTTAATGGGAAGTCAGTACCCTCAAATATACTGACAACTAGTTCACTCTTCGAATTCAGTTGGTAAGGTATTTTATTTGCTCCAAGTTAACTTCCGTACTACATATATTTCTGCTTAAAGCTTACAAACATACATAACACAAACAAATTTATAAGTGTCTGTTTCATTTAGACTTAGAACGACATTTTGTGAATCACACAAAGTGTTGTTCCATCTAAGGTTCGAACTCACAACACTCAGCGCAGTAGACAGTGGCGACCATGCGTTGACGGATTGAAAAAAATCAGTGTCATCACCCTTACTTATCCTGTGGGTGTCGTAAGCGACTAAGGGAACAAAATACGGAGGACAACAGCACTGCAAGGAGAAGGAAACTTAAAACAAATTCTATAATCACCTGTCTAATCAGCGTGGTATAGTAAAGCTAAACCTTTCTTTGACTCCCTCGGTGGCGCAGTGGTAGTGAATGCGCTGCTGTGCTTGAGGTCTCGGGTTCAAATCCTGGGTCTGACCAAGTGTTTGTGTATTCTATAAATATTTGTTTCGGAGTTTGGGTGTTTTCTATGTATAATATGTATGTATTTACAAAAAAAAAATATTTATGTATTCATATCAGTTGTCCCTAGTTGGGTACTAACCCATAATACAAGCTCTGCTTGCTTGGGAATAGATTGCGTTATGTGTTAGATGTCCGAAATATTTATTTATTATTTATTTCTTAGAAGAAACCTGTGTTTAGCAGTGGCCTGTTAAATACTGTTAATGTCAGAAATATCTCTGTAGTTAATATTTTAAGATTAAATTCCATCCTCAGGATATGAAAACTTTAAGTATTATTACACAGTACATCGTCTGCTGTTCATTACAAGACAAATAAAATGAAACATCGTCTAAAAAAATAAAACTTTGTTACAGGTGACTTCGAGGCACAATTGACAACTATCAACAATTCAATTAAGTTCAAAGTTCTCAACTTTAACATGTTTAGCGATAATTAAGTAAGTAATTAAGTATTGAACAAGTTGGTATAAAGTTTTATTTGACTTTAGGCAGTTCACAGGAATTTGTTAGGAGGGTCTTTTTACGTCCACTGTATTATGGAACTGTTAATAATTAAGTAACTTTCGAGTTAGTTCATGTTAAGTGGTCAACGTAGCTTATAAAGATGTCTGCGTATTTAAGTTTTTTTTAACTTTTATACTAATTTTATACACTGGTGGATTTAATGCTTAGGTTATTCTCTGAAAGCCTTTGAATTTTGTGATTGCATAATTATAGTATGTTATGAATTGATTTTCATCTATACATCTATACAAAAAAATAAAATTGGAGTGTCTGTTTGTAATATTAAAATAACCGCTTTCTACTACATGCATATATACGGTACACATACCAAAATATATATTTTTAAAATTTTTGTCTGTCTGTCTGTTGGTTCCGGCTAATCTCAGGTACCACTGGTCCGATTTAAAAAATTCTTTCGGTGTTGGACAGTCTATTTATTGAGGAAGGCTATAGGCTATATATCGTTACGCTACTACTAATAGGAGCGGAGCACCAATGAAGAATGTTTCAAAAACAGGTGAAAATTTTTACGCCATGGGTAAGATAAGACGCAAACGAGGTTGCGTGGGTCAGCTAGTTTATAATATAATTTCAGAAATTGTTCAAGACTAAACATAATATTTAAATGGAACTAAAAACATTACCAAATACAGCCAAAAAACTAAACTAAACTAAACAGCAGTTTGAGAGCTACATGCAGACATATGTTTATACATAAACAGCCCAAACTATTACCCTTTCTTTTGGCTTCGTCGAAGTCGGGTATAAATATGTACATAAGCAGTAAATAGCAATTGAACTTGTGATATCTGGCAGTGGAGACCAATAATTTACTTCAATAAACGTTGACAATATTATAATAATATAAATAATTCTGTTATCAGTTTTATTGATGCTTCATTTAGTGAACGCACCCCAAATTTGGGGAAGTTTATTAGTATAATAAAGACAGTTGCCCGCAATTCGTTGTAATAAAGTAACGTGGCAAGAGACCGGAAATAAATTATGTACCGTTTTTACAACTATATCCAATCTAGTCTAGCCGTCAGAATCACTAGCCTCTACACTAACAAAACCCTGTCTGTCTGTTTGTGTGTTATGCTTTTATGACTAAACCATCGCACTGATTTCAATGAAATTTTATATGGAGATTTTATATTCTTGAGAAAGGACATAATTAATAATATAATGATTAATATTTCGGACATTGTGTAAGAACACACAACGCCATTTAGTCCTAAGCCAAGCAGAGTTTGTGTTATGGGTACTAGACAACTGATATAAATACATAAATACTGTTTTTTGTAAATACATACATATTATACATAGAAAACACCTAAACTCCGAAACAAATATTTGTAGATCACACAAACACTTGGTCCGACCCAAGATTTGAATCCGAGACCTCATTCACAGCAGTCGCATTCGCTACCACTGCGCCATCGAGGCAGTGGTAGCGAATGCGTAATTATTAATAATTCATTTTAAACTAAACAAGTAACTATAAACCCTACAGGTCCGTCCCTAAGTTATTTTACGTAATGCAACGCCCGTGTCTTGCCAGTAACGTTCACTATTATTTTTCAATCTAAAGCTGTGGTGTACTTTTAATTTCTCTTGTAAAATTACATTTCTGCTCTACGTTTATAGACATGGACGTTAGAATTCACGGTAGAATGATACTAAAACGAGCTGGCGATACGAACAATATTTATATTATATTATGGCGATTAGTTTGTGAAAGGTTAACATAATTTGTTAGGATGTCAAACTAACCACCTGTATCTACAATAAAAAACGGGCTAAATGCGTGTGTAAACATGCGCAGTATTGGGTTCCGTTGTTAATCCAAACTTATCATATTACTAGCCTTTATGATTATACAAGATTATTTGGGGTCAACTACTGGTCCCATTTTTGTTTTTGTAGGAGGCAGACTAGCAGACGTATCGCCTGTTGGTAAGCGACTACCTCGGCCATGTCCACCCGCAACACCAGAGGCGTCACTTGCCGTCCTTTGGGGGAATGGAAAGAGGGATGGGGTAAGAGTAGGGGTGTGGGCCTCCGGTATCCTCTCTCACTCGGTGGAACACAGCGCAGGCGCTGTTTCACACTGGTTTTCTGTGAGGCCGTGCTGTCACTCTGGTCGAACCGGCTCATACATGACGAAGCGTGTCTCGCTCACGGCAAAAATTTTCATCAGTTTTAACCATCTATACGTACTTAAATCATAGATTCGAAAGTAATTCTGCCTATCTGTCTGTCACGTTTGACATTAGGTATGGAGACACTTTAATTCTTGAAGAAAGACAGGCTACACTGTTCATGTTGATAACAACAACGAACACGACACTTTGTCAACAAAATATTCAAACAAAATTCAATTTCGTTTCTGCAAGAGACAGTCATATTGTTTATTTTAGAAATGGTTCTGCTACGAAACTCTTTCAAGTGTTTTAACAATACGAAAACTTGCTGTACGTACTTACAGTTGAAAGTTTAAATTTAATTAATACTAGCTGACCCTCGCAACCTCGTTTATGTCTACTATTGCCTGTAGCGTAATAATTTTTCCCTGTTTTTTTTACATTCTTCATTGGGGCTTCGCTCCTATCGGTCTTAGCGTGATGATATATAGCCTATAGCCTTCCTCGATAAATGGACTATTCAAATCTGGAAGAATTTTTCAAATCCGACCAGCGGTTCTTGAGATTAACGCGTTCAAACAAATAAACGAACAAACTCTTCAGCTTTATAATATTAGTATAGATTAGTTGAGCACTATGGTGTTACCCGTGTACAACAACTTTAGCAGATAACGTCGCGGGACAAAGTTAGTCTAAAAATAAGTAGCATAAGTAACTTTTTATATAATCATCTATTTGCCGGTGAAGTCCCGTCAAAATCGGTTTACCCGTTCCAAAGATTAGCCGGAACAGACGGACAAAAAAAAAGCTTTTTGATGTATCTAAATACCATAATTATATACTTTAATATAGATTTAGTGAAAAACTATTAATTAGAAATTACAAATAGACAATTAAATTTTATTTATTTGTATAGTCTAGTTTCTACTCATGATTACGCTGGCATTAATGTTGAATTTCTTAATCGACTGCACGTTTGGCCTAGTGGTTTAAGTGGTCGCCACGCCGCTTTATACTGCGCCAAGTGTTGTGGGTTCAAATCCCACATGGGAGTCAAGTTAATTTACGGTTATTAGGGGGTAGGTTTGGCCCTTTTTTTCCCCGTGCGGATATCCCCTCGGATACCATCTCCAGGTGGCTTGTCGGACTCGAACCGACTAAAACCGCACGCCGTCTAAGGTACTAGGCGCCGCGGCATCAGGTACACCCTAGTAAGGAAACTCCTGGAACCCCGATTTAAGGGGGTAGATTTGGCCCTAAATTATTATTCATAATAAAATTATAAATTCAAAAGTAAATCTGTTTGTCCCTTTTACTACTAAACCTGCACTGATTGAAATGAAATTTGGCCTGGAAATATTTAGATTTTTAAGAAACGACACATTGACGACATACCGCGACGATTGGCATAAACGTGAGCGGAGCCACGGCCAGAAGCTAATAGTTTAATTAAAAAAAAGAATACGGTGTTTTACCGATCCTATTCATCCCATGGGTGTCGTAAGAGCCGACTAAAGGAACGAAGTACACAGGACAACAGCACTGCGAAGAGAAGGAAAACTTGATACAGACCCTTCATATCAATATTTCCGTGGGAGAGCCTCGCTTCGGCATGAATGGGCCGGCTCGACCGGAGTGAAATAGCGCTTGCGCTGTGTTTCACCGAGTGAGTGAGGATACCGGAGGACACTACCCCAACCCCTCCCCCCATTCCCTCTCCCCATCCCCCAAAGGTCGGCAACGCATTTGTGACGCATTTGGTGTTGCGGGTGTCCATGGGCGGCGGTAATCGATTACCGAACTTAAAAAAAAAAATGGGTCTCCATTTTGGACAACGAAACACGACAATACGAACCCCCCTTTTCGAGCTTGCTTAATCCTGCTGAGAGAGCGTGGCTATACCTTATAAAGGTAGTTGGCCAAAACTTCCTTTTTGAAAAGAGGTTTATGTCCAGCAGTGGACTATTCCAAGCTTATTTCCATGATTACTAATGATATTATACGAGCAGACGTATCGCCTGATGGTGAGTGATTACCGCCGCCCATGGACACCCGCGGAATTGGTGGTGTATTATGTATTACCAAATAACGTATACGATATACGACAGAAAAATTTAATCGAAAAATATGGCGACTCGAACTAGACCCGGGTTACTATGTATCTATACTAATATTATAAAGCTGAAGAGTTTGTTTGTTTAAACGCGCTGATCTCAGGAACTACGGGTCCGATTTGAAAAATTCTCTCAGTGTTGGATAGTCCATTTATGGAGGAAGGCTATAGGCTATATATCATCACGCTAATACTAATAGGAGCGGAGCACCAATGAATAATGTTTTAAAAACGGGGGAAAATTTTCATGCTACGGGTAATAGAAGACGCATACGAGGTGCGGGGGTTAGCTAGTTAATAATAATAATAATAAATATTCCGGACATCTAACACACAACGCCATCTAGTTCCAAGCTAAGCAGAGCTTGTGTTATGGGTACTAGACAACTGATATAAATACTTCTATACTTCTTTTTTGTAAATACATACATATTATACATAGAAAACACCCAAACTTCGAAACAAATATTTGCAGATCATACAAACATTTGGACCGACCCGGGAATCGAACCCGTTATAAAAAAAAGTTAGTTATTATATATATGTAAAAAATAAGTAGAATGCGAGGAAAATCTAGGGATTTAAGTAGTTATTTTATGAAACAATTGTAAAGTGGATGTACTCACCTGGTCAGTGGGCAAATGAATGCAGTGGCTGGAGACGGCTGGCTTATATACGGTTCTGTCGTAGGGGCGGGCGGGAATAGTGAAATGAGTAGAGCTGGTAAGTTTGTTTGTTTTTTGGTGCTGTGTTTTGCTCTGGTAGCGTGTGTAAGGTAAAAACATTGATGTTGAACAATTATGTTTCATTTTAAGTTACATTTTTCATTTAATAATAATCACTTCACACATATTACGACTGTCTGATTTCAATTTTCACAGAGCCTGTACTTTAGTAAACACACTGCTTAAATATACTTTATTATGTATTTCTAAATACTTATTACATATGACTAAGGAAGCAAAGTACGCAGGATAACATTACTGTACAGGGAAGGAAAACTTGACTTAAAATTTTGTTGAAATCTGTGCAACGATTCAGCTGTGAAAGCGTGTAAGGTCTAGACAGAGTACTTTTGAATTTATGATATTAGTTTGGATAAGTACTTTCTTATGATACTTTGTTATTTATATGAGTATTTTTTACACGAATATAAAATACCAATATTTAAAATAACAAGAAATCGTATAATTTTTGAGTCAGCTTTAAAAACTATTCGATATACCGACTTCATGGCAGTCGCTAGTCCGCCCAGGACCTCCCGTAGCTATAACGCACTTCCCACTTCTACGAAACGTTACTTTTGTGTATATTGCAATAGAATAAATGATAATTATGATGCTTTACTTACCATAATATTAGATGGGTTACCATTTACGGGAGGTCACTGCGTCACACCCCTCTTTACCTCTAAACAACGCACTCCTATAAATTTCATTTTATGGAAAAGACGTATCGCCTGATGGTAAGTGATTACCGCCGCCCATGGACATCCTTAACACTAACACTGCGTTGCCGGACTTCTAAGAAGGAGTACGCTCTTTTCTTGAAGGTTTGAAGGTCGCATTGGTCCGGGAACACCGCAGGTGACAGCTCATTCCACAGTTTTATTCTGAAAGGCCATACATTTATAAAATAAATAAAAAAATAATTATGTGTCTGTTTGTAATTAATATATAAATATGTAAAAAAAAGATGTTTTGATGTATTGTACCACATATACTTTTAGATTCCTTGACTGCACGATTGGCCTAGTGGTTTAAACAGTCGCCACACCGCTTTCTACTGCGCTAAGTGTCGTGGGTTCAAATTGTTGTTTTGAGTCAAGTTGTTCTTTGTGTCCGTTTCATGTTTGTTTGTAAAGTACCACTTGACACAGGGTGTATATTCCTGATACGGGATTTGTAATATTGAAAAAATATAAATTAAAGAATCCATACTTATACAATTAATGCAAAAGTATCTTGTCTGTCTGTCTGTCTGTCCTGCTTTTGCGGCCAAACCGCTGCCCTGATTTCGATGATTTTTTTCATGGAGGTACTTTAATTACCCAAACCCACCCTTATATAGAATATAATAGGCCTAAGACAGGTTATTTATTTATTAAAATGAAATTCAACGGCATTTTTTTCTAATGATCACGACGTATTAACAAGTAATATTGATTCTAAAGTCAATAATAGAGTTTCACGACAATAGTAAAGCAAAGTAGTAACTACAAAAAATAACAAAAACACAAATATCAAAAAATATAAAGAAAATTGAACAAATTATTAATTTATTACTAACTAGCTGACCGACGCAACCTCGTTTGCGTCTTTTATTGCCCGTAGCGAAAAATTTTCTCCCGTATAGGGTTGATTTTTTACACCTTGTGTCCGAAAAACCCCAATATCTTACGGAACCCTATTTTTTTCCAAAATAAAATATAGCCTATGTTACTCGTGGATAATGTAGCCGAATTTCGAATGGTGAAAGAATTTTTAAAATCGGTCCAGTAGTTTTTGAGCCTATTCATTACAAACAAACATACAAACAAAGTTTTCCTCTTTATAATATTAGTGTAGATGAGTAATTGAATGAGTCACCATACTCATTGCAGATAATGCAACAATGAGATGCTTCTGCATTTCTGCATTTGGGCCTCCGGATTTCGACAACGAACCACATACGGCCAGCGTAGAGACATATGGCCTTAACCCTCTCCTGAGAGTAGACTCGAGCCCAGCAGTGGGACACTATGGGTCGTTGATAACTTGTGACTTCTCTTAAGATTACATCGCGAAATTATTTCTTGGACAATGAAATATGTTCGCACTTGTAAGTGTGGGTACGACGCAGACGTGCCATGACACCATACTCATTGTGGACAATGCAGCATGATGACCCTCTCTATGGTGGCTTATTGAGATGCCTCTACCTTGGGCCTCTGGTCTCTCACTCACTAACGAAACACGACAGCACGGATGTCAGTTTATGTTGGTCTTCTGGTTCTCCTGTGAGAGGCTAGTATAGTCCTGGTCGAGCCGGCACGTTTTTGATGACTCCAGCTAAGCTCTCTTGCCTCTTAAAAATTTATGGTGCGATACAATCACAATTTAACTGCCTCGGTGCCCGGTGGCGCAGTCGTAGCGTGCTGCAGTGCTGTGTGTGCATGGTCTCGGGTTCGATTTTCGGGTTGCACCAAATGTTTGTATGATCTACAAATATTTGATTCGGAGTTTGGGTGTTTTCCATGTATTATATAAAAAAAATATAAATGTAATTATATCAGTTGTCTAGTTCCCAACAATGTCCGAAATATTTATTATTATTATATGTTATTTAATAAAACCATTTTTTTAACGTATGTTTTTTATAAGTATACATTTTAATTCGAATCTAAATACGCATGCCTACCAAAGCGTTCATTATCTTATCTCGAATGAAATCAGACGTGGGTTAACTTCAAAAGTTCTCGATCACAAACAAGTCTGCTATATCATGGATGTTCTAAGTTCACAAGTCGATAACTTTAAACTCAGCGCACAAACAAGATAACGTTTATTATCAGTAATTGTTTTTTTAAATACTGTTGCTGAACTTAGCAAATTACTTTCATGCATACATACTTAGATTTTTTGGGAAGATGGCGGTATTTCTCGCCCGAACCTCGGAGAGTACGTTAAGCCGTCGATTACAGTTGTTATGAACACCTATGACAATCATTATTGGGAAGTCATTTTCCGTGGGAGTGCCACGCTTCGGCATAAATGGGCCGACTCGACCGTACTAAATGCTAAAAAATATTCGGAAAAAATTAAATCGTTGGGCCCCTGTTTCCGTCAACAGTCAACTCAATTTACGCAACGCCCAATGATTTTATTTCTTTGTCTAATTAATGCCTTCGATTGATGAGGCAGACGATTGTGATGTCTAGAACCTACCGCATTATTTTCTTAGTACTTTTTTTTAATTTTCTAGCTTTTAATTTTTCATAGTGTACTATGTTTTACTTGTGTGAAGTCAAGCCTTTTCATTTGATACCCATATTGAGGTAGTTGTAACATTATTTATATTATTTTAATGGAATATGGGGCAAACGAGCAGACGTATCGCCTGATGGTAATCTATTAGCGCCGCACATAGACATCCGCAACACCAGAGGCGTCACAAGTGCGTTGCCGGCTATTGGGAGATAGGAAGGAGGATGGGGGAGAGGTTGCAGCCTCAGGTATCCTCACCTACTCGGTGAAACACAGCGCAATTACAATGGTATGTCAAAGCGTGGCTCTCCCGCCATTGTAAACCGCCATTTTGTAGAGGCGGCCATCTTGGATTCACAATGAAACAGAATTGATTTAATTGTATTGCATTTAATACTCAGATAGTTGTAGTCGCGACAAAATGTGTAAACCACTCTTTTGTAGCGGCGGCTATCTTCAACGAAAGGAGGTTCTGGCCTGCTATTCCACGTTTGCTTGATTTGTTGGAATAGGTCAGGGTTTGTGTCAAGTTTTTCTTCTCTTTGCAGTGCTGTTGTCCTGCGTAGTTTGCTCCCTAGTCGACTCTTCGAATACCACGGGATGAATAGGGGTTGTGACACTCTTATGCCCAGTTCCTATATTTAACGAATGAGGTTGTGTAAAAAATTTCTACAACCGACTACGAGTCGTAAATACCGTTCCTCAATTAATTTTTATAGGAACGATTTTAGCTTACGCCACGTATAATATACTACTATTCGTACCTAGAACGGATCGTTTTTTAAATATAGGAACTGGGCATTAACCCATCATCACACGGAAAGCTAGTGTACCTACCTAATAAGTATCCTACTAATATTATAAACGCGAAAGTTCCTGAGTATGTAAGCGATTATGTTTGTTGCTCTTTCACGCAAATCTATTGAATGGATTTTGATGAACCTTTACAATAATATAGCTTATTTATTTATTTATTTGCATATTATGGAGGATTAACAGCTACTAAAACAAAATATTGACAAACCAAAAAAAGAACAGACAGCCAATGACAAATCCTCGCTTATATAATACAAAACAAAGTTAAAGTGCACAAGACAATACAAAGTAGTATCAATACATATTATTAAATAGATTACAGGCACAAATACACCAACATAGCAAACAAATTATTTATATACATTTTTATTTATTTACACGGACATCTCATCATTATCCCTAAAGAATTTAAGGCTTAAACACCTTCTCACTTCTGACTTCTGACTTATTATACATCAGAATAACACATAGGCTACCATTTATTAAGATACTAGCTTCGCCGCGCGGCGCTACCAGCGGTTATTGTCGTACCGCGGGTATCTGGTACATACATTCAGTCGAAAAAGAAGTTGTAAAAATCAACAAACAAATTTTATAATATATATATGCGGCTAGATTAACTACAGAAGTGAATCATATTCGTCAGACTACATCCAATATATCACGTTGTATGGAAAAAATACAATAAATATCCAATGAGACGTCCCATTCGTCAGACAATTTCAATAATGGTAAATTTGACGTATTATTATAATATAACTATGGTACATTTAACAGTAATAGAATATCTGTTATAAATGATTCTAGTGTCGAGCTGTTTCTCACGATGAACTTCGAAACCATCTGATTAATTTTCACGTCTGTCTTTGCGTGAACAAAAATCACCGAACGCTTTCCATGAGCTATATTTCTTTACTTTATTTTTATCGCTCGTTTTATTTAAAGAGCAAAGAGGTTCAGTTCAGGTGAACTTATTGTTTTAAAAGTTTTTAGTTTTCATTTCTGTCGGCAGCCTCCATGAATGGTTGTGATTTTTTAATGTGTGTTTTTCTGGCGTGCAATCATCATCATCAGCCTATCACAGTCCACTGCTGGACATAGGCCTCTCCAATTGCACGCCACTTAGTTCGATCCTCGGCTTCTCGCATCCAGCTTCTTCAGCCGTTTTGCGCAAATCATCACTTCGCCTGGCCTGTGGACGTCATACAAAAGGAGAAAGTTCTCAATTCATCGGAATCTTTGATGCGGGCCGCTAACGACCGGTCAATGTGGAGATCATTGCGGGAGGCCTACGTTCAGCAGTGGACTTCCTGCGGTTGATATGATGAATCTGTGTGACAGGAACACGTAGTACGGCTGCTAGTCTCACACACACAAAGGAGCGCATAAACACATATCATTGTAATGTTAAAGAACCTGTGGAAGAAAAATTAACGTTTATCATTTATTAACGTTATCGCTAGGTTTTTAAATGTATCTATAACATAGTAACGGCTGTTTTAAATAATCTGTCTGCAGCTTTGACTAGATAGATAGGGTTTTGGAAACGCTTTAAATACATCTAAAACTTGTCAAAAAATAAATAAAATTAATACTGCATATCAATGAAAGTATTGAAACAATCGTGTTGAAATAAATATTTTGACTATCCCTAGTTTTAACTAGAGACAGGTTATTGAAAACGGTCCATCCCCATTCTTCTTGACAAGTCTTAGTTAAAAGAACAAATGCGTCTTTCAAAGTAAATTCAGACCGTTTTCAGATAAAAATTGGTCCTGTATACCAATGACAGTATGGAATACAATACATCATATGGAAAAAAAAAACTATTTTCCAATTTTAACTTTTTTTTTATTGAGTAGGTGGCAAATGAGCAGACGCATCACCTGATGCTAAGCGATTACCGCCGCCCATGGACACCCGCAACACCAAAAGCGTCAAAAGTGCGTTGCCGACCTTTGGGGGATGGGGAGAGGGAATGGGGGGAGGAGTTGGGGTATGGGCCTCCGGTATCCTCACTCACTCGGTGAAGTACAGCGCAAGCGCTATTTCACACCGGTTTTCTGTGAGGTAATAACTAGAGGTAGGATAATATAAGCGACCGTAAATGTACCAATCTAGTGGAAATATAGCCTTATTATAACCATTGTTTTGAGTGTAACATGACGAGCCCAGAAGATCTGTCGGAAGCCAAAGAAATATATTAAAACAAACGGAATTCAATACTTTTCATAAATTTACGAGTTTCATAGTCCTATATAGAGTTACACAACCTCAAATGCTGACTAAAAATATAATTATTTATTTCTAAGTAATATCATTGTTTTAATCTGCACGGTTGGCCTAGTGGTTTGAGCGATCACTACGCCGCTTACTACTGCGCCAAGTGTCGTGGGTTCAAATCCCACTTGGAACATCACTTTGTGTGATCCACAAAATGTTGTTTTGAGTCTGGGTGTTCTTTGTGTCCATCGTATGTATGTTTGTGAAGTCCCCCGCGAGGACAGGATGTATATTCCAAATGCGGGAGAGGTCTCAAAAAAAAAAAAGATGCTGTGTTAAGGTAAGATAGGGTAAGGGGTAGGTAGAGACCGGAGGCCCAATAATGCAGAAGCATCACTGTCGCCATGGTATGGGCCACCATGCTGTATTGTTGCATTGTCTGTATTCACAATAAGTATGGTGACCACCACTCTTAGATTTTGTTTATGCTTTCCATCAGACAGTTTACAAGTCATTTTGGCAGGGCCTTATATAAAAATAAATTTAAAAAAGTAATTTTATTGAGTATAATCTATTAGTATGTATGTTTTTAGAAATATATGCGTGCTTATAATGTCTTTATACAAAGAAATAAAATTGGAGTGTCTGTTTGTAATATTAAAAAAACCGCTTTTTCTAAATGTATATAATTACTTTCGTTCTATACTAATATTATAAAGCTAAAGAGTTTGTTTGTTTGAACGCGCTAATCTCAGGAACCACTGGTCCGATTTGAAAATTTCTATCAGTGTTGGATAGTCCATTTATCGAGGAAGACTATAAGCTATATATCATTACGCTTATACTAATAGTAGCGGAGCACCAATGAAAAATGTTTCAAAAACGGGGGAAAATTTTCACGCTACGGGCAATGGAAGACGCAGACGTACACGGTACATACACCAAAATATCATTGTTTTAAATTTTTGTCTGTCTGTTTGTTTCGGTTAATCTTTGAAACGGCTGGACCGATTTTGACGGGTCTTTCACTGGTAGGTAACTGATGATACAAGAAGTAACTTAGCCAATTTTTTAAGACTAGCTTCGACCTGCGCCGTTGTCCACGGTACGACAAAACATAATAAACCTTTTATCAACGGTATAAAATTCAAATTCGCTCTTAGCCGTTTTGGTAGATATTAAAGTAACTATATTTACGTTTATATTTATTGTTGTTTGTTATTAAACTTTAAAAGTAATCCCCTTCTTAATTGTATACAAAAAATTACATTCCTTGATCTGTATTTAGTAGACTTGCAACAAATAGTATATTCGGCAGTATACCGAATACCGAATATTCGGCGAGGCCCCTGACCGAATAGCCGAATATTAGGCAAAAGTATTCGGCTGGATTTTAACGCCAAAAACTTGTACAGACGTGATTAAATTATATACCTGTTTTATGAACCAATGACTTCTTAATAAATGATTATAAAAGAAATGAGAATCTTACTCTTCTAAATTTTGATTACCACAATAATTCACATACATAGAATCCTCCATTTTTCCAATTCAGAAGATGATTATGTACCTGTGTTATGTACCAATGACTACTTAAATGATTATAACAGAAATAAAAATATGAATATATACGTAATCAATCGATTTTAATTTTTCATTTTACTAATTATTTCTCTATGACTAAATATTATTTAAGTATTCGGTATTCGGCCGAATAATATGTAGATATTCGGTATTCGGCCAAACATAATAAAAGCAGCCGAATAGGCCGAATACCGAATAGTAACCGAATATTCGTTGCAAGTCTAGTATTTAGTATTTCTGCAGCAATATTACCACCAATCAAGTCAAGGAAATTCTGCGGTTTCTGCTATTGACAGTTTTAATAAGCATTTTATAACAATATACCTCTCAGTACAACTAAATCACTTTGCAATTTGAGCTGTATACTTATAAAGTGGAGCTAAATTATTTTCTTTGATCACCCCTAAATCCATACTAATAATATAAACTAACTGATCCACGCAACCTCGTTTGCGTGCCCGTAGCGTGAAAATTTAACCCCGTTTTTGAAACATTCTTCGTTGTTGCTCCGCTCCTATTAGTACAAGCGTAATGATATATAGCTTATAGCCTTCCTCGATAAATGGACTATCTAACACTGAAAAGAAATTTTCAAATGGGACCATCGGTTCCTGAGATTAGCGCGTTCAAACAAACAAACTCTTTAGCTTTATAAGATTATTTCTATCTGTCTATAATGCTTTCGCAGTTAAACCACTGAACTGATTTCTATGAATTTTGACATAGAGATACTTTGAGGAAGGATATAGGCTACTCTTTATCGCGATAACCGATATACTCGTGGGTGGAGCCGCGGACAAAAGCTAGCTGATCTATATCTCTATCAAACTATAAACCCAAATGGGCAAATACTATGGGCAGTATAATTAAGGGCTATCCAATAACGATTGTCATAGATGTTCATGAGGACAGGGACCGACAGCTTAACGTGTTCTCCAAGGTACGGCGGGAAACACCGCCATATTCCATACTTCAAGCTGGTGTTAAGAATTTCTTGTAAGAAAAACCCAACAGCAGTACGATCCTCTGCCGTGGGAGAGCTATGCTTCGGCATGAATGGGTCGGCTCGACCGGAGTGATACCACGGCCTCACAGAAAACCAGTGTGAAATAGCGCTTGCGCTGTGTTTCACCGAGTGAGTGAGGATACCGGAGGCCCATAAATTGTTCCGGCTAATCTCTGGAACGGCTGGACCGATTTGGACGGGACTTTCACTGGTAGGTAGCTGATGGTACAAGGAGTAACTTAGGCTTACATTTTTAGACTAGCTTCGCCCCGCGGCGTTACCCACGATACGACAATAACCGCGGGTAACACCGCGGGGTTCATCATCAATATTTCTCTAAACACTTAAATATTTTTACCATATTTCCAAGATGGCGGTGTTTATTAGCCGCGCCATTACCGAGCGTCTGCGTAGAGTGCAATTATGGTGTAGTGATCATTTTCTTTATTATGAACACCGTTTGTCGATTAAGAATATATACAATACACAGTCTAAGGGCACTTCGCTTAAACGATTTGAGTAGGTCTTAAAACTTGTGTGGCTACTAACGTTGGTATAGATTTACCTATATAAACAAATAAACAAAATTGGAGTGTCTGTTTGTAATATTAAAATAATCGCTTTCTACTACATGCATATGAATGTATATACGGTACACATACCAAAATATATATTTTTAAAATTTTTGTCTGTCTATTTGTTCCGGCTAATCTCAGGAACCACTGGTCCGATTTGAAAAATTCTTTCAGTGTTGGATAGTCCATTTATCGAGGAGGGCTATAGGCTATATATCATCACGCTACTACTAATAGGAGCGGAGCACCAACGAAGAATGTTTCAAAAACGGGGGAAAATTTTCACGCTACGGGCAATAGAAGACGCAAACGAGGTTGCGTGGGTCAGCTAGTATTAAAATAATCGCTTTTTACTAAATGCATATGTATGTATACACGGTACATATACCAAAATATATATTGTTTTAAATGTCTGTCTGTGCCGGCTATACTTTCACTGGTAGATAGCTGATGATATAAGTAGTAACTTAAGCTAATTTTTTTAGAATAGGTTCGCTCCGTAACGTTACCCGCGGTACGACAATAACCGCGGGCAACACCGCGGTGTTTAGCTAGTCTATACAAATAAATAAAATTGAAGTGTCTGTTTGTAATATTAAAAACAGCTTTTTACTAAATACATATGTATGTTTATGCGATACATATATCAAATTATCATTTTTTTCAATACATGTCTGTCTGACTGCCTATTTGTTCCGGCTAATCTCTGGAACGGCTGGACCGATTTTGAAGGGACTTATACTGATAGGTAGCTGATGGTATAGAGAGGAACTTTTAGTACTTAGGGTTTTCTAGGTCTAAAGACTAGCTTCGCTCTGAGGCTAGTCTACACTAATATTATAAAGAGGAAAGATTTGTATTTTTGTATGTGACGAATAAACTCAAAAAGTACTGGACCGATTTTAAAAATTCTTTCACCATTCAAAAGCTACATTATCCACGAGTAACATAGGTTATATTTTATTTTGGAAAAAAATAGGGTTCCGTAAGATATTTAGGTTTTTCAGACACAAGGTGTAAAAAATCAACCCTATACGGGGGATAATTTTTCGCTACGGGCAATAAAAGACGCAAACGAGGTTGCGTCGGTCAGCTAGTTAGTAATAAAAAGGGGTACAGTGAAGAGCTTTTCTTGAGGTAATAGGCTATTATTACTAGGGCTAAGCCAAAAGGAAGGATATCTAACGTTTTTTGAAGTCCTTGTACCTACATAGGATTGTGTTCTTTGGAGCCTTTTATATACTATTACATCCATTCCAGTTCTCACTAGTTCTACTTTTCGTACTTTTATTGACTGCTTCGGTGGCGCAGTGGTAGCGTAAGCGACTGCTAAGCTTGAGGTCTCGGGTTCGATTCCCAGGTCGGACCAAATGTTTGTATGATCTGCAAATATTTATTTCGGAGTTTGGGTGTTTTCTATATATAATATGCATGTATTTACAAAAAAAAGTATATAAGTATTTATATCAGTTGTCTAGTAGGTACCCATAACACAAGCTCTACTTAGATTGGGACTAGATGGCGTTGTGTGTTAGATGTCCGGAATATTTTATTATTTATTTTATTTATTCTGCATACTGGTTTCTTTCTTTCGTGCTTTCTTTTACTCTCTCCAGGTGGGGTTCCTGGCTATTAGGTTTTTTTTTATATTTTTTATTGAATAGTGGGCAAACGAACAGACGTATCACCTGATGGTAAGCGATTACCGCCGCCCATGGACACCTGCAACACTAAAGGTGTCACAAGTGCGTTGCCGACCTTTGGGGGATGGGAAAGGGGATGGGGGGAGGGGTTGGGGTATGGGCCTCCGGTATCCTCACTCACTCGGTGAAACACAGCGCAAACGCTATTTCACGCCGGTTTTCTGCGACGCCGTGGTGTCACTCCGGTCGAGCCGACCCATTCATGCCGAAACATAGCTCTCCCACGGTTAGAAGGTTTAGGTTTGTATGTTCCACCGTAGTAACTAAACTACAGAACCGATATTAATGAATAAGATGTCAGTAGACTTGTGATAGTGGCCCGGATCACAAAGGTTATATAAATTTATCAAAACTTTTTACGTAGTCGAGTTATAGCTGCTTAAACTTTTAGGGTCCCGTACCTCAGAAGGCAAAAAAAGGAAGCCTGTCAACACCCTTTTCTCAGGAACACGTCGAGGTATCAAGCTGAAATTACATATCAAATACTCAGTCCTTCTGTCACATGGAGCTGTGAAAAAATCAAACTTTCAAGCCAACTCAATTAATAAATACAGCCGTTTATGCTACAAATTTTCTACACTCGCAAGGAAATCAAAACCTACAGAGAAACGGTATTATTTAGAATGTAGAATTAATGCACTTTGTAATAATAATAATGTTCTCCTAGCCGATAACGGCCACGGCGGCCAGTCTCAACAGGCGCCAGTCAACTACGCAGGAGATATTATAGTGCACAAGTGTGTGCGCAAACATAGGTGCACTCTCTGTTCCTCTCTCTCTTATAATCCGATGGGACGGTTAAACGACACGACCGGGGAGTGATCAGGCGCAGGAACGACAACTTTACGTGCTCTTTGAGGCACGGGGGTTCAGACCCCAACTTCCAAATTCTGAGCTGTTATTAAGTATTTCTATAATCAGAAAAACTCAATAACACTTTAGGCCCGACCCAGGATTCGAACCCGAGACCATTCAGCAGTCGCGTACGTCAACCGCAAGACCGACGAGGAAGTTATTTGACAACGTATTATGGATACGTAATATTATAGAGATAACTTACTAAAGATGTGAAAAAACTGAAAAAAATTGATGAAAATATGGAATGAGCTGTCGCCTGCGGTGTTCCCAGACCAATACGACCTTCAAACCTTCAAGAAAAGAGCGTACTCCTTCCTAAAAGGCCGGCAACGCACTTGTGACGCCTCTCGTGTTGCGGGTGTTTATGGGCAACGGTAATCGCTTACCATCAGGCGATACGTCTGCTCGTTTGCCCCTAATTTACAAAAAAAAAAAGATGGCTTGCAGGAGTTTGATGGGTGAAGCCAACGATTGAACCACTTGGTCGAGAATCTGTGAGAGGTTTATGTCTAGCAGGGGACGAATTAAAAAATGGTCATAAATTACGGAAAATCAGAGGTATTCTTGTTACGAATATTTTAATAGCTTTTGGCCATTTCTGCTCGTATATAACTTGGATATTGAATCCTCCAGAATCATAGTATCTTCATGCCAACATTCTATAGAATCGGTAAGCGGTTTAGACTTGACAGCATAACAAACTTACAATAAAAAACATTTAAAAAAATTACAATATTTATTAATATAAATCAGTTTACATTAATATTTAATATATAATTTAAATATTTGACAACATTATTCAAATACTCATAAAGCAACGAAAATATAGATGAAATTTTTTTCTAAGACCGTGGTATCACTCTGGTAGAGTCAACCTATTTTAGTCAATTTAGTAGTTAGTGCTGTGCTATTAAACTTTTAAACAACTCATCATCGTCTTAACTAAATTAATATTCTCACAAATAATTATTCTCTTAACGCCCACGGAAAGTCTGAGTCAACTTTATCTTATCATTTGGCGATACGTTTGTTTGTCAATAAAAAAAAAATGAGTGTGTGTATTTATGTACACGCGTTAGAAGTTTTACTTCTTTGGCGTATAGAAAAAAAATAACTAAAATGCAGTAGTGATTAACGATAAATATTAAAATTAATCAAAAAGATTTTATTTAAATAAATAATATTTATTTATTCACACTGTTTAATTGTACTGTTATAAAACACGTGTTCTAAATATAAAAAAACTAGAATATACAAGTTGAACATAGTTATCGATGTTCATGCCACCTAGAACTAACTTCACGATGTACAATTCAGGTGTCGGTGTGCGCGCGCATCGTCAAAATTCACTCGAGACATTTTTCTCCATCGCGCCAAAAGAAGTATAACTTCAAAAAATTAAAAAAATGGCTAAAAATACAACAAATTTCTCAAACTCAAATATTTCGTTTAGCGTTACATTACTGCATTTTCCTGCGTATGTATATATCGGTTCTCCTGCTGATTCTTTACATTTATATTACTTTTTAATTTATCAACAAATCGAAATAAAACTAACATTTATTGTTATGTGAAATTTACTACCATTCATAAAAGAAAACCATTGATTGCCTCGGTGGCGCAGTGGTAGTGAATGCGACTGCTGTGCTTGAGGTCTCGGGTTCAAATCTTGGGTCGGACCGAATGTTTGTGTGATCTACAAATATTTGTTTCGGATTCGGATTCGATTTATATCAGTTGTCTAGTACCCACAACACAAGCTCTGCTTAGCTTGGGACTAGATGGAGTTGTATTAGATGTCCGAAATATTTATTATTATTATTTATTTATTATTATTATACCAAAATCTTGATGAAACTTTAATATAGCTCATACATCAGAATAACACATAGGCTACAATTTATAGACTAGCTGAACCCCGCGGTCCGACAATAACCGCGGGCAACGCCGCGAGATTCAGCTAATAACCGATAAACGAATACAACAGTCATGAAATACAGTTTAATTTATTTTATAATGATATTTAACACATTATTTCAAAGTTTATCTGTACCTTAAGACTACAGTAAAATGCTAACATTAGTAAAAAAAAACTTAACTGTGCACCGCCAGACAGAATCGGAAATCCGAAAGTTAATCAAATTTAACTTGCAAGATTGAATTACAGACAAACATCGGGACAGGTGAAACTGAATAAAAGATTGTAACAAAGAGTTCTTACTCTCAGTTTAACTAGAAATGGACGGAAATTTAGGTTTTAAAAAAAAATCCACCACATAGGCATTGTATCCCCACCACCAAACCCCACTTCCAATCGCTACCAGTCTTCGTAAAGGAGTACAATCAGAGCAAGATAATAATATATAAATGCATAATGCAGTAATTGTGCTAAGATACCTCTAGGCCTGTCTATTTCATCTACATTGCAAGCGAAAAAATAAAAATGGAAGAAAAAGTACAGAAACACAAAAAGATCTAAGGAACAAATTGTATAAATTTTCTCGAAGAAATAACTACCAAACTTTGACAGAAGTTAAATGTTACCAATTAATAAAAAGAAATTTTAAATACCATTTTAATATTTGATGAAGTATGTTTAATCCCAAATATTACATAAATTAGCCATAAAAGAACAGAAAGATAAATGATCAGAGGGCAAATTAAAAAAATATCAATACTAATATAGATTTTTCTAAACAACTATTGACTATGGGACTAAACTAAAATAACAACATAAATTTTAACCTAAAAAATAAAAATAATTAGTTTTTCGAATACAACCGACTTTCATCCATATCATACTGTGCGTTTATTAGGCTTGATAAAGACTTTTTTGCGGTTAAAGTCGGTTCTGATATTTTACTTTCTATAGAGATGCTTGTTTCTGAACTCTCGCTGTCAGGGTCTATGATCACGTCGGCTACCTGTTCCACTGTCACTTTTATGTTGTTCAGCATTTTTTGCTTCTCGGCTGTAAAGAAAAAAACAAAATTAAGAGACAAAATAGATCAAAAAAAATAAGAGGATGACTTTTCCACCTCTCTATGTGGTCATTCTCCCATCTTTTGGGCAAGAGAGACATGATCATACAGGTGTGAATGTGCCTATGCATGTTACAAGAAAGAGACAAACTTACGCGGAATACAGTTGCTTGGACAAGGACAGAACGACGATATATCCGGGGTGGTGATCCTTATGTTGGCGTAGGAGTGCTTGAGAGTCACGTTGCTATTGTCACAGCCACATTTGCCGCAAGAGCCTTTTCGTTTTATCACTTCTTTGGTCGTGTATATTTTACCTGTTTGGGCAAAATTTATATATTTGACTTCTAACTATTTTGACAGGGGCCAATTAATTAAAGCAAAAATAGCCAATTAGTGTGGGCGAGCCAATTCACGTGGGAGAACCGATTCGTGTGGGGGAGCCAATTAGTGTGGGGAAGCCAAGCCAAAGAAAATAATCATTAGTACTGGCGATGTTGATGATCTGATGATTACTTACCAACTTCTCCTTTGTTATATGTTAAAGGAACATTGATTTGCTGTTGTCCATATGCAGCTTTCCGTTTCTTGGCTTCTGCCTTCAAAGAAAGAAGATATTATAGTCGTATCACAAAAATGGGCTGCATGAATATTATTTTGAAGCTGTTTAGGCTGAAAGAGTGTCGACAAGACGTTATTATTTATTGGTATTTGAGAACGAAACCTTTATTAATTAAGTAGTTATTATTTGTAGTGTTAGGTTGGCAACATTTTTTTTCCCGCCATTATTGCGTTGCTGAACTGTAGTAATAATTTTACTTAATATACGATGTCATTTTTTCCGTATCCTATACAATTTTAATAATGATCCACGATTATATATCAACAATATTTAATCGTAATACATAACCCTCCGTATAGCATTACTGGTTGCTTAAATAGTCAAATTCTCGTTTATTATTTTCGTAAAGTTACTCACACTAACTACGGTCCTATTTTAAATAGGTCAATTTGAACCCTATAGTTTTATTTCACACTAGCTTATGCCCGTGGCACCACCCACGGATATGTCGGTTCTCGTAGTAATGAGTAGATGACGTCCTTACTCAACTATCAAAGTACCTATCTCCGTACCAAATTTTATTGAAATCGGAGCAGCACTTTAGCCGTGAAAGCATACAGCAGGATACACACTTTCAAATTTTCTAATATTTGTATGGAAATAGATTTGTTGACGGACTTAACAGAGACACCTCTGTGGTTTGTTTTTTAATTTCTTCCCAGAGTGAGTCTTAAGAATTGCCGGCGTCTTCTACCTGTAAAGTCCAACTTGTCAAAATTTCAAACCATTTTTCTTTTTATATTTTGCAAAAGCGGACTTAATGCCATTGGGCATTATCTATCAGTCAACCTTCAGGTGTTGCATACGTGTGTATGATACGGTAGGTGCAAGAACTAAATATATACAAATATTTTATCATAAATTCATCATCCTTCATATCGAGACTGCTTCACCGTTAAATAAAAAAGAACAAGACAAGAGAAGAAAACAATAAGTACTTCTTACCTTAGAGAACCCGGCAAAGGCTCGTCTGAACGAAGATCTAATGCTCTTCCGGTCGTCGTCCGGTGGAGACAGAAGATGACAGATACATTCATCGACAGGTCCCTTCCCTTCTTTAATCTGTGCTAAAGAGTTCTCGTCCAACTTCTTAATTTCACTGTAGTTCATCTTTGGGCTAAAATCTAGACTTTACAAAATCACTCGTTTATCAATTAGTGTATCATTAACATCATCGGTAGCCTGTAGCAGTCCACTGCCGAACATAGACAGCTTCTTAACAAGGATATAACTGGCATACGCTGTGCGTAAAAGTTCCAAAACAAAAAAAGAAAAAAAAAAAAACAAGGATATTTAGGTCTACTATATCACTCTGTTTTCCTTTTTGCTATGGTATTGTCCTGCGTAATTTGTCCCTTAGTCACCGCTTACGACACCCATGCGATGAAAAAGGCTGATAACTTCGTATTCTTGATGTGTCAGAATGGGGACTGGTATAATATACAAGCAGACTGCACGGTTGGCCGAGTGGTTGCAGCGGTCGCCATGCCGCTTGAACTCGAATCATTTATTTCCATAGGCCCCAAAAGGCACTTGAACACGTCAAAAATACAAACATAAAAATATAAAACAAAACTCCTAATACTAAATGCACTGAGATGATTTGAATTACCGGAGCTTAGATTGATTTCGATTCAACTCAAAGGTTTAAATTGAAATCAATCCAAGTACCAGCTCCGATGGGTATTGCATTCATAAGAAGAGCTGGTGAGAAACTCATGTGCACCATCTTTTCAAATAATTCATACAAAGCTTGTTTGTTTTTGACAACAGTATTTCTATGTGCAAGTTAAGGCAACCAAAACACAAAGGCTAGAAAGCGGTCTAATAAGATATTAAAGCTAGGAAAATAAACTTTTTGTCTAATAAAATAATAAAAATTAGTCCATAGCATATAAGGTTGCAATCACTTACACATCAAGGAGTAAAAGCAATGTGTGCATATATACTGGTCCCAGAGAAAAAGAAAAAACGTTCAAAATGTAATAAAATAATAAATACAAATTATTTACGCTCCAACAATGTAAACACAGATCGCCTTAACTTAACAAAGTTCAAATGTCAGGTAATAAATGCAGAATAAGATGTCAAGAACCAATTACAATCAAATAAATTATATTAAGGATTGTAAATAAATAAATACATTGCGCATAAAAATAAATTACCCCAACCAGTACATAAGCCAATGCCAGACTCTCACTCACACCCAAGGCACTGTATCAGTTAAGAAATCGTTTATCGTATAATAACCCCTTTCCACAAGACGACTCTTAACGGTACTCTTGAACTTATGTAGGGGTAAGTTCAAGATTTCGACAGTGCTACTGCGCCAAGTGTCTTGGGTGCAAATCCCACGCGGTACAACACTTTGTGTGATCCACGAATTGTTGTCCCGAGTCTGGACGTTCTTTGTGTCCGTTTCATGTATGTTTGTAAAGTCCCCACGACACAGGATGTTTATTCCTAATGTGGTAGTTGTCTTAAAAAAAAATATATTAAATCTGCAAGAAATCCTCCAGGAGTATCCAAGATCTCCGAACAGGCTGGGCTACAAATCGTCATGTTCTTCGATGCAAATTCAAGTGGAAGAGGATATGAGCCGTCAGAAATTCCTTTAGATTATAACTGATATTTTTTTTTATATTGAATAGTGGGCAAACGACCAGATGTATCACCTGATGGTAAGCGATTACCGCCGCCCATGGACACCCGCAACACCAAAGGCATCACAAGTGCGTTGCCGACCTTTGCGGGATGGGAAAGGGGATGGCGGGAGGGGTTGGGTGTGGTCCTCCGGTATCCTCACTCACTCGGTGAAACATAGCGCAAACGCTATTTCACACCGGTTTTCTGTGAGGCTGTGGTATCACTCCGGTCGAGCCGACCCATTCACGCCGAAGCATAGCTCTCCCACGGTTTGAATAGCTAGAATAGCTATGAAAGAAAGTTCTTCAGTAGTAATTATACTTCAAATATTAAATTGAATATTGTTGTATATTGTCAGTGTGCTGACGGATTCAGAATACGGAGTCTTACCAAACTTATTTACCCCAATTGTAAGAACCGAATAAGGGACCCAACTATTCAAGACAACAGAACTGCAAATAGAAGAAAATTGTTGCAGCAAATTCTATAACCCGTCCTACCAGAGTGGTAAAGCAGGTCAAAAAACTTCTTACTAAGAAGATACCTATTTCCAGCATAAGTATATTATATGCCAATTGATGAGCAAGCTAAATTATATCCTACGATGTAACAAATACATGTGATATTTCTTTGCAACTTACCTGTAGCATGGTATATCGGTGTAGTTATGTACAAATAACGGTCACGAGACCTTCCTTTAGGAAGTATATTTTGGAGACATAGCTCTTGTTGTAACTGTAACAAAAACGTGATTATTTTCTTAAAAAAGCAAGTCGAAAACTGGTAACATTTATCCTGTGTCGCGACTACGCGGAATGAAGGACACCCAGATTTAGAACAACTGTTTGTAGATCACACAAAGATTTGTCCATTGGAGATCGAAAACGTAACACTAAGCTAAGCCGCAACGCAACGCTTAGCAGTACGCTATCATAGAGCAAGAGTCCACGAGGGCCAGACCTTCGTTATTTTATAAAAGCTTCGCATGTCCCCTATACAGGTAAGAACGACTAGGGACTATATAGTTTGGGTTGTGGTTACTTGACTTGAGCTTTATACATTAACGAATTTAAGGTACTATTTTATACACCTTTACTAACGGTTACCTGCCCAAGTAACCACAACCCAAACTTTCAGTTTTTGTAAAATAACTAAGGTCTGGCCTTCGTGGGCTCTTAGTCTATCAGTGCAGTCAATTTAAGGTGTTGAGCATGATCGTTTGTTATATAGAAGTATATAAGTATGTTTATTGGCAGTTTAGTGGTCCGCCAAGCATGGTCACCTCGCCTGGTCGGAGGATACTCCCTTTGTGTTGGTGGGACATGACACACGTTCCTCCACAACTAGGTTGAGTGAACTGTAATTGTTTAATAAATCAAATAATTCTGAATACAACTTTTAGTCAAGCAATTAAACACAACAGTATCTATGTCTGGCACGCTCGTGCCATAATAAATCCCTCTCCGTTTTGCTGAAAATCCCGAAAATAATTTTTTTGACCTTTGACTATGAATATTTTTTTTTCCAAAAACGGGAATGATGGAGAACTTTTAAATATTGTTTACTAGCTGAACCCCGCGGTGCTACCCGCGGTACGATGATAACTGCGGGCAACGCCGCGAGGCGAAGCTATATCTTTATAAATAGTAGCCTATGTGTTATTCTGATGTATAAGCTATATTGTGGTAAAGTTTCATTCAAATCCATTCAGTAGTTTTTACGTGAAAGAGTAACAAACATCCATACATACATACATCCATACTTACAAACTTTCGCCTTTATAATAGTAGTAGGATATATATGTTTTGAACAATTTGACTGATTTTCAACTTGTTGGGATTTTATGCACATTCGAATGTCTAAATTGACCGGACTATTCGCCGATTTTACAACAGATTTTGGTTCCAGCCAAAATCAGAAGTGGGTAGCCAAAGTGATGCTACTCTGCCTGATGGAAACCATGAGTAGAAGCTAAGAGCAGTGGATTATACTATTATTATTATTTTATTTTTGTTTATTATTATTATTACTTACTGGGTGGGTGAGTGTTCACGACCAAAACAGCCTCGACAGATGGCGTTGTACCATTTGGCTGAATTGTGCTGTTATTTGATTACTTGTAATAGTATAAGATATTTTGATATCACTACATAGCATAAAACAAAGTCGCCTTTTCTGTCCCTATATCCCTATGTGCGCTTAAATCTTTAAAACTACGCAACGGATTTTGATGCGGTTTTTTCCAATAGATAGAGTGATTCAAGAGGAAGGTTTATATGTATAATACATGCATCATATACTAAGGCAACATTGCTAATTTTAGAGGTTTCTATTTTATGCCCGTGCAAAGTCGGAGCGGGCCGCTATGTTTTTATATACAACGTTCATAGTTTTTCTTAATTTAGTATCAGCATTGCACCCGTGCGAAGCCGGGGCGGGTCGCTAGTTTTTTAATAAAGGAGACAAGAGGCTAAGCTAGACTGCTATATATGTTAGTACTAGCTAGATCTGATTACAGTTGTGGTTTTATTTTCGAACCCTTCGAGTAAATCTTAATAGTTCAACCAGGTCATATTTACCTACGCTTGTCGTAACAGTGAGTTTATATAATATTATAGATCTTCTGTTTCTTCTCGATGACAACGTTGGTAGAATGCTCTGAACAGAAGAAATAATACTAAAAGAAGTAACAATATCACCACCGCAACGTATTTCCTTACACTTTTGGACTGAAATTTTATAATTTAGTGTGATTTTTTTATATTTTTGTTTGATGTATTTGTGAATGAAAATAGCATAGATTAATAATCCTGTCTTTATGGTTATAGATCAAAGAGTTTGAGAACTCGTAAACCTTTCTATTTACCACGACAAACTTTACCATTTAATTTCTACATCACTTGAAGGTCGACTAGGAGAGAATGCCTCAAGGCATTAAGTTTGCGTTTTATACAATAAATGCAACACGTTTTAATTAATTAATAAATATAATACTGGCGTTTCCTTGTTTGTTCACTGTTGATTTTATCCTGGATGCTGAGACAGATGTGTGTTAGATTCCCAGAGTATTTTTGGAACGAAGTTCCTTATCGCGCGTTGCGGAAGGGGGCTAGACGGAATTGTAACGACACTTTCGACATATGTCAACGACTCATTTTGTGAAGACGAAGTTATTGTACCATATTGTGTGTTTACCCAAGAAATTTAGTGATACCATCCATAAAATCAACATCTTTTAACAAACTTTTAACAACAACAAACCACCTTGTTCTTGCGACCTCCCACGGTATGAGGGTAAAAATAAAAACATGAAACGTCAAGCAAAAAATCTTTATGTACATATAAAATATAAATACATCGCATACAAAATATGATTAATATTTTTACAATTATATAAACAAAATACTCTAGATAAAAATAAAAATTAAATTATTTGAGTAATTTTGATACTATTTAACAACTCCCGCATTGGGAATACACATCCTGTGCCGCGTGGGACTTTACAAACATACATGAAATGGACACAAAGAACACCCAGACTTGAACAACAATTTGTGCATCACACTAAGAATTGTCCCGTGTGGGTATTGAAGCTGTAAAACTTGACGTAGAGAAATTGGTCGCTTAAACCATTAGGTCAAGCGTGCACTCGAATCTAGTTCCGTGATATATATAAATACTAGCCGAGTCCCGTGGTGGTACCTGCGGTTATTGTTGTACATTTACAACCGCGGGTAACCAAACCATTCTAGAATCCTCAGGAAAAAAACACTTTTTTCTTTTCATTGAAATCGGTTCAGCCGTTAAGGGTATATATAAAGACTAGCTGACCCAGCGAGTATTGACATACATTTTTCGTGAACATTCTCGAAATTACCCCTTTTTTGTATTTTACCCGCTTAGACTCCTACAGGTAAGTGTACAGTGGCAGAATTTGAAAACACGTAATAGAAAGAATTATCCATTTCGGTGCAATCGATTTGACGTTGTGCGGGTACATAAATAAATAAATATTTACATGACATCTAACACACAACGCCATCTAGTCCCAAGCTAAGCAGAGCTTGTGTTATGGGTACTAGACAACTGATATAAATACTTATACACTTTTTTATGTAAATACACTCATATTATACATAGAAAACACCCAAACTCCGAAACAAATATTTGCAGATCATACAATCATTTGGTCCGACACGGGAATCGAACTCGAGACCTCAAGAACAGCAGTCGCATACGCTACCACTACGTCACCGAGGCAGTCAAAACATACATTTCGGTGATTCATTTTTATTTATATAGATATATAAGATAGGTGTACATAAGGTAGACACACAAAACATATGTATTTATATCAGTTGTCTAGTACCCATAACACAAGCTCTGCTTAGCTTGGGACTAGATGGTGTTGTGTGTTAAATTGTCCGAAATATTTATTTATTTATTTTATTTATTTATTTATATATATATTTTAACTAAACTTAACCGCTAAGAGTAAGCGCCATTTTATTTTAAGTAGTTACGTTTTAGCGTACGCATGGCATGTACTTATGGGTCTCAAAAGTTTCCAAACGCAACGTAAAGATGGCAGCACTCTTTTATAAAAAAAAATCGACGGGTTGCACTCCGGGAGTGCCG